>OZ024741.1:23420148-24130591 GCA_964016885.1 Eledone cirrhosa
GAAGCAGAAGAAGAAGAAGAAGAAGAAGAAGAAGAAGAAGGAGAACTTACAATGTGCAGTGGAAAGAAGCCTCTTCGGTTCCCATTGATTTATATGATATCAGTGCAAGAACAGCTCATGATCACCAATATGGATATTGATCTGCTGTACAGCAAGGATGTAGAGTTCCAATGTTGGAATATTGATTAAAAAGAAACATGTCTCCTATCTCATGTCAGAAAAAAAAAACAGCACAGCTCCCATGACTTTCGGGCAATAGATTGGCAGTATCAGTAGAGCACTGGACATCATGCTTCACGGCATAGAGTTATGGACCTTTATGTGCTGAGTTGTTTTGACAGCTTCTAGAAGTTAAGTTATTCTTTTGACAAAAAGAAAAAAACATCTTTTTCTACATGTTTTTTCTTTTTGTCAAAAGAATAACTTAACTTCTAGAAACTGTCAAAACAACAGATAAACATCCATGATTACTATATAGCTGGCCCTGTGCCATAATGATGGCTAATTGTAGTATTTTATATATAAAAAGGGTACAAAATCAAGTTTTTAGTTTAATAATTATTTTATTGCAAATTTATTTGTGAAAATAACCACCTGCAACTAACAAATATAACCAAGATAATATCTTGGTGTGTATATCATCATCATTATCATCATCATTTTGCGTCCGCTTTTCCCTGTTTGCAAGGGTGGGACGTGTCTTATTCAGCACAGCATCTCTCCACTTGTCACGGTCCTTCGTCATCTCCACCGTGAGCTTCAGTGATCTGAGGTCTGTTCTCACCACCTCCGCCCATGTTTTTCGTGGTCTACCTCTACCACGTCTTCCTTCAACTGGCATTTCCTGGCACTTCTTCACCCATCGGTCATCCTCCATGCGCATCACATGTCCATACCACAGCAGTCTCCTCTCTCACTACATTCTATCCCTCTCAGACACAGTTTCTCTCTCAACACATTCATGCTGGGTCGTTCACGCACATTGACATTGCACATCCAATGGAGCATGCCTGCCTCATTTCTCTCCAGCCGTCGCATATCCTCTGCAGTTGCTGCCCATGTCTCACTACCATGCAACATCGCGCTCCTCACACAGGCATCATATAACCGGCCTTTCGTATGCAGGGAGAAACCCTTCTTCGTCAGCAGAGGAAGCAGCTCCCTAAACCTCTTCCAACCCGTCCTTATTCTAGATACTATGGCCTCGGAACACCCCTTCCCATGCTAATCTGATCTCCTAGGTACCGGAAGCTATCCACCACTTCTATAGCACCCGCCTGCATTTGAAAAATTTGTCTATCAATGCGTGTATATATTTATATGTATAGGTATATAGATATAAACACACATACACTCATACAATAATAATAGACAGTTTGCTACACATATTTACACAAGCGATATAAACACACACTCACACATACACAAGTGATGTAAACACACACTCACACACACACAAGTGATGTAAACACACACTCACACAAGTGATATAAACACACACTCACACTCCCACAAGTGATGTAAACACACATACACTCACACAAGTGATATAAACACACACTCACACTCACACAAGTGATATAAACACACACATACACTCACACAAGTGATATAAACACACACTCACACTCACACAAGTGATATAAACACACACACTCACACAAATGATATAAACACACACTCACACTCACACAAGTGATATAAACACACACTCACACACACACAAGTGATGTAAACACACATACACTCACACAAGTGATATAAACACACACTCACACTCACACAAGTGATATAAACACACACATACACTCACACAAGTGATATAAACACACACTCACACTCACACAAGTGATATAAACACACACACTCACACAAGTGATATAAACACACACTCACACTCACACAAGTGATATAAACACACACTCACACACACAATAACAGCCAATGTGTGTAGCCAATTTGCTACACATATACTCACACAAGCTAATCTTAGAACATTGGTTGTTTAGTCTGTCACCACCCCTTCCTTAGTTATCTCCCTTTCAGTGAGTGATGGACATCATCATCATCATCATCACCGTTTTACACCAATTTTTCCACACTAGCATGGGTTAGACGAGTTGTCCTGATGTGAGAAATGCCTGGTCAGGTGACCATGTCTTACTCATACAGAACTGATTCTGGCTTGATTTCTACAGCTGGATGCCCTTCCTAACACCAACCACATTTACAGAGTGGACATGGTGCTTTTTGTTGTGACACCTACACGACCACTTTACAGTGTGCACTGGGTGCTTTTTGTTGTGACACCTACACGACCACTTTACAGTGTGGACATGGTGCTTTTTGTTGTGACACCTACACGACCACTTTACAGTGTGGACTGGGTGCTTTTTGTTGTGACACCTACACGACCACTTTACAGTGTGCACTGGGTGCTTTTTGTTGTGACACCTACACGACCACTTTACAGTGTGGACATGGTGCTTTTTGTTGTGACACCTACACAACCACTTTACAGTGTGCACTGGGTGCTTTTTGTTGTGACACCTACACGACCACTTTACAGTGTGGACATGGTGCTTTTTGTTGTGACACCTACACGACCACTTTACAGTGTGGACATGGTGCTTTTTGTTGTGACACCTACACGACCACTTTACAGTGTGCACTGGGTGCTTTTTGTTGTGACACCTACACGACCACTTTACAGTGTGGACATGGTGCTTTTTGTTGTGACACCTACACGACCACTTTACAGTGTGGACTGGGTGCTTTTTGTTGTGACACCTACACGACCACTTTACAGTGTGGACTGGGTGCTTTTTGTTGTGACACCTACACGACCACTTTACAGTGTGCACTGGGTGCTTTTTGTTGTGACACCTACACGACCACTTTACAGTGTGGACATGGTGCTTTTTGTTGTGACACCTACACGACCACTTTACAGTGTGGACTGGGTGCTTTTTGTTGTGACACCTACACGACCACTTTACAGTGTGCACTGGGTGCTTTTTGTTGTGACACCTACACGACCACTTTACAGTGTGGACATGGTGCTTTTTGTTGTGACACCTACACGACCACTTTACAGTGTGGACTGGGTGCTTTTTGTTGTGACACCTACACGACCACTTTACAGTGTGCACTGGGTGCTTTTTGTTGTGACACCTACACGACCACTTTACAGTGTGGACATGGTGCTTTTTGTTGTGACACCTACACGACCACTTTACAGTGTGGACTGGGTGCTTTTTGTTGTGACACCTACACGACCACTTTACAGTGTGCACTGGGTGCTTTTTGTTGTGACACCTACACGACCACTTTACAGTGTGGACTGGGTGCTTTTTGTTGTGACACCTACACGACCACTTTACAGTGTGCACTGGGTGCTTTTTGTTGTGACACCTACACGACCACTTTACAGTGTGGACATGGTGCTTTTTGTTGTGACACCTACACGACCACTTTACAGTGTGCACTGGGTGCTTTTTGTTGTGACACCTACACGACCACTTTACAGTGTGGACTGGGTGCTGTTTGTTGTGACACCTACACGACCACTTTACAGTGTGCACTGGGTGCTTTTTGTTGTGACACCTACACAACCACTTTACAGTGTGGACATGGTGCTTTTTGTTGTGACACCTACACGACCACTTTACAGTGTGGACTGGGTGCTTTTTGTTGTGACACCTACACGACCACTTTACAGTGTGGACTGGGTGCTTTTTGTTGTGACACCTACACGACCACTTTACAGTGTGCACTGCGTGCTTTTTGTTGTGACACCTACACGACCACTTTACAGTGTGGACATGGTGCTTTTTGTTGTGACACTTACACGACCACTTTACAGTGTGGGCTGGGTGCTTTTTGTTGTGACACCTACACGACCACTTTACAGTGTGGACTGGGTGCTTTTTGTTGTGACATATATATATAAATAAATATACACACATTCATTATTATTATAGTGGTGAATTGGCAGTATCTGTAGAGGGTCGGACGCCATGCTTTGACGCATAGAGTTACGTCCCTTGCCATTCTGAGTTCAAATCCCGCCGAGGTTAACTTTGCCTTTCATCCTTACGGGGTCGATAAAATAAAGTACCAGTAATGCACTGGGATAATTGCTGGCCTTGTGCCAAAAGTAGAAACAATTATTATAGTTGATTCTTTTTGAGAATTTACAATAAAATTATTTGTAAGTTTATCAATTTCATATAGCAGTGAAGAGTTATCAGTGATATCGTTTTACACCTGTTTTTACAGATGTTGCATGAAATCTTGAGATTGTCTCGGTTTCCTGAGACTACAAACAAGTAGCAGAGGTAAACCCCACCAAACACAAGTGCTCGTTTTAGCTTAGTGAACTGGAAAAATATATAACAAAGTTTCTTGCTCAAGGACACATTACATCATCCAATCTGGGAAGTAAACCCACAATCGTTTAACCGTGAGTTTAACAGCTTAATACCGGGAATTATCAAATAGCTATTTTTTCCAGCTTGTGGCATTTGAGATGTTTGGTGGAGCTGGGCCACTGGTAGTGAAGTTCTTGTCATCGTTACAGAGGTGTCAGGTGCTTGGTTGTTTCAGCACCTTAGCCTTGCCATCATCCATGGTAATGTTGCAAGTGTGTTGGCTTGCCTAAAAAATATTCCGTTGACCCTTGTGATGTGATGTGTGACCAATTGTCACACTTGGTGGTGAATTGATGGTTGTTATTGTTTGTTTGTTATTTTTTCCTATTCAACTTTCTCTCGCTCTGATCATATATTTTGGTGAGTTATATTTGTGAGGTTTCTAGCAATAGTTAAATGTATTTATCCTCCGGCCTATTGCTCTCATTTATGACATTTATAACCCTTTCTCCTACTTTTCTATACAGTCAGATCTGCCCTTCTTTACCCCCTCACCCTCTGTTCATTGCTTGGTTTTGTCTTTATCCTTTTTACTATCCTTTCTTTTTCTTTCATATTTCCATCAATATTTGTGATGTTATATATACAACTGTGAATTGCAATGTTATTTCTATAATATTAACCAATATATTTGGAAAATATAGAAACTACAGTATGTGAGTGTATGTTTATATATATATATGGAGGCACATGGCTTAGTGGTTAGAGAATTGGTCTTGCAATTGAAAGGTTGTGAGTTCAATTCTCAGACCGGGTGATGTGTTGTTTCCTTGAGCAAGACACTTTATTTCACATTGCTCCAGTTTACTCAGCTGTAGAAAGGAGATGATAGGGACTGGGATCCCTATCATTCCACTGCAAAGTGGTCGTGGAGGTGCCACGGCAAAAAAGCACCCAGCACTCACTGTAAATGAGGTTGGTGTTAGGAAGGACATCCAGCTGTAGAAATCAAGCCAGAATCAGTTCCCGTCCCACCCTTGCAAGCAGGGAAAGTTGGACGTAAAATGAGAAAATGAGATGATATATATATATATTACCACCATCATCATCATCATTTAATGCCTACTTTCCATGCTAGCATGGGTTAGACAGGTTTGGCCCATTTAGAGGCAAGTTGGGTCGGGTGACCATGTCTTGCTCATATAGAACTGTTTTTGACTGGTTTTCTACAGCTGGATGTCCTTCCTAACACCAACCACATTTACTGTGCGGGCTGGATGTTTTGTGGTACCAACATAACATAATATACATATATCATCATCATCATCATCATCAGGTTTAGCGTCCGTGTTCCACGCTTGCATGGGTTTGGACGGGGGTTTTCCCACTTGAGGCAAGAGTGGTTGTCTTGCTCGCATAGGACTGTCTGGCGGGTTTTCTACAGTTGGATGCCCTTCCTAACACCAACCACATTTACAGTGTGGGGCTGGGAGGTTTTTACCGTGTTGCCTACACGGCCACATTACAGCGTGGACTGTCTGGCGGGTATTCTACAGCTGGATGCCCTTCCTAACACCAACCACATTTACAGTGTGGGGCTGGGAGGTTTTTACCGTGTTGCCTACACGGCCACATTTACAGCGTGGACTGTGTGTTTTTTTGTCGTGACACCTACACGATCTCATTTGTTTCGGGCTGGATGTTGTGGGACCAACATAACTTTACATTGAAAGGGGCGGTGTGGATGGGGTGGAGGTGGTGGGACGGGGGTGTGTTTTGATAGAGATGCCTACTGACTGTAGTAGGTTTTTACTTTGTATTTAGGTAAGGCGGGTCTTCTCTATTACTGAGTACCGCCAAAGGTCTCGGTCCAGTGACATTGTCTTGGAGAGGTGTAAGCGTGTGAGGTCGGAATTTATCAGCTCGTCCCATGTTTTTCTGGGTCTGCCTACTCCGTGGCTACCGTCTATCTTTATTGCCCTGCACTTTGTTATACAGCTGTCGTCTTTCATGCGCATCACGTGACCGTACCAACGTAGCCTTCTCTCGAGTAAACAACATCTGATCCCTCTTATTTCTAATTTTTTCCTTAGTTCGTTTATGCTTTTCCGTTCACGTATATTACTATTGCACATCCAGCGGAGCATGCAAGCTTCGTTCCTCTCTAGTCTGCGTATATCCTCTGCACACAATGCCCAGGTCTCACTGCCATGCAGCATTGCTGTTCGTATGCAGGCATCGTATAACCTGCCTTTCATTTTTAGGCAGAACCCTCTAGCGGCTAATAGTGGTATAAGCTCTCTGAACTTTTTCCATCCAGTTCTGACTCTAGCTACTGTACTTTCAGATCACCCTCCCCCACTGCTGATTTTGTCACCCAGGTAACGGAAGCTGTCCACTATTTCTATAGAACCCTCTGCGCAGTTGAAGGAGCTAGTATTTTGTGGGCACTTGCTGCTACTTATTGCACCAGAGCACCGGCCACATGTAAAATCTATGTTCTTAGTTAGCTTACCTGTGATCCCACTACATCTTTTATGCACCCATACTTTGCATTTGGGACATAAAATGGAGTTTCTACCTACGCCTTTCCTACACACTGAGCATGGCCATTTCCCAGATGGGACTGCCGCCTTATTTTCTTTCCTACAAACTAGAACTTTAGTCTTAGCCAGGTTAATTTTAAGGCCTTTTGATTCTAGGCCGTGCTTCCATGTTTGGAATTTCTTCTCTAGATCGGTCATTGATTCAGCTATGAGCGTTAGATCATCTGCGTATAGGAGTTCCCATGGGCAGATATATATATATAAAAAAACGTGAAAACCACTTGATCACCTATAGATAAGGGGAACACGCCAGCCAGATAGATTATATCCTTACTAGAAGACGGGACAAAGTGTCTGTTGTAAACACAAAATCCCTTCCCCTTGAAGAATGCACCTCTCAACATAGCCTAGTAGTTAGTGACCTCACAGTCAGAAATAGACATACTCGACGACAGAGGAGGCCTACCTTGAGGAGAAGAATATGGAAGTTGAAGGACCCCATAGCCAGTGACAAATTTAAAAGCTTATTACTTGCCTTTGACAATAAGGAAGAGCAATTAGAGACGTGTGACATAGAGGAACAGTGGCAATTTTTGAAAGTGAACCTGCTGAAAGCAACGGATGAAATCTGTGGCTGGAGCAGACCTATTGGCAGGAGGAGAGTAACTTGGTGGTGGAACAGTAAGGTAGAAGAGACAATCAAGGCCAAAAAGCAGGCTTGGAAAGTTTGGTAGAGAGCACTATCAAGTAGCCAGGAGAAAAGCTAGAAGACAAGTGTACCTTGCAAAAAAGGGAAGCAGAGGATAGAAAGTTCAAGCATGTTCTACAACGCGAGGACCAAAAACGCGAGGTGTTCAGGATTGCTGGACAATGTGTCAAGGAAAACCGTGATATTGTCGGAGAGAAGTGTGTACGTAATGATAATGGTGTACTTGCACTCACTGATGCTGATAAGAATATAGCCTGGAAGTGTCACTACGAGAGACTATTAAATGAGGAGAATAAGTGGGAAAAAGATAGTCTGCCCCAAATCGATCCAATAGAAGGACCAGCGGTGCAAGTTAAAGGTAGTATAATAAGTAAGGCAATCAAAGATATGAAGACAGGCAAAGCAGCTGGGCCTTCGGAGATAGCTGCTGAGATGTTGAAGGCATCTTGAATGGTGGGACATACTATGGTCACCCGTATAGTTAACCAAGTATTACAGAATGGGGTCATACCAAAAGACTGGCGTAGCAGCATCATCATTAACTGCTACAAGGGTAAAGGAGATGCTCTAGATAGAGGAAACTATAGAGGCATTAAGTTAATTGACCAGGTTATGAAGGTCACAGAAAGAGTTATAGCGCAACTAATCAGAGAGCGAATTGATCTAGATGAAATGCAGTTTGGGTTTGTGTCAGGTAAAAGTACCACAGATGCTCTTTTCCTTGTACGACAACTACAAGAGAAGTACCTAGCTAAAAGTAAACACCTCTACTTAGCTTTTGTAGAACTGGAAAAGGCCTTTGACAGAGTCCCCCGCTCCATTATCTGGTGGGTTCTTAGAAAATTAGGTGTAGATGAATGGCTTGTGAGAGCTATACAAGCTATGTATAATGAAACAGTCAGTAAGGTTAGAATTAACAATGAATATTGTGAAGAATTTAGTGTAAAAGTTGGTGTTCACCAAGGCTCTGTCCTTAGCCCCCTCCTATTTATTATTGCCCTTCAGGCTATAACAGAGGAGTTTAAGACCGGCTGCCCATGGGAACTCCTGTACGCAGATGATCTAACGCTCATAGCTGAATCAATGGCTGAACTAGAAAAGAAATTCCAAACATGGAAACATGGCCTAGAATCAAAAGGCCTTAAAGTTAACTTGTCTAAGACTAAAGTCCTAGTTTGTAGAAAGGAAAATAAAGCACAGGTACCCTCAGGGAAATGGCCTTGCTCAGTGTGTAGGAAAGAAGTAGGCAGAAATTCAATTTTCTGTCCCAAATGCAAAGTATGGGTACATAAAAGATGTAGTGGGATTACAGGTAAATTATCTAAGAACATAGACTTTATATGTGGCTGATGCTCAGGTGCGATAAGTAGCAAGTGCCCACAGGATACTAGCCCCTTCTATTGCCCAGATGGTTCTATAGAAATAGTAGACACTTTCCGTTACCTGGGTGACAAAATCAGCAGTGGTGGAGGGTGTTCTGAAAGTACAGTAGCCAGAGTCAGAACGGGATGGAAAAAGTTCAGAGAGCTTATACCGCTGTTGGCCACAAAAGGTTTCTCTCTAAAAATGAAAGGAAGATTGTATGATGCTTGTATATGAACAGCAATGCTACATGGCAGTGAGACATGGGCATTGCGTGCAGAGGACCTGCGTAGACTGGAAAGGAACAAAGCATGCATGCTCCGTTGAATGTGTAATAGTAACATACATGAACGGCAAAGCATAAATGAACTAAGTGAGAAATTAGGAATAAGAGGGATCAGATGCTGTTTACTTGAGAGAAGACTACGTTGGTATGGCCACGTGATGCGCATGAAAGACGACAGCTGTATAAAAAAGTGCAGGGCGATCAAAATTGATGGTAGTTACGGAGTAGGTAGACCCAGAAAAACCTGGGAAGATCTGATAAATTCCGACCTTACACACTTGCACCTCTCTAAGACCATGTCACTGGACCGAGATCTTTGGCGCTACGCAGTAATACAGAAGACCCGCCTTGCCTATGTACAAAGCGAAACCTACAGCCAGTAGGCACCTCATAACCAAATATACACCCCAATCCACTACCCCTACCCTATCCTCCCACTCCCACCAACACCACCCCCTCTCTATAAAGTTGGTACCACAACATCCAGTCCAAATAAATGAGATAAATGTGATCGAGATCGTGTAGGTGTCACGAGAAAAAAAACACACAGTCCACGCTGTAATGTGGCCTTGTAGGTAACACGGTAAAAAGTTCCCAGTCCACACTGTAAATGTGGTTGGTGTTAGGAAGGGTATCCAGCTGTAGAAAACCTGCCATATAGTCCTATATGAGTGAGACACAGTCACCCGACCAACCTTGCCTCAAGTGGGACAACTCCCGTCTAACCCATGCTAGCGTGGAAAGTGGACGTTAAACGAGGATGATGATGATGACGATGATGATATATATATATATATATGTGTGTGTGTGTGTGAGTGTACATATATATATATCAACATCATCACCACCATTATCCATCTAATTTCTATGCTAGCATGGGTTAGATGATATATATATATCACGACAATGAAAATTTGTGTGAATATACATATATCATCTTTATTACTGCCGTTTTATATCAATTCTTTCATGCTAGCATAGGTTAGATGAGTTGTCCTGTTGTGGGCAATTCTAGGTCAGGTGACCATGTCTTGCTCATACAGAACCGATTCTGGCTTGGTTTCTACAACTGGATGCCCTTCCTAACGCCAACCTCATTTACAGTGTAGACTGGGTGCTTTTTGTTGTGATGCCTACATGACCACTTTACAGTGTGGACTGGGTGTTTTTTGTTGTGTCACCATCACTGCCACTTTACAGTGTGGGTTGGGGGCTTCAGTCGATGCATTTACTTCGGCCTATCCTCATGGAGGTGTATGGGAAGGTGAGTTGGGGCATACTGTATATATGCTTCAGTTCGTGTACTTGGGAAGTTGGGTCTTCTGTATTACTGTGTATTGCCAGAAATATCGGTCCTGTGTCATTGCCTTTGAGAGGTGCAATTGGGCAAGGTCGGCTTTTATCACCTCATCCCAAGTCTTGCTGAGTCTGCCCACTCCAAGGCTTCCATCAACTTTTAATGCAGCGATCATCCTTCATACGCATCATATATATATATATATATATATATATATAGGAAGATATATATATATATAAGTTGACCTTGCACACTTGCACCTCTCAAAGACAATGACACAAGATCGAGATCTTTGGTGTTATGCAGTAATACAGAAGACCTGCTTTCCCTTGCACACAGACTCAAACATACACCTAGTAGGCACCTCTTAATCCACTATACCCCCTCCATACCCGCCCACCCCACACACCACCCTCCCACTTCTGCCCAAACCACCCTTACTCTGTAAAGTTATGTTGGTGTCACAAAAACATCCAGCCCACACTGTAAAGTGGTCATGTCGGTGTCACGATAAAAAGCACCCAGCACATACTGTAAAGTGGTCATGTAGGTGTGACGATAAAAAGCATCCAGCCCACACTGTAAAGTGGTCATGTAGGAGGCACAGCAAAAAGCACCCAGCAAACAATGTAAATGTGGTTGGCATTAGGAAGGGCATCCAGCCGTAGAAATCTAGCCAGAAACAGTTCTATATGCGCAAGACACGGTCACCTGACCCAACTTGCCTCTAATGGGACAAACCCGTCTA
This sequence comes from Eledone cirrhosa, assembly GCA_964016885.1. NCBI lineage: Eukaryota > Metazoa > Mollusca > Cephalopoda > Octopoda > Eledonidae > Eledone > Eledone cirrhosa. Next base: position 23,431,470 of record OZ024741.1, read on the forward strand.
ACCCATGCTAGCATGGAAGATAGACATTAAATGATGATGATATATATATGTTGCTCCAGGACAGTAAGCAGCAAATGGCCACAGGAAACAAGTACTATCAAATTTTGGGAGGGCTCTGTAGAAACAGTAGACAGCTTCTGCTACCTAGGTCACCGAATTAGCAGCGGGGGTGGGTGTTCTGAAAGTACAGTAACCAGGGTGAAGTTCAGGGAGGTACTACCACTGCTAGCTGTGAAAGGCTTTTCCCTCAAAATCAAAGGCAGACTGTATGATGCTTGCATACAAACAGCAATGTTACATGGTAGTGAGACCTGGGCATTGTGTGCAGAAGACTTGCGTAGAAAGAAACGAAGCTTGCATGCTCTGATGGATGTGTAATAGTAATATATGAGAACAGCAAAGCATAAGCGAATTGAGAGAGAGGCTAAGCATAAGAGGAATCAAATGCTGTGTGCAGGTGAGGAGGTTGCGTTGGTATGGACATGTGATGCATATGAAGGATGACAGTTGTATAAAAAAGTGCAGAGTACTAAAGGTCGATGGGAGCCTTGGAGTGGGGAGACGCAAGAAGACCTGGGACGAGGTGATAAAATCTGACCTTGCCCAATTGCACCTCTCAAAGGCGATGGCACAGGTCTGAGACCCCTGGCGTTACGCAGTAATACAGAAGACCCGACTTCTCACGGGAACAAGCTGAAGCATATAGACAGTATGCTCCCACCCACTCCTACTCACGACGAAAAAGCACCCAGTCCACACCGTAAAGTGCTCGTGTAGGCGCCACGGTAAAAATCACCCAGTGCTCATTGTAAATGAGGTTGGTGTTAGGAAGGGCATCCAGCTGTAGACATCAAGCTAAAATCAGTTCTGTCTGAGCAAGACATGGTCACCTGACCTGGCATTGCCCACAACAGGACAACCTATCTAACCCCTCTAGCGTGGAAGAATGGACGTAAAACGATGATGATGATGATGAACCAAACTAGTGAAAGCAAAGGATATTTTTCAGTCATAGAACTATATAGGACATTTTAATTTCTTGATTGAATAGAAACTCTCAATTAATTTTTTTAAAAGTTTTTTTCAACTCTCTATTTTACGTATGTTACACTCTAACGGAGATGATAGTGCAATGACTGCATACGGTGTCAATTTTGCAACAGCTGAAGTGAAGAAAGAAAAATCTGTGTCCATATATGTGTACATCTATCGTTGTCTTATCTAACAGATATATAAAGGTTACTAAGTTGGTTTAGAGAAAGAAGCATTGAATTTTTTGCATTGGAAAATAGTAATATTTTGATTTTTACAAGCGTAAAAATAAGATTAACCAACATAAATCCCAAAATGTGTCGGACTTAATTTCTACAAGAACAAATATCATCCTCCACCGTTTTCAATGTTTACCGTTTGGTTGGCAAGGCTTTCACGAATCACTGAACATGGCGAGTAAATAATGGCAAAAAATTGTCAAACAAGTTTTTATCTTAACTCTACTCGTTCGGATTAAGGTAACTATCAATGGTTTCTTTACCTACATTGCGAGTATATATATAATATATATGTGTGTGTATAATTTCCTTCTCCATGTCTTTGCTATTGTAAAGTATTGCGGTGTCTGATAAAAAACATCTTCCAATTATTTTAAAGTTGTGAATTAGATAGATGAAAACCAATATACATCTATTTATATAAATATTGTCATATTTAATAACATGTTCAACAAAATTATCTGAGGATAATGCGTCCTCCCTTTTACCAACAGAAATAATTAAACCGAAGACACATTATATACAGTATAACGCAGTATATTTAAATGTCTTAGTTTATGTGAGTTCTGTTGAATTTCATGTTAAACTTCGACAGTTTAATAAACATTTGAGATATAAACCACGAACGTAGTATCTGTATATATATATATATATATATATATATATATATATATATATTGTTATATTTGGGGAGGGTCATATTTGCGTAATATTGCCAGAATTAATAACAGAACACACTCACTGTTTGGTTGGTTTTCGCTTCTCGCTGTCTTTTATATATATATATCTGCGATCTAACTTACTCGGTCCTCAATGTTGCCATTGACTGACACACGATTTCATATAAAAAACCTCGCAAAACTAATTCATCGCCGCTATATATATATATATATATATATATATATATATATACACACACATACACTACATGATTGAATGGAGGTTCCTAGCAATAGTTAATTGTATTTATGTGTTTATATTTTCATTCTATAAGAATAGTGGTAATGTTATTTATGTAAATATAAATTATTGATTTATTGATATTTTATTTGAGTGACCCGAATCTTCCTGGTCGTTCTTTTTCGGCTGCATGGGTGATTTTATGCATAGTCTTTGTGTGTTGGTATTTTAACGATAGTTATAGCTCTGATTTATCTGAATTATTGAGCCCTCTGCCACTCATGTCGGATTTGTTTATCGTAAATTCGTGAGCTGATTTTCCGATACTCGATTATTCTATTATATATATATATATATATATACCCCCCCCCCACTCCCAAGAGCGTGAAACTAATAAACCTTTGTTCGTACTGCCTCTCTGTTTTGTTCCCCTTCTATTTTTCACTATATATATATTCATTCATGTGTGTATATATATATATATAAATATTCATTCATGTGTGTATGTGTATATATATATATTTAGGAGACGAAGCATGTCGAATAGAGCAGACATAGCTTCGGCCGTTCCCCCACTCATTCAATGGACAACTAAGTTCAAATTATTAAAATTCTAAAATTCGAACCCAGCTGGTCAGTGTGTACACTTTTGTTAATCTTTGAGGAAGACGACTTCGTGAAGGTAAGATGATACGGTACCCGGACTGCTGTAACAGTTTCGAAAATCGTTATGAAGTGTGTGTGTGAAAGGTTGTAACTAGATAATTAATGTCTCAAACACAGTCGACGGTCGACAATTTTCCAAACACTCCCTTTCCCTTATATATTTCCCTATTCCGATTTTCTCATATACTATCGTCCCTACCTACATTTCGTACTATTTTGTTTTAGTACATCTCAATTCCTCAGGAATTATTCATGAAGCTCACACAATTGTCTAGTAATATTGATTCGTTCGAACAGGTTTTCTCAGTAATGCTTGTACATTTTATTTTATTTTTACCTAGGTAAAGATGTATTTGTTACAAAGGAGAAAACACGATTAGTGAAAATATTTATTTTATTTCTTATTAGTTAGAAATTACAAACACAAATGCCAGAGCTATTAACATTCAACACATACACACAGATATCTCTTAATGACATAAATATTTCACATAAAATTATAGAATCAAAACGAAAGAAAATATTATGTCAACACTAAGTGTGTCAATCGGAGTCACCCTCAAATACTTTTTGAGGTAAGTCAACACACTGGCAGCGTTACCACGGATGATGGCGAGGCTAGGACACTAAAACAACCAAGTACCCTCATTGACATCACTTGACACCTTGGTAAGGCGAGTCCCCAACGATGACAAGAACTTCGTTGTAGCGGCCCAGCTCCAGCAAACGTATGAAATGTCACAGGCTGGAAAAAATTGTTTGTCGATAATTCCTGGTATTTTAGGATTTTATTCTGTTCGGCAACGGAAGCAATGACCCTTACATTTACCGCAGCATACATGATGTAGGAAGAAGCAAAAAAGTCACTGACTGTGGTGTCCCAGATGAGACATCTGCCTCTTACCCAGGGACAAAAGGTAAAACCATCTGGTCTCTTTCCATCAATTCTGGATAATCCAACCGGCTCCAGAATTGAGGGCATATTTACTCGAGGTAGGGCCCGTTTAATGTTCCGGTTTAGCTCGGTGTGGTGAGTGAAACGACTAGCATTCAGGCGGCAGGACAAACCATGGAGGCCTGTAGAGTTGAGGGACCTACGACAGCGGCATCTCAGACCCCCACATACATCGGTTCCCACACGGAGTGCAATGGAGATGCGGAGCGCGTCTAGACTGAGTAGGCCCTCGATGTTGGCTACGGACAGGGCATCAACCTGATTCAGAATTTATCAGATTTAGTTATTAGTAGTGTGCATCAAATGTGAAGTTATGTTAATCTTCGGGTATCATTAATAGATCTCGTTTGAAGAAAATGAAAATACCCCGCCTAATTCACCGCATTCTTTTATAGTGTAATCCGATTTAGTGGAGTTATTTTTGACATTGTTTAGGTCATTTGTTTGACTAGTTTTGTAATAACAGTTGACCAGCAGTCATATAGCCGTATATACACACCACACTTGGCTGTAGTAGTGTATGTAATAATAACACTTGACCAGTACAGTCGTATATATATAAATACACTACCCTTGGCTGTGGTATTGTAATAACACTTGACCAGTACTCAGTCGTATATAGTCACAGACAACCTTTATATATATGTATATATAGATAGATATAGTAGAATAACATAACAAATATGTTTTAAATATATACATAAAGATAACTACAAATGCTTAAATGACATAAATTGATCGCGATTCTTTCAGAAGGATATATTCCTTTAATGTAAGGTTTCTCGTGTTTTACAACCAGTTAAGTTAACTGTGGATTGTACTGTGTGAAGTCACAGATCCTTTGGCCGTCTAAAAACATCTTACTGATAAAATGACAAGTCAGTCAATCATATTAGTGGCCTCCCCAATGTTGCAATATTAAAGAAAATATAAAGGAAGGGGTTAACAACCGAGCCAACACCAGAGCAAAAGACAGCAACGTCGCGAGGAGTACTGGGCAACCTCTCTAATGATTTTTGAGGCAAGCCAGCACACTCGCAGCGTTGTCTCGGGTGACGGCCAGGCTGGTGCACACACACACACACATATATATATATTACTTCAAAATATTAATAAATATAGACATTCATATATATATGTGTGTGTGTATGTATGTATATATTTACACACACACCACTGACAGTGGTATTGTATATAACAATTGACCAATACAGTCGTGTATATATATATATATATATACACCCCATGTACGTCCAAAACTACGTGCTGCAGCTTCCTTGAATCGGAACTCAGCACAAGATGAAAGTTTCAGTCTGCGTGATGATGGGCAGATCTGGAGGTTTGTCAAGGCTGGTGAAACGTGGAAGAGAGATACCAGCTGGTCTGAGTGTGATCTACCCACAATAACTGGCGATGTAAAAACTGCTACAACTCTGGGAAACTAAACCAGAACAACCTGCCACCCTCTACACACCATCATAAACTGCGAGCAGGGTACAAATTGTTGTCCTTAAATGCTCGCAGTTTATGCAACAAGATACATCTGTTCGAATCCTACGTCAGAAGCATCGACCCTGACTTCATCACAGTCACGGAAACATGGGCACATTCCTTACTCTGTGATGGGGTTTTCACCATTACTGGGTACAACCTTTTCCGCAAGGACCGCATTAACCGCCGTGGTGGTGGTGTGATGGTCTACGTTCGTTCAAACTTTTCGGTAATTCCTTGCGTTGATTTGAACGAATCACAGGAAGAAGTTTTTTTCTGTGACATACGTATGACCATGTCAACACTTCTGCTTGGTGTTGTTTATCGCCCCCCAAACTACCATCAGGACACACAGCTTTGCGATATCCTCAGAGTTGCTGCCAAGAAAACAGCCACTTATGTGTTTATTGCAGGTGACTTCAATCATCCTGAGATCGATTGGGAAACCTTTCGTTGGCCACAGGGTGCAAACGATTTCCTTGAACTAGTGCTGGACTCAAACTGGTCACAAGTAGTCACCACTCCAACAAGAGGTGACAACACTTTGGACCTGATCTTCACCACTACTCCTGAAGTGGTTATCAGTTGTACTACTGAGGAACCTCTAGGCGACTCTGATCATGCTATGATCATTGCCAATCTGGCACTTGAGGGCAGCAACAAAAACCAGAGCCATCTCCAATCTGCTTGCTTTGATTGGAAGAGGGCGGATTGGAACTTGTACTGCACTGAGCTACAGCGCCCAAACTGGCATGAGATGTATAACTCTGGAGATGTGAACTCTATACTCCAGAGCATCCTGGACTCAATATTGATAGCGTCTGCAGCATCAGTGCCACGGAAGCGGAAAAATAACCACCCCAAAAGTGCAATCTGGGAAACTTCAGCGGTCCGACTTGCCAGGAAAGAACGTCGGAACGCTGAACGGGAATATAAACTGCATAGATCAGATGCCAACAGAAAAAAGCGGAATAAATCTTCTAACCATCTCAAGCAAGTGACAAAGAAGGCAGTGCTTGAATTTGAACAGTGCATCGCAACCAATCCTGACAGTAAGGTGTTCTGGAAATATGTTCATTCAAAGCAGAGACCTCACTCTCCAGTTGGTCCTCTTCGCAATCCCCACACAAGCCAGATCACTGACGATCCCAAGGAATGCACAGAACTCATTGCTGAGTGCTATGCAAGTATTTTTACGGTTGAAAACCAGAATGTACCATCTCCACCATCTCTAACATCAAATTCCATAACAACTATGGAATTTACACCTGCAATGTTGCGACGTCACCTTAAGAATAAGCGCATCTATGCCTCCCCTGGTCTTGATGGTGTGACATACCTGCTTCTCAAACGTGGCGGGGATTTCCTTTTGCGCCAGCTTTCTTTTTTCTTTCAATACTGTCTCAGCAATGGTGCTACTCCGGAGCAGTGGAAAACTGCCAGTGTCATTCCCCTGTTCAAAAAGGGCAACCGCATGTCACCTGTCAACTATCGTCCAGTCAGTCTTACTAGCTGTATGGTCAAACTGATGGAATCCTGTGTCAGAGAAACACTTTGGAACTTCTGGAGCTCTCACAGCCTCATCCGGCCCTCACAGTTTGGATTTATCCCTAACTCCAGCTGCTGTGATCAGCTTATCGAGTTCCTTGAGGACATCACCCGGATCACTGACAGCGGCTCATGGGTGGATGTTGTTTACCTTGACTTTGCTAAGGCTTTTAATTCTGTGCCACACAAAAAACTTATGGCAAAACTCTCTGCAATGGGTGTGAGGGATGATCTTTTCGACTGGCTGAAATCCTTCATTCTCAGCCGAAAGGAAGTAGTCACGGTTCTAGGACAGCATTCTTCACCATATGAGATGTCATCTGGTGTACCACAGGGATCTGTTCTTGGTCCTCTTTTGTGTGTGGCATATATTAATGACATAGATGCCAACTTACAGAATGCCACGGTACTAAAATATGCAGATGACATCAAGCTGTACCTTGAAATCAAAAGGACTGATCCTGAAATTTACAACTCTTTCCTACAGTCAGACCTGGACACAATGCAGCAATGGATCACAGACTGGCAACTGAAGCTGGCTGTGGACAAGTGTACCACCATGCATTTTGGAAGGAAAAATCCAGCGTCCACATACTCCCTCCACAACACTGACATCAAAAAGTCCTCTTGTGAACGTGACCTGGGCATTACTGTCAGCAACGATTTGCGTTGGACAAAGCATGTCTCTAAGATTGTCAAGAAGGCCGAGGGTGTCTTGGCATCACTCAGCAAGACCTTTGTTAGCCGCTCTCCAGCCATCTATTTAAAACTGTATACAGCTATGGTGCGACCACACTTGGAATTCGCATCATCAGTCTGGAACCCCTATCTTGCTCGGAACATTGACCTCCTGGAAACTGTTCAGAGACGTGCAACCAAGCGCATACCCTCCATCAGACACCTACCATACTCTGAACGCCTTGCTTCCCTGGGCATGGATTCATTGAAGCTCCGACGTCTGGCAATGGACTTGGTGAATACCCACAAAGTTTTTAACCATCTCGCCAACTGCAACCCTGAGCGCCTCTTTGATCTCCATGTGTCTAACACACGTGGACATGCCTACAAGATAAGAAAACAGCACAGCTCCCATGACTTTCGCAGACATTTTTTCACGCTCAGAGTTGCTGAAGCATGGAACAAACTGCCTGCGTCAATTGTTAGCTGCCGAGACACTGCATCCTTTAAGACACTCATGCTTCCCGAAATACGCCAAAACTACACCTGATGTACCCCTTCCATACACATGCACACGTGTGTATCATGACTCGTGCACTGTTCATTTTACTGATGTTTGTGCATTGCCCTATGTACTGTACATGCACTTTTTTGATGAGTTGTGGTGCACCTGGGCACTGTACACAATATTTCATTATTGTTATTGTTATTATATCATGACTCATACACTGTTCATTTTCCTGACATTTGTACATTACATTATTCTATGTACTATACATGCACCTTTGATGAGTTGTAGTGCACCTGAGCACTGTACACAATTTCATTATTATTATTATTATATATATATATATAATGAAATATATGGAGAATAGAAATGGCTGTGTAGTTGCTATTTAAGGTAACTTAAAATGCAGTGGGAATACGAAGAAAGCAAGAACAGTGGGGGAGTTTTCCTCATTGGGGGTCTACGATATTTCTACGCTTTAAAGACAAGATACCACTTCACCCCAGGGCGTCAATAACTGGATAAGTTATTGGGAAAACGAAGGAAGGAGGGAAGGAAAGCAAAGGGGAAGAAAAGAGAAACAGTAACAAAACAGCGAAAAAAGACACAAACCGAGCAATGTGAGAGCAACTATAGGTAGGAAATCCAACACCACTCGATAATAGAACTTAAGTTCGAGACCGAGTAATATATATATAAATATACACCACTTTAAGTAATTACCTTTGATTATAGTAAATGCCTTTGTATTAATTTCAGAATAAATGCGGATAATGGACCTATATCCGATATATTTATGTATACTAAACTGCGTAACACTTTGATTAAATATCTTCTACTATAGCTAGTAACCCGTAACAAGCTTCTGTCTGGATTTGAAACCTGGAACTCCTTTAATTCACACCTCGCAAAGTTGTTTTCTCCTTTGACCTCTCACGTATGCATTAAATTGCAAGCTTGACTGTCACTCGCCAACTAGATTTCATATCCCAGTATATAACATATTTACTACATTAAGCTCTCAGACATTTCTGGAGTTAACGCACCTTCGCACATTAGACACCCCCCACTTCTCTGCACTATTTACCACATCCTGGTTCGAACTGCACCCCGAAATCGATAACAACCCGTTTAGGGTGGCCAAGAGTTGCGTCCCTTATCAGTAAACAAAAAAAGAAAAACTAAAATATCTTGGGGCATTTTCTGAACATCTACTCTCGGGCCTCGGATAATCGTAACTACCCTCGCTCTTATTCCAACCCCTCATTTAATAAATTTTGCTAATCTATCTCCGGCGAAATTTTATTCGAAGTGGCAGCATTCCTGTGACAATTTTCTTTATACATTAAAAAACATCATACATGACAAAAGAAGTACATTACTAGAAATCCCATACGTTAAAAAATAAATAGGATGGGTTGGGTCTCAATATGTAAACTAAACGACTAATTCTCTTTTTTTTTTTAATCAACGGACACAACTAGAAAAACTACTCTCCCCCACCCGCTTATTCCCTTGTGTGTTTATCGAAATCGTCGGTCTGCTGCCCCTTTCTCAGAATTTCACCCACCTGTTGCCTTACATGGACAGATTCTTGTTGGTGGACGGAAAGTCTAGTACAGCCCTGTATTTCATCTTTTGGTATACCTTCTACCTTAAGGTCAGTCAATACACTTCTGTGTACTGTGAACAGTGACGAATGCAGCCATGTCAGACATTAGTATGTCATAATGTGCTGTTAGCCACATGTCACACTACTGTTAGCTACATGTCACAGTACTGTTAGCCACATGTCACAGTACTGTTAGCCACATGTCACAGTACTGTTAGCCACATGTCACAGTACTGTTAGGTACATGTCACAGTACTGTTAGGTACATGTCACACTACTGTTAGCTACATGTCACATTACTGTTAGCTACATGTCACAGTACTGTTAGCCACATGTCACAGTACTGTTAGCTACATGTCACATTACTGTTAGGTACATGTCACAGTACTGTTAGCTACATGTCACATTACTGTTAGCTACATGTCACAGTACTGTTAGCTACATGTCACATTACTGTTAGCCACATGTCACAGTACTGTTAGCCACATGTCACAGTACTGTTAGCTACATGTCACATTACTGTTAGCTACATGTCACAGTACTGTTAGCTACATGTCACAGTACTGTTAGCCACATGTCACAGTACTGTTAGCTACATGTCACAGTACTGTTAGCTACATGTCACAGTACTGTTAGCTACATGTCACTGTACTGTTAGGTACATGTCACTGTACTGTTAGCTACATGTCACAGTACTGTTAGCCACATGTCACATTACTGTTAGCCACATGTCACAGTACTGTTAGCCACATGTCACAGTACTGTTAGCCACATGTCACAGTACTGTTAGCTACATGTCACAGTACTGTTAGCTACATGTCACTGTACTGTTAGCTACATGTCACATTACTGTTTGCCACATGCCACATTACTGTTTGCCACATGCCACATTACTGTTAGCTACATGTCACAGTATTGTTAGCCACATGTCACACAGTAGCTAGCCACATGTCACAGTACTGTTAGCTACATGTCACTGTACTGTTAGCCACATGTCTCACATGTCATCTCGCTCTACACAACAAGAATGTCTTCCAACATACAACATGACACTGTTCCACACACTCAAATTCCACTCTTAATTCTGCTCCTAAATAACCCTGCTATTTTCTACCAGGAACTTAACACAGTGTTTACCAACATGGATATATTTAATCTTTGCGTATTGTTTGTTTTTTCTTGTGTGTAATTGTCATGCTATTATATTGTGTATTGAAGCATAAAAATACCTGTCACTTCAACACACTTTACATACAATATACACACATCCATTTTCGTTTTAGACCAATGTCAAGTGAGTGAAAATTTGGTAGACAGAAACTGTGTAGAAGCCAGTCATATGTGTGTATGTGTTGGTGGTGGGTGTGTTTGTTTAACCTATAACATAACAGTGTGACAAAAAAGATATCTTTTTCTACTTCTCCTATCGACTCTACTTCGTTGTGGTTCACTTTCTTGAACCAGTACCTCATTGTTGTATCGTTCTATTCCCTCCAGTTTCTCAAACAATCTCCTCTCATGATGCCAGCATCAGTGCTTTTATCAAAACACCATTTCTATTATTGTATGTCCAGGCATGAAATAATCTTTCTCTAAATCGTTCGCTCTATTTCCAAAGAAACTATGGGTAATGAATGGTAAGTTTAAAATATTTCACTCTACTTTCAAAGAAACGGTAGCCTAATTTTAAAATACCATTTCTCAGCAGAGTTTTGAGGGAACAACACCAATAGCCTGAGTAGCAACTGAGAGTAATTCTCAGTGATATAAAAAATATTAAATATTCTCTACTGTAGTATTGAGCACTTTTTCCTCATTTGTAAACCCAAACATATGTATGAAAGCATGGAAAATAGTCATTAACTATAAATATATAGGACAGAGATCTCTGGCGATACACAGTAATACAGAAGACCCAACTTCCCACGAGCAGAAGTTGCAGTATATGTACAGTATGCCCCAACCCACCCTCCCATACACCCCCATGAGGACAGTCCGAAGTAAATACATCTAGTGATGCCCCCAGCCCACACTGTAAAGTAGCCCTGATGGTGACACGGCAAAAAGTGCCCAGCCCACACTGTAATGTGGTCGTGATGGTGACATGGCAAAAAGCACCCAGTCCACACTATAAAATGGTCTTGTAGGCATCATGACTAAAAGCACCCAACACACACTGTAAATGAGGTTGGCGTTAGGAAGGGCATCCAACTTGCCTCTAAATGGGACAAACCCGTCTAACCCATGCTAGCGTGGAAGATGGACGTTAAATGATGATGATGATGTATATCATCATCATCATCATCTTACTTCCGCTTTTCCCTGCTTGCAAAGGTGGGACGGGTCCTATTCAGCACAGCATCTCTCCACTTGTCATGGTCCTTCGTCATCTCCACCGTGAGCTTCAGTGATCTGAGGTCTGCTCTCACCACCTCTGCCCATGTTTTTCGTTTCTTCCTCTACTGTGTCTTCCTTCAACATATACACAGAGATGCTGTGCTGAGAAGGACCTGTCCAACCCATGCAAGCATGGAAAAGCGGATGTAAAAATGATGATGATGATGATATATGTATGTATTTAACAATTCTTTGGTCATCTCCTTTACCAGTCTCAGCTATTTGAAGTCCACTCTCACAACTTCTGCCCAGGTCTTTCTTAGTCGTCCTCTACTGCGGCTTCCCTCCACTGGGATTTCCTGGCATTTCTTCACCCATCAGTCATTGTTCATGCACATCACATATCCATACCAACACAGTCTTCTCTCCTGAACATCACCTCAGATTCCCCTTAAGCCCAGCTTCTCCCTTAGTTCATCCAAGCTCAGCCTTTCTCTCATATTTACAATGCACATCCAACGAAGCATGGTTGCTTCATGTTTCGTTACTTCTGTTGACAACAAAAGGGGGGTGTATGAAGTGTGATGTTGCTGCATGGTAGAGAGACATCGGCAATGAATACCGAAGATAGGCAAAGGTTGGAAAGAAATGAAGCAAGCCTGCTTCGATGGTTGTGCAGTGTTAATATATGTGAAAAACTAAGTATAGATGAGCTGGGAGAGAGGCTGGATATAAGAGGGATTGATGTAGTGTTCTGGAGAGAAGACTGCACTGGTATGGACATGTGATGCATATGGATGATGAGCTTTGGGTGAAGAAGTGCCAAGAAATCCCAGTGGAAGGTAGCTGTGGTAGAGGGAAACCAAGAAATACCTGGGACAGAGGTTGTTAGAGCTGAGACAATTGAAGAGCTGCTGTGCTGGAAAGAACCTGTCCAACCCATGCAAGTATGGAAAAACAGACATATGATGATGAAAAAATAAGAAAAACAAGACAAGGTAGTTAATCATTGTTTTATATTTTTTTCAGAGAACCAAACTGTTGATGTAGAAACCAATCAATGGTAGTTATGTAATTCTATATCATCAATATACCATCAACTTCTAAAAAACTCTTAGATACTGCTGTCTGTTCTCAGATTGGTTTTAAGGTTAGACAGGTGAACAGGTGTACTTTTTCGAGGCTGATGGTACAAAGTTATATAGCTACTATCTATTGATCTGTACATTGATAGTTTTTCTCTCTGAAATGATCATAAAACAATTAACTCCCTCTCCTTGTTTAGCAATATATGTCAGTCTCTCTCAATGACATACGAGGAGATCATCTTTCCTATAAATGGACAACACTCTGCTTCAATTAAATATTTACATCAGTGATACATCAAATTATAAAATGGTTATAAACCCTACTCTGACTATGTAGAACACTCATGAGTATATATTATTATAGGATTGTTTAAGGGCAGTGGATTGGCAGAATTGGTAGAGCATTAGAGTTGTGTCCCTTTACGTTCTGAGTTCAAATCCTGCTGAGATTAAGCTTTGCCTTTCATCCTTATGGGGTCAATAAAATAAAGTACCAGTAATGCACTGGGGTCGATTTAATTGACAAAATTGTTGACCTTGTGCCTAAAGTAGAAACCATTATTTTTCTTGCTGTTATTATGAGGTCAGTGGATTGGCAGAATCGTTAGGGTATCAGATAAAAAGATTTGCTGTATTAGTTCCAGCTCTTTACAGTTTGAGTCCAAATCTCGCTGAAATCAACTTTACCTTTGATCCGTTCATATGAGGGTAGATAAAATACAGTTCTCGTCAAATACTTGGGTTGATGTACTTGTCTTTTAAAGTACATGGTAGAAAAACAACACAAAATAAAGTACAAAATGTCTGTGTCATATTTCTTTTTTTTTTTCTTTTCTTTTTTCTTCTTCAAGTATTGAAATGAAGTCTGAACAAGTGGAAGAAGGTGACAAGAAAAATGACATTTTTCAGTGGAATGATGATGAGGCTGACGAGGGTATATAGCGTTCTCTTTTATTTCTTTATTTCAATGTTTCATTCTTTTGATACCAAACTACTTGAAACTGCTCCTGGTTCTATGATTTAAAACTGTTTATTTTAAAGTCTTTACATTTATCTGTGGAGGCATGTGGTCTTGTGGTAAGGGTGCTGGACTTAAGATCATAATGTCATGGGTTTGATTCTTGGACTGGATTGCATATTGTGTTCTTGAGCAAAACACTTCTTTTCACAATCCTCCAGTAGATTCATCTAAAAATGAGTACCAGCAATAGCTGGGAGTTTAATCCTGCAATGGTCAGGCAGCCTGTCCAGGGGGAAGTCTTGTATTCTCAGTCGATTCACGCCATGAAACCAGTATAAGCACTGACCTGACGATCCTCTTGGTTTGAGTCAGACTTTAGACTTAGACTTACATTTATCTAAAACCCTTCCATCGTAATTTTATGTTCCAAATGCCAGCTTAATAAGGAGATAGCTATATTACTAAATCCCTCAAAATGTTTAATTATTTTCAAAATTATTTGTCATCCATTGTCATACTCATTCTGGGGTCCTTTTTAAGGGAATGTTTTATGATCGAATGCCCTTCCTGATGCCAACCCTTTTTGTTATATCTTATGACATGCAAAGGAATAGAACCAGTGATGAATGTTGTTAAAAAAAATTCAAATAAGATGATTAGGTCATGTGTTGATGAAAGAGGTGTGTGAATGAGGAGAGTGATGGAAAGGACGTGGAAGGAAGACATGACTAAATATGATGGAGAAGGAAATGAAAGTCAGGGTATTGGTGAGGAGGTGCAGAGGTTGGGGCAGAATGGAGAAGCCTGTCATGAAATTGACAAGGTTAACCCTTGCTTTAACAGGGAAAATAACCTTCATCTGCTTTTTGCTGCTGTTATAGAAATATAGTTACAAAACAGCTAATGCAATCTGCATTTAACAAGTTTATTTTTATGTCATGCTTTAAATTGTTTTTAAAAACACATCTGTACTGTACTATTTTATCATTTCAGCCAGCACTCCTAATCCCAAATATAATATCCTGACAGAGCAGGCTCAGAGCTTAATTTCGTTAAAGAACCAATGTATTTTGTTTTGTGGTGGCCGTAATTGTAAATATGAACGCAGTGACTGCTGGGAAGGTCGAATGGCCATTAAGGGACTCTTTTCTCATTGGTAAATTTTTCTTTGATTATTTATTATACTGAAACTTCTATCTAGTTGGAATTGAATGAGATGACTGGGTCATGTGTTGAGGAAGATAGAAAGTGACTGGGTCATGTATTGAGGAAGACCAAAAGTGACTGGGTCATGTGTTGAGGAAGATTGAAAATGACTGGGTCATGTGTTGAGGAAGACTGAAAATGACTGGGTCATGAGTTGAGGAAGAGTGAATATGACTGGGTCATGTGTTGAGGAAGACATAAAATGACTGGGTCATGTGTTGAGGAAGACTGAAAGTGACTGGGTCATGTGTTGAGGAAGACTGAAAGTGACTGGGTCATGTGTTGAGGAAGACTGAAAATGACTGGGTCATCTGTTGAGGAAGACCGTACGTGACTGGGTCATGTGTTGAGGAAGACTGAAAGTGACTGGGTCACTGGAGAGATTAAAATGAATATGAAAGGAAGCAGTAGAGAGGAAGATGGAGCAAAACATGGCTAAAGATGATAGAAGAGGAATTGAAAGCCAGGTAGTTAGTGAGTGGGGTGTACAGCATAAATATTGTTCTTTGCCCACTTATTCCTGAGAGGGACGTGGGTGCAGAGTCCTCAAACACCTGCCAGAAGCAACCATCTCCAACTGATCCAGCTCGATCCCCAACCGAGACCAGCCAAGCTCATGGATGTTATCCAACCATCTTGCTCAGGGTTTAGAGAATGGGTCGCAGGTAGCAGACAGTAATATGGCCACCAGATGTGATGGTTAGTTGTGATATAAGTGGGCAGTTGCCAGATGAATAAGCAACCCTGGACCAACAACGGTAAACTATTAGAGGAGATGGAGCAATGGGTGACATCTGTAGCTCCCAAGAAAACTTTCACAACCCAGTAGCGTAGCTACAATGAGGCAAGTAAAGTCCACTTCTGAAAAAGCCTATTCTTCACAGGTTTGAGAAAGTACCAGATTGGTGACTGGTGTGAATAAAACCATTGAAACTGCAATATGGTGAGAGGAATGAAAAAGAACCATACCGCATCATCCTTTGCACAGGCTTCATATTAATATTGATTTCTTTATTAGCTACACAGGGCTTACATGAAGTAAACATTAAAGACAGCACAGGGAAATACAATGTGTGTTTTTTTAATAATAATTGTTTATACTTTTTGGCACTAGGCCAGCAATTACCCAGTGCATTACTGGTACTTTATTTTATCAACCCCTGTAAGGATGAAAAGCAAAGTTAACCTCGATGGGATTTGAACTCAGATCATAAAGGGCCGTAACTCTATGCTGCAAAGCATGGCGTCCGAACCTCTACTGATACTGCCAATCAATGATTTCTAATTTAGGTACAAGGCCAGACTTAACTCATATTTTATTGACCCCCAGATGGAGCAATGGTTGACACCTGTAGCTCCCAAGAAAACTCTCACAATTCAGTGATGAAGCAAGTAAAGACTGCTTCTAAAAAAAGCCCAGTCCTCACAGGTTTGAGAAAGTTCCAGATTGGTGACTGTCACAAATAAGACCACCAAAACTGCAATATGGTTGACATGAAGAAAACATTAAAGGTAGCTCAGGGAAATACAATGTGTGTTTTGTACATAATAATGATTTCTAATTTAGGAATAAGGCCAAAAAATTTGTGGGGAAGTGGAAAGTTGATTATATAACCCTAGTACTTAACTTGTATTTTATTGACCCCAGAAGGATGAAAGGTAAAGTTGACCTCGGATGGGTTTGAACTGAGAACATAAAGCCTCAAAACAAAGGCTGCAAAACATTTCGTCCTATGTTCTAATGACTCTACCAATCCATTGCCCTTTAATTCATATTAATGATAAATGATATTTTATTTCAGGGTAAATGACGACATATTGGCAATGGCTAGACCTAACACGGCAGCTATGAAGGAATTTAATATTGTTGAGCAGTTCTGTAGGTAAGTCACATCTCAAACCATCACCATCATCATTATCATCATTTAACATCCATTATTCCATGGGTTGGACTGGTCATCACAGACCAAGTCAGTATTTAATCAGAGCTACAGTCCTCTTACATGGATTGGGAGCCACAACTTCTTTCAGTTTTTGCCTGGTTTCTACAACTAAATGTGTACTGAATACATTTTATCCTGACACCAATACTAAACCAAAATGAGGTTCCTCCGAAGGGTTTTTGGAGTAACGTTACTTGATAGAGTGTGTAGACCAGAGATCAGAGAGTTACTCCAGGTAGAGCTGCTACTTCTCCGAATTAAGAGATCATAACTCTAATACTATGGGCTGGTGGCTAGAATGTCTCAGGAAAGAATCACTGGACTGCTTTTACGGGCAAAATCAACTGGCAAGAGACCCAGGGGTAGATCCCGATCAAGATGGTTGGATAACATCCATGAACTTGGTGATCCAGCCAGATCAGTTGGAGATGGTTGTTTCTGACAGAACCCGCTGGCAGGAATGTTTGAGGACTCTGTCCCCGCAACCCTCTCAAGAATAAGTGGGCGAAGAAGAAGACCAATACTAGAGAAATTATATCCTTGACATGACTAAAGAGTCCTTTTATGGTCAAATACCCTTCCTAGCAACAACTAATTTACAGCCCTAGGGAGGTTAAAATATCCTTGACATAAATAGTCTTCTTAACTCTTCTATTGCTGGATGCCCCTCCTAACACAAACCACTTCAGTTATGTCAAACATTTCTTGAGTACAACTTATTTTCACATTTTTTTCTATTTATTTATTTTTTATTTAAAAAAAAGTTTTAAACTATAACTCTGAAAGCCCTTTTGAACTCCATGTGTCTAACACCTGTGGAAATGTTTACAAAGTCAGAAAACAGCACAGCTCCCATGACTACGGAAACATTTTTTCACACTCAGAGTTGCTGAAGCATGGAACAAACTCCCTGCATCAGTTGTTAGCTGTCAAGACACTGCATCCTTTAAAACCTCCATGCTTCCTGAGATTCGCCAACACTACACCTGATATTCCCCCTCCATACACACACGCGCATGTATCTGTGTGTATTTTATGACTCACATATTGTTCACTTCCCTGACATTTGTACATTATTCTATGTACTATACATGCACCTTTGATGAGTTGTAGTGCACCTGAGCACTGTACACAATAATTATATACTATACATTATATTTTATACATTAAATGGCACCTACAGCTATATTGGTATTATACATTCCTGTACCCTGATGTAATAAGGTATCCAGGCTTATGATCCTCTTCAGGTCTCTTCAGGCCAAAGAATGGCCTGTGGTGGTACTAAATTAGGTGATTAAGTCTACTACCTCCAAGAAAATGACTTTCTACACTGTTTCTATCTGCCATAAGGCTTTGGTCAACTTGATGTTATGTTGGAAAAAACTCTTCTTAGGTGCTACACAGAGGGATTGAACCTGAAATCAAGTAGATCTGATGTGAATCTCTTAAATAAACAGGCATGTTGGCACCCTGTTGTAATAAAGTATCTAGTCCAATGTTCTAATCCATCTACCTCCATCACCTTACAGGGTGAACAAACTGCTTTTTGTGATAGTACCAGTATGGTTACCTTACAGAGTTTACTGGATACTTTTTGTCATGGTACTAATACTATCTCTTTACAGGGAAATTATCTGTCCTGGATTAAATCAAGGCTGCCCTTTGGCATTTGGCAGCCATTCAGTCTAGGGTTACAGATGAAATTGTAAGAAGCAACATGGTAGATATATAATCTTGGTAAAATGTCATTCATTAATCTTTGATGACAGTCAGATGATGCTGAGCGAAGGAATCTCTGAGGACCTTAGCCAGGATCACCAAGTTTCCAAAGTGATTTACTACTAACATCTATAGACTTGGTGACTGTAGATGTAATTAAGCTACCGAAAGATTTGTATCTGAGCAAGCGTGACCAGATGATAGAAATTATTTTGTTAATTAATACTTCTTTAATCAAACAGCTTAATTTTCTTCTAATTTTCGTTATTATTTCAGGGCTAATATAAAGTCTGTGATAAATCTTCAAGAGATAGGAGAGCATGCCAGTTGTGGATCTGGGCTTGAACCAAGTGGATTTTCATATAACCCCCAAGATTTCATGTCTGAAAAGAGTATGGAAAATTATTTTACTAGAAATTATTTTATGTATTTGAAATTTCATTGTTTCATTCAGATAATTTTGAGATTTATATACTGTATATATTGAGATTTATATACTGTATCATCATCATCATCGTTTAACGGCTATCTTCCACGCTAGCATGGGTTTAGACGAGAATTGTCCCACTTGAGGCAAGATTGGTTGTCTTGCTCATATGGGACTGTCTGGCATATTTTCTATGGCAATATATATCTATATTGAGATTTATATACCGTATATATTCATATAAAAGTCAATTTTTTAAGACTATTTTATTCAGTTACATTTATGAGAACAACAGTTACATTGATACTATTTTTGAGGGATTGAAATTCAGATTACAATCTGTGGAAATGCCTTTGCAGTTTTGTCTGTTGGGCGCAAACCAAACACCACTCTGCCCTAAGCTCAGAGCCTATCATCCTCTCCCCTTCCCACCTTTCTTCTGTGGCCCAAGAGTCCTTGCTTTTTACCTCCTTTTCCTCCCCTTTATGGCATTTATAATCTTCTAAATTCTCATTCACAATCTTCTTTATGCTGATGACTACAATCTAGTTGCCCATTCACTTACATATATGCTAAACTTCATGACTAGACTGTCTTGTTCATGTAAAGCCTTTCGATTAACTATTAGCCTTGATAAAACTGTAGTAATGTTTCAACTAGCTCTGGGATCTCCTTATATAGAACAATCCATTCAGTTAGATGGACAAAAACTCAAAGTAGTCCATAGATTTCCATATCTGGGAAGTACATTTATCCAGTGTTGCACATTAGATGATGAAATTGCCTCCTATATTAAAAGAGCTACTGGTTCTTAGAGTACATCTTTGGAGCCAGAAGGGAATTAGAAAAGAACCAGAAATAGCAGTATACAATGCATGTGTTCTGTCTATTCTCTTATATTCCTGTGAGACCTTGGTTGTTTATCACAGGTACATTAAACTCCCCAAACAGTTTCACCAGCGTTGCCTGTGTGACATTCTCAGGGTTCACTGGAGTACACACACAGCAGACACTGAAATATTACAAGGTACAGGAGCAGTCAGCATTGAAGCTTACATCCACAAGCATTGACACAACCACTTTACAGTGTGGACTGGGCACTCGTCATGACACCTACACAACCACTTTACAGTGTGTACTGGGTGCTTTTTGTTGTGACACCTACACAACAACTTTAGAGTGTAGTCTGGGCGCTTCTTGTCATGAGACCTACACAACCACTTTACAGTGTGTACTGGGTGCTTTTTGTTGTGACACCTACACAACCACTTTACAGTGTATACTGGGTGCTTTTTGTTGTGACACCTTCACAACCACTTTACAATGTGGGCTGGGCACTTTTTTAAAGCTATTATGTAAACTGAAATGTTTAAATGTTTATCAATCTAGTTTTTACATTGATTAATATTTTATATATTTTTGATTTGGTTTAACATTTTGTTATTGTTGTATTTCAGTTTTTTTCTACAATTTTGCCTGGTAAGTTGTAAGAATTATATTTAACTGTTCTGTTATTCTAATATTAAGGGCTTTATAAGAACTCGGACCCACACTCTTTCAACTCTGGGGTGCTCCAAGGTTGTTCCTCTCCACCAATCACCTACTTGATGTTACCTTGAACAACACATAATTTCAAGAAACATTTCACTACTGGACATCTAATGTTACTTTGAAAATAAAGTAAAATGATTTGAAGAAACATTATTGCAATATTGGACATACTATTATCCAGTATTTAAAGAAACATTATCTTAAAATGGTGGTGTTTGGTTAGAGAAGATATCTTGTTGTCTGGCAGCTACATCTTTAGGGATGGCTGGGTGGGTACACAAGTTCTCACCTGACTTTTGTTTTGGGCTCTGGGACGTTTGTTAGCCATGCCCTGACAACTGATTATGGTGGCAGGCTAAACTTAGTGACGGACTTGATGCTTGGAGAAGAGATGGGCACCATCAAGTATTTCAAAGGCCCATTGAAATGCTATGATAGATACAGAGTAAAATATCTAGAGTGGCACCCCAACAACTGGCTGTATCAGTTGTTGGAACTTGGTTGCTTGCCCCCCCCCCCTTTTTTTTTTCTTTCATTATTTAATTTGGGTTTTTATCCTTTTTTTAAAAATATTTCCATCATTGTATAACTTCTGTCTGTAAAATATAGTTGACATAATGTTTATAACAGATAACAAAATATTTCCATCATTGTATAACTTCTGTAAAATATAGTTGACATAATATGTTTATAACAGATAACAAAATATTTCCATCATTGTATAACTTCTGTAAAATATAGCTGTAAATATGGACCATAAGTTTTTCAATTTGTAAAGTTACTTTATGGCTCTGAAGCAACATTGCTTTTAAATATGTTGGTTAAAACAATACTACCAATAAAGATATAATAATATTGGTAGAAAGTTAAAGTAAATTCCTGAGTCTAGTTGATATATGTATTGATGTGATGTGTGTTTTGTTTGGATTTATTACAGTCCAGATTATGGTACAATGTCAAAATGTCGACTTTTGGACATTGTTAGAGTAATTCAGTTTGCTGTTACAGAAGGAAAAGTAGCCATACATTGCCATGCTGGTTTAGGTATGTCTTCTGGTTTTTCATTACTTTGATTGTGTCTTCTGTTTTATTTTTTTCTTTAAATATACTTGTAAGATGTGGAAAAAGACAAAGAGAATCTATAAAACTGCAGATGTCTTCCATAAATATTGCCTTAGGACAGGCATGAGTAGCCATTTTCGAGCAGTGGGCCACATAAGATGTAGCTCTTCCTAAGATAGGCCGCACTACTAACAAATTCAAGGTAATTTTGAAATTAGGCGTGCCATTCAGAAAGCCAAATGGGCCACATGTGGCTCGCGGGCCGCACTTTGCCCATGGCTGCCTTAGGACCACATTTAGAATTTCTTGTTCTGACCACATCACAGGTTAAGAGGTCATGGAAAGGGCTGTGATGAGTTATTTACAGGATACCATCACTGTAAGATGTGGGAAGATGCTTGGACATGTACTACATATGCCGACAAAGAAACCAGGGAGAACCTCTCTTAACTGTTTAGCATTTAAACCGGCTGTATCCGGCCATAATTCTCTCACTTCTGTTTGTTCAAACTGGCTGTAACTTGCCGCTCATACTGACATTACGGTGTTGTTCTCAAAATAAATAACATCAAAATCTCATAGATTCGATATTATGTGAGATAATTATGTAAGATAAAGCCTTTACACTGAAAATATAATAGTATATATAATAGTATATATAGAGTAATGTAAATGCTAACGGTTTAAGTGGAAACCAGGAGGCAAAGACAGACCTGTCAAGACTTGATATCTGTGAATGAGGACCTGGCAGACATGGGCTTAGGAGCAGGTTCATGATAAAATTTGTGATCATGCTGGGTGAAGGTTTCACTTTGCTCACTGCTCTATAAGGACAGAAGGAACAAACAAATGTGAATTGTCATCATCATCATCATTCTTTTATGTCTGCTTTCCCTAGGTTGTCACTGTCTGATTCTAGACCGGTTGTAGAGACTTCATCTTGTTCTTTCCAATACCATCCTTTTATCTCTGCTTTCCCTGGGTTATCACCATCTGTTATTATTATTATATGCTCACTTAGGGCGGTGGATTGGCAGTATCGGTAGAGGGTCGGACGACATGCTTTGCAGCATAGAGCTACGGCCCTTTAGGATGTGAGTTCAAATACCGCCAAGGTTAACTTTGCCTTTCATCCTTACAGGGTCGATAAAATAAAGTACCAGTCATGCACTGGGGTCGATTTAATCGACTTTCCCCTCCCCCAAAATTGCTGGCCTTGTGCCTATATAAGAGACCAGGTGGATTGGCAGTATCGGTAGAGGGTCAGACACCATGCTTTCTAGCATAGTTATGTCCCTTTATGATCTGAGTTCAAATCCCGCCAAGGTTAACTTTGCCTTTCATCCTTACGGGGGTCGATAAAATAAAGTACCAGTAATGTACTGGGTAATTGCTGGTCTTGTGCCAAAAAGTAGAAACAATTATATACTCACAACTATTCCATAGTTCAACAGTTTATTGTGCTTCATTGTGTTGAAATAGAAATTTGTAAATTACTGTTCTTTGTTCAGTTACCTATACATATAAGGGAATATACAAGACACAACAGTTTTTACATAAAATTATGATGTGGTGGGGTTAATTTAAATATAGACATTGTTAAATGTGAGGTTTTTATGTCATAGAATCATGAGCTGTCTCAGGGAGGTTTATATTGAAAGGGCTAAATAAAACCAATACCTGCTTGATTTCAAAAACCTTCCATCATAATTTTATTTAAGAACCTTTGTTAAGTTATGTTCCAAATAAATAAGTGTTCTACTTTTGGCACAAGGCCAGCAATTACCAGTACATTACTGGTATTTATTTTATCGACCCCGTAAGGATGAAAGGCAAAGTTAACCTCGGCAGGATTTTAACTCGGATCGTAAAGGGACGTAACTATGCTGGAAAGCAAGGCGTCCGACTCTCTACAGATACTGCCAATCCACAACACATTACTTATGTTACTAAATCCCTCCAAATTATTGATTACATTGATAATCAGTTGGCAGTCATAAGTCTTGTATTTCAGTAGAAATATACTAACAAATGGTTTACTCAGTGAATATATTTCAACCTTCATACACTGTACTAAAGATGCCTCTTCTTTCAAACTCTTATTTAGGCAGAACTGGGCTGCTTATCTGCTGTTATCTTGTGTTTGTTTATAGAATATCAGCCAACAGAGCCATCACATACCTGCGTTCAAAAAGGTGAGTTAAACCTGCTATATTGGATTTTACATTTACTTTTCTCTACTGTTTTATTCATCTATGTGTGTGTATATGTGTGTTTTATTCATCTATGAGTGTGTATATGTGTGTGTTATTCATCTATGAGTGTGTGTGTATTTTATTCATTTATGTGTGCGTGTATTTTATTCATCTATGAGTGTGTGTGTATGTGCGTTTTATTTATCAATGTGTCTGTGTGTGTTTTATTCATCAATGTGTGTGTGTTTTATTCATCAATGTGTGTGTGTTTTATTCATCAATGTGTGTGGGTATTTTATTCATCAATATGTGTGTGTTTACATGCATGTGTAGATGCAGTGTGGCTGAATGGTTAAGCAGTTCCCTCCACAATGACCTCACTGTGTGGAGACCTTGTGAGGGAAATTGGGTAAACAGAAACTATGTGGAACCCATCAGATAGATTGTACCAGTAACAATAATAAGGTGTCAGGTATGATCCCACTGTGCGGTGGTCTTCTGACAGTGTACTGGGTACATTTTATCACAACACCAACACTACCACTGTACAGACTGTACTGGGTACATTTTACCACAGCACAAGCACTACCACTTTACAGACTGTACTGGGTACATTTTACCACAGCACCAGCACTTTACACTGTACTGGGTATATTTTACCACAGCACCAACACTACCACTTTACACTGTACTGGGTACATTATATCACAGCACCAGCACTTTACACTGTACTGGGTATATTTTACCACAGCACCAACACTACCACTTTACAGACTGTACTGGGTACATTATATCACAGCACCAACACTACCACTTTACACTGTACTGGGTACATTATATCACAGCACCAGCACTACCACTTTACACTGTACTGGGTACATTATATCACGGCACCAACACTACCACTGTACAGACTGTACTGGGTACATTTTACCACAGCCCCAGCACTACCACTTTACACTGTACTGGGTACATTATATCACAGCACTACCACTTTACACTGTACTGGGTACATTATACCACAGCACCAACACCACCACTTTACACTGTACTGGGTACATTATATCACAGCACCAACACTACCACTTTACACTGTACTGGGTACATTATATCACAGCACCAACACTACCACTGTACAGACTGTACTGGGTACATTTTACCACAGCACCAGCACTACCACTTTACACTGTACTGGGTACATTATATCACAGCACCAACACTACCACTTTACACTGTACTGGGTACATTTTACCACAGCACCAACACTACCACTTTACACTGTACTGGGTACATTATATCACAGCATCAACACTACCACTTTACACTGTACTGGGTATATTATATCAGAGCACCAACACTACCACTTTACACTGTACTGGGTATATTATATCACAGCATCAGCACTACCACTTTACACTGTACTGGGTACATTATATCACAGCACCAGCACAACGACTTTACACTGTACTGGGTACATTATATCACAGCACCAACACTACCACTTTACACTGTACTGGGTATATTATATCACAGCACCAGCACTACCACTTTACACTGTACTGGGTATATTATATCACAGCACCAGCACTACCACTTTATACACTGTACTGGGTACATTATATCATAGTACCAAGACTACCACTTTACACTGTACTGGGTATATTATAACACAGCACCAGCACTACCACTTTACACTGTACTGGGTACATTATATCATAGTACCAAGACTACCACTTTACACTGTACTGGGTATATTATATCACAGCACCAACACTACCACTTTACACTGTACTGGGTACATTATATCATAGTACCAAGACTACCACTTTACACTGTACTGGGTATATTATATCACAGCACCAGCACTACCACTTTACACTGTACTGGGTACATTATATCACAGCACCAACACTACCACTTTACACTGTACAGGGTACATTATATCACAGCACCAACACTACCACTTTACACTGTACAGGGTACATTATATCACAGCACCAACACTACCACTTTACACTGTACTGGGTATATTATATCACAGCACCAGCACTACCACTTTACACTGTACTGGGTATATTATATCACAGCACCAAGACTACCACTTTACACTGTACTGGGTACATTATATCACAGCACCAACACTACCACTTTACACTGTACTGGGTATATTATAATCACAGCATCAACACTACCACTTTACACTGTACTGGGTATATTATATCACAGCACCAACACTATCACTTTACACTGTACTGGGTACATCATATCACAGCACCAACACTACCACTTTACACTGTACTGGGTATATTATATCACAGCACCAACACTACCACTTTACACTGTACTGGGTATATTATATCACAGCATCAGCACTACCACTTTACACTGTACTGGGTACATTATATCACAGCACCAGCACAACGACTTTACACTGTACTGGGTACATTATATCACAGCACCAACACTACCATTTTACACTGTACTGGGTATATTATATCACAGCACCAGCACTACCACTTTACACTGTACTGGGTATATTATATCACAGCACCAGCACTACCACTTTACACTGTACTGGGTATATTATATCACAGCACCAGCACTACCACTTTACACTGTACTGGGTATATTATATCACAGCACCAGCACTACCACTTTACACTATACTGGGTACATTATATCATAGTACCAAGACTACCACTTTACACTGTACTGGGTATATTATATCACAGCACCAGCACTACCACTTTACACTGTACTGGGTACATTATATCACAGCACCAACACTACCACTTTACACTGTACTGGGTATATTATATCACAGCACCAGCACTACCACTTTACACTGTACTGGGTATATTATATCACAGCACCAGCACTACCACTTTACACTATACTGGGTACATTATATCATAGTACCAAGACTACCACTTTACACTGTACTGGGTATATTATATCACAGCACCAGCACTACCACTTTACACTGTACTGGGTACATTATATCACAGCACCAACACTACCACTTTACACTGTACTGGGTACATTATATCATAGTACCAAGACTACCACTTTACACTGTACTGGGTATATTATATCACAGCACCAGCACTACCACTTTACACTGTACTGGGTACATTATATCACAGCACCAAGACTACCACTTTACACTGTACTGGGTACATTATATCACAGCACCAACACTACCACTTTACACTGTACTGGGTATATTATAATCACAGCATCAACACTACCACTTTACACTGTACTGGGTATATTATATCACAGCACCAACACTATCACTTTACACTGTACTGGGTACATCATATCACAGCACCAACACTACCACTTTACACTGTACTGGGTATATTATATCACAGCACCAACACTACCACTTTACACTGTACTGGGTATATTATATCACAGCATCAGCACTACCACTTTACACTGTACTGGGTACATTATATCACAGCACCAGCACAACGACTTTACACTGTACTGGGTACATTATATCACAGCACCAACACTACCATTTTACACTGTACTGGGTATATTATATCACAGCACCAGCACTACCACTTTACACTGTACTGGGTATATTATATCACAGCACCAGCACTACCACTTTACACTGTACTGGGTATATTATATCACAGCACCAGCACTACCACTTTACACTGTACTGGGTATATTATATCACAGCACCAGCACTACCACTTTACACTATACTGGGTACATTATATCATAGTACCAAGACTACCACTTTACACTGTACTGGGTATATTATATCACAGCACCAGCACTACCACTTTACACTGTACTGGGTACATTATATCACAGCACCAACACTACCACTTTACACTGTACAGGGTACATTATATCACAGCACCAACACTACCACTTTACACTGTACTGGGTATATTATATCACAGCACCAGCACTACCACTTTACACTGTACAGGGTACATTATATCACAGCACCAACACTACCACTTTACACTGTACTGGGTACATTATATCACAGCACCAGCACTACCACTTTACACTGTACTGGGTATATTATATCACAGCACCAACACTACCACTTTACACTGTACTGGGTATATTATATCACAGAACCAACACCACCACTTTACACTGTACTGGGTACATTATATCACAGCACCAACACTACCACTTTACACTGTACAGGGTACATTATATCACAGCACCAGCACTACCACTTTACACTGTACTGGGTACATTATATCACAGCACCAACACTACCCGTTTACACTGTACTGGGTACATTATATCACAGCACCAGCACTTTACACTGTACTGGATATATTTTACCACAGCACCAACACTACCACTTTACACTGTACTGGCTACATTATATCACAGCACCAGCACTTTACACTGTACTGGGTATATTTTACCACAGCACAAACACTACCACTTTACAGACTGTACTGGGTACATTATATCACAGCACCAACACTACCACTTTACACTGTACTGGGTACATTATATCACAGCACCAGCACTACCACTTTACACTGTACTGGGTACATTATATCACGGCACCAACACTACCACTGTACAGACTGTACTGGGTACATTTTACCACAGCCCCAGCACTACCACTTTACACTGTACTGGGTACATTATATCACAGCACTACCACTTTACACTGTACTGGGTACATTATACCACAGCACCAACACCACCACTTTACACTGTACTGGGTACATTATATCACAGCACTAACACTACCACTTTACACTGTACTGGGTACATTATATCACAGCACCAACACTACCACTGTACAGACTGTACTGGGTACATTTTACCACAGCACCAGCACTACCACTTTACACTGTACTGGGTACATTATATCACAGCACTACCACTTTACACTGTACTGGGTACATTATATCACAGCACCAACACTACCACTTTACACTGTACTGGGTATATTATACCACAGCACCAACACTACCACTTTACACTGTACTGGGTACATTATATAACAGCACCAACACTACCACTTTACACTGTACTGGGTACATTATATCACAGCACCAACACTACCACTTTACACTGTACTGGGTACATTATATCACAGCACTACCACTTTACACTGTACTGGGTACATTATATCACAGCACTACCACTTTACACTGTACTGGGTACATTATATCACAGCACCAACACTACCACTTTACACTGTACTGGGTACATTTTACCACAGCACCAACACTACCACTTTACACTGTACTGGGTACATTATATCACAGCATCAACACTACCACTTTACACTGTACTGGGTATATTATATCACAGCACCAACACTACCACTTTACACTGTACTGGGTATATTATATCACAGCACCAACACTACCACTTTACACTGTACTGGGTACATTATATAACAGCACCAACACTACCACTTTACACTGTACTGGGTACATTATATCACAGCACCAACACTACCACTTTACACTGTACTGGGTACATTATATCACAGCACTACCACTTTACACTGTACTGGGTACATTATATCACAGCACTACCACTTTACACTGTACTGGGTACATTATATCACAGCACCAACACTACCACTTTACACTGTACTGGGTACATTTTACCACAGCACCAACACTACCACTTTACACTGTACTGGGTACATTATATCACAGCATCAACACTACCACTTTACACTGTACTGGGTATATTATATCACAGCACCAACACTACCACTTTACACTGTACTGGGTATATTATATCACAGCACCAACACTACCACTTTACACTGTACTGGGTATATTATATCACAGCACCAGCACTACCACTTTACACTGTACTGGGTACATTATATCACAGCACCAACACTACCACTTTACACTATACTGGGTATATTATATCACAGCACCAACACTACCACTTTACACTGTACTGGGTATATTATATCACAGCACCAGCACTACCACTTTACACTGTACTGGGTATATTATATCACAGCACCAACACTACCACTTTACACTGTACTGGGTACATCATATCACAGCACCAACACTACCACTTTACACTCTACTGGGTATATTATATCACAGCACCAGCACTACCACTTTACACTGTACTGGGTATATTATATCACAGCACCAGCACTACCACTTTACACTGTACTGGGTACATTATATCACAGCACCAACACTACCACTTTACACTGTACTGGGTATATTATATCACAGCACCAACACTACCACTTTACACTGTACTGGGTACATTATATCACAGCACCAACACTACCACTTTACACTGTACTGAGTACATTTTACCACAGTACCAAGACTACCACTTTACACTGTACTGGGTACATTATATCACATCTCCAACAGTACCAGTTTACACTATACTGGGTACATTATATCATAGTACCAAGACTACCACTTTACACTGTACTGGGTATATTATATCACAGCACCAGCACTACCACTTTACACTGTACTGGGTACATTATATCACAGCACCAAGACTACCACTTTACACTGTACTGGGTACATTATATAACAGCACCAACACTACCACTTTACACTGTACTGGGTACATTATATCACAGCACCAACACTACCACTTTACACTGTACTGGGTACATTATATCACAGCACTACCACTTTACACTGTACTGGGTACATTATATCACAGCACTACCACTTTACACTGTACTGGGTACATTATATCACAGCACCAACACTACCACTTTACACTGTACTGGGTACATTTTACCACAGCACCAACACTACCACTTTACACTGTACTGGGTACATTATATCACAGCATCAACACTACCACTTTACACTGTACTGGGTATATTATATCACAGCACCAACACTACCACTTTACACTGTACTGGGTATATTATATCACAGCACCAACACTACCACTTTACACTGTACTGGGTATATTATATCACAGCACCAGCACTACCACTTTACACTGTACTGGGTACATTATATCACAGCACCAACACTACCACTTTACACTATACTGGGTATATTATATCACAGCACCAACACTACCACTTTACACTGTACTGGGTATATTATATCACAGCACCAGCACTACCACTTTACACTGTACTGGGTATATTATATCACAGCACCAACACTACCACTTTACACTGTACTGGGTACATCATATCACAGCACCAACACTACCACTTTACACTCTACTGGGTATATTATATCACAGCACCAGCACTACCACTTTACACTGTACTGGGTATATTATATCACAGCACCAGCACTACCACTTTACACTGTACTGGGTACATTATATCACAGCACCAACACTACCACTTTACACTGTACTGGGTATATTATATCACAGCACCAACACTACCACTTTACACTGTACTGGGTACATTATATCACAGCACCAACACTACCACTTTACACTGTACTGAGTACATTTTACCACAGTACCAAGACTACCACTTTACACTGTACTGGGTACATTATATCACATCTCCAACAGTACCAGTTTACACTATACTGGGTACATTATATCATAGTACCAAGACTACCACTTTACACTGTACTGGGTATATTATATCACAGCACCAGCACTACCACTTTACACTGTACTGGGTACATTATATCACAGCACCAAGACTACCACTTTACACTGTACTGGGTACATTATATCACAGCACCAACACTACCACTTTACACTGTACTGGGTATATTATAATCACAGCATCAACACTACCACTTTACACTGTACTGGGTATATTATATCACAGCACCAACACTATCACTTTACACTGTACTGGGTACATCATATCACAGCACCAACACTACCACTTTACACTGTACTGGGTACATTATATCACAGCACCAACACTACCACTTTACACTGTCCTGGGTATATTATATCACAGCACCAACACTACCACTTTACACTGTACTGGGTATATTATATCACAGCATCAGCACTACCACTTTACACTGTACTGGGTACATTATATCACAGCACCAGCACAACGACTTTACACTGTACTGGGTACATTATATCACAGCACCAACACTACCATTTTACACTGTACTGGGTATATTATATCACAGCACCAGCACTACCACTTTACACTGTACTGGGTATATTATATCACAGCACCAGCACTACCACTTTACACTGTACTGGGTATATTATATCACAGCACCAGCACTACCACTTTACACTGTACTGGGTATATTATATCACAGCACCAGCACTACCACTTTACACTATACTGGGTACATTATATCATAGTACCAAGACTACCACTTTACACTGTACTGGGTATATTATATCACAGCACCAGCACTACCACTTTACACTGTACTGGGTACATTATATCACAGCACCAACACTACCACTTTACACTGTACAGGGTACATTATATCACAGCACCAACACTACCACTTTACACTGTACTGGGTATATTATATCACAGCACCAGCACTACCACTTTACACTGTACTGGGTATATTATATCACAGCACCAACACTACCACTTTACACTGTACTGGGTATATTATATCACAGAACCAACACTACCACTTTACACTGTACTGGGTACATTATATCACAGCACCAACACTACCACTTTACACTGTACTGTGTACATTATATCACAGCACCAACACTACCACTTTACACTGTACAGGGTACATTATATCACAGCAGTAGCACTACCACTTTACACTGTACTGGGTACATTATATCACAGCACCAACACTACCCCTTTACACTGTACTGGGTACATTATATCACAGCATCAGCACTACCACTTTACACTGTACTGGGTATATTATATCACAGCACCAACACTACCACTTTACACTGTACTGGGTATATTATATCACAGCACCAACACCACCACTTTACACTGTACTGGGTACATTATATCACAGCACCAACATTACCACTTTACACTGTACTGGGTATATTATATCACAGCACCAGCACTACCACTTTACACTGTACTGGGTATATTATATCACAGCACCAACACTACCACTTTACACTGTACTGGGTATATTATATCACAGCATCAACACTACCCCTTTACACTGTACTGGGTACATTATATCACAGCACCAACACTACCACTTTACACTGTACTGGGTATATTATATCACAGCACCAACACTACCACTTTACACTGTACAGGGTATATTATATCACAGCACCAACACTACCACTTTACACTGTACTGGGTACATTATATCACAGCACCAGTACTACCACTTTACACTGTACCGGGAACATTATATCACAGCACCAACACCATCACTTTACACTGTACTGGGTACATTATATCACAGCACCAACACTACCACTTTACACTGTACTCGGTATATTATATCACACCACCAGCACTACCACTTTACACTGTACTGGGTACATTATATCACAGCACCAGTACTACCACTTTACACTGTACTGGGTATATTATATCACAGCACCAACACTACCACTTTACACTGTACTGGGTACATTATATCACAGCACCAACACTACCACTTTACACTGTACTGGGTACATTATATCATAGTACCAAGACTACCACTTTACACTGTACTGGGTACATTATATCACAGCACCAACACTACCACTTTACACTGTACTGGGTATATTATAATCACAGCACCAATACTACCACTTTACACTGTACTGGGTATAATATATCACAGCATCAACACTACCACCTTACACTGTACTGGGTATATTATATCACAGCACCAACACTACCACTTTACACTGTACTGGGTACATTATATCACAGCACCAGTACTACCACTTTACACTGTACTGGGAACATTATATCACAGCACCAACACCATCACTTTACACTGTACTGGGTTCATTATATCACAGCACCAAGACTACCACTTTACACTGTACTGGGTATATTATATCACAGCATCAACACTACCACTTTACACTGTACTTGGTACATTATATCACGGCACCAACACTACCACTTTACACTGTACTGGGTATATTATAATCACAGCACCAACACTACCACTTTACACTGTACCGGGAACATTATATCACAGCACCAACACCATCACTTCACACTGTACTGGGTACATTATATCACAGCACCAACACTACCACTTTACACTGTACTGGGTATATTATATCACACCACCAGCACTACCACTTTACACTGTACTGGGTACATTATATCACAGCACCAACACTACCACTTTACACTGTACTGGGTATATTATATCACAGCATCAACACTACCACTTTACACTGTACTGGGTACATTATATCACAGCACCAGTACTACCACTTTACACTGTACTGGGTATATTATATCACAGCACCAACACTACCACTTTACACTGTACTGGGTACATTATATCACAGCACCAGCACTACCACTTTACACTGTACTGGGTACATTATATCACAGCACCAACACTACCACTTTACACTATACTGGGTACATTATATCATAGTACCAAGACTACCACTTTACACTGTACTGGGTATATTATATCACAGCACCAGCACTACCACTTTACACTGTACTGGGTACATTATATCACAGCACCAAGACTACCACTTTACACTGTACTGGGTACATTATATCAGAGCACCAACACTATCACTTTACACTGTACTGGGTATATTATAATCACAGCACCAATACTACCACTTTACACTGTACTGGGTATATTATATCACAGCACCAACACTACCACTTTACACTGTACTGGGTATATTATATCACAGCATCAACACTACCACTTTACACTGTACTGGGTATATTATAATCACAGCACCAATACTACCACTTTACACTGTACTGGGTATATTATATCACAGCACCAACACTACCACTTTACACTGTACTGGGTATATTATATCACAGCACCAACACTACCACTTTACACTGTACTGGGTATATTATATCACAGCACCAACACTACCACTTTACACTGTACTGGGTATATTATATCACAGCACCAACACTACCCCTTTACACTGTACTGGGTACATTATATCAGAGCACCAACACTATCACTTTACACTGTACTGGGTATATTATATCACAGCACCAACACTATCACTTTACACTGTACTGGGTACATCATATCACAGCACCAACACTACCACTTTACACTGTACTGGGTACATTATATCAGAGCACCAACACTACCCCTTTACACTGTACTGGGTATAATATATCACAGCACCAACACTACCCCTTTACACTGTACTGGGTATATTATATCACAGCACCAGCACTACCACTTTACACTGTACTGGGTACATTATATCACAGCACCAACACTACCACTTTACACTATACTGGGTACATTATATCACAGCACCAACACTATCACTTTACACTGTACTGGGTACATTATATCACAGCACCAACACTACCACTTTACACTGTACTGGGTACATTATATCACAGCACCAACACTACCACTTTACACTGTACTGGGTACATTATATCACAGCACCAACACTACCACTTTACACTGTACTGGGTATATTATAATCACAGCACCAGCACTACCACTTTACACTGTACTGGGTATATTATATCACAGTACCAACACTACCCCTTTACACTGTACTGGGTACATTATATCAGAGCACCAACACTACCCCTTTACACTGTACTGGGTATATTATATCACAGCACCAACACTATCACTTTACACTGTACTGGGTACATTATATCAGAGCACCAACGCTACCACTTTACACTGTACTGGGTATATTATATCACAGCATCAACACTACCCCTTTACACTGTACTGGGTACATTATATCACAGCACCAACGCTACCACTTTACACTGTACTGGGTACATTATATCACAGCATCAACACTACCCCTTTACACTGTACTGGGTACATTATATCACAGCACCAACACTACCACTTTACACTATACTGGGTACATTATATCATAGTACCAACACTACCACTTTACACTGTACTAGGTATATTATATCACAGCATCAGCACTACCACTTTACACTGTACTGGGTACATTATATCACAGCACCAGCACTACCACTTTACACTGTACTGGGTACATTATATCACAGCACCAACACCCCCACTTTACACTGTACTGGGTATATTATATCAGAGCACCAACACTACCACTTTACACTGTACTCGGTATATTATATCACACCACCAGCACTACCACTTTACACTGTACTGGGTACATTATATCACAGCACCAGTACTACCACTTTACACTGTACTGGGTATATTATATCACAGCACCAACACTACCACTTTACACTGTACTGGGTACATTATATCACAGCACCAACACTACCACTTTACACTGTACTGGGTACATTATATCATAGTACCAAGACTACCACTTTACACTGTACTGGGTACATTATATCACAGCACCAACACTACCACTTTACACTGTACTGGGTATATTATAATCACAGCACCAATACTACCACTTTACACTGTACTGGGTATAATATATCACAGCATCAACACTACCACCTTACACTGTACTGGGTATATTATATCACAGCACCAACACTACCACTTTACACTGTACTGGGTACATTATATCACAGCACCAGTACTACCACTTTACACTGTACTGGGAACATTATATCACAGCACCAACACCATCACTTTACACTGTACTGGGTTCATTATATCACAGCACCAAGACTACCACTTTACACTGTACTGGGTATATTATATCACAGCATCAACACTACCACTTTACACTGTACTTGGTACATTATATCACGGCACCAACACTACCACTTTACACTGTACTGGGTATATTATAATCACAGCACCAACACTACCACTTTACACTGTACCGGGAACATTATATCACAGCACCAACACCATCACTTCACACTGTACTGGGTACATTATATCACAGCACCAACACTACCACTTTACACTGTACTGGGTATATTATATCACACCACCAGCACTACCACTTTACACTGTACTGGGTACATTATATCACAGCACCAACACTACCACTTTACACTGTACTGGGTATATTATATCACAGCATCAACACTACCACTTTACACTGTACTGGGTACATTATATCACAGCACCAGTACTACCACTTTACACTGTACTGGGTATATTATATCACAGCACCAACACTACCACTTTACACTGTACTGGGTACATTATATCACAGCACCAGCACTACCACTTTACACTGTACTGGGTACATTATATCACAGCACCAACACTACCACTTTACACTATACTGGGTACATTATATCATAGTACCAAGACTACCACTTTACACTGTACTGGGTATATTATATCACAGCACCAGCACTACCACTTTACACTGTACTGGGTACATTATATCACAGCACCAAGACTACCACTTTACACTGTACTGGGTACATTATATCAGAGCACCAACACTATCACTTTACACTGTACTGGGTATATTATAATCACAGCACCAATACTACCACTTTACACTGTACTGGGTATATTATATCACAGCACCAACACTACCACTTTACACTGTACTGGGTATATTATATCACAGCATCAACACTACCACTTTACACTGTACTGGGTATATTATAATCACAGCACCAATACTACCACTTTACACTGTACTGGGTATATTATATCACAGCACCAACACTACCACTTTACACTGTACTGGGTATATTATATCACAGCACCAACACTACCACTTTACACTGTACTGGGTATATTATATCACAGCACCAACACTACCACTTTACACTGTACTGGGTATATTATATCACAGCACCAACACTACCCCTTTACACTGTACTGGGTACATTATATCAGAGCACCAACACTATCACTTTACACTGTACTGGGTATATTATATCACAGCACCAACACTATCACTTTACACTGTACTGGGTACATCATATCACAGCACCAACACTACCACTTTACACTGTACTGGGTACATTATATCAGAGCACCAACACTACCCCTTTACACTGTACTGGGTATAATATATCACAGCACCAACACTACCCCTTTACACTGTACTGGGTATATTATATCACAGCACCAGCACTACCACTTTACACTGTACTGGGTACATTATATCACAGCACCAACACTACCACTTTACACTATACTGGGTACATTATATCACAGCACCAACACTATCACTTTACACTGTACTGGGTACATTATATCACAGCACCAACACTACCACTTTACACTGTACTGGGTACATTATATCACAGCACCAACACTACCACTTTACACTGTACTGGGTACATTATATCACAGCACCAACACTACCACTTTACACTGTACTGGGTATATTATAATCACAGCACCAGCACTACCACTTTACACTGTACTGGGTATATTATATCACAGTACCAACACTACCCCTTTACACTGTACTGGGTACATTATATCAGAGCACCAACACTACCCCTTTACACTGTACTGGGTATATTATATCACAGCACCAACACTATCACTTTACACTGTACTGGGTACATTATATCAGAGCACCAACGCTACCACTTTACACTGTACTGGGTATATTATATCACAGCATCAACACTACCCCTTTACACTGTACTGGGTACATTATATCACAGCACCAACGCTACCACTTTACACTGTACTGGGTACATTATATCACAGCATCAACACTACCCCTTTACACTGTACTGGGTACATTATATCACAGCACCAACACTACCACTTTACACTATACTGGGTACATTATATCATAGTACCAACACTACCACTTTACACTGTACTAGGTATATTATATCACAGCATCAGCACTACCACTTTACACTGTACTGGGTACATTATATCACAGCACCAGCACTACCACTTTACACTGTACTGGGTACATTATATCACAGCACCAACACCCCCACTTTACACTGTACTGGGTATATTATATCAGAGCACCAACACTACCACTTTACACTGTACTGGGTATATTATATCACAGCATCAACACTACCACTTTACACTGTACTGGGTACATTATATCACAGCACCAGTACTACCACTTTACACTGTACTGGGTACA
This sequence comes from Eledone cirrhosa, assembly GCA_964016885.1. Classification (NCBI taxonomy): domain Eukaryota; kingdom Metazoa; phylum Mollusca; class Cephalopoda; order Octopoda; family Eledonidae; genus Eledone; species Eledone cirrhosa. The sequence continues at coordinate 23,470,690 of OZ024741.1, forward strand.
TTATATCACAGCCCCAACACTACCACTTTACACTGTACTGGGTATATTATATCACAGCACCAGCACTACCACTTTACACTGTACTGGGTATATTATAACACAGCACCAGCACTACCACTTTACACTGTACTGGGTACATTATATCATAGTACCAAGACTACCACTTTACACTGTACTGGGTATATTATATCACAGCATCAACACTACCACTTTACACTGTACTGGGTATATTATAACACAGCACCAGCACTACCACTTTACACTGTACTGGGTACATTATATCATAGTACCAAGACTACCACTTTACACTGTACTGGGTATATTATATCACAGCACCAACACTACCACTTTACACTGTACTGGGTACATTATATAACAGCACCAACACCACCACTTTACACTGTACTGGGTACATTATATCACAGCACCAACACTACCACTTTACACTGTACTGGGTACATTATATCACAGCACCAACACTACCACTTTACACTGTACTGGGTACATTATATCACAGCATCAACACTACCACTTTACACTGTACTGGGTATATTATATCACAGCACCAACACTACCACTTTACACTGTAGTGGGTACATTATATCACAGCACCAGCACTACCACTTTACACTGTACTGGGTACATTATATCACAGCACCAACACTACCACTTTACACTGTACTGGGTATATTATATCACAGCACCAACACTACCACTTTACACTGTACTGGGTACATTATATCACAGCACCAACACTACCACTTTACACTGTACTGAGTACATTTTACCACAGTACCGAGACTACCACTTTACACTGTACTGGGTACATTATATCATAGTACCAAGACTACCACTTTACACTGTACTGGGTACATTATATCACATCTCCAACAGTACCAGTTTACACTATACTGGGTACATTATATCATAGTACCAAGACTACCACTTTACACTGTACTGGGTATATTATATCACAGCACCAGCACTACCACTTTACACTGTACTGGGTACATTATATCACAGCAGCAAGACTACCACTTTACACTGTACTGGGTACATTATATCACAGCACCAACACTACCACTTTACACTGTACTGGGTATATTATAATCACAGCATCAACACTACCACTTTACACTGTACTGGGTATATTATATCACAGCACCAACACTATCACTTTACACTGTACTGGGTACATCATATCACAGCACCAACACTACCACTTTACACTGTACTGGGTATATTATATCACAGCACCAACACTACCACTTTACACTGTACTGGGTATATTATATCACAGCATCAGCACTACCACTTTACACTGTACTGGGTACATTATATCACAGCACCAGCACAACGACTTTACACTGTACTGGGTACATTATATCACAGCACCAACACTACCATTTTACACTGTACTGGGTATATTATATCACAGCACCAGCACTACCACTTTACACTGTACTTGGTATATTATATCACAGCACCAGCACTACCACTTTACACTGTACTGGGTATATTATATCACAGCACCAGCACTACCACTTTACACTGTACTGGGTATATTATATCACAGCACCAGCACTACCACTTTACACTATACTGGGTACATTATATCATAGTACCAAGACTACCACTTTACACTGTACAGGGTATATTATATCACAGCACCAGCACTACCACTTTACACTGTACTGGGTACATTATATCACAGCACCAACACTACCACTTTACACTGTACAGGGTACATTATATCACAGCACCAACACTACCACTTTACACTGTACTGGGTATATTATATCACAGCACCAGCACTACCACTTTACACTGTACTGGGTATATTATATCACAGCACCAACACTACCACTTTACACTGTACTGGGTATATTATATCACAGAACCAACACTACCACTTTACACTGTACTGGGTACATTATATCACAGCACCAACACTACCACTTTACACTGTACTGTGTACATTATATCACAGCACCAACACTACCACTTTACACTGTACAGGGTACATTGTATCACAGCACCAGCACTACCACTTTACACTGTACTGGGTACATTATATCACAGCACCAACACTACCCCTTTACACTGTACTGGGTACATTATATCACAGCATCAGCACTACCACTTTACACTGTACTGGGTATATTATATCACAGCACCAACACTACCACTTTACACTGTACTGGGTATATTATATCACAGCACCAACACTACCACTTTACACTGTACTGGGTACATTATATCACAGCACCAACATTACCACTTTACACTGTACTGGGTATATTATATCACAGCACCAGCACTACCACTTTACACTGTACTGGGTATATTATATCACAGCACCAACACTACCACTTTACACTGTACTGGGTATATTATATCACAGCACCAGCACCCCCACTTTACACTGTACTGGGTATATTATATCACAGCATCAACACTACCCCTTTACACTGTACTGGGTACATTATATCACAGCACCAACACTACCACTTTACACTGTACTGGGTATATTATATCACAGCACCAACACTACCACTTTACACTGTACTGGGTATATTATATCACAGCACCAACACTACCACTTTACACTGTACTGGGTACATTATATCACAGCACCAGTACTACCACTTTACACTCTACCGGGAACATTATATCACAGCACCAACACCATCACTTTACACTGTACTGGGTACATTATATCACAGCACCAACACTACCACTTTACACTGTACTTGGTACATTATATCACGGCACCAACACTACCACTTTACACTGTACTGGGTATATTATAATCACAGCACCAACACTACCACTTTACACTGTACCGGGAACATTATATCACAGCACCAACACCATCACTTTACACTGTACTGGGTACATTATATCACAGCACCAACACTACCACTTTACACTGTACTGGGTATATTATATCACACCACCAGCACTACCACTTTACACTGTACTGGGTACATTATATTACAGCACCAACACTACCACTTTACACTGTACTGGGTATATTATATCACAGCATCAACACTACCACTTTACACTGTACTGGGTACATTATATCACAGCACCAGTACTACCACTTTACACTGTACTGGGTATATTATATCACAGCACCAACACTACCACTTTACACTGTACTGGGTACATTATATCACAGCACCAACACTACCACTTTACACTGTACTGGGTACATTATATCATAGTACCAAGACTACCACTTTACACTGTACTGGGTATATTATATCACAGCACCAGCACTACCACTTTACACTGTACTGGGTACATTATATCATAGTACCAAGACTACCACTTTACACTGTACTGGGTATATTATATCACAGCATCAACACTACCCCTTTACACTGTACTGGGTACATTATATCACAGCACCAACACTACCACTTTACACTGTACTGGGTACATTATATCACAGCACCAACACTACCACTTTACACTGTACTGGGTATATTATAATCACAGCACCAGCAGTACCACTTTACACTGTACTGGGTACATTATATCACAGCATCAACACTACCACTTTACACTGTACTGGGTACATTATATCACAGCACCAACACTACCACTTTACACTGTACTGGGTATATTATATCACGGCACCAACACTACCACTTTACACTGTACTGGGTATATTATATCACAGCACCAACACCCCCACTTTACACTGTACTGGGTACATTATATCACAGCACCAACATTACCATTTTACACTGTACTGGGTATATTATATCACAGCACCAACACTACCACTTTACACTGTACTGGGAACATTATAACACAGCATCAACACTACCACTTTACACTGTACTGGGTACATTATATCACAGCACCACCACTACCACTTTACACTGTACTGGGTATATTATATCACAGCACCAACACTACCACTTTACACTGTACTGGGTATATTATATCACAGCACCAGCACTACCACTTTACACTGTACTGGGTACATTATATCACAGCACCAGCACTACCACTTTACACTGTACTGGGTACATTATATCACACACCAACACTCCCCCTTTACACTGTACTGGGTATATTATATCACAGCATCAACACTACCCCTTTACACTGTACTGGGTACATTATATCACAGCACCAACACTACCACTTTACACTGTACTGGGTACATTATATCACAGCACCAACACTACCACTTTACACTGTACTGGGTATATTATAATCACAGCACCAATACTACCACTTTACACTGTACTGGGTATAATATATCACAGCATCAACACTACCACTTTACACTGTACTGGGTATATTATATCACAGCACCAACACTACCACTTTACACTGTACTGGGTACATTATATCACAGCACCAGTACTACCACTTTACACTGTACTGGGAACATTATATCACAGCACCAACACCATCACTTTACACTGTACTGGGTACATTATATCACAGCACCAAGACTACCACTTTACACTGTACTGGGTATATTATATCACAGCATCAACACTACCACTTTACACTGTACTTGGTACATTATATCACGGCACCAACACTACCACTTTACACTGTACTGGGTATATTATAATCACAGCACCAACACTACCACTTTACACTGTACTGGGTATATTATATCACAGCACCAACACTACCACTTTACACTGTACTGGGTATATTATAATCACAGCACCAACACTACCACTTTACACTGTACTGGGTATATTATATCACAGCATCAACACTACCACTTTACACTGTACTGGGTATATTATATCACAGCACCAACACTACCACTTTACACTGTACTGGGTACATTATACCACAGCACCAGTACTACCACTTTACACTGTACCGGGAACATTATATCACAGCACCAAAACCATCACTTTACACTGTACTGGGTACATTATATCACAGCACCAACACTACCACTTTACACTGTACTGGGAATATTATATCACACCACCAGCACTACCACTTTACACTGTACTGGGTACATTATATCACAGCACCAGTACTACCACTTTACACTGTACTGGGTATATTATATCACAGCACCAACACTACCACTATACACTGTACTGGGTACATTATATCACAGCACCAACACTACCACTTTACACTGTACTGGGTACATTATATCATAGTACCAAGACTACCACTTTACACTGTACTGGGTATATTATATCACAGCACCAGCACTACCACTTTACACTGTACTGGGTACATAATATCATAGTACCAAGACTACCACTTTACACTGTACTGGGTATATTATATCACAGCACCAGCACTACCACTTTAAACTGTACTGGGTACATTATATCACAGCACCAAGACTACCACTTTACACTGTACTGGGTATATTATATCACAGCACCAGCACTACCACTTTAAACTGTACTGGGTACATTATATCACAGCACCAAGACTACCACTTTACACTGTACTGGGTACATTATATCACAGCACCAACACTACCACTTTACACTGTACAGGGTACATTATATCACAACACCAGCACTACCACTTTACACTGTACTGGGTATATTATATCACAGCACCAACACTACCCCTTTACACTGTACTGGGTACATTATATCACAGCATCAGCACTACCACTTTACACTGTACTGGGTATATTATATCACAGCACCAACACTACCACTTTACACTGTACTGGGTATATTATATCACAGCACCAACACCACCACTTTACACTGTACTGGGTACATTATATCACAGCACCAACATTACCACTTTACACTGTACTGGGTATATTATATCACAGCACCAGCACTACCACTTTACACTGTACTGGGTATATTATATCACAGCACCAACACTACCACTTTACACTGTACTGGGTATATTATATCACAGCACCAACACCCCCACTTTACACTGTACTGGGTATATTATATCACAGCATCAACACTACCCCTTTACACCGTACTGGGTACATTATATCACAGCACCAACACTACCACTTTACACTGTACTGGGTACATTATATCACAGCACCAACACTACCACTTTACACTGTACTGGGTATATTATAATCACAGCACCAGCACTACCACTTTACACTGTACTGGGTATATTATATCACGGCACCAACACTACCACTTTACACTGTACTGGGTATATTATATCACAGCACCAACACCCCCACTTTACACTGTACTGGGTACATTATATCACAGCACCAACATTACCATTTTACACTGTACTGGGTATATTATATCACAGCACCAACACTACCACTTTACACTGTACTGGGTACATTATAACACAGCATCAACACTACCACTTTACACTGTACTGGGTACATTATATCACAGCACCACCACTACCACTTTACACTGTACTGGGTATATTATATCACAGCACCAACACTACCATTTTACACTGTACTGGGTATATTATATCACAGCACCAACACTACCACTTTACACTGTACTGGGTATATTATATCACAGCACCAGCACTACCACTTTACACTGTACTGGGTACATTATATCACAGCACCAGCACTACCACTTTACACTGTACTGGGTACATTATATCACAGCACCAACACTCCCCCTTTACACTGTACTGGGTATATTATATCACAGCATCAACACTACCCCTTTACACTGTACTGGGTACATTATATCACAGCACCAACACTACCACTTTACACTGTACTGGGTACATTATATCACAGCACCAACACTACCACTTTACACTGTACTGGGTATATTATAATCACAGCACCAATACTACCACTTTACACTGTACTGGGTATAATATATCACAGCATCAACACTACCACTTTACACTGTACTGGGTATATTATATCACAGCACCAACACTACCACTTTACACTGTACTGGGTACATTATATCACAGCACCAGTACTACCACTTTACACTGTACTGGGAACATTATATCACAGCACCAACACCATCACTTTACACTGTACTGGGTACATTATATCACAGCACCAAGACTACCACTTTACACTGTACTGGGTATATTATATCACAGCATCAACACTACCACTTTACACTGTACTTGGTACATTATATCACGGCACCAACACTACCACTTTACACTGTACTGGGTATATTATAATCACAGCACCAACACTACCACTTTACACTGTACTGGGTATATTATATCACAGCATCAACACTACCACTTTACACTGTACTGGGTATATTATATCACAGCACCAACACTACCACTTTACACTGTACTGGGTATATTATAATCACAGCACCAACACTACCACTTTACACTGTACTGGGTATATTATATCACAGCATCAACACTACCACTTTACACTGTACTGGGTATATTATATCACAGCACCAACACTACCACTTTACACTGTACTGGGTACATTATATCACAGCACCAGTACTACCACTTTACACTGTACCGGGAACATTATATCACAGCACCAACACTATCACTTTACACTGTACTGGGTACATTATATCACAGCACCAACACTACCACTTTACACTGTACTGGGTATATTATATCACACCACCAGCACTACCACTTTACACTGTACTGGGTACATTATATCACAGCACCAGTACTACCACTTTACACTGTACTGGGTATATTATATCACAGCACCAACACTACCACTTTACACTGTACTGGGTATATTATATCACAGAACCAACACCACCACTTTACACTGTACTGGGTACATTATATCACAGCACCAACATTACCACTTTACACTGTACTGGGTATATTATATCACAGCACCAGCACTACCACTTTACACTGTACTGGGTATATTATATCACAGCACCAACACTACCACTTTACACTGTACTGGGTATATTATATCACAGCACCAACACCCCCACTTTACACTGTACTGGGTATATTATATCACAGCATCAACACTACCCCTTTACACTGTACTGGGTACATTATATCACAGCACCAACACTACCACTTTACACTGTACTGGGTACATTATATCACAGCACCAACACTACCACTTTACACTGTACTGGGTATATTATAATCACAGCACCAGCACTACCACTTTACACTGTACTGGGTATATTATATCACGGCACCAACACTACCACTTTACACTGTACTGGGTATATTATATCACAGCACCAACACCCCCACTTTACACTGTACTGGGTACATTATATCACAGCACCAACATTACCATTTTACACTGTACTGGGTATATTATATCACAGCACCAACACTACCACTTTACACTGTACTGGGTACATTATAACACAGCATCAACACTACCACTTTACACTGTACTGGGTACATTATATCACAGCACCACCACTACCACTTTACACTGTACTGGGTATATTATATCACAGCACCAACACTACCATTTTACACTGTACTGGGTATATTATATCACAGCACCAACACTACCACTTTACACTGTACTGGGTATATTATATCACAGCACCAGCACTACCACTTTACACTGTACTGGGTACATTATATCACAGCACCAGCACTACCACTTTACACTGTACTGGGTACATTATATCACAGCACCAACACTCCCCCTTTACACTGTACTGGGTATATTATATCACAGCATCAACAGAACCCCTTTACACTGTACTGGGTACATTATATCACAGCACCAACACTACCACTTTACACTGTACTGGGTACATTATATCACAGCACCAACACTACCACTTTACACTGTACTGGGTATATTATAATCACAGCACCAATACTACCACTTTACACTGTACTGGGTATATTATATCACAGCATCAACACTACCACTTTACACTGTACTGGGTATATTATATCACAGCACCAACACTACCACTTTACACTGTACTGGGTACATTATATCACAGCACCAGTACTACCACTTTACACTGTACTGGGAACATTATATCACAGCACCAACACCATCACCTTACACTGTACTGGGTACATTATATCACAGCACGAAGACTACCACTTTACACTGTACTGGGTATATTATATCACAGCATCAACACTACCACTTTACACTGTACTTGGTACATTATATCACGGCACCAAACTACCACTTTACACTGTACTGGGTATATTATAATCACAGCACCAACACTACCACTTTACACTGTACTGGGTATATTATATCACAGCATCAACACTACCACTTTACACTGTACTGGGAATATTATATCACAGCACCAACACTACCACTTTACACTGTACTGGGTATATTATAATCACAGCACCAACACTACCACTTTACACTTTACTGGGTATATTATATCACAGCATCAACACTACCACTTTACACTGTACTGGGTATATTATATCACAGCACCAACACTACCACTTTACACTGTACTGGGTACATTATATCACAGCACCAGTACTACCACTTTATACTGTACCGGGAACATTATATCACAGCACCAACACCATCACTTTACACTGTACTGGGTACATTATATCACAGCACCAACACTACCACTTTACACTGTACTGGGTATATTATATCACACCACCAGCACTACCACTTTACACTGTACTGGGTACATTATATAACAGCACCAACACTACCACTTTACACTGTACTGGGTACATTACATCACAGCACTAGCACTACCACTTTACACTGTACTGGGTACATTATATCACAGCACCAACACTACCCCTTTACACTGTACTGGGTATATTATATCACAGCATCAACAGTACCCCTTTACACTGTACTGCGTACATTATATCACAGCACCAACACCACCACTTTACACTCTACTGGGTACATTATATCACAGCACCAACACTACCACTTTACACTGTACTGGGTATATTATATCACAGCACCAACATTACTACTTTACACTGCACTGGGTACATTATATCACAGCACCAACACTACCACTTTACACTGTACTGGGTACATTATATCACAGCACCAACACTACCACTTTACACTGTACTGGGTACATTATATCACAGCACCAACACCACCACTTTACACTCTACTGGGTACATTATATCACAGCACCAACACTACCACTTTACACTGTACTGGGTATATTATATCACAGCACCAACATTACTACTTTACACTGCACTGGGTACATTATATCACAGCACCAACACTACAACTTTACACTGTACTGGGTACATTATATCACAGCACCAACACTACCACTTTACACTGTACTGGGTACATTATATCACAGCACCAACACTACCACTTTACACTGCACTGGGTACATTATATCACAGCATCAGCACTACCACTTTACACTGTACTGGGTATATTATATCACAGCACCAACACTACCACTTTACACTGTACTGGGTATATTATATCACAGCACCAACACCACCACTTTACACTGTACTGGGTACATTATATCACAGCACCAACATTACCACTTTACACTGTACTGGGTATATTATATCACAGCACCAGCACTACCACTTTACACTGTACTGGGTATATTATATCACAGCACCAACACTACCACTTTACACTGTACTGGGTATATTATATCACAGCACCAACACCCCCACTTTACACTGTACTGGGTATATTATATCACAGCATCAACACTACCCCTTTACACCGTACTGGGTACATTATATCACAGCACCAACACTACCACTTTACACTGTACTGGGTACATTATATCACAGCACCACCACTACCACTTTACACTGTACTGGGTATATTATATCACAGCACCAACACTACCATTTTACACTGTACTGGGTATATTATATCACAGCACCAACACTACCACTTTACACTGTACTGGGTATATTATATCACAGCACCAGCACTACCACTTTACACTGTACTGGGTACATTATATCACAGCACCAGCACTACCACTTTACACTGTACTGGGTACATTATATCACAGCACCAACACTCCCCCTTTACACTGTACTGGGTATATTATATCACAGCATCAACAGAACCCCTTTACACTGTACTGGGTACATTATATCACAGCACCAACACTACCACTTTACACTGTACTGGGTACATTATATCACAGCACCAACACTACCACTTTACACTGTACTGGGTATATTATAATCACAGCACCAATACTACCACTTTACACTGTACTGGGTATATTATATCACAGCATCAACACTACCACTTTACACTGTACTGGGTATATTATATCACAGCACCAACACTACCACTTTACACTGTACTGGGTACATTATATCACAGCACCAGTACTACCACTTTACACTGTACTGGGAACATTATATCACAGCACCAACACCATCACCTTACACTGTACTGGGTACATTATATCACAGCACGAAGACTACCACTTTACACTGTACTGGGTATATTATATCACAGCATCAACACTACCACTTTACACTGTACTTGGTACATTATATCACGGCACCAAACTACCACTTTACACTGTACTGGGTATATTATAATCACAGCACCAACACTACCACTTTACACTGTACTGGGTATATTATATCACAGCATCAACACTACCACTTTACACTGTACTGGGTATATTATATCACAGCACCAACACTACCACTTTACACTGTACTGGGTACATTATATCACAGCACCAGTACTACCACTTTATACTGTACCGGGAACATTATATCACAGCACCAACACCATCACTTTACACTGTACTGGGTACATTATATCACAGCACCAACACTACCACTTTACACTGTACTGGGTATATTATATCACACCACCAGCACTACCACTTTACACTGTACTGGGTACATTATATAACAGCACCAACACTACCACTTTACACTGTACTGGGTACATTACATCACAGCACTAGCACTACCACTTTACACTGTACTGGGTACATTATATCACAGCACCAACACTACCCCTTTACACTGTACTGGGTATATTATATCACAGCATCAACAGTACCCCTTTACACTGTACTGGGTACATTATATCACAGCACCAACACCACCACTTTACACTCTACTGGGTACATTATATCACAGCACCAACACTACCACTTTACACTGTACTGGGTATATTATATCACAGCACCAACATTACTACTTTACACTGCACTGGGTACATTATATCACAGCACCAACACTACCACTTTACACTGTACTGGGTACATTATATCACAGCACCAACACTACCACTTTACACTGTACTGGGTACATTATATCACAGCACCAACACCACCACTTTACACTCTACTGGGTACATTATATCACAGCACCAACACTACCACTTTACACTGTACTGGGTATATTATATCACAGCACCAACATTACTACTTTACACTGCACTGGGTACATTATATCACAGCACCAACACTACAACTTTACACTGTACTGGGTACATTATATCACAGCACCAACACTACCACTTTACACTGTACTGGGTACATTATATCACAGCACCAACACTACCACTTTACACTGCACTGGGTACATTATATCACAGCATCAGCACTACCACTTTACACTGTACTGGGTATATTATATCACAGCACCAACACTACCACTTTACACTGTACTGGGTATATTATATCACAGCACCAACACCACCACTTTACACTGTACTGGGTACATTATATCACAGCACCAACATTACCACTTTACACTGTACTGGGTATATTATATCACAGCACCAGCACTACCACTTTACACTGTACTGGGTATATTATATCACAGCACCAACACTACCACTTTACACTGTACTGGGTATATTATATCACAGCACCAACACCCCCACTTTACACTGTACTGGGTATATTATATCACAGCATCAACACTACCCCTTTACACCGTACTGGGTACATTATATCACAGCACCAACACTACCACTTTACACTGTACTGGGTACATTATATCACAGCACCAACACTACCACTTTACACTGTACTGGGTATATTATAATCACAGCACCAGCACTACCACTTTACACTGTACTGGGTATATTATATCACGGCACCAACACTACCACTTTACACTGTACTGGGTATATTATATCACAGCACCAACACCCCCACTTTACACTGTACTGGGTACATTATATCACAGCACCAACATTACCATTTTACACTGTACTGGGTATATTATATCACAGCACCAACACTACCACTTTACACTGTACTGGGTACATTATAACACAGCATCAACACTACCACTTTACACTGTACTGGGTACATTATATCACAGCACCACCACTACCACTTTACACTGTACTGGGTATATTATATCACAGCACCAACACTACCATTTTACACTGTACTGGGTATATTATATCACAGCACCAACACTACCACTTTACACTGTACTGGGTATATTATATCACAGCACCAGCACTACCACTTTACACTGTACTGGGTACATTATATCACAGCACCAGCACTACCACTTTACACTGTACTGGGTACATTATATCACAGCACCAACACTCCCCCTTTACACTGTACTGGGTATATTATATCACAGCATCAACACTACCCCTTTACACTGTACTGGGTACATTATATCACAGCACCAACACTACCACTTTACACTGTACTGGGTACATTATATCACAGCACCAACACTACCACTTTACACTGTACTGGGTATATTATAATCACAGCACCAATACTACCACTTTACACTGTACTGGGTATAATATATCACAGCATCAACACTACCACTTTACACTGTACTGGGTATATTATATCACAGCACCAACACTACCACTTTACACTGTACTGGGTACATTATATCACAGCACCAGTACTACCACTTTACACTGTACTGGGAACATTATATCACAGCACCAACACCATCACTTTACACTGTACTGGGTACATTATATCACAGCACCAAGACTACCACTTTACACTGTACTGGGTATATTATATCACAGCATCAACACTACCACTTTACACTGTACTTGGTACATTATATCACGGCACCAACACTACCACTTTACACTGTACTGGGTATATTATAATCACAGCACCAACACTACCACTTTACACTGTACTGGGTATATTATATCACAGCATCAACACTACCACTTTACACTGTACTGGGTATATTATATCACAGCACCAACACTACCACTTTACACTGTACTGGGTATATTATAATCACAGCACCAACACTACCACTTTACACTGTACTGGGTATATTATATCACAGCATCAACACTACCACTTTACACTGTACTGGGTATATTATATCACAGCACCAACACTACCACTTTACACTGTACTGGGTACATTATATCACAGCACCAGTACTACCACTTTACACTGTACCGGGAACATTATATCACAGCACCAACACTATCACTTTACACTGTACTGGGTACATTATATCACAGCACCAACACTACCACTTTACACTGTACTGGGTATATTATATCACACCACCAGCACTACCACTTTACACTGTACTGGGTACATTATATCACAGCACCAGTACTACCACTTTACACTGTACTGGGTATATTATATCACAGCACCAACACTACCACTTTACACTGTACTGGGTATATTATATCACAGAACCAACACCACCACTTTACACTGTACTGGGTACATTATATCACAGCACCAACATTACCACTTTACACTGTACTGGGTATATTATATCACAGCACCAGCACTACCACTTTACACTGTACTGGGTATATTATATCACAGCACCAACACTACCACTTTACACTGTACTGGGTATATTATATCACAGCACCAACACCCCCACTTTACACTGTACTGGGTATATTATATCACAGCATCAACACTACCCCTTTACACTGTACTGGGTACATTATATCACAGCACCAACACTACCACTTTACACTGTACTGGGTACATTATATCACAGCACCAACACTACCACTTTACACTGTACTGGGTATATTATAATCACAGCACCAGCACTACCACTTTACACTGTACTGGGTATATTATATCACGGCACCAACACTACCACTTTACACTGTACTGGGTATATTATATCACAGCACCAACACCCCCACTTTACACTGTACTGGGTACATTATATCACAGCACCAACATTACCATTTTACACTGTACTGGGTATATTATATCACAGCACCAACACTACCACTTTACACTGTACTGGGTACATTATAACACAGCATCAACACTACCACTTTACACTGTACTGGGTACATTATATCACAGCACCACCACTACCACTTTACACTGTACTGGGTATATTATATCACAGCACCAACACTACCATTTTACACTGTACTGGGTATATTATATCACAGCACCAACACTACCACTTTACACTGTACTGGGTATATTATATCACAGCACCAGCACTACCACTTTACACTGTACTGGGTACATTATATCACAGCACCAGCACTACCACTTTACACTGTACTGGGTACATTATATCACAGCACCAACACTCCCCCTTTACACTGTACTGGGTATATTATATCACAGCATCAACAGAACCCCTTTACACTGTACTGGGTACATTATATCACAGCACCAACACTACCACTTTACACTGTACTGGGTACATTATATCACAGCACCAACACTACCACTTTACACTGTACTGGGTATATTATAATCACAGCACCAATACTACCACTTTACACTGTACTGGGTATATTATATCACAGCATCAACACTACCACTTTACACTGTACTGGGTATATTATATCACAGCACCAACACTACCACTTTACACTGTACTGGGTACATTATATCACAGCACCAGTACTACCACTTTACACTGTACTGGGAACATTATATCACAGCACCAACACCATCACCTTACACTGTACTGGGTACATTATATCACAGCACGAAGACTACCACTTTACACTGTACTGGGTATATTATATCACAGCATCAACACTACCACTTTACACTGTACTTGGTACATTATATCACGGCACCAAACTACCACTTTACACTGTACTGGGTATATTATAATCACAGCACCAACACTACCACTTTACACTGTACTGGGTATATTATATCACAGCATCAACACTACCACTTTACACTGTACTGGGAATATTATATCACAGCACCAACACTACCACTTTACACTGTACTGGGTATATTATAATCACAGCACCAACACTACCACTTTACACTTTACTGGGTATATTATATCACAGCATCAACACTACCACTTTACACTGTACTGGGTATATTATATCACAGCACCAACACTACCACTTTACACTGTACTGGTTACATTATATCACAGCACCAGTACTACCACTTTATACTGTACCGGGAACATTATATCACAGCACCAACACCATCACTTTACACTGTACTGGGTACATTATATCACAGCACCAACACTACCACTTTACACTGTACTGGGTATATTATATCACACCACCAGCACTACCACTTTACACTGTACTGGGTACATTATATAACAGCACCAACACTACCACTTTACACTGTACTGGGTACATTACATCACAGCACTAGCACTACCACTTTACACTGTACTGGGTACATTATATCACAGCACCAACACTACCCCTTTACACTGTACTGGGTATATTATATCACAGCATCAACAGTACCCCTTTACACTGTACTGGGTACATTATATCACAGCACCAACACCACCACTTTACACTCTACTGGGTACATTATATCACAGCACCAACACTACCACTTTACACTGTACTGGGTATATTATATCACAGCACCAACATTACTACTTTACACTGCACTGGGTACATTATATCACAGCACCAACACTACCACTTTACACTGTACTGGGTACATTATATCACAGCACCAACACTACCACTTTACACTGTACTGGGTACATTATATCACAGCACCAACACCACCACTTTACACTCTACTGGGTACATTATATCACAGCACCAACACTACCACTTTACACTGTACTGGGTATATTATATCACAGCACCAACATTACTACTTTACACTGCACTGGGTACATTATATCACAGCACCAACACTACAACTTTACACTGTACTGGGTACATTATATCACAGCACCAACACTACCACTTTACACTGTACTGGGTACATTATATCACAGCACCAACACTACCACTTTACACTGCACTGGGTACATTATATCACAGCATCAACACTACCACTTTACACTGTACTGGGTACATTATATCACAGCACCAACACTACCACTTTACACTGTACTGGGTATATTATAATCACAGCACCAGCACTACCACTTTACACTGTACTGGGTATAATATATCACAGCATCAACACTACCACTTTACACTGTACTGGGTATATTATATCACAGCACCAACACTACCACTTTACACTGTACTGGGTACATTATATCACAGCACCAGTACTACCACTTTACACTGTACTGGGAACATTATATCACAGCACCAACACCATCACTTTACACTGTACTGGGTACATTATATCACAGCACCAAGACTACCACTTTACACTGTACTGGGTATATTATATCACAGCATCAACACTACCACTTTACACTGTACTTGGTACATTATATCACGGCACCAACACTACCACTTTACACTGTACTGGGTATATTATAATCACAGCACCAACACTACCACTTTACACTGTACTGGGTATATTATATCACAGCATCAACACTACCACTTTACACTGTACTGGGTATATTATATCACAGCACCAACACTACCACTTTACACTGTACTGGGTATATTATAATCACAGCACCAACACTACCACTTTACACTGTACTGGGTATATTATATCACAGCATCAACACTACCACTTTACACTGTACTGGGTATATTATATCACAGCACCAACACTACCACTTTACACTGTACTGGGTACATTATATCACAGCACCAGTACTACCACTTTACACTGTACCGGGAACATTATATCACAGCACCAACACTATCACTTTACACTGTACTGGGTACATTATATCACAGCACCAACACTACCACTTTACACTGTACTGGGTATATTATATCATACCACCAGCACTACCACTTTACACTGTACTGGGTACATTATATCACAGCACCAGTACTACCACTTTACACTGTACTGGGTATATTATATCACAGCACCAACACTACCACTTTACACTGTACTGGGTATATTATATCACAGAACCAACACCACCACTTTACACTGTACTGGGTATATTATATCACAGCACCAACATTACCACTTTACACTGTACTGGGTATATTATATCACAGCACCAGCACTACCACTTTACACTGTACTGGGTATATTATATCACAGCACCAACACTACCACTTTACACTGTACTGGGTATATTATATCACAGCACCAACACCCCCACTTTACACTGTACTGGGTATATTATATCACAGCATCAACACTACCCCTTTACACTGTACTGGGTACATTATATCACAGCACCAACACTACCACTTTACACTGTACTGGGTACATTATATCACAGCACCAACACTACCACTTTACACTGTACTGGGTATATTATAATCACAGCACCAGCACTACCACTTTACACTGTACTGGGTATATTATATCACGGCACCAACACTACCACTTTACACTGTACTGGGTATATTATATCACAGCACCAACACCCCCACTTTACACTGTACTGGGTACATTATATCACAGCACCAACATTACCATTTTACACTGTACTGGGTATATTATATCACAGCACCAACACTACCACTTTACACTGTACTGGGTACATTATATCACAGCACCACCACTACCACTTTACACTGTACTGGGTATATTATATCACAGCACCAACACTACCATTTTACACTGTACTGGGTATATTATATCACAGCACCAACACTACCACTTTACACTGTACTGGGTATATTATATCACAGCACCAGCACTACCACTTTACACTGTACTGGGTACATTATATCACAGCACCAGCACTACCACTTTACACTGTACTGGGTACATTATATCACAGCACCAACACTCCCCCTTTACACTGTACTGGGTATATTATATCACAGCATCAACACAACCCCTTTACACTGTACTGGGTACATTATATCACAGCACCAACACTACCACTTTACACTGTACTGGGTATATTATAATCACAGCACCAATACTACCACTTTACACTGTACTGGGTATATTATATCACAGCATCAACACTACCACTTTACACTGTACTGGGTATATTATATCACAGCACCAACACTACCACTTTACACTGTACTGGGTACATTATATCACAGCACCAGTACTACCACTTTACACTGTACTGGGAACATTATATCACAGCACCAACACCATCACCTTACACTGTACTGGGTACATTATATCACAGCACGAAGACTACCACTTTACACTGTACTGGGTATATTATATCACAGCATCAACACTACCACTTTACACTGTACTGGGTACATTATATCACGGCACCAAACTACCACTTTACACTGTACTGGGTATATTATAATCACAGCACCAACACTACCACTTTACACTGTACTGGGTATATTATATCACAGCATCAACACTACCACTTTACACTGTACTGGGAATATTATATCACAGCACCAACACTACCACTTTACACTGTACTGGGTATATTATAATCACAGCACCAACACTACCACTTTACACTTTACTGGGTATATTATATCACAGCATCAACACTACCACTTTACACTGTACTGGGTATATTATATCACAGCACCAACACTACCACTTTACACTGTACTGGGTACATTATATCACAGCACCAGTACTACCACTTTACACTGTACCGGGAACATTATATCACAGCACCAACACCATCACTTTACACTGTACTGGGTACATTATATCACAGCACCAACACTACCACTTTACACTGTACTGGGTATATTATATCACACCACTAGCACTACCACTTTACACTGTACTGGGTACATTATATAACAGCACCAACACTACCACTTTACACTGTACTGGGTACATTACATCACAGCACTAGCACTACCACTTTACACTGTACTGGGTACATTATATCACAGCACCAACACTACCCCTTTACACTGTACTGGGTATATTATATCACAGCATCAACAGTACCCCTTTACACTGTACTGGGTACATTATATCACAGCACCAACACCACCACTTTACACTCTACTGGGTACATTATATCACAGCACCAACACTACCACTTTACACTGTACTGGGTATATTATATCACAGCACCAACATTACTACTTTACACTGCACTGGGTACATTATATCACAGCACCAACACTACCACTTTACACTGTACTGGGTACATTATATCACAGCACCAACACTACCACTTTACACTGTACTGGGTACATTATATCACAGCACCAACACCACCACTTTACACTCTACTGGGTACATTATATCACAGCACCAACACTACCACTTTACACTGTACTGGGTATATTATATCACAGCACCAACATTACTACTTTACACTGCACTGGGTACATTATATCACAGCACCAACACTACAACTTTACACTGTACTGGGTACATTATATCACAGCACCAACACTACCACTTTACACTGTACTGGGTACATTATATCACAGCACCAACACTACCACTTTACACTGCACTGGGTACATTATATCACAGCATCAACACTACCACTTTACACTGTACTGGGTACATTATATCACAGCACCAACACTACCACTTTACACTGTACTGGGTATATTATAATCACAGCACCAGCACTACCACTTTACACTGTACTGGGTACATTATATCACAGCATCAACACGACCACTTTACACTGTACTGGGTATATTATATCACAGCATCAACAGTACCCCTTTACACTGTACTGGGTACATTATATCACAGCACCAACACCACCACTTTACACTCTACTGGGTACATTATATCACAGCACCAACACTACCACTTTACACTGTACTGTGTATATTATATCACAGCACCAACATTACTACTTTACACTGCACTGGGTACATTATATCACAGCACCAACACTACCACTTTACACAGTACTGGGTACATTATATCACAGCACCAACATTACCACTTTACACTGTACTGGGTACATTATATCACAGCACCAACACTACCACTTTACACTGCACTGGGTACATTATATCACAGTACTACCACTTTACACTGTACTGGGTATATTATATCACAGCACCAGCACTACCACTTTACACTGTACTGGTTACATTATATCACAGCATCAACACGACCACTTTACACTGTACTGGGTATATTATAATCACAGCACCAGCACTAACACTTTACACTGTACTGGGTACATTATATCACAGCATCAACACGACCACTTTACACTGTACTGGGTATATTATATCACAGCACCAGCACTACCACTTTACACTGTACTGGGTATATTATAATCACAGAACCAACACTACCACTTTACACTATACTGGGTACATTATATCACAGCACCAACACTACCACTTTACACTGCACTGGGTACATTATATCACAGCACCAACACTACCACTTTACACTGTACTGGGTATATTATAATCACAGCACCAACACTACTACTTTACACTGTACTGGGTATATTATAATCACAGCACCAACACTACCACTTTTCACTGTACTGGGTATATTATATCACAGCATCAACAGTACCCCTTTACACTGTACTGGGTACATTATATCACAGCACCAACACTACCACTTTACACTGTACTGGGTACATTATATCACAACACCAGCACTACCACTTTACACTGTACTGGGTATATTATATCACCGCACCAACACTACCACTTTACACTGTACAGGGTACATTATATCACAGCACCAACACTACCACTTTACACTGTACTGGGTACATTATATCACAGCACCAACACTACCACTTTACACTGTACTGGGTATATTATATCACAGCACCAACATTACTACTTTACACTGCACTGGGTACATTATATCACAGCACCAACACTACCACTTTACACTGTACTGGGTACATTATATCACAGCACCAACACTACCACTTTACACTGCACTGGGTACATTATATCACAGCACCAACACTACCACTTTACACTGCACTGGGTACATTATATCACAGCACCAACACTACCACTTTACACTGTACTGGGTACATTATATCACAGCACTACCACTTTACACTGTACTGGGTATATTATATCACAGCACCAGCACTACCACTTTACACTGTACTGGTTACATTATATCACAGCATCAACACTACCACTTTACACTGTACTGGGTACATTATATCACAGCACCAACACTACCACTTTACACTGTACTGGGTATATTATAATCACAGCACCAGCACTACCACTTTACACTGTACTGGGTATATTATATCACAGCACCAACACTACCACTTTACACTGTACTGGGTATATTATATCACAGCACCAACACCCCCACTTTACACTGTACTGGGTATATTATATCACAGCATCAACACTACCCCTTTACACTGTACTGGGTACATTATATCACAGCACCAACACTACCACTTTACACTGTACTGGGTACATTATATCACAGCACCAACACTACCACTTTACACTGTACTGGGTATATTATAATCACAGCACCAGCACTACCACTTTACACTGTACTGGGTATATTATATCACGGCACCAACACTACCACTTTACACTGTACTGGGTATATTATATCACAGCACCAACACCCCCACTTTACACTGTACTGGGTACATTATATCACAGCACCAACATTACCATTTTACACTGTACTGGGTATATTATATCACAGCACCAACAGTACCACTTTACACTGTACTGGGTACATTATAACACAGCATCAACACTACCACTTTACACTGTACTGGGTACATTATATCACAGCACCACCACTACCACTTTACACTGTACTGGGTATATTATATCACAGCACCAACACTACCATTTTACACTGTACTGGGTATATTATATCACAGCACCAACACTACCACTTTACACTGTACTGGGTATATTATATCACAGCACCAGCACTACCACTTTACACTGTACTGGGTACATTATATCACAGCACCAGCACTACCACTTTACACTGTACTGGGTACATTATATCACAGCACCAACACTCCCCCTTTACACTGTACTGGGTATATTATATCACAGCATCAACACTACCCCTTTACACTGTACTGGGTACATTATATCACAGCACCAACACTACCACTTTACACTGTACTGGGTACATTATATCACAGCACCAACACTACCACTTTACACTGTACTGCGTATATTATAATCACAGCACCAATACTACCACTTTACACTGTACTGGGTATAATATATCACAGCATCAACACTACCACTTTTCACTGTACTGGGTATATTATATCACAGCACCAACACTACCACTTTACACTGTACTGGGTACATTATATCACAGCACCAGTACTACCACTTTACACTGTACTGGGAACATTATATCACAGCACCAACACTACCACTTTACACTGTACTGGGTATATTATATCACACCACCAGCACTTCCACTTTACACTGTACTGGGTATATTATATCACAGAACCAACACCACCACTTTACACTGTACTGGGTACATTATATCACAGCACCAACATTACCACTTTACACTGTACTGGGTATATTATATCACAGCACCAACACCCCCACTTTACACTGTACTGGGTATATTATATCACAGCATCAACACAACCCCTTTACACTGTACTGGGTACATTATATCACAGCACCAACACTACCACTTTACACTGTACTGGGTACATTATATCACAGCACCAACACTACCACTTTACACTGTACTGGGTATATTATATCACAGCACCAACATTACCATTTTACACTGTACTGGGTACATTATAACACAGCATCAACACTACCACTTTACACTGTACTGGGTACATTATATCACAGCACCACCACTACCACTTTACACTGTACTGGGTATATTATATCACAGCACCAACACTACCATTTTACACTGTACTGGGTATATTATATCACAGCACCAACACTACCACTTTACACTGTACTGGGTATATTATATCACAGCACCAGCACTACCACTTTACACTGTACTGGGTACATTATATCACAGCACCAGCACTACCACTTTACACTGTACTGGGTACATTATATCACAGCACCAACACTCCCCCTTTACACTGTACTGGGTATATTATATCACAGCATCAACACAACCCCTTTACACTGTACTGGGTACATTATATCACAGCACCAACACTACCACTTTACACTGTACTGGGTACATTATATCACAGCACCAACACTACCACTTTACACTGTACTGGGTATATTTTAATCACAGCACCAATACTACCACTTTACACTGTACTGGGTATATTATATCACAGCATCAACACTACCACTTTACACTGTACTGGGTATATTATATCACAGCACCAACACTACCACTTTACACTGTACTGGGTACATTATATCACAGCACCAGTACTACCACTTTACACTGTACTGGGAACATTATATCACAGCACCAACACCATCACCTTACACTGTACTGGGTACATTATATCACAGCACGAAGACTACCACTTTACACTGTACTGGGTATATTATATCACAGCATCAACACTACCACTTTACACTGTACTTGGTACATTATATCACGGCACCAACACTACCACTTTACACTGTACTGGGTATATTATAATCACAGCACCAACACTACCACTTTACACTGTACTGGGTATATTATATCACAGCATCAACACTACCACTTTACACTGTACTGGGTATATTATATCACAGCACCAACACTACCACTTTACACTGTACTGGGTATATTATAATCACAGCACCAACACTACCACTTTACACTGTACTGGGTATATTATATCACAGCATCAACACTACCACTTTACACTGTACTGGGTATATTATATCACAGCACCAATACTACCACTTTACACTGTACTGGGTACATTATATCACAGCACCAGTACTACCACTTTACACTGTACCGGGAACATTATATCACAGCACCAACACCATCACTTTACACTGTACTGGGTACATTATATCACAGCACCAACACTACCACTTTACACTGTACTGGGTATATTATATCACACCACCAGCACTACCACTTTACACTGTACTGGGTACATTATATAACAGCACCAACACTACCACTTTACACTGTACTGGGTACATTATATCACAGCACCAACACTACCCCTTTACATTGTACTGGGTATATTATATCACAGCATCAACAGTACCCCTTTACACTGTACTGGGTACATTATATCACAGCACCAACACCACCACTTTACACTCTACTGGGTACATTATATCACAGCACCAACACTACCACTTTACACTGTACTGGGTATATTATATCACAGCACCAACATTACTACTTTACACTGCACTGGGTACATTATATCACAGCACCAACACTACCACTTTACACTGTACTGGGTACATTATATCACAGCACCAACACCACCACTTTACACTCTACTGGGTACATTATATCACAGCACCAACACTACCACTTTACACTGTACTGGGTATATTATATCACAGCACCAACATTACTACTTTACACTGCACTGGGTACATTATATCACAGCACCAACACTACCACTTTACACTGTACTGGGTACATTATATCACAGCACCAACACTACCACTTTACACTGTACTGGGTACATTATATCACAGCACCAACACTACCACTTTACACTGCACTGGGTACATTATATCACAGCATCAACACTACCACTTTACACTGTACTGGGTACATTATATCACAGCACCAACACTACCACTTTACACTGTACTGGGTACATTATATCACAGCACCAACACTACCACTTTACACTGTACTGGGTACATTATATCACAGCACCAACACTACCACTTTACACTGCACTGGGTACATTATATCACAGCATCAACACTACCACTTTAAACTGTACTGGGTACATTATATCACAGCACCAACACTACCACTTTACACTGCACTGGGTACATTATATCACAGCATCAACACTACCACTTTACACTGTACTGGGTACATTATATCACAGCACCAACACTACCACTTTACACTGTACTGGGTATATTATATCACAGCACCAACATTACTACTTTACACTGCACTGGGTACATTATATCACAGCACCAACACTACCACTTTACACTGTACTGGGTATATTATAATCACAGCACCAGCACCCCCACTTTACACTGTACTGGGTATATTATATCACAGCACCAACACTACCACTTTACACTGTACTGGGTATATTATAATCACAGCACCAGCACTACCACTTTACACTGTACTGGGTACATTATATCACAGCATCAACACGACCACTTTACACTGTACTGGGTATATTATATCACAGCATCAACAGTACCCCTTTACACTGTACTGGGTACATTATATCACAGCACCAACACCACCACTTTACACTCTACTGGGTACATTATATCACAGCACCAACACTACCACTTTACACTGTACTGGGTATATTATATCACAGCACCAACATTACTACTTTACACTGCACTGGGTACATTATATCACAGCACCAACACTACCACTTTACACTGTACTGGGTACATTATATCACAGCACCAACACTACCACTTTACACTGTACTGGGTACATTATATCACAGCACCAACACTACCACTTTACACTGCACTGGGTACATTATATCACAGTACTACCACTTTTCACTGTACTGGGTATATTATATCACAGCACCAGCACTACCACTTTACACTGTACTGGGTACATTATATCACAGCACCAACACTACCACTTTACACTGTACTGGGTATATTATAATCACACCACCAGCACTAACACTTTACACTGTACTGGGTACATTATATCACAGCATCAACACGACCACTTTACACTGTACTGGGTATATTATATCACAGCACCAGCACTACCACTTTACACTGTACTGGGTATATTATAATCACAGAACCAACACTACCACTTTACACTATACTGGGTACATTATATCACAGCATCAACACTACCACTTTACACTGTACTGGGTACATTATATCACAGCACCAACACTACCACTTTACACTGTACTGGGTACATTATATCACAGCACCAACACTACCACTTTACACTGTACTGGGTATATTATAATCACAGCACCAACACTACCACTTTACACTGTACTGGGTATATTATAATCACAGCACCAACACTACCACTTTACACTGTACTGGGTATATTATATCACAGCATCAACAGTACCCCTTTACACTGTACTGGGTACATTATATCACAGCACCAACACTACCACTTTACACTGTACTGGGTACATTATATCACAGCACCAACACTACCACTTTATACTGTACTGGGTATATTATATCACAGCACCAGCACTACCACTTTACACTGTACTGGGTATATTATATCACCGCACCAACACTACCACTTTACACTGTACAGGGTACATTATATCACAGCACCAGCACTACCACTTTACACTGTACTGGGTATATTATATCACAGCACCAACACTACCACTTTACACTGTACTGGGTACATTATATCACAGCACCAGCACTACCACTTTACACTGTACTGGGTATATTATATCACGGCACCAACACTATCACTTTACACTGTACTGGGTACATTATATCACAGCACCAACACTACCACTTTACACTGTACTGGGTATATTATATCATACCACCAGCACTACCACTTTACACTGTACTGGGTACATTATATCACAGCACCAGTACTACCACTTTACACTGTACTGGGTATATTATATCACAGCACCAACACTACCACTTTACACTGTACTGGGTATATTATATCACAGAACCAACACCACCACTTTACACTGTACTGGGTACATTATATCACAGCACCAACATTACCACTTTACACTGTACTGGGTATATTATATCACAGCACCAGCACTACCACTTTACACTGTACTGGGTATATTATATCACAGCACCAACACTACCACTTTACACTGTACTGGGTATATTATATCACAGCACCAACACCCCCACTTTACACTGTACTGGGTATATTATATCACAGCATCAAAACTACCCCTTTACACTGTACTGGGTACATTATATCACAGCACCAACACTACCACTTTACACTGTACTGGGTACATTATATCACAGCACCAACACTACCACTTTACACTGTACTGGGTATATTATAATCACAGCACCAGCACTACCACTTTACACTGTACTGGGTATATTATATCACGGCACCAACACTACCACTTTACACTGTACTGGGTATATTATATCACAGCACCAACACCCCCACTTTACACTGTACTGGGTACATTATATCACAGCACCAACATTACCATTTTACACTGTACTGGGTATATTATATCACAGCACCAACACTACCACTTTACACTGTACTGGGTACATTATATCACAGCACCACCACTACCACTTTACACTGTACTGGGTATATTATATCACAGCACCAACACTACCATTTTACACTGTACTGGGTATATTATATCACAGCACCAACACTACCACTTTACACTGTACTGGGTATATTATATCACAGCACCAGCACTACCACTTTACACTGTACTGGGTACATTATATCACAGCACCAGCACTACCACTTTACACTGTACTGGGTACATTATATCACAGCACCAACACTCCCCCTTTACACTGTACTGGGTATATTATATCACAGCATCAACACAACCCCTTTACACTGTACTGGGTACATTATATCACAGCACCAACACTACCACTTTACACTGTACTGGGTATATTATAATCACAGCACCAATACTACCACTTTACACTGTACTGGGTATATTATATCACAGCATCAACACTACCACTTTACACTGTACTGGGTATATTATATCACAGCACCAACACTACCACTTTACACTGTACTGGGTACATTATATCACAGCACCAGTACTACCACTTTACACTGTACTGGGAACATTATATCACAGCACCAACACCATCACCTTACACTGTACTGGGTACATTATATCACAGCATCAACACTACCACTTTACACTGTACTGGGTATATTATATCACAGCACCAACACTACCCCTTTACACTGTACTGGGTATATTATATCACAGCATCAACAGTACCCCTTTACGCTGTACTGGGTACATTATATCACAGCACCAACACCACCACTTTACACTGTACTGGGTATATTATATCACAGCATCAACACTACCACTTTACACTGTACTGGGTATATTATATCACAGCATCAACAGTACCCCTTTACGCTGTACTGGGTACATTATATCACAGCACCAACACTCCCCCTTTACACTGTACTGGGTATATTATATCACAGCATCAACACAACCCCTTTACACTGTACTGGGTATATTATAATCACAGCACCAATACTACCACTTTACACTGTACTGGGTATATTATATCACAGCATCAACACTACCACTTTACACTGTACTGGGAATATTATATCACAGCACCAACACTACCACTTTACACTGTACTGGGTATATTATAATCACAGCACCAGTACTACCACTTTACACTGTACCGGGAACATTATATCACAGCACCAACACCATCACTTTACACTGTACTGGGTACATTATATCACAGCACCAACACTACCACTTTACACTGTACTGGGTATATTATATCACACCACTAGCACTACCACTTTACACTGTACTGGGTACATTATATAACAGCACCAACACTACCACTTTACACTGTACTGGGTACATTACATCACAGCACTAGCACTACCACTTTACACTGTACTGGGTACATTATATCACAGCACCAACACTACCCCTTTACACTGTACTGGGTATATTATATCACAGCATCAACAGTACCCCTTTACGCTGTACTGGGTACATTATATCACAGCACCAACACCACCACTTTACACTCTACTGGGTACATTATATCACAGCACCAACACTACCACTTTACACTGTACTGGGTATATTATATCACAGCACCAACATTACTACTTTACACTGCACTGGGTACATTATATCACAGCACCAACACTACCACTTTACACTGTACTGGGTACATTATATCACAGCACCAACACTACCACTTTACACTGTACTGGGTACATTATATCACAGCACCAACACCACCACTTTACACTCTACTGGGTACATTATATCACAGCACCAACACTACCACTTTACACTGTACTGGGTATATTATATCACAGCACCAACATTACTACTTTACACTGCACTGGGTACATTATATCACAGCACCAACACCACAACTTTACACTGTACTGGGTACATTATATCACAGCACCAACACTACCACTTTACACTGTACTGGGTACATTATATCACAGCACCAACACTACCACTTTACACTGCACTGGGTACATTATATCACAGCATCAACACTACCACTTTACACTGTACTGGGTACATTATATCACAGCACCAACACTACCACTTTACACTGTACTGGGTATATTATAATCACAGCACCAGCACTACCACTTTACACTGTACTGGGTACATTATATCACAGCATCAACACGACCACTTTACACTGTACTGGGTATATTATATCACAGCATCAACAGTACCCCTTTACACTGTACTGGGTACATTATATCACAGCACCAACACCACCACTTTACACTCTACTGGGTACATTATATCACAGCACCAACACTACCACTTTACACTGTACTGTGTATATTATATCACAGCACCAACATTACTACTTTACACTGCACTGGGTACATTATATCACAGCACCAACACTACCACTTTACACAGTACTGGGTACATTATATCACAGCACCAACATTACCACTTTACACTGTACTGGGTACATTATATCACAGCACCAACACTACCACTTTACACTGCACTGGGTACATTATATCACAGTACTACCACTTTACACTGTACTGGGTATATTATATCACAGCACCAGCACTACCACTTTACACTGTACTGGTTACATTATATCACAGCATCAACACTACCACTTTACACTGTACTGGGTATATTATAATCACAGCACCAGCACTAACACTTTACACTGTACTGGGTACATTATATCACAGCATCAACACGACCACTTTACACTGTACTGGGTATATTATATCACAGCACCAGCACTACCACTTTACACTGTACTGGGTATATTATAATCACAAAACCAACACTACCACTTTACACTATACTGGGTACATTATATCACAGCATCAACACTACCACTTTACACTGTACTGGGTACATTATATCACAGCACCAACACTACCACTTTACACTGCACTGGGTACATTATATCACAGCACCAACACTACCACTTTACACTGCACTGGGTACATTATATCACAGCACCAACACTACCACTTTACACTGTACTGGGTATATTATAATCACAGCACCAACACTACTACTTTACACTGTACTGGGTATATTATAATCACAGCACCAACACTACCACTTTTCACTGTACTGGGTATATTATATCACAGCATCAACAGTACCCCTTTACACTGTACTGGGTACATTATATCACAGCACCAACACCACCACTTTACACTGTACTGGGTACATTATATCACAACACCAGCACTACCACTTTACACTGTACTGGGTATATTATATCACCGCACCAACACTACCACTTTACACTGTACAGGGTACATTATATCACAGCACCAACACTACCACTTTACACTGTACTGGGTACATTATATCACAGCACCAACACTACCACTTTACACTGTACTGGGTATATTATATCACAGCACCAACATTACTACTTTACACTGCACTGGGTACATTATATCACAGCACCAACACTACCACTTTACACTGTACTGGGTACATTATATCACAGCACCAACACTACCACTTTACACTGCACTGGGTACATTATATCACAACACCAACACTACCACTTTACACTGCACTGGGTACATTATATCACAGCACCAACACTACCACTTTACACTGTACTGGGTACATTATATCACAGCACTACCACTTTACACTGTACTGGGTATATTATATCACAGCACCAGCACTACCACTTTACACTGTACTGGTTACATTATATCACAGCATCAACACTACCACTTTACACTGTACTGGGTACATTATATCACAGCACCAACACTACCACTTTACACTGTACTGGGTATATTATAATCACAGCACCAGCACTACCACTTTACACTGTACTGGGTATATTATATCACAGCACCAACACTACCACTTTACACTGTACTGGGTATATTATATCACAGCACCAACACCCCCACTTTACACTGTACTGGGTATATTATATCACAGCATCAACACTACCCCTTTACACTGTACTGGGTACATTATATCACAGCACCAACACTACCACTTTACACTGTACTGGGTACATTATATCACAGCACCAACACTACCACTTTACACTGTACTGGGTATATTATAATCACAGCACCAGCACTACCACTTTACACTGTACTGGGTATATTATATCACGGCACCAACACTACCACTTTACACTGTACTGGGTATATTATATCACAGCACCAACACCCCCACTTTACACTGTACTGGGTACATTATATCACAGCACCAACATTACCATTTTACACTGTACTGGGTATATTATATCACAGCACCAACAGTACCACTTTACACTGTACTGGGTACATTATAACACAGCATCAACACTACCACTTTACACTGTACTGGGTACATTATATCACAGCACCACCACTACCACTTTACACTGTACTGGGTATATTATATCACAGCACCAACACTACCATTTTACACTGTACTGGGTATATTATATCACAGCACCAACACTACCACTTTACACTGTACTGGGTATATTATATCACAGCACCAGCACTACCACTTTACACTGTACTGGGTACATTATATCACAGCACCAGCACTACCACTTTACACTGTACTGGGTACATTATATCACAGCACCAACACTCCCCCTTTACACTGTACTGGGTATATTATATCACAGCATCAACACTACCCCTTTACACTGTACTGGGTACATTATATCACAGCACCAACACTACCACTTTACACTGTACTGGGTACATTATATCACAGCACCAACACTACCACTTTACACTGTACTGCGTATATTATAATCACAGCACCAATACTACCACTTTACACTGTACTGGGTATAATATATCACAGCATCAACACTACCACTTTACACTGTACTGGGTATATTATATCACAGCACCAACACTACCACTTTACACTGTACTGGGTACATTATATCACAGCACCAGTACTACCACTTTACACTGTACTGGGAACATTATATCACAGCACCAACACTACCACTTTACACTGTACTGGGTATATTATATCACACCACCAGCACTTCCACTTTACACTGTACTGGGTATATTATATCACAGAACCAACACCACCACTTTACACTGTACTGGGTACATTATATCACAGCACCAACATTACCACTTTACACTGTACTGGGTATATTATATCACAGCACCAACACCCCCACTTTACACTGTACTGGGTATATTATATCACAGCATCAACACTACCCCTTTACACTGTACTGGGTACATTATATCACAGCACCAACACTACCACTTTACACTGTACTGGGTACATTATATCACAGCACCAACACTACCACTTTACACTGTACTGGGTATATTATATCACAGCACCAACATTACCATTTTACACTGTACTGGGTACATTATAACACAGCATCAACACTACCACTTTACACTGTACTGGGTACATTATATCACAGCACCACCACTACCACTTTACACTGTACTGGGTATATTATATCACAGCACCAACACTACCATTTTACACTGTACTGGGTATATTATATCACAGCACCAACACTACCACTTTACACTGTACTGGGTATATTATATCACAGCACCAGCACTACCACTTTACACTGTACTGGGTACATTATATCACAGCACCAGCACTACCACTTTACACTGTACTGGGTACATTATATCACAGCACCAACACTCCCCCTTTACACTGTACTGGGTATATTATATCACAGCATCAACACAACCCCTTTACACTGTACTGGGTACATTATATCACAGCACCAACACTACCACTTTACACTGTACTGGGTACATTATATCACAGCACGAACACTACCACTTTACACTGTACTGGGTATATTATAATCACAGCACCAATACTACCACTTTACACTGTACTGGGTATATTATATCACAGCATCAACACTACCACTTTACACTGTACTGGGTATATTATATCACAGCACCAACACTACCACTTTACACTGTACTGGGTACATTATATGACAGCACCAGTACTACCACTTTACACTGTACTGGGAACATTATATCACAGCACCAACACCATCACCTTACACTGTACTGGGTACATCATATCACAGCACGAAGACTACCACTTTACACTGTACTGGGTATATTATATCACAGCATCAACACTACCACTTTACACTGTACTTGGTACATTATATCACGGCACCAACACTACCACTTTACACTGTACTGGGTATATTATAATCACAGCACCAACACTACCACTTTACACTGTACTGGGTATATTATATCACAGCATCAACACTACCACTTTACACTGTACTGGGTATATTATATCACAGCACCAACACTACCACTTTACACTGTACTGGGTATATTATAATCACAGCACCAACACTACCACTTTACACTATACTGGGTATATTATATCACAGCATCAACACTACCACTTTACACTGTACTGGGTATATTATATCACAGCACCAACACTACCACTTTACACTGTACTGGGTACATTATATCACAGCACCAGTACTACCACTTTACACTGTACCGGGAACATTATATCACAGCACCAACACCATCACTTTACACTGTACTGGGTACATTATATCACAGCACCAACACTACCACTTT
This sequence comes from Eledone cirrhosa, assembly GCA_964016885.1. Taxonomy (NCBI): domain Eukaryota; kingdom Metazoa; phylum Mollusca; class Cephalopoda; order Octopoda; family Eledonidae; genus Eledone; species Eledone cirrhosa. The sequence continues at coordinate 23,505,753 of OZ024741.1, forward strand.
ACACTGTACTGGGTATATTATATCACACCACCAGCACCACCACTTTACACTGTACTGGGTACATTATATAACAGCACCAACACTACCACTTTACACTGTACTGGGTACATTATATCACAGCACCAACACTACCCCTTTACATTGTACTGGGTATATTATATCACAGCATCAACAGTACCCCTTTACACTGTACTGGGTACATTATATCACAGCACCAACACCACCACTTTACACTCTACTGGGTACATTATATCACAGCACCAACACTACCACTTTACACTGTACTGGGTATATTATATCACAGCACCAACATTACTACTTTACACTGCACTGGGTACATTATATCACAGCACCAACACTACCACTTTACACTGTACTGGGTACATTATATCACAGCACCAACACCACCACTTTACACTCTACTGGGTACATTATATCACAGCACCAACACTACCACTTTACACTGTACTGGGTATATTATATCACAGCACCAACATTACTACTTTACACTGCACTGGGTACATTATATCACAGCACCAACACTACCACTTTACACTGTACTGGGTACATTATATCACAGCACCAACACTACCACTTTACACTGTACTGGGTACATTATATCACAGCACCAACACTACCACTTTACACTGCACTGGGTACATTATATCACAGCATCAACACCACCACTTTACACTGTACTGGGTACATTATATCACAGCACCAACACTACCACTTTACACTGTACTGGGTACATTATATCACAGCACCAACACTACCACTTTACACTGTACTGGGTACATTATATCACAGCACCAACACTACCACTTTACACTGCACTGGGTACATTATATCACAGCATCAACACTACCACTTTACACTGTACTGGGTACATTATATCACAGCACCAACACTACCACTTTACACTGCACTGGGTACATTATATCACAGCATCAACACTACCACTTTACACTGTACTGGGTACATTATATCACAGCACCAACACTACCACTTTACACTGTACTGGGTATATTATATCACAGCACCAACATTACTACTTTACACTGCACTGGGTACATTATATCACAGCACCAACACTACCACTTTACACTGTACTGGGTATATTATAATCACAGCACCAGCACCCCCACTTTACACTGTACTGGGTATATTATATCACAGCACCAACACTACCACTTTACACTGTACTGGGTATATTATAATCACAGCACCAGCACTACCACTTTACACTGTACTGGGTACATTATATCACAGCATCAACACGACCACTTTACACTGTACTGGGTATATTATATCACAGCATCAACAGTACCCCCTTTACACTGTACTGGGTACATTATATCACAGCACCAACACCACCACTTTACACTCTACTGGGTACATTATATCACAGCACCAACACTACCACTTTACACTGTACTGGGTATATTATATCACAGCACCAACATTACTACTTTACACTGCACTGGGTACATTATATCACAGCACCAACACTACCACTTTACACTGTACTGGGTACATTATATCACAGCACCAACACTACCACTTTACACTGTACTGGGTATATTATATCACAGCACCAACATTACTACTTTACACTGCACTGGGTACATTATATCACAGCACCAACACTACCACTTTACACTGTACTGGGTACATTATATCACAGCACCAACACTACCACTTTACACTGCACTGGGTACATTATATCACAACACCAACACTACCACTTTACACTGCACTGGGTACATTATATCACAGCACCAACACTACCACTTTACACTGTACTGGGTACATTATATCACAGCACTACCACTTTACACTGTACTGGGTATATTATATCACAGCACCAGCACTACCACTTTACACTGTACTGGTTACATTATATCACAGCATCAACACTACCACTTTACACTGTACTGGGTACATTATATCACAGCACCAACACTACCACTTTACACTGTACTGGGTATATTATAATCACAGCACCAGCACTACCACTTTACACTGTACTGGGTATATTATATCACAGCACCAACACTACCACTTTACACTGTACTGGGTATATTATATCACAGCACCAACACCCCCACTTTACACTGTACTGGGTATATTATATCACAGCATCAACACTACCCCTTTACACTGTACTGGGTACATTATATCACAGCACCAACACTACCACTTTACACTGTACTGGGTACATTATATCACAGCACCAACACTACCACTTTACACTGTACTGGGTATATTATAATCACAGCACCAGCACTACCACTTTACACTGTACTGGGTATATTATATCACGGCACCAACACTACCACTTTACACTGTACTGGGTATATTATATCACAGCACCAACACCCCCACTTTACACTGTACTGGGTACATTATATCACAGCACCAACATTACCATTTTACACTGTACTGGGTATATTATATCACAGCACCAACAGTACCACTTTACACTGTACTGGGTACATTATAACACAGCATCAACACTACCACTTTACACTGTACTGGGTACATTATATCACAGCACCACCACTACCACTTTACACTGTACTGGGTATATTATATCACAGCACCAACACTACCATTTTACACTGTACTGGGTATATTATATCACAGCACCAACACTACCACTTTACACTGTACTGGGTATATTATATCACAGCACCAGCACTACCACTTTACACTGTACTGGGTACATTATATCACAGCACCAGCACTACCACTTTACACTGTACTGGGTACATTATATCACAGCACCAACACTCCCCCTTTACACTGTACTGGGTATATTATATCACAGCATCAACACTACCCCTTTACACTGTACTGGGTACATTATATCACAGCACCAACACTACCACTTTACACTGTACTGGGTACATTATATCACAGCACCAACACTACCACTTTACACTGTACTGCGTATATTATAATCACAGCACCAATACTACCACTTTACACTGTACTGGGTATAATATATCACAGCATCAACACTACCACTTTACACTGTACTGGGTATATTATATCACAGCACCAACACTACCACTTTACACTGTACTGGGTACATTATATCACAGCACCAGTACTACCACTTTACACTGTACTGGGAACATTATATCACAGCACCAACACTACCACTTTACACTGTACTGGGTATATTATATCACACCACCAGCACTTCCACTTTACACTGTACTGGGTATATTATATCACAGAACCAACACCACCACTTTACACTGTACTGGGTACATTATATCACAGCACCAACATTACCACTTTACACTGTACTGGGTATATTATATCACAGCACCAACACCCCCACTTTACACTGTACTGGGTATATTATATCACAGCATCAACACTACCCCTTTACACTGTACTGGGTACATTATATCACAGCACCAACACTACCACTTTACACTGTACTGGGTACATTATATCACAGCACCAACACTACCACTTTACACTGTACTGGGTATATTATATCACAGCACCAACATTACCATTTTACACTGTACTGGGTACATTATAACACAGCATCAACACTACCACTTTACACTGTACTGGGTACATTATATCACAGCACCACCACTACCACTTTACACTGTACTGGGTATATTATATCACAGCACCAACACTACCATTTTACACTGTACTGGGTATATTATATCACAGCACCAACACTACCACTTTACACTGTACTGGGTATATTATATCACAGCACCAGCACTACCACTTTACACTGTACTGGGTACATTATATCACAGCACCAGCACTACCACTTTACACTGTACTGGGTACATTATATCACAGCACCAACACTCCCCCTTTACACTGTACTGGGTATATTATATCACAGCATCAACACAACCCCTTTACACTGTACTGGGTACATTATATCACAGCACCAACACTACCACTTTACACTGTACTGGGTACATTATATCACAGCACGAACACTACCACTTTACACTGTACTGGGTATATTATAATCACAGCACCAATACTACCACTTTACACTGTACTGGGTATATTATATCACAGCATCAACACTACCACTTTACACTGTACTGGGTATATTATATCACAGCACCAACACTACCACTTTACACTGTACTGGGTACATTATATCACAGCACCAGTACTACCACTTTACACTGTACTGGGAACATTATATCACAGCACCAACACCATCACCTTACACTGTACTGGGTACATTATATCACAGCACGAAGACTACCACTTTACACTGTACTGGGTATATTATATCACAGCATCAACACTACCACTTTACACTGTACTTGGTACATTATATCACGGCACCAACACTACCACTTTACACTGTACTGGGTATATTATAATCACAGCACCAACACTACCACTTTACACTGTACTGGGTATATTATATCACAGCATCAACACTACCACTTTACACTGTACTGGGTATATTATATCACAGCACCAACACTACCACTTTACACTGTACTGGGTATATTATAATCACAGCACCAACACTACCACTTTACACTGTACTGGGTATATTATATCACAGCATCAACACTACCACTTTACACTGTACTGGGTATATTATATCACAGCACCAACACTACCACTTTACACTGTACTGGGTACATTATATCACAGCACCAGTACTACCACTTTACACTGTACCGGGAACATTATATCACAGCACCAACACCATCACTTTACACTGTACTGGGTACATTATATCACAGCACCAACACTACCACTTTACACTGTACTGGGTATATTATATCACACCACCAGCACTACCACTTTACACTGTACTGGGTACATTATATAACAGCACCAACACTACCACTTTACACTGTACTGGGTACATTATATCACAGCACCAACACTACCCCTTTACATTGTACTGGGTATATTATATCACAGCATCAACAGTACCCCTTTACACTGTACTGGGTACATTATATCACAGCACCAACACCACCACTTTACACTCTACTGGGTACATTATATCACAGCACCAACACTACCACTTTACACTGTACTGGGTATATTATATCACAGCACCAACATTACTACTTTACACTGCACTGGGTACATTATATCACAGCACCAACACTACCACTTTACACTGTACTGGGTACATTATATCACAGCACCAACACCACCACTTTACACTCTACTGGGTACATTATATCACAGCACCAACACTACCACTTTACACTGTACTGGGTATATTATATCACAGCACCAACATTACTACTTTACACTGCACTGGGTACATTATATCACAGCACCAACACTACCACTTTACACTGTACTGGGTACATTATATCACAGCAGCAACACTACCACTTTACACTGTACTGGGTACATTATATCACAGCACCAACACTACCACTTTACACTGCACTGGGTACATTATATCACAGCATCAACACTACCACTTTACACTGTACTGGGTACATTATATCACAGCACCAACACTACCACTTTACACTGTACTGGGTACATTATATCACAGCACCAACACTACCACTTTACACTGTACTGGGTACATTATATCACAGCACCAACACTACCACTTTACACTGCACTGGGTACATTATATCACAGCATCAACACTACCACTTTACACTGTACTGGGTACATTATATCACAGCACCAACACTACCACTTTACACTGCACTGGGTACATTATATCACAGCATCAACACTACCACTTTACACTGTACTGGGTACATTATATCACAGCACCAACACTACCACTTTACACTGTACTGGGTATATTATATCACAGCACCAACATTACTACTTTACACTGCACTGGGTACATTATATCACAGCACCAACACTACCACTTTACACTGTACTGGGTATATTATAATCACAGCACCAGCACCCCCACTTTACACTGTACTGGGTATATTATATCACAGCACCAACACTACCACTTTACACTGTACTGGGTATATTATAATCACAGCACCAGCACTACCACTTTACACTGTACTGGGTACATTATATCACAGCATCAACACGACCACTTTACACTGTACTGGGTATATTATATCACAGCATCAACAGTACCCCTTTACACTGTACTGGGTACATTATATCACAGCACCAACACCACCACTTTACACTCTACTGGGTACATTATATCACAGCACCAACACTACCACTTTACACTGTACTGGGTATATTATATCACAGCACCAACATTACTACTTTACACTGCACTGGGTACATTATATCACAGCACCAACACTACCACTTTACACTGTACTGGGTACATTATATCACAGCACCAACACTACCACTTTACACTGTACTGGGTACATTATATCACAGCACCAACACTACCACTTTACACTGCACTGGGTACATTATATCACAGTACTACCACTTTTCACTGTACTGGGTATATTATATCACAGCACCAGCACTACCACTTTACACTGTACTGGGTACATTATATCACAGCACCAACACTACCACTTTACACTGTACTGGGTATATTATAATCACAGCACCAGCACTAACACTTTACACTGTACTGGGTACATTATATCACAGCATCAACACGACCACTTTACACTGTACTGGGTATATTATATCACAGCACCAGCACTACCACTTTACACTGTACTGGGTATATTATAATCACAGAACCAACACTACCACTTTACACTATACTGGGTACATTATATCACAGCATCAACACTACCACTTTACACTGTACTGGGTACATTATATCACAGCACCAACACTACCACTTTACACTGTACTGGGTACATTATATCACAGCACCAACACTACCACTTTACACTGTACTGGGTATATTATAATCACAGCACCAACACTACCACTTTACACTGTACTGGGTATATTATAATCACAGCACCAACACTACCACTTTACACTGTACTGGGTATATTATATCACAGCATCAACAGTACCCCTTTACACTGTACTGGGTACATTATATCACAGCACCAACACTACCACTTTACACTGTACTGGGTACATTATATCACAGCACCAACACTACCACTTTATACTGTACTGGGTATATTATATCACAGCACCAGCACTACCACTTTACACTGTACTGGGTATATTATATCACCGCACCAACACTACCACTTTACACTGTACAGGGTACATTATATCACAGCACCAGCACTACCACTTTACACTGTACTGGGTACATTATATCACAGCACCAACACTACCCCTTTACACTGTACTGGGTATATGATATCACAGCATCAACAGTACCCTTTTACACTGTACTGGGTACATTATATCACAGCACCAACACTACCACTTTACACTGTACTGGGTACATTATATCACAGCACCAACACTACCACTTTACACTGTACTGGGTATATTATATCACAGCACCAACATTACTACTTTACACTGCACTGGGTACATTATATCACAGCACCAACACTACCACTTTACACTGTACTGGGTACATTATATCACATCACCAACACTACCACTTTACACTGCACTGGGTACATTATATCACAGCACCAACACTACCACTTTACACTGTACTGGGTACATTATATCACAGCACTACCACTTTACACTGTACTGGGTATATTATATCACAGCACCAGCACTACCACTTTACACTGTACTGGTTACATTATATCACAGCATCAACACTACCACTTTACACTGTACTGGGTACATTATATCACAGCACCAACACTACCACTTTACACTGTACTGGGTATATTATAATCACAGCACCAGCACTACCACTTTACACTGTACTGGGTACATTATATCACAGCATCAACACGACCACTTTACACTGTACTGGGTATATTATATCACAGCACCAGCACTACCACTTTACACTGTACTGGGTATATTATATCACAGCATCAACACTACCACTTTACACTGTACTGTGTACATTATATCACAGCACCAACACTACGACTTTACACTGCACTGGGTACATTATATCACAGCACCACCACTACCAATTTACACTGGACTGGGTATATTATATCACAACATCAACACTACCACTTTACACTGTACTGGGTACATTATATCACAGCACCAACACTACCACTTTACACTGTACTGGGTACATTATATCACAGCACCAACACTACCACTTTACACTGCACTGGGTACATTATATCACAGTACTACCACTTTTCACTGTACTGGGTATATTATATCACAGCACCAGCACTACCACTTTACACTGTACTGGGTACATTATATCACAGCACCAACACTACCACTTTACACTGTACTGGGTATATTATAATCACAGCACCAGCACTAACACTTTACACTGTACTGGGTACATTATATCACAGCATCAACACGACCACTTTACACTGTACTGGGTATATTATATCACAGCACCAGCACTACCACTTTACACTGTACTGGGTATATTATAATCACAGAACCAACACTACCACTTTACACTATACTGGGTACATTATATCACAGCATCAACACTACCACTTTACACTGTACTGGGTACATTATATCACAGCACCAACACTACCACTTTACACTGTACTGGGTACATTATATCACAGCACCAACACTACCACTTTACACTGTACTGGGTATATTATAATCACAGCACCAACACTACCACTTTACACTGTACTGGGTATATTATAATCACAGCACCAACACTACCACTTTACACTGTACTGGGTATATTATATCACAGCATCAACAGTACCCCTTTACACTGTACTGGGTACATTATATCACAGCACCAACACTACCACTTTACACTGTACTGGGTACATTATATCACAGCACCAACACTACCACTTTATACTGTACTGGGTATATTATATCACAGCACCAGCACTACCACTTTACACTGTACTGGGTATATTATATCACCGCACCAACACTACCACTTTACACTGTACAGGGTACATTATATCACAGCACCAGCACTACCACTTTACACTGTACTGGGTACATTATATCACAGCACCAACACTACCCCTTTACACTGTACTGGGTATATGATATCACAGCATCAACAGTACCCTTTTACACTGTACTGGGTACATTATATCACAGCACCAACACTACCACTTTACACTGTACTGGGTACATTATATCACAGCACCAACACTACCACTTTACACTGTACTGGGTATATTATATCACAGCACCAACATTACTACTTTACACTGCACTGGGTACATTATATCACAGCACCAACACTACCACTTTACACTGTACTGGGTACATTATATCACATCACCAACACTACCACTTTACACTGCACTGGGTACATTATATCACAGCACCAACACTACCACTTTACACTGTACTGGGTACATTATATCACAGCACTACCACTTTACACTGTACTGGGTATATTATATCACAGCACCAGCACTACCACTTTACACTGTACTGGTTACATTATATCACAGCATCAACACTACCACTTTACACTGTACTGGGTACATTATATCACAGCACCAACACTACCACTTTACACTGTACTGGGTATATTATAATCACAGCACCAGCACTACCACTTTACACTGTACTGGGTACATTATATCACAGCATCAACACGACCACTTTACACTGTACTGGGTATATTATATCACAGCACCAGCACTACCACTTTACACTGTACTGGGTATATTATATCACAGCATCAACACTACCACTTTACACTGTACTGTGTACATTATATCACAGCACCAACACTACGACTTTACACTGCACTGGGTACATTATATCACAGCACCACCACTACCAATTTACACTGGACTGGGTATATTATATCACAACATCAACACTACCACTTTACACTGTACTGGGTACATTATATCACAGCACCAACACTACCACTTTACACTGTACTGGGTATATTGTAATCACAGCACCAACACTACCACTTTACACTGTACTGGGTATATTATATCACAGCACCAACACTACCACTTTACACTGTACTGGGTATATTATATCACAGCACCAACACTACCACTTTACACTGTACAGGGTATATTATATCACAGCACCAGCACTACCACTTTACACTGTACTGGGTACATTATATCACAGCACCAACACTATCACTTTACACTGTACTGGGTACATTATATCACAGCATCAACACTACCACTTACACTGTACAGGGTATATTATATCACAGCAGCAACACTACCACTTTACACTGTACAGGGTATATTATATCACAGCACCAACACTACCACTTTACACTGAACCAGGTGCATTTTATTGTGTATATTTGCTTTTGTTTATAAAGCGTTATTAATATGAAGATTAAAATAAAATGTTTTCAATTATAAAATAGGTTTTCTTGACAATTTTTAGACCAAAATCCATCCAAACCCGAAAGCAGATGTTGTGTCTGAGACAGTTTGTTGATTTTTTGAAAAAACTTTGGATTGTGTTTCCATATACGTAAGTTTTGAGTTTTCTATCACTGTATCATATCTTTATTACTATTCTCAGGTCTCAAATAATAGTTTTACCCCACCCCCCTCTTAGTCATTTTTTAGATTTTCTCTACCCGCACCTATCCCTGCTTAAAAAACTTTGTTAATCTATCTCCAGCAAAATTTTATTTTAATTGGTAGCATTCCTGCGACTATTAATTCTCTTTAGATGTTTAAAAACAAAAAAAGAGGTACATTACTAGAAATCCCATACGTTATAAAATAAATAGGATGGGTTGGGGTCTCAATATGTAAACTAAACAACTCTGGTTTTAAAATAAAAACCAACGAAGACAACCTAGAACAATTACCAATTCAAACTGCCCCCCCCCCCCCCCCCCGCACATTAATTAGGGCCCAAGAGTACAATTATCCAAAATTAATTTGTTTGTTCTCATATTTTAAAATAGTAGGGTATGCGATGAAACATTTAGATGTTATTTCTAGCTTGTCAAGTAACCACATAGAGGCTCCCTTTTGGCTCAACATTATTTGGCAGTATCGGTAGAGGGTCGGACATGCTTTCCAGCATAGTTACGTCCCTTTACGATCTGAGTTCAAATCCCGTCGAGGTTAACTTTGCCTTTCATCCTAACGGGGGTCGATAAAATAGAGTACCAGTAATACACTGGGATAATTGTTGGCCTTGTACCTATTGTAGAAACAATTATTTGAATAAAATACACACACACTCATCATCATCGTTTAACGTCCATTTTCCACACTAGCATGGGTTAGACAGGTTGTCCCATTTAAGGTAAGTTGGGTCAGGTGACAGTGTCTTGCTCATACACAACTGTTTCTGGCTTGTTTTCTATGGCTGGATGCCTTTCCTAACACCAACCTCATTCATAGTCTGTGCTGGGTGCTTTTTGTCCTGACACCTACATGACCACTTTACAGTGTGGACTGGGTGCTTTTTGTCCTGACACCTACATGACCACTTTACAGTGTGGACTGGGTGCTTTTTGTCGTCATATCTACATGACCACTTTGCAGTGTGGACTAGGTGCTTTTTGTCGTCATACCTACATGACCACTTTGCAGTGTGTGTTGGGTACTTTTTATCATGACACCTACATGACTACTTTACAGCGTGGACTGGGTACTTTTTATCATGACACCTACATGACTACTTTACAGTGTGTGTTGGGTACTTTTTGTGATACCAACACGACAACTTTACAGATGAATAAAATACACACTCATAGATGAATAAAATAGAGGGTCCCTTTTGACTCAACACTATATGTTAGACATATATAGTAGTCTAGTGGAAAAAACATAAAATATTCCACAATCCTTAATATTGGTGGGCACCTTCATCGGTAGCAACTCTTTCTCCTTTCTCACTCATATATGGTTTACATGACAATGTGAATTTTGTATATCTAATGATATATGGTATGTTTATAAATAAACACTTGGAAAGCCTTCTAGCGGGTTTTAGCAGAAGTAGCAGGGGACAACTGTCGATCAAATTTTGGCTCTGGCTGTCATCAGAACAGTGCTTTCCCTGCTCTATGCTGTTCAATATTCATAGCAAGGAGGCCTTCCCAGTGTTGAGTGCTTCTAAGTCAGGAGAGAAGTTTTCAGAAGGGAGGGTTTCTATGTTGAAAGAGGGTCGTTCTCAATCCTCTCCATCTAAAGCTGGAGTTTGGTTTCCTCACAAGATGTTGTTATAGACTGGACGTGTGTGAGGAAGCTTCTTATTTCAATAGTTGGGTGAGAGGTTGACATCTATAGAGGAAGTAGCATTCATCATTTAACCCTTTAGCATTTAAACCGGCTGTATCCAGCCAGAATTTTCTCACCTCTTTACTGGCCACTCATACTGATATTAAGTTATTGTTTTCAAAATGAATAATAGTAATAAAATCTCATAGATTCAATATTATGTGAGGTAAAGCCTTTACCATGAAAATATAATAGTATATGTAGAGTAATGAAAATGCTGATGGGTTAACTGCACTTGTCATCTTGACTCAGCTGGTAACTTTAATATAACTGAACAATAATGAGATCAGTAGGTCACATTCTATTTTTGTTGTTGGAAAATAATCTTTATCTTATTTAGGTCAGAATTTTCCTGTGAGTTCACTTTACAGCAATACATGAGTCGACAACGGAAACTACTTCATGGAAATCAGTTGAGACATTTGAAACATATCCCTCAGGTAAAACTTTAATACTTTGTCTAAAGAAAGACACCACCTATGACATGAAGCTGTTTGGGTGACAAATTAGCAGTGTTGTTAGGACATGAAGCTGTTTGGGTGACAAATTAGCAATGTTGTTAGGACATGAGACTGTTTGGGTGACAAATTAGCAGTGTTGTTAGGACATGAGACTGTTTGGGTGACAAATTAGCAGTGTTGTTAGGACATGAGACTGTTTGGGTGACAAATTAGCAGTGTTGTTAGGACATGAAGCTGTTTGGGTGACAAATTAGCAGTGTTGTTAGGACATGAGACTGTTTGGGTGACAAATTAGCAATGTTGTTAGGACATGAGACTGTTTGGGTGACAAATTAGCAGTGTTGTTAGGACATGAGACTGTTTGGGTGACAAATTAGCAGTGTTGTTAGGACATGAGACTGTTTGGGTGACAAATTAGCAGTGTTGTTAGGACATGAGACTGTTTGGGTGACAAATTAGCAGTGTTGTTAGGACATGAAGCTGTTTGGGTGACAAATTAGCAGTGTTGTTAGGACATGAGACTGTTTGGGTGACAAATTAGCAGTGTTGTTAGGACATGAGACTGTTTGGGTGACAAATTAACAGTGTTGTTAGGACATGAAGCTGTTTGGGTGACAAATTAGCAGTGTTGTTAGGACATGAGACTGTTTGGGTGACAAATTAGCAGTGTTGTTAGGACATGAGACTGTTTGGGTGACAAATTAGCAGTGTTGTTAGGACATGAGACTGTTTGGGTGACAAATTAGCAGTGTTGTTAGGACATGAAGCTGTTTGGGTGACAAATTAGCAGTGTTGTTCGGACATGAGACTGTTTGGGTGACAAATTAGCAGTGTTGTTAGGACATGAGACTGTTTGGGTGACAAATTAGCAGTGTTGTTAGGACATGAAGCTGTTTGGGTGACAAATTAGCAGTGTTAGGACATGAAGCTGTTTGGGTGACAAATTAGCAGTGTTGTTAGGACATGAAGCTGTTTGGGTGACAAATTAGCAGTGTTGTTAGGACATGAGACTGTTTGGGTGACAAATTAGCAGTGTTGTTAGGACATGAGACTGTTTGGGTGACAAATTAGCAGTGTTGTTAGGACATGAGACTGTTTGGGTGACAAATTAGCAGTGTTGTTAGGACATGAAGCTGTTTGGGTGACAAATTAGCAGTGTTGTTAGGACATGAGACTGTTTGGGTGACAAATTAGCAGTGTTGTTAGGACATGAGACTGTTTGGGTGACAAATTAGCAGTGTTGTTAGGACATGAGACTGTTTCGGTGACAAATTAGCAGTGTTGTTAGGACATGAAGCTGTTTGGGTGACAAATTAGCAGTGTTGTTAGGACATGAGACTGTTTGGGTGACAAATTAGCAGTGTTGTTAGGACATGAGACTGTTTGGGTGACAAATTAGCAGTGTTGTTAGGACATGAGACTGTTTGGGTGACAAATTAGCAGTGTTGTTAGGACATGAAGCTGTTTGGGTGACAAATTAGCAGTGTTGTTAGGACATGAGACTGTTTGGGTGACAAATTAGCAGTGTTGTTAGGACATGAGACTGTTTGGGTGACAAATTAGCAGTGTTGTTAGGACATGAGACTGTTTGGGTGACAAATTAGCAGTGTTGTTAGGACATGAGACTGTTTGGGTGACAAATTAGCAGTGTTGTTAGGACATGAGACTGTTTGGGTGACAAATTAGCAGTGTTGTTAGGACATGAAGCTGTTTGGGTGACAAATTAGCAGTGTTGTTAGGACATGAGACTGTTTGGGTGACAAATTAGCAGTGTTGTTAGGACATGAGACTGTTTGGGTGACAAATTAGCAGTGTTGTTAGGACATGAAGCTGTTTGGGTGACAAATTAGCAGTGTTGTTAGGACATGTAGCTGTTTGGGTGACAAATTAGCAGTGTTGTTAGGACATGAGACTGTTTGGGTGACAAATTAGCAGTGTTGTTAGGACATGAGACTGTTTGGGTGACAAATTAGCAGTGTTGTTAGGACATGAAGCTGTTTGGGTGACAAATTAGCAGTGTTGTTAGGACATGAGACTGTTTGGGTGACAAATTAGCAGTGTTGTTAGGACATGAGACTGTTTGGGTGACAAATTAGCAGTGTTGTTAGGACATGAGACTGTTTGGGTGACAAATTAGCAGTGTTGTTAGGACATGAGACTGTTTCGGTGACAAATTAGCAGTGTTGTTAGGACATGAGACTGTTTCGGTGACAAATTAGCAGTGTTGTTAGGACATGAGACTGTTTCGGTGACAAATTAGCAGTGTTGTTAGGACATGAGACTGTTTGGGTGACAAATTAGCAGTGTTGTTAGGACATGAGACTGTTTGGGTGACAAATTAGCAGTGTTGTTAGGACATGAGACTGTTTCGGTGACAAATTAGCAGTGTTGTTAGGACATGAGACTGTTTGGGTGACAAATTAGCAGTGTTGTTAGGACATGAGACTGTTTGGGTGACAAATTAGCAGTGTTGTTAGGACATGAGACTGTTTCGGTGACAAATTAGCAGTGTTGTTAGGACATGAAGCTGTTTGGGTGACAAATTAGCAGTGTTGTTAGGACATGAAGCTGTTTGGGTGACAAATTAGCAGTGTTGTTAGGACATGAGACTGTTTGGGTGACAAATTAGCAGTGTTGTTAGGACATGAGACTGTTTCGGTGACAAATTAGCAGTGTTGTTAGGACATGAGACTGTTTCGGTGACAAATTAGCAGTGTTAGGGTGTCAGATTAAATCCTCCATAGTATGTTCCAGTTCTCTGTGCTCTGAGTTCAAATCCTACTGAGGTCAACTTTGTCTTTCTTCCTTTTGGGGTTGATAAATAAAGTACCAGTCCAAGGTTGCTGGCTAGATTGGCAAAATTGTTAAAGAGTTGGGTGTAATGCTTTGTTGCGTCTCCTCTGTCTGGCTCTGTACATTCTGGGTTCAAATCCTGCCCCCTTCTGCCAATAGTTGCGACCAGCAGACAGTATCAGCAATAGAAACAGTTTTCTTGATCTCATCTGACAATCAGCTCCTTTTCTTTGTGGAACATAACTTAACAAAGGTTCCTATGTAAAATTATGATGGAAGGTTTTAGATAAATATAAACACTTTAAAAATAAACAGTTTTGTATTATAGAACCAGAGGCAGTTTCTGGTGGTTTTGGTTATCAAAAGAGTTAATATTCTACTGCATAACAGATGAGTTGGAGCTTTAGATCTTCAGGTGTGTAAAGAAAGAAAATATTTTTCTTCGTGTTGTTGAAGTAATCTCTAATTTATGTAAATCCTTCAATAAATGTGTTGTTGCTGATGATGGAATAAATCTTAGAATGCAGATGTTTTCTATGTCTATGTTTGTATTTACATTTACTGTTAGTTTATATCCCATAATTTAGCAGTTTGGCAAAATGAGATTGATAAAATAAGTACTGGAGTTGTTATAATTAATTAAATTCATTCCAGGTGGTGCCCCAGTATGGCATGGCCACAGTATGAAACCAGTAAAAGAGAGTGTGTGTGTGCGTGTGTTTCTTTGTAATATTTACTTTACCATTGTAAACAGAACAGAAACAAAATAGACCTTGCTTACTTAAACATGGTGGAAGAGGCAGGAATAACTTCCGTCCAATGAGTAAGATGGTAGTGCTCCAGTATGGCCACAGTCCAATGACTGATGGCAGTACCCCAGTATGGCCACAGTCCAATGACTGTTGCCAGTGTGCCCCAGTATGGCCACAGTCCAATGTTTGATGGCTGTGCTCCAGTATGGTTACAGTCCAATGTTTGATGGCTGTGCTCCAGTATGGCCATAGTCCAATGACTGTTGCCAGTGCCCCAGTATGGCCACAGTCCAATGACCGCTCCCAGTGCCCCTGTATGGCCACAGTCCAATGACCGCTCCCAGTGTTCCAGTATGGCCACAGTCCAATGACCGCTCCCAGTGCCCCTGTATGGCCACAGTCCAATGACCGCTCCCAGTGTTCCAGTATGGCCACAGTCCAATGACCGCTCCCAGTGTTCCAGTATGGCCACAGTCCAAGTATATTTTTTACCATTTTCATAAATATAGAAATAACAAGCCTTGATTTGTTTTAACAATTTTATAGTGTTTGTTATTTGTTTGTTCTTTACAGATTATTTATTACATATGTGAACGTCTGCTAGAACTTGCTGGTCGTGGCAGCACCGCCACTTTGTCTCCTACAAATAAAGATTTTACCATTCCAACCAATATCTCAAACTACGTCTCTGAAGAAGAAACAGTAGACATACCATATATGGGTCAAACTTCTAGTGTTGACCATTTGACATTTCAAGGAGACGTGTTGCAGAACGACAGACCCAGTATCTTATATTCGAATATGTTACCCATGTCCTTTAATAGCAACTGTGACAACGATGCGATGGACGCCCTGGAATACCATGCTTTGGAACAGTTGGACAGCATAACTAAATCTAAACTCTGTTACAATGATAGCAACCTACTAAAAGGTGTTGACACTGGTAGGAATGTATTTCTCTCTGATACTAATCCAATGACTGAAACATCTAAATACAAGAAAAGTAATAAAGAAGGTAATCATTGTAAAGGTAGAAATCTCCAGAAAAGAGCTGAGAGTGGCAACAAACCTAGAAAGGAGACCCTTAAAATTGCAAATGTCTTAAGTGAAACAATGTTCCCAGAGAAAGTCATTTTACAAACAAATACTCTAAAGGTATATATTTATATATATGTATATATTTGAGTTAGAAATAGATGCTATTGCCTCATTTGCTTCCCCATTAACTCCAGCCCTGCCCCCATCATCTTCAGCCATGTCTTTCTTGGTCTTCCCTTTCCTCTACTTCTTTCCACATTCATTTTCATCATTCCTCTAACCCATTCCTTCCCTCAACACATGACCAAGCCATCTCATTCCATTTCTCTTCACAACATTTATCCCTGGTTCTATTCCCATTCAGCACTTACCATGTTTGCCTTTCCTCTCTGAGTGATACTTCGCTCATTCACCGAACTCTACTCATTCATGTTCATATAACAGATTGCTATAAGTTTCATTTGAAACTATTGTTCCAGCATGAACTAAATAACAGTGATAATGGATGGAAGTTGATCCTTGCAGAATCGAACCCAGAAGTATTGGTGGCCCTCTTGTGGGAATGGTTAAACAGGCTACAGGTTTGACTTTTCTTTATTATATTTGATCAATCCTTTTCTTATTATATTACTAATGAAAGACACTGCTTATGATTTTCAAATCATTTTGAAAATAAAGGATTTAGAGGGATTCAGTAATAAAAACAACCTCCTCATTAGTAAGTTGGTGTTTGGAGAATAACTTAACAAAGGTTCTTACATAGAACTATAATGGAAGGTTAGTAGATAAATATAAACACATTGGAATAAACAACTCTCTGTCATATAAACACATTAAAATAAACAGCTCCCTTTCATACAAACCCATTAAAATAAACAGCTATTGTAGAACCAGGAGCAGTTTGGTATCAAATGGATTAAATTTTTAATGATTTTAATTATTGTAAACAGTCTTAGTGTAAATGTAAATAACATTTAATCTGTTATGTCAGTGTTAAAAATCACTCCAGTTTCAGTGCAGGAACTGTATTCATTGGTTAATGTAAAGTATTTGAGGATGTTATTCTATTGTAGGGGAACTTAAAAGAAACTCAATGTCAGAAATTCCTATAGGGCAGTGTTTCTCAAAGTGGGCTCTGCAAAAAATATCTGGGGTTCTATGAAATAGTGCCATTTAATAGTTTCATTAACATTTTTTTTATGAATAAATTTTCCTTAAAACAATTTTTGTTTCATTTAATATCGTATTAAGATTAGAGTGGTGGGTATTGTTTGGTTGGTATATTAAACATCATTTCTCTCCCTGTCTAGACAGTAAGCCATAAGAAACTATAATAGAATAGAAGTAATCCTTTGTTTGTTTTTTGCTTCTTCTGCAAATATTTAGCATTAATTGCTTTTGTTTGAGTTTTACAATTATACAAGTCTACCATAGCACTCTTACATCTACACCTAGTCACAATACAAAGCTGTTTATTTCAAAGACTTAATATTTATCTAAAACCCTTTCATCATAATTTTATGAAAGGAATCAAAACACTTCATTTCAGGTTGTGCCAGTCAACTCAACTGAAAATGATTACTAGTAGCAACTGGGTGTTAATCCTATAATGGTGTGACGTCCTATCCAGGGATGAGTTTTGTACTTTTAGTTGCTCAATACCAATGAAACTGGGATAAGCTCAGGCTTTAACTTTTAGCCCTGTGAAATGATCCTTTCTTTTATTAGTCATTACTATATTTCTATATATATTTCAAAGTTGTACTTGTTTGACAAGTACATGCCTTTCATTTTGAGGGAGAAGCCTTTTACTGCCACTGCTAGCTGCAAAAGGCTTCTCCCACAAAATGAAAGGCAGACTGTATGATGCATGTATCCGAACAGCAATGTTACATGGTAGTGAGACCTGGGCGCTGAAGACTTAGGTAGATTAGAAAGAAACGAAGCCTGCATGCTCCGATGGATGTGTAATAGTAATATACGCAAAGCATAGATGAATTGAGAGGGAGACTGAGCATAAGAGGAATCAAATACTGTGTGCAGGAGAGGCGGTTGCGTTAGTATGGACATGTGATGCATATGAAGGATGACAGCTGCATAAAAAGGTGCGGAGTGGGGAGACCCAAGAAGACCTGGGATGAGGTGATAAAAGCCGACCTTATCCAATTACACCTCTCAAAGGCGATGACACACGACCGTAACCTCTGGCATCACGCAGTAATACAGAGTACCCGACCTCCCATGGGTACAAGCTGAAGCATATAGACAATATGCCCCCACACCCTCCCACTGCAAAGTGGTCGTGGAGGTGCCATGGCAAAAAAGCACCCAGCCCACACTGTAAAGTGGACGTGTAGGCGCCACGGAAAAAAGCACCCAACACTCACTGTAAATGAGGTTGGTGTTAGGAAGAACATCCAGCTGTAGAAATCAAGCCAAAATCAGTTCCTGTATGAGCAAGGCATGGTCAGCCGACCAGACACTGCCCACTACAGGACAACCCGTCTAACCCATGCTAGCATGGAAGAACGGACGTAAAACGGTGATGATGATGATGATTGTTTTGATACTGTATGTTATAACCATTAAAAAACAGACAAAAACTATTAAATTCACTTTACATTTATCATTTACTTCATGGTGTAAACAATTTTTAATGGCTAAAATAGCTCTTCTATGATATAATTATTTTATAAAATTGCAAGAAGTCTTAATTTAACATTTATTGTTCGATAGGTTGTAGAAAATCTAAGGTTTTAAAATGACTCATTAAGGGTATCCTGATAATTTTGTTTTAAATCTTGTCTTTTTAAGGAACCAATTCTTCGTTATAGAGATTTGAAAAGTTTACTGACATATGGAGAGGATCCATTTCTTTGTCTCAGCACTCTTGAAAAGGTAAGACTAGGTGATATTTCCTCCTTCAAGTCTTTACCTTTCAACTTCATTATCATTTTCGATCTGGTTTTTTTTTCATACTATCATGTGTTGGATGGACTTTGGGTTCAGTCTTCTATCTGCTAACTTGTAGCTTTCTTTCACCGACACACACACACACATCTATATATATTCTATGGATCTTAGTACTCTTGGATGTACTCATTTGTTAACTTTTGATGTAGAAGACAAAAAACTGTTGTTTTAATGAGATATCTTAAGTCCCCAAAGTGAGGTGAAATATCATTACTACCCCCAATGATATGGGCCCTGACGTGAGGGAACATACTCAGTGTATTCTACCATGACACCAGCACTATCACTTTACATAGTGTACTGGGTGTATTCTACCATGACACCAGCACTATCACTTTACAGAGTGTACTGGGTGTATTCTACCATGACACCAGCACTATCACTTTACATAGTGTACTAGTGTATTCTACCATGACACCAGCACTATCACTTTACAGAGTGTACTAGTGTATTCTACCATGACACCAGAACTATCACTTTACATAGTGTACTAGTGTATTCTACCATGACACCAGCACTATCACTTTACATAGTGTACTAGTGTATTCTACCATGACACCAGCACTATCACTTTACAGAGTGTACTGGGTGTATTCTACCATGACACCAGCACTATCACTTTACAGAGTGTACTGGGTGTATTCTACCATGACACCAGTACTATCACTTTTCAGAGTGTACTGGGTGTATTCTACCATGACACCAGCACTATCACTTTACAGAGTGTACTGGGTGTTTTCTACCATGACACCAGCACTATCACTTTACAGTGTGTACTGGGTATTTTCTACCATGACACCAGCACTATCACTTTACAGAGTGTACTGGGTGTTTTCTACCATGACACCAGCACTATCACTTTACAGAGTGTACTGGGTGTTTTCTACCATGCAACCAGCACTATCACTTTACAGAGTGTACTGGGTGTATTCTACCATGACACCAGCACTATCACTTTACAGAGTGTACTAGTGTATTCTACCATGACACCAGCACTATCACTTTACAGAGTGTACTGGGTGTTTTCTACCATGACACCAACACTACCACTTTACAGAGTGTACTGAGTGTATTCTACCATGACACCAACACTATCACTTTACAGAGTGTACTGGGTGTTTTCTATCATGACACCAGCACTATCACTTTACAGAGTGTACTGGGTGTATTCTACCATGACACCAGCACTATCACTTTACAGAGTGTACTGGGTGTTTTCTACCATCACACCAGCACTATCACTTTACAGAGTGTACTGGGTGTTTTCTACCATGACACCAGCACTATCACTTTACAGAGTGTACTGGGTGTATTCTACCATGACACCAGCACTATCACTTTACAGAGTGTACTAGTGTATTCTACCATGACACCAGCACCATCACTTTACATAGTGTACTGGGTGTATTCTACCATGACACCAGCACTATCACTTTACAGAGTGTACTGGGTGTTTTCTACCATGACACCAGCACTATCACTTTACAGAGTGTACTGGGTGTATTCTACCATGACACCAGCACTATCACTTTACAGAGTGTACTAGTGTATTCTACCATGACACCAGCACTATCACTTTACAGAGTGTACTGGGTGTATTCTACCATGACACCAGCACTATCACTTTACAGAGTGTACTGGGTGTATTCTACCATGACACCAGCACTATCACTTTACATAGTGTACTAGTGTATTCTATCATGACACCAGCACTATCACTTTACAGAGTGTACTGGGTGTATTCTACCATGACACCAGCACTATCACTTTACAGAGTGTACTAGTGTATTCTACCATGACACCAGAACTATCACTTTACATAGTGTACTAGTGTATTCTACCATGACACCAGCACTATCACTTTACATAGTGTACTAGTGTATTCTACCATGACACCAGCACTATCACTTTACAGAGTGTACTGGGTGTATTCTACCATGACACCAGCACTATCACTTTACAGAGTGTACTGGGTGTATTCTACCATGACACCAGTACTATCACTTTTCAGAGTGTACTGGGTGTATTCTACCATGACACCAGCACTATCACTTTACAGAGTGTACTGGGTGTTTTCTACCATGACACCAGCACTATCACTTTACAGTGTGTACTGGGTGTTTTCTACCATGACACCAGCACTATCACTTTACAGAGTGTACTGGGTGTTTTCTACCATGACACCAGCACTATCACTTTACAGAGTGTACTGGGTGTATTCTACCATGACACCAGCACTATCACTTTACATAGTGTACTAGTGTATTCTACCATGACACCAGCACTATCACTTTACAGAGTGTACTGGGTGTATTCTACCATGACACCAGCACTATCACTTTACAGAGTGTACTAGTGTATTCTATCATGACACCAGCACTATCACTTTACAGAGTGCACTGGGTGTATTCTACCATGACACCAGCACTACCACATTACAGAGTGTACTGGGTGTTTTCTATCATGACACCAGCACTATCACTTTACAGAGTGTACTAGTGTTTTCTACCATGACACCAGCACTATCACTTTACAGAGTGTACTGGGTGTATTCTACCATGACACCAGCACTATCACTTTACAGAGTGTACTGGGTGTTTTCTACCATAACACCAGCACTATCACTTTACAGAGTGTACTGGGTGTATTCTACCATGACACCAGCACTATCACTTTACAGAGTGTACTGGGTGTTTTCTATCATGGCAGCAGCACTATCACTTTACAGAGTGTACTGGGTGTATTCTATCAGGACACCAGCACTATCACTTTACAGAGTGTACTGGGTGTTTTCTATCATGGCACCAGCACTATCACTTTACAGAGTGTACTGGGTGTTTTCTATCATGGCACCAGCACTATCACTTTTCAGAGTGTACTGGGTGTATTCTACCATGACACCAGCACTATCACTTTACAGAGTGTACTGGGTGTATTCTACCATGACACCAGCACTATCACTTTACAGAGTGTACTAGTGTATTCTACCATTACACCAGCACTATCACTTTACAGAGTGTACTGGGTGTATTCTACCATGACACCAGCACTATCACTTTACAGAGTGTACTAGTGTATTCTACCATGACACCAGCACTATCACTTTACAGAGTGTACTGGGTGTTTTCTATCATGGCACCAGCACTATCACTTTACAGAGTGTACTAGTGTATTCTACCATGACACCAGCACTATCACTTTACAGAGTGTACTAGTGTATTCTACCATGACACCAGCACTATCACTTTACAGAGTGTACTGGGTGTTTTCTATCATGGCACCAGCACTATCACTTTACAGAGTGTACTAGTGTATTCTACCATGACACCAGCACTATCACTTTACAGAGTGTACTGGGTGTATTCTACCATGACACCAGCACTATCACTTTACAGAGTGTACTAGTGTATTCTACCATGACACCAGCACTATCACTTTACAGAGTGTACTAGTGTATTCTACCATGACACCAGCACTATCACTTTACATAGTGTACTAGTGTATTCTACCATGACACCAGCACTATCACTTTACAGAGTGTACTAGTGTATTCTACCATGACACCAGAACTATCACTTTACATAGTGTACTAGTGTATTCTACCATGACACCAGCACTATCACTTTACATAGTGTACTAGTGTATTCTACCATGACACCAGCACTATCACTTTACAGAGTGTACTGGGTGTATTCTACCATGACACCAGCACTATCACTTTACAGAGTGTACTGGGTGTATTCTACCATGACACCAGTACTATCACTTTTCAGAGTGTACTGGGTGTATTCTACCATGACACCAGCACTATCACTTTACAGAGTGTACTGGGTGTTTTCTACCATGACACCAGCACTATCACTTTACAGTGTGTACTGGGTGTTTTCTACCATGACACCAGCACTATCACTTTACAGAGTGTACTGGGTGTTTTCTACCATGACACCAGCACTATCACTTTACAGAGTGTACTGGGTGTATTCTACCATGACACCAGCACTATCACTTTACATAGTGTACTAGTGTATTCTACCATGACACCAGCACTATCACTTTACAGAGTGTACTGGGTGTATTCTACCATGACACCAGCACTATCACTTTACAGAGTGTACTAGTGTATTCTATCATGACACCAGCACTATCACTTTACAGAGTGTACTGGGTGTATTCTACCATGACACCAGCACTACCACATTACAGAGTGTACTGGATGTTTTCTATCATGACACCAGCACTATCACTTTACAGAGTGTACTAGTGTTTTCTACCATGACACCAGCACTATCACTTTACAGAGTGTACTGGGTGTATTCTACCATGACACCAGCACTATCACTTTACAGAGTGTACTAGTGTATTCTACCATGACACCAGCACTATCACTTTACAGAGTGTACTGGGTGTATTCTACCATGACACCAGCACTATCACTTTACAGAGTGTACTAGTGTATTCTATCATGACACCAGCACTATCACTTTACAGAGTGTACTGGGTGTATTCTACCATGACACCAGCACTACCACATTACAGAGTGTACTGGGTGTTTTCTATCATGACACCAGCACTATCACTTTACAGAGTGTACTAGTGTTTTCTACCATGACACCAGCACTATCACTTTACAGAGTGTACTGGGTGTATTCTACCATGACACCAGCACTATCACTTTACAGAGTGTACTGGGTGTATTCTACCATGGCACCAGCACTATCACTTTACAGAGTGTACTAGTGTATTCTACCATGACACCAGCACTATCACTTTACAGAGTGTACTAGTGTATTCTACCATGACACCAGCACTATCACTTTACATAGTGTACTAGTGTATTCTACCATGACACCAGCACTATCACTTTACAGAGTGTACTAGTGTATTCTACCATGACACCAGAACTATCACTTTACATAGTGTACTAGTGTATTCTACCATGACACCAGCACTATCACTTTACATAGTGTACTAGTGTATTCTACCATGACACCAGCACTATCACTTTACAGAGTGTACTGGGTGTATTCTACCATGACACCAGCACTATCACTTTACAGAGTGTACTGGGTGTATTCTACCATGACACCAGTACTATCACTTTTCAGAGTGTACTGGGTGTATTCTACCATGACACCAGCACTATCACTTTACAGAGTGTACTGGGTGTTTTCTACCATGACACCAGCACTATCACTTTACAGTGTGTACTGGGTGTTTTCTACCATGACACCAGCACTATCACTTTACAGAGTGTACTGGGTGTTTTCTACCATGACACCAGCACTATCACTTTACAGAGTGTACTGGGTGTATTCTACCATGACACCAGCACTATCACTTTACATAGTGTACTAGTGTATTCTACCATGACACCAGCACTATCACTTTACAGAGTGTACTGGGTGTATTCTACCATGACACCAGCACTATCACTTTACAGAGTGTACTAGTGTATTCTATCATGACACCAGCACTATCACTTTACAGAGTGTACTGGGTGTATTCTACCATGACACCAGCACTACCACATTACAGAGTGTACTGGATGTTTTCTATCATGACACCAGCACTATCACTTTACAGAGTGTACTAGTGTTTTCTACCATGACACCAGCACTATCACTTTACAGAGTGTACTGGGTGTATTCTACCATGACACCAGCACTATCACTTTACAGAGTGTACTAGTGTATTCTACCATGACACCAGCACTATCACTTTACAGAGTGTACTGGGTGTATTCTACCATGACACCAGCACTATCACTTTACAGAGTGTACTAGTGTATTCTATCATGACACCAGCACTATCACTTTACAGAGTGTACTGGGTGTATTCTACCATGACACCAGCACTACCACATTACAGAGTGTACTGGGTGTTTTCTATCATGACACCAGCACTATCACTTTACAGAGTGTACTAGTGTTTTCTACCATGACACCAGCACTATCACTTTACAGAGTGTACTGGGTGTATTCTACCATGACACCAGCACTATCACTTTACAGAGTGTACTGGGTGTTTTCTACCATAACACCAGCACTATCACTTTACAGAGTGTACTGGGTGTTTTCTATCATGGCACCAGCACTATCACTTTACAGAGTGTACTGGGTGTATTCTACCATGACACCAGCACTATCACTTTACAGAGTGTACTGGGTGTTTTCTACCATAACACCAGCACTATCACTTTACAGAGTGTACTGGGTGTTTTCTATCATGGCACCAGCACTATCACTTTACAGAGTGTACTGGGTGTTTTCTATCATGGCACCAGCACTATCACTTTTCAGAGTGTACTGGGTGTATTCTACCATGACACCAGCACTATCACTTTACAGAGTGTACTGGGTGTATTCTACCATGACACCAGCACTATCACTTTACAGAGTGTACTAGTGTATTCTACCATGACACCAGCACTATCACTTTACAGAGTGTACTGGATGTATTCTACCATGACACCAGCACTATCACTTTACAGAGTGTACTAGTGTATTCTACCATGACACCAGCACTATCACTTTACAGAGTGTACTGGGTGTTTTCTATCATGGCACCAGCACTATCACTTTACAGAGTGTACTAGTGTATTCTACCATGACACCAGCACTATCACTTTACAGAGTGTACTGGGTGTATTCTACCATGACACCAGCACTATCACTTTACAGAGTGTACTAGTGTATTCTACCATGACACCAGCACTATCACTTTACAGAGTGTACTGGGTGTATTCTACCATGACACCAGCACTATCACTTTACATAGTGTACTAGTGTATTCTACCATGACACCAGCACTATCACTTTACAGAGTGTACTAGTGTATTCTACCATGACACCAGAACTATCACTTTACATAGTGTACTAGTGTATTCTACCATGACACCAGCACTATCACTTTACATAGTGTACTAGTGTATTCTACCATGACACCAGCACTATCACTTTACAGAGTGTACTGGGTGTATTCTACCATGACACCAGCACTATCACTTTACAGAGTGTACTGGGTGTATTCTACCATGACACCAGTACTATCACTTTTCAGAGTGTACTGGGTGTATTCTACCATGACACCAGCACTATCACTTTACAGAGTGTACTGGGTGTTTTCTACCATGACACCAGCACTATCACTTTACAGTGTGTACTGGGTGTTTTCTACCATGATACCAGCACTATCACTTTACAGAGTGTACTGGGTGTTTTCTACCATGACACCAGCACTATCACTTTACAGAGTATACTGGGTGTATTCTACCATGACACCAGCACTATCACTTTACATAGTGTACTAGTGTATTCTACCATGACACCAGCACTATCACTTTACAGAGTGTACTGGGTGTATTCTACCATGACACCAGCACTATCACTTTACAGAGTGTACTAGTGTATTCTATCATGACACCAGCACTATCACTTTACAGAGTGTACTGGGTGTATTCTACCATGACACCAGCACTACCACATTACAGAGTGTACTGGGTGTTTTCTATCATGACACCAGCACTATCACTTTACAGAGTGTACTAGTGTTTTCTACCATGACACCAGCACTATCACTTTACAGAGTGTACTGGGTGTTTTCTACCATAGCACCAGCACTATCACTTTACAGAGTGTTCTGGGTGTATTCTACCATGACACCAGCACTATCACTTTACAGAGTGTACTGGGTGTTTTCTATCATGGCAGCAGCACTATCACTTTACAGAGTGTACTGGGTGTATTCTATCAGGACACCAGCACTATCACTTTACAGAGTGTACTGGGTGTTTTCTATCATGGCACCAGCACTATCACTTTACAGAGTGTACTGGGTGTTTTCTATCATGGCACCAGCACTATCACTTTTCAGAGTGTACTGGGTGTATTCTACCATGACACCAGCACTATCACTTTACAGAGTGTACTGGGTGTATTCTACCATGACACCAGCACTATCACTTTACAGAGTGTACTGGGTGTATTCTACCATGACACCAGCACTATCACTTTACAGAGTGTACTAGTGTATTCTACCATGACACCAGCACTATCACTTTACAGAGTGTACTGGGTGTTTTCTATCATGGCACCAGCACTATCACTTTTCAGAGTGTACTGGGTGTATTCTACCATGACACCAGCACTATCACTTTACAGAGTGTACTGGGTGTATTCTACCATGACACCAGCACTATCACTTTACATAGTGTACTAGTGTATTCTACCATGACACCAGCACTATCACTTTACAGAGTGTACTGGGTGTATTCTACCATGACACCAGCACTATCACTTTACAGAGTGTACTAGTGTATTCTATCATGACACCAGCACTATCACTTTACAGAGTGTACTGGGTGTATTCTACCATGACACCAGCACTACCACATTACAGAGTGTACTGGGTGTTTTCTATCATGACACCAGCACTATCACTTTACAGAGTGTACTAGTGTTTTCTACCATGACACCAGCACTATCACTTTACAGAGTGTACTAGTGTATTCTACCATGACACCAGCACTGTCACTTTACAGAGTGTACTGGGTGTATTCTACCATGACACCAGCACTATCACTTTACAGAGTGTACTAGTGTATTCTACCATGACACCAGCACTATCACTTTACAGAGTGTACTGGGTGTTTTCTATCATGGCACCAGCACTATCACTTTTCAGAGTGTACTGGGTGTATTCTACCATGACACCAGCACTATCACTTTACAGAGTGTACTGGGGGTTTTCTATCATGGCACCAGCACTATCACTTTACAGAGTGTACTGGGTGTATTCTATCAGGACACCAGCACTATCACTTTACAGAGTGTACTGGGTGTTTTCTATCATGGCACCAGCACTATCACTTTACAGAGTGTACTGGGTGTTTTCTATCATGGCACCAGCACTATCACTTTACAGAGTGTACTGGGTGTTTTCTATCATGGCACCAGCACTATCACTTTACAGAGTGTACTGGGTGTTTTCTATCATGACACCAGCACTATCACTTTACAGAGTGTACCCCAAACAAGATGGATGGATAACATCCATGAGTTTTGCTGGGGATCCATTGGAAGGAGTGTTTGAGGGCTCTGCCCCCCACGGCCCTTTTAGGAACAAGAAGAAACATTGTCAGACTTCCAAATGCCCAAATTTATTTCTTGTATTTGTATCTTATATATATTATTTCTATTTTCAGAGCCCCCATGCTACAATAAATTACCTCAATAAAGTGGTGGTTCAACTTCTACCTTTACCTGAGATGCTGCTAAATCATCTTCTGGAAGTCTTACTTTCCCATCTCACTCATCACTACATCTCTCTTGATCCATGTAACACATCATGGAAGAATTCCGACTGGTTGGATCTCTACAACCCAACACCTCTGGATTTAATCAATTTTTTTAAATGTCTTCTGCACATGAATTGGGGGAAAATGTTACAAAATACTCCTGCAACCGGTTGTTAAATTATTTAGAGTTTTTATTTAATTAATTTACCTTCATTAGGCAGAAATAGTGAACTATTTGCATAATGTCAGCAGAGAAATATCTATAAAGACCTACATTATCATACGTCCAACCATTCAACAAGATACACCACAAGTATAAACTTTAGAGAATATATCATTGTAACTTCTTCTTCAGTCATGTTTTGTTGTGCATTGTTGATAATATATTTATATCTACTTACCATACTCGATATGTCAGATAAATAAAGTTTGAGCTTTACACCAGAAAAAGGACGTGTTTGAAATGTTATGTACAGTTACTATTTTTTAATTTCCAAGTGATTTTAAATAATTCTTTTTTATTTTCTCTTATTATTTAAATGTATTCTGTGATAATAATTTTCTATCGGCATCACTGAGGATGTTGTGTGGAAATAGAATTATGCATGTATACAGATTGGCAATAAATTACTTATTTTCATTAAAATCTCTGTTTGATGATACTCAAGAAACTAAATGTCATTAACCTCTTTTGATAGTGAAGATGCATGGCTTTGTGGTTAGGGTATTCGGCTCACAATTGTAAAGTGGTGGTGCGATGTATCCTTGAGCAAGACACTTTATTTTCGTGTTGCTCCATTCCACTCAGCTGGCAAAAATGAGTTGTACCCGTAATACAAAGGGTCAGCCTTGTCCACACCAAATCTCCCTGAGAACTATGTTATTGGTACGGGTGTCTGTGGAATGCTCAGTCACTTGCACATTAATTTCACAAGCAGGCTGTTCCATTGATCAACTGGAACACTTGTCGTAACCGACGGAGTGACAGTCAGTCAACCTCTTTCAATACGAAACTACCAGAAACCAGTTCTACAATACAAAGCTGTTTGTCTTAATCCTTTAACATTTAATCCGGCCAGAATTGTCTCACCTCTTTCTGTTCAAACCAACTGTAACCGGCAGCTCATACTGACGTTAAGGTATTGTTTTCAAAATCTCTATATTATGTGAGATAATTATGTAAGGTAAAGACTTTACCACAAAATACAATTGTGTATGTAGAGTAATGTAAATGTTATGTGAGATAATTATGTAAGGTAAAGACTTTACCACAAAATACAATTGTGTATGTAGAGTAATGTAAATGTTATGTGAGATAATTATGTAAGGTAAAGACTTTACCACAAAATACAGTTGTGTATGTAGAGTAATGTAAATGTTATGTGAGATAATTATGTAAGGTAAAGACTTTACCACAAAATACAATTGTGTATGTAGAGTAATGTAAATGTTATGTGAGATAATTATGTAAGGTAAAGACTTTACCACAAAATACAGTTGTGTATGTAGAGTAATGTAAATGTTATGTGAGATAATTATGTAAGGTAAAGACTTTACCACAAAATACAATTGTGTATGTAGAGTAATGTAAATGTTATGTGAGATAATTATGTAAGGTAAAGACTTTACCACAAAATACAATTGTGTATGTAGAGTAATGTAAATGTTATGTGAGATAATTATGTAAGGTAAAGACTTTACCACAAAATACAGTTGTGTATGTAGAGTAATGTAAATGTTATGTGAGATAATTATGTAAGGTAAAGACTTTACCACAAAATACAGTTGTGTATGTAGAGTAATGTAAATGTTATGTGAGATAATTATGTAAGGTAAAGACTTTACCACAAAATACAGTTGTGTATGTAGAGTAATGTAAATGTTATGTGAGATAATTATGTAAGGTAAAGACTTTACCACAAAATACAGTTGTGTATGTAGAGTAATGTAAATGTTATGTGAGATAATTATGTAAGGTAAAGACTTTACCACAAAATACAGTTGTGTATGTAGAGTAATGTAAATGTTATGTGAGATAATTATGTAAGGTAAAGACTTTACCACAAAATACAGTTGTGTATGTAGAGTAATGTAAATGTTATGTGAGATAATTATGTAAGGTAAAGACTTTACCACAAAATACAGTTGTGTATGTAGAGTAATGTAAATGTTATGTGAGATAATTATGTAAGGTAAAGACTTTACCACAAAATACAGTTGTGTATGTAGAGTAATGTAAATGTTATGTGAGATAATTATGTAAGGTAAAGACTTTACCACAAAATACAGTTGTGTATGTAGAGTAATGTAAATGTTATGTGAGATAATTATGTAAGGTAAAGACTTTACCACAAAATACAGTTGTGTATGTAGAGTAATGTAAATGTTATGTGAGATAATTATGTAAGGTAAAGACTTTACCACAAAATACAGTTGTGTATGTAGAGTAATGTAAATGTTATGTGAGATAATTATGTAAGGTAAAGACTTTACCACAAAATACAGTTGTGTATGTAGAGTAATGTAAATGTTATGTGAGATAATTATGTAAGGTAAAGACTTTACATACACAACTGTATTTTGTGGTAAAGTCTTTACCTTACATAATTATCTCACATAACATTTACATTACTCTACATACACAACTGTATTTTGTGGTAAAGTCTTTACCTTACATAATTATCTCACATAACATTTACATTACTCTACATACACAACTGTATTTTGTGGTAAAGTCTTTACCTTACATAATTATCTCACATAACATTTACATTACTCTACATACACAATTGTATTTTGTGGTAAAGTCTTTACCTTACATAATTATCTCACATAACATTTACATTACTCTACATACACAACTGTATTTTGTGGTAAAGTCTTTACCTTACATAATTATCTCACATAACATTTACATTACTCTACATACACAATTGTATTTTGTGGTAAAGTCTTTACCTTACATAATTATCTCACATAACATTTACATTACTCTACATACACAATTGTATTTTGTGGTAAAGTCTTTACCTTACATAATTATCTCACATAACATTTACATTACTCTACATACACAATTGTATTTTGTGGTAAAGTCTTTACCTTACATAATTATCTCACATAACATTTACATTACTCTACATACACAACTGTATTTTGTGGTAAAGTCTTTACCTTACATAATTATCTCACATAACATTTACATTACTCTACATACACAACTGTATTTTGTGGTAGAGTAATGTAAATGTTATGTGAGATAATTATGTAAGGTAAAGACTTTACCACAAAATACAGTTGTGTATGTAGAGTAATGTAAATGTTATGTGAGATAATTATGTAAGGTAAAGACTTTACCACAAAATACAATTGTGTATGTAGAGTAATGTAAATGTTATGTGAGATAATTATGTAAGGTAAAGACTTTACCACAAAATACAATTGTGTATGTAGAGTAATGTAAATGTTATGTGAGATAATTATGTAAGGTAAAGACTTTACCACAAAATACAATTGTGTATGTAGAGTAATGTAAATGTTATGTGAGATAATTATGTAAGGTAAAGACTTTACCACAAAATACAGTTGTGTATGTAGAGTAATGTAAATGTTATGTGAGATAATTATGTAAGGTAAAGACTTTACCACAAAATACAATTGTGTATGTAGAGTAATGTAAATGTTATGTGAGATAATTATGTAAGGTAAAGACTTTACCACAAAATACAGTTGTGTATGTAGAGTAATGTAAATGTTAAAGGGTTAAAGAGTTTATAGTTATTAAAAACATTCCAATCATAATTTTATTTAAGAAACTTTTATGTTCCAAAATCCAGTTTAACAATGAATAAATTGATTTTATGAAATTATTGTAAACTGATAACCTGGTGGAAGACGCCCCAGCTGACAGCGCCCTCCTTAGACAGCTTTTCTTTTCAAGGCAACCCCCCCGGTGTTCAGGCGATTTTAGCGCCTATGATGGAGTCTACCACAGTCGACCAGCTAGCAGCTTCGGCCAACAAAATTATAAGTTTCACTGGAAACCCTGCCTCCTA
Source organism: Eledone cirrhosa (assembly GCA_964016885.1). Classification (NCBI taxonomy): domain Eukaryota; kingdom Metazoa; phylum Mollusca; class Cephalopoda; order Octopoda; family Eledonidae; genus Eledone; species Eledone cirrhosa. The sequence goes on from OZ024741.1 coordinate 23,539,395, forward strand.
TGTTGCACCTCAGCCACCAACTGCGGTCTCTTCGTTCTCCCCTGCCTCCTATGTTGCACCTCAGCCACCAACTGCGGTCTCTTCGTTCTCCCCTGCCTCCTATGTTGTACCTCAGCCACCAGCGGCAGTCTCTTCGTTCTCCCCTGCCTCCTATGTTGCACCTCAGCCACCAGCTGCGGTCTCTTCGTTCTCCCCTGCCTCCTATGTTGCACCTCAGCCACCAGCTGCGGTCTCTTCGTTCTCCCCTGCCTCCTATGTTGCACCTCAGCCACCAGCTGTGGTCTCTTCGTTCTCCCCTGCCTCCTATGTTGCACCTCAGCCACCAGCTGTGGTCTCTTTGTTCTCCTCTGCCTCCTATGTTGCACCTCAGCCACCAGCGGCGGTCTCTTCGTTCTCCCCTGCCTCCTATGTTGCACCTCAGCCACCAACTGCGGTCTCTTCGTTCTCCCCTGCCTCCTATGTTGCACCTCAGCCACCAGCTGTGGTCTCTTCGTTCTCCCCTGCCTCCTATGTTGCACCTCAGCCACCAGCTGCGGTCTCTTCGTTCTCTCCTGTCTCCTATGTTGCACCTCAGCCACCAGCTGCGGTCTCTCCTGCCTCCTTCGTTGCACCTCAGCCACCGGCTGCAGTCTCTTCGTTCTCTGCAGCAGCTGCCGTCCACACCGATCACTCACGTGTGTCTGTGGCAATACTTCAAGCCATAGAGCAACTCACCAAAGAGGTGAGACAATTGAGTACCTCCAGGGCTCAATCGCCCAGACGTCGCTTCCAGAGCCGTTCGGCGCCACACAAGCAAACCAGGACTGTGCTACTACCACAGTCGTTTTGGCACGGCGGCACGCTCTTGTAACCAGCCCTGTTCGTTTTCCATCCAGGGAAACGGATTTCAGGAGACCTGAACACGGCACAGTCTCCTCTGATGCTCCCAAATAATTGTGCGTTCTTTATAACTGACACGTTTTCCCAAGCTCGATGTCTTGTGGATACAGGCGCTGCTTGCAGCATATGGCTGCTAAAACTTCTCAAAGAGAAGCCGCCAGTTTCATCCATTTCTCTGCAAGCCGTAAATCATTCTCCTATCTCCACGTATGGTCAAATTTCTCGTTCTTTGAACCTGGAATTGCAAAGAGACTTCACGTGGATTTTCACGGTCGCTGATTTGCCTACCCTATTCTAGGCTTGGATTTCCTGCACCACTATAACCTCTTACTGGATATGCGCAGACGACGGTTGTTGGATGCTAATACGGAACTCTCCGTTCCGGGTTTGAAATCTACTGTCTCATCTATCAGCCCGGTATTCTTCATCGCCGCTTCAGAGGACCCTTTCCAGTCGCTTTTAAATTCCTTCCTGGAATTGACAAATTTTAATTTTGTGCTGAGCAAGCCTACTCCCTCCACAAAACATTATATCGAAACTTCTGGCGCTCCTGTATTTTCTCACCCTCGCCGCCTCCCTGCAGAGAAATTGAAAGCAGCAAAGGCTGAATTTAACCACATGCTACAGCTGGGGATCATACACCCATCCTCAAGTCCGTGGGCCACTCCTTTGCATTTGGTTCCGAAGCGTTCCGGTGATTGGCGTCCCACTGGGGACTTTCGCCGGTTAAACGCGATGACGGTACCCGATGGCTACCCGATCCCACACATACAAGATTTCGCGTCTTCGCTTCATGGATGTAAGAGATTCTCCAAATTGGATTTGGTCAAGGCTTACCACCAGATTCCAATGAACCCGGCAGATATACCTAAAACTGCCATAACAACTCCTTTCGGAGCGTTCGAATTTCTGACTATGCCTTTCGGTTTGCGAAACGCAGCCAGTACTTTCCAATGTTTCATGGATGAAGTTGTGCGAGATTTTGACTTCGTGTATAACTACATTGATGACATTCTCGTAGCAAGTGCCTCACCCGAGGAACATGTCACTCACCTCCGTCTACTGTTTGAGCGGTTTCAGCCCGGCGAAATGTGTTTTCGGTGCGTCTTCACTTGTCTTCTTGGGCCATGTTATCAGCCCTGAGGGAATCTTACCACTGCCTGACAAGGTGAAAGCTCTGCAAGACCTTCAACCACCCACTTCACTTCGCCAGCTACGACATTTCCTTGGTCTGTTGAACTACTACAGACGTTTTATCCCACACTGTGCGGATCTCCTGTCTCCTTTATCCGACCTGTTACGTAACAGGAAAAGGAAAAATGAATCCATCACACTGGACACGAGTCAGCTAAAAGCCTTCAACGAAGTGAAGCAGAAACTCGCGGAGACATCACTGCTTGTACATCCTATGTCTGGTGTCCAGTTTTCACTGGTCGTTGATGCATCGGGCACAGCTGTAGGTGCAGTTTTGCAACAGCATCACTAACAACAACTACAACCTCTCGCGTACTTCTCGAGACTACTGAAACCGGCAGAGACACGATATAGCACGTTCGGCCGTGAACTCCTGGCTATGTACCTCGTAGTGAAACACTTTCGACATTCACTGGAGGGTCGTCAATTTGTGATCTACACTGATCATCGTCTGCTTACGTTCGCACTGCGTTCTAAGCCGGATAAATATTCACCTCGCGAAACTCATTTGGACTTTGTTTCGCAATTTACCAGCGATATCCGACACATCTCCGGTGAGCAGAGTGCGGCGGCAGATGCCTTGTCTCGCCTCCCAATCAATTCCCTGTCATCACCTTCGGATATTGACCTTCAACGGATGGCCACAGATCAGCCACCCCTGGACACCTTGGATCTTTCGTCTCCTGAATTTGCAACTGGCAAATTTTTATATCAACCTGTGCCCACTTCGGACACACAGATTATTTGTGACACCTCGACGAATTCACCTCGTCCTCTAGTTCCAGCGACTCATCGTCATGCAGTTTTCGAGACCTTGCACGGTCTAGCACACCCTGGCATGTCGACCACAGTGAAGCTCATTTCAGTTAGATACTTCTGGCCGAATATGAGGCGTGACATCACTGTCTGGACACGTTCCTGCTTGTCCTGCCAGAAGTCAAAGGTGCACAAACAAATACTCGCACCCCTCGGAACTTTCAGCACTCCAGACGCTCGGTTCAGTCATGTCCATATAGATCTCGTTGGGCCATGGCCGGTCAGCCAAGGATTTACCTATCTCCTGACCTGTATTGATCGCTTCACACGTTGGCCTGAAGCCATTCCTTTAAGTGACATTTCGGCGGAATCTGTATCGCGAGCTCTAGTATCGGGTTGGATATCGTGTTACGGAGTTCCAACCACTGTCACCACGGACCGTGGTGGACAGTTTGAGTCCCATCTCTTCCGAGAACTTTCAAGGATCCTGGGAATTAAGTGCATCCAAACGACTAGCTACCATCCAGCTTCGAACAGAATGATAGAGCGCTTCCACCGCCAATTGAAAGCCGCATTGCACGCTTATCCGGATCAACAACAATGGAGCGAGTATGTACCAATTGTCCTTCTTGGCTGTCGTGCAGCTATCAGGGAGGATCTAGGATACTCCCCAGCTGAACTGGTTTACGGAGTACCTATATCTTTGCCGGGTCAGATGTTGACCCCAATGGATTTACCTGAAACAGATCCAGCTCTGTATGTGAACAGACTGCGATCCTATTTTGGCAATCTTCGGCAACAGACATTGCTTCGTGGACCCACGTCTTTCTATGGAAGGATGCCGTGAGAGCTCCTCTCACGTCACCTTATACCGGTCCTTATTGTGTGCTTGCACGCACAGATAAACTGTTCACTCTGGACATTGGTGGCAAAAAAGAGACTGTATCCATCGATAGGGTGAAACGGGCCTTTACAGACACTCATACAAGAGCCCCATATTCCCCCTACATATACTCTACATCAGCCAACACACGCTACACATGCAACATTGCACACACCTTCTACACCTACATATGTCACCACCACACGTAGTGGTCGCCGAGTACATTGGCCCAAGAAGCTTTGCAAGACTATATATATGAACTATGTTATATAGAGCAAACTTTTTGAGTTCTTGTCCTCTCTTGTATTTATATTAAATGCATTAATTAATGTGAACTTTGGACTATTTCTGCTGCTCAGTTTTTTTTTTATGTTCCTCTTTTTCTCTGAAGCAAAACGCAGACATTCCTGTGAAATGAATATTTAGTTTTCTGTGAATTGATATTGCTTATTATATATTTACTGTTATATTTTTTTTTCTTTCTTGCAACTGCTACCCTTTTTTCTCTGTCGGCTTTAAGCCTAAGCAGGGGGTGATGTAGCAGTAATATATATCCTTTGTAATTAAATGTATTTTCCTTCGGCGAAAGAAAAATGTTACGGAAGTAAATTGGCTGAAGTGTGAGCCAATCAAAACCTTCGGCGTAGCGATACAAGTAACTGGACTACTTAGACCAGAGAACGGAAGTTAAGACAGAAGACCAGTCTCCAGAAAAATCTGCTATCATCAAAACGTTGATTCTTCGATACGCCATATCCTGTCATATCTCACACATGGAAATACAGGCAAAACAACTTTCACAGTGTGAAGCAAGAATAAACGAAGTACATACTTGTAATGGAGTTTGTCTATTTAATGCTTTCTGATCTAACGACTTACATTCTTCATTATAGTTTTCCATGCTGGTATGGGTTAGACTGGTTGTCATGGTCTAAGACTAGACAAGTAGGAGGAACACATCTTGCCCTTGGTCTCTCTAGATGGATGTCCTTCCTAATGTCAACCACTTTACAGAATGTACTGTTGGCATAATAGCATGGCACCACTTTGCAAAGTGTATTGGGTGCATTTTATTGAGGCATAAACTATAAATGGTATAGCTGAACCATATTACGGATAAAGTCTGCCAAAGGAAATATAGCTATGGCATGAGTCAGCATCATCATCACTGTTTAACATTCTAGCATGGGTTAGATGGGTTACTCTTTTACCTGTTCCAGCCATCCGGCTGAGGCCATGCTGGGGCACCACCCCTGCGATGTCACATGAGACAAGTCAGGTCTGGAGACCATGTCTTCTTCATAAGGATCTGTATTTAGGCTTGGTTTCTACAACTTGATGCTATTAACCACATTACAGTGTAGACTGGGTGTTTTTTATTGTGGCACCAAAACAACCATCTAACAGGGTGGACTGAGTGCTTTTTCAACATGTCACCAGCACAACCACCTTTTGACATAAATTGGGTGCTTTTTTGTTGTATCACCAGTACAACCCCCTTATAGTGACACAACTGTGGGAGAGCAGGTATGGAGTGTGTATACCTTTCCATGTTTGTATGCATAGGTTGGATAGGAGGGGGTGAAACATGTATGCAGGCTGAGGATAGGTGAGTATTAAGGTGTATGAGCAGAGGAGGGGAAGATTGGTGCAGACAAGTGTCCTTTAGAAGTGTACATGGGAAGGTGGGTCTTCTGCAGTACAGTTTGTCACCAGAGGTTTCAATTCTATGTCATCACCTTTGAAAGGTTTTATCACTTCCTCCTAAATTTTCCTGGGTCTTTCGCTTCCATAGTTTCCTTCAACACCAGACACCCTGCATCTTTTTATACAGCTGTCATCCTCCATACACATCACATCTGTATTACTGCCATCCCCTCTCCAGTACACTGCATCTGACGTCTCTTATACCCAGTTTTTCTCTATCATTTATGCTTTGCTGCTCATGCACACTACTATTACACATCTATCCAAGCATGTAAGCTTCATTTCTTTCCAATCTTCATAGGTCCTCTGCACATATTGCCCAGGTTTCACTTAAATACAACATTACTGTTCGTACCCAAGCTTCATATAGTTTGCTTTCATCACATACTCAGAGAATTGCAGTAGTGGTTGAAGTGGCGGCATTATCAGTAGGGGTATTGGTTCCTGGAGGTGGCAGTAAGGAGGGCAAAGACTACTTTTGTTTTTATTGAACTAAAATATACGTTTCTTCTAGCCATAGAAGATAGCAAATCTCACACACTCATCTACACTTGTCATTACAAAGGATGTCCGCACTCAATGCTGCCTATGTACCAAGAGGAAGAGAGACAGCCCAAACTTCTGGTGTGATGTCACTGGCCCCTCACTTCCAGCAAGACCTCCCTTGCACCTCCAGTACTCTAGCCCTACATAAATCCTCAATTACTGAACACACTCTTTGGTATAAAACTTAACTGGTGCTTTTGTTAGGGTAGTTAAAGATATTTTACTCAACGCCTACGACAGTAAAGAAGAACAGATAGAGACATTTAACGTAGAAGAGAACTGGGAGTTCCTAAAAAATAACTTACTAGAGGCGACGGATGAGGTTTGTGGCTGGAGTAAGACCTCAAGCAGGAGGAGAGTGACTTGGTGGTGGAACAATAAGGTAGATGAAGCAGTCAAGGCCAAGAGACAGGCATGGAAAGAATGGAAGAACGGGGGGAGCAGGGTACATTACATAGAGACCAAGAGGGAAGCTAGGCGACAAGTATACTTAGCTAGGAGGGAAGCAGAGGATAGAAAATTCAAGCATGTTTTACAACGTGAGGACCAGAAACAGGAGGTATTCAAGATTGCGAGGCAGTGTGTCAGAGATAGTTGTGATGTCATTGGAGAGAAGTGTATCCGGAATGATAAAGGTGAGCTTGCCCTCACAAGTGCTGAGAAGAAAGATGCATGGAAGAGTCATTATGATAGATTACTAAATGAGGAGAATGCATGGGAAGAAGAGACCCTACCCCACGTAGACCCTATAGAGGGACCAGCAGTACAAGTCAGCGGCAGCGTAGTAAGTAAGGCAATCAGAGATATGAAGATAGGGAAGGCAACCGGTCCATCGGGTATAGCTGCCGAGATGCTGAAGGCATCTGGGTCTGTAGGTCACACTATAACCACACGTATCGTTAACCAGGTAATACTAGAGGGGGCCATACCAAAAGATTGGTGCAGTAGCATCATTGTCAACTGCTACAAAGGTAAAGGCGATGCACTAGATAGAGGAAACTATAGAGGTATAAAGTTGATGGACCAGGTCATGAAAGTAACAGAAAGAGTTATAGCACAGCTGATTAGGGACCGGGTGAATATAGACGAGATGCAATTTGGGTTTGTTCCAGGGAAAGGCACCACTGATGCGCTCTTCCTTGTGAGGCAATTACAGGAAAAGTACCTAGCTAAAAGTAAGCCACTCTACTTGGCATTTGTCGACCTTGAGAAAGCCTTTGACAGAGTTCCACGTGCAGTAATCTGGTGGGCTCTTAGAAAACTAGGAGTAGATGAATGGCTTGTGAAAGCGGTACAAGCCATGTATAGGGGAGCAGTCAGCAAAGTTAGGATTGGCAATGAGTATAGCGAGGAATTTAGCGTACAGGTTGGGGTCCACCAGGGCTCTGTTCTTAGCCCTCTCCTGTTCATCATAGTCCTGCAGGCAATAACGGAGGAGTTTAAGACCGGATGCCCATGGGAACTCCTGTATGCTGATGACCTCGCACTCATAGCTGAATCTATGGTAGAACTAGAGAATAAATTCCAAACCTGGAAGCAGGGACTAGAGAGAAAGGGCCTCAAAGTCAACATGACAAAGACTAAGGTCCTTATAAGTAGACGAGAAAACAGAACCCAGATCCCCTCAGGGAAATGGCCTTGCTCAGTATGTAGGAAAGGTGTAGGTAGGAACTCCATTCTTTGCCCCAAATGCAAACAATGGGTACACAAGAGATGTAGCGGGATCTCAGGAAGCTTAATTAAGAATGTAGGATTCACATGCAGCAGCTGTGCTGAAACAGCAAGCAAACAGCCACAGGAAACAAGTACCACCAATCTCTGGGAGGGCCCTGTAGAAACAGTAGACAGCTTCTGCTACCTAGGTGACCGAATTAGCAACGGAGGTGGGTGCTCAGAAAGTACAATAACTAGGGTAAGAACGGGATGGAAGAAGTTTAGGGAACTACTACCACTGCTAGCTGCAAAAGGCTTCTCCCTCAGAATGAAAGGCAGACTGTATGATGCGTGTATCCGAACAGCGATGTTGCATGGTAGTGAGACCTGGGCGCTGAAGGTGGAAGACTTACGTAGATTAGAGAGAAACGAAGCCTGCATGCTCCGATGGATGTGTAACAGTAATATACGTGAACGACAAAGCATAAATGAATTGAGAGAGAGACTGAGCATAAGAGGAATCAAATGCTGCGTGCAGGAGAGGCGGTTACGCTGGTATGGACATGTGATGCGTATGAAGGATGACAGCTGCATAAAAAGGTGCAGAGCACTAGAAGTTGATGGAAACCGCGGAGTGGGGAGACCCAAGATGACTTGGGATGAGGTGATAAAAGCCGACCTTACCCAACTACACCTCTCAAAGTCAATGACACACGACCGTGACTTCTGGCGTCACGCAGTAATACAGTGTACCCGACCTCCCATGGGTACATGCTGAAGCATATAAACAATATGCCCCCCCCCCCCCCACCGCAAGGTGGTCGTGGAGGTGCCACGGCAAAAAAGCACCCAGCCCACACTGTAAAGTGGACGTGTAGGCGCCACGAAAAAGCACCCAGCACTCACTGTAAATGAGGTTGGTGTTAGGAAGGGCATCCAGCTGTAGAAATCAAGCCAGATCAGTTCCTGTATGAGCAAGGCATGGTCAGCCGACCAGACACTGCCCACAACAGGACAACCCGTCTAACCCATGCTAGCGTGGAAGAACGGACGTAAAACGGTGATGATGATGATGATGATGAGTTAATACCAATAAACAAAGGAAACAGGTAAAATTATCACGAAAAACATTGTATATAAGAATGTATTAAATCATTTAATTAAAATGATAATTAATGACATAACGATCCAAATGATATTTATTAGGCGTTGAAGCAAAATAAATAAATTCCATTTCTCTTCTCATCTGTCCATGCAAAGATAATAAATTACTTCAATATAATTGTACAAATATCTGTTAACAATTACTGTGTATTAGCAACAACTGTGATATTTCCATGGGACCATCTTATGATATACCACTCTTCAATAATTGCTGTTGTAACAGTTTCAACTTGGCATCAATATCTCCAATCTCCAGTGACTTCTCAAGGTCATTCACTTCACATATCTCCAATGACTGATCAATACTATCAACTTCTGAAAAGAAAATATTTTTTTTAATCTTTCATAAAACAATGTTGATGATTTACATAATTTTTTTTTTTTTTTTTTTGCATAGTTTCTAGAACTATGAATCAACTGTAATAATAGTCAAAGAAACTTAATGTCATTAACCTCTTTTGATACAAAACTACCAGTGACCAGTTCTACAATACAAAACTGTTTGTCTAAACGAAAATGTCATTAACCTCTTTTGATGTGAAACTGCCAGAAACTGGTTCTACAAAGAAAACTGTTTGTTTTAAAGAGTTTATACTTACTAAAAACGTTCCATCATAATTTTATTGAAGAAACTTCATGTTCCAAAGTCCAGTTTAACAATGAATAAATTATTGATTTTATGAAATTGTTGTAAACTGATAACCTGGCTGAAGGCTCCAGTCAGACATGACAGCAACTGTAGTAGATGTATATCATTGTAAGTAAATGGAGCAGAGGTTTTGGTGAATTAAATATTTGTTTGTTTTTGTATGGTGTAATTCCTTTATTGGTTAACTAATTATGCAATCTGCACCTGATGGTGTCACCAGGATCTTAAGTAACCTGGACATTGAAATACATATGTTTTTGCAACAATAAAACTTTAAAGGAACATCATCAGTCCAGCCTCCTGTTATTTTAATCAAACCAATATTTAACTCTTTTCCTGCACCAACCACAAGATTCAACATCAACCATGGATGAGTTGTGTAACGTAGAGTGCTTTTCCTACTATTAGATCATGGTTAATAAATGGAATGACCAGTTCTATCCAGTTCTAACCACTAAACATAAATGAATGTATATATATATATTGTTCAGAAGAGATTGTTTTGGTAAAAACAGGAGCAAGCAGGAGAAAGCTCTCAACAATCATAGTTTTTAGTTACGATGGAGATTTTTATAAAAATAACAAAATAAGATGCTGAGGTTACATATATTGTTTAATCATTATAATTATTTCCACGGTTCTCCATGCAATCGAGAAGTCCTTCATGCATTTGTTGTTGTTATGAGAACGGTATCCTCAGATGATATCCGATATGTTTGATATGTCGCTGGCAGGAAAAAACACACGTCCTATTGCTTATGTGCCGTTGGGCACACAAGCAATAGGGTGTGAACATAATTATAATGATTAAACGATCTATGTAACCTCAGCATCTTCTTTTGTTATTTTTTATATATACACACCATATATATACTCAAATATAAGCTGATATCCCTATTTTATGTCTAAGAAATGGGCAAAAATCCAAATCCCGTTTATAACATATTACAGAATGGACTTGAAATTCTCATGACTGGAGAAAATATTTGCAGAGTTTTAATATTTTGATATTTAAAATGTTTTAAGTGTCATTCCCTAACTCTAATCCATCAATTTTCCTGAAGGGTTTAAGTGAAAGTGACACAGAGAAGACTGAGGTTAGCTGGACATGCTCACAGACATTCAGAGTTGACACTGCACTCTGTGGTCCTGTGGGAGCTCCTACATGGACACACTAGAAGAGGGAGACTGAGGTTGACATATATTGATGCCATAAGTACAGACATTGGTCTCTGGGAGACACAGGTCATGGCAGTGATGATCAAGGACAGAGACTGCTGAAGAGAACTCGTCCATGGATCTCGGGAATTTTACCCGCCCTATATATATATATATGTGTAAAAAGTAAATGTGAAAAAGCACAGAAGTATATTTAGAGATTATTTTGTCTTTAATCAGACAGAATGAATATTTTTATAATTGTTTCATTAAATGGATTTAGATTTTGTCAAATGTTACCGGTTTCGATTGGTATCATCATCATCATCATCATCACCGTTTAACGTCCGTGTTCCACGCTTGCATGGGTTTGGACGGGGGTAGTCCCACTTGAGGCAAGAGTGATTGTCTTGCTCGCATAGGACTGTCTGTCAGGTTTTCTACAGTTGGATGCCCTTCCTAACACCAACCACATTTACAGTGTGGGGCTGGGAGGTTTTTACCGTGTTGCCTACACGGCCACATTACAGCGTGGACTGTGTGTTTTTTTTTGTCGTGACACCTACACGATCTCATTTGTTTCGGCCTGGATGGTGTGGCACCAACACAACTTTACATAGAACGGGGTGGCGTGGTGGGACGGGGGGGGGGGGGTATTTTGTTAGATGCCTACTGGCTGTAGTAGGTTTTACTTTGTATTTAGGTAAGGCGGGTCTTCTCTGTTACTGAGTACCGTCAAAGGTCTCGGTCCAGTGACATTGTCTTGGAGAGGTGTAAGTGTGTGAGGTCGGAGTTTATCAGCTCGTCCCAGGTTTTTCTAGGTCTGCCTATTCCGTGGCTACCGTCTATCTTTATTGCCCTGCACTTTGTTATACAGCTATCGACTTTCATGCGCATCACGTGTCCATACCAACGTAGCCTTCTCTCGAGTAAACAACATCTGATCCCTCTTATTTCTAACTTTTTCCTTAGTTCGTTTATGCTTTGCCGTTCACGTATATTACTGTTACACATCCAGCGGAGCATGCAAGCTTCGTTCCTCTCTAGTCTGCGTATATCCTCTGCACACAATGCCCAGGTCTCACTGCCATGCAACATTGCTGTTCGTATGCAGGCATCGTACAACCTGCCTTTCATTTTTAGGGAGAACCCTTTAGCAGCTAATAGTGGTATAAGCTCTCTGAACTTTTTCCAACCAGTTCTGACTCTAGCTACTGTACTTTCAGAGCACCCTCCCCCACTGCTGATTTTATCACCCAGGTAACGGAAACTGTCCACTATTTCTATAGAACCCTCTGCGCAATTGAAAGAGCTAGTATTTAGTGGGCACTTGCTGCTACTTATTGCACCAGAGCACCGGCCACATGTAAAATCTATGTTCTTAGTTAGCTTACCTGTGATCCCACTACATCTTTTATGCACCCATACTTTGCATTTAGGACATAAAATGGAGTTTCTACCTACGCCTTTCCTACACACCAAGCACGACCATTTCCCAGAAGGGACCGCCGCCTTATTTTCTTTCCTACAAACTAGAACTTTAGTCTTAGCCAGGTTAATTTTAAGGCCTTTTGATTCTAGGCCGTGCTTCCATGTTTGGAATTTCTTCTCTAGCTCGGCCATTGATTCCGCTATGAGTGTCAGGTCGTCTGCGTATAGGAGTTCCCATGGGCAGCCGGTCTTGAACTCCTCTGTTATAGCCTGAAGGGCAATAATAAATAGTAGGGGGCTGAGAACAGAGCCCTGATGGACGCCAACTTTTACGCTAAACTCTTCACTATATTCGTTGTTAATTCTAACCTTGCTGACTGTTTCTTTATACATGGCTTGTATAGCTCTCACAAGCCATTCGTCAACGCCTAGTTTTCTAAGAGCCCACCAGATAATGGAGCGGGGGACTCTGTCGAAGGCTTTCTCCAAGTCGACAAAAGCTAAGTAGAGGGGTTTACCTTTAGTTAGGTACTTCTCCTGTAGTTGTCGTACAATGAAAAGAGCGTCTGTGGTACTTTTGCCTGACACAAACCCGAACTGCATTTCATCTAGGTCAATTCTCTCTCTGATTAGTTGTGCTATTACTTTTTCCGTGACCTTCATGACCTGGTCGATTAATTTAATGCCTCTATAGTTACTCCTATCTAGGGCGTCTCCTTTACCCTTATAACAGTTAACGATGATGCTGCTATGCCAGTCCTTCGGAACAACCCCATTCTGTACGACTTGGTTAACTATGCGGGTGACCATGGTGTGTCCCACCGTGCCAGATGCCTTCAGCATCTCAGCAACTATTTCCGAAGGCCCAGCCACCTTACCCATCTTCATATCCTTGATTACCTTACTTATTATACTCCCCTCGACTAACACTGCTGGTCCCTCTATTGGGTCGATATGGGGGAGACTGTCTTTCTCCCATTTATTCTCCTCATTTAGTAGCCTTTCATAGTGACACTTCCAAGCTACCTTCTTATCAGCGTCGGTGATGGCAAGTGTGCCATCGTCGTTTAGTACACACTTCTCCTCGACAATATCACGGTTTTCCTCGACGCATTGCCTAGCAATCCTGAACACCTCACGTTTTTGGTCATCGCGTTGTAGAACATGCTTGAACTTTCTTTCCTCAGCTTCCCTTCTTGCTAAGTACACTTGTCTCCTAGCTTCCCTCCTGGCCACTTGATAGTCTTCTCTACTTCCCCCATCCCGCCATACTTTCCAAGCCTGCTTTTTGGCCTTAATTGACCCCTCCACCTTACTGTTCCACCACCATGTTACTCTCCTCCTGCCTACAGGCCTGCTCCAGCCACAGACTTTGTCTGTCGCCAACAGCAGGTTTGCTTTCAGAAATTCCCACTCTCCCTCTATATTGTCCGACTCTAAATGTTCTTCCTTACTGTCGAAAGCATCAAGTAATATGCTTTGAAATTTATTCCTGGCTGTGGGGTCCTTTAGCTTCCATATTTTTCTCCTGAGGATAGTCCTCTTCTGCTGTCGAGTACGTCTCGTCCTGACTATGAGGTCGCTAATTATGAGTCTATGTTGGGAGGTGCATTCTTCATGGGGGAGGGATTTAGTGTTTACAACAGACACTCTGTCACGTCTTCTGGTAAGGATATAATCTACCTGGCTTGTGTGTTCCCCGGATCTATAGGTGATCAGGTGATTGTCACGTTTTTTGAAGTTAGTGTTACAGATAGTTAGGTTATTTGCATCACAGAATTCCAGGATTCTGGAGCCTTCCTCATTTCTAGTACCAAACCCATAGCCTCCATGGATTTCGTCGTAGCCGTCACAATGTTGTCCAACGTGACCATTTAGGTCGCCTGCAATAATTATATAGTCACTGTCAGATATTTGGGAGGTAGTTAGCATCAGTGTCTCATAGAATCTGTCTTTTATAGTGCCGGGCAGTCCGGATTGGGGTGCGTACGCAGATATTACTTTCACCGTAGTTCTATTGAGGACAAGTCGTATTTTAATTATTCTGTCGTTCACTCTATTTACGTCTATTATCTTATCTGCCCACTTTTCTGCTACCATGATTCCTACTCCACCCAGCCCATCGTCGTTTCCCACCCAGAAAAGCTTATAACATCGTTTTTTACCCTCAATGAATCTAGCAGACCCACCCCTCCACCTGGTCTCTTGAATACAACAAACATCGACCTCCTTACGTTCAAGCATTTCTACAACCTCGTTAGCGCGACACTTTAGGGTGCCTACATTTATGGTACCAACTCTGAAGTTTTGGATTGCGTTTGGGGGTTGGGGGCGGTGGGGGGCGGTGGGGGGCGGGGGGCGATGGGGTTATGTTAGCCGCCCGCGGTCGAAACAATGAGGAGTGCTCGCATTCTCGTCCAAGAGGTGAATTTGTCTTTATCTTTGGCATTGTCGCTGAGCGTCCAGATTTTTCTCTCTCTCCTCCACTCTCCAGGATTCCGCAGTCCATCTATCCATCATATATCGAAAGGCAACCAGGCAAGCGATAGTATAGGCCTCTGGCTTCTGATTGGTCCGCGTAATAATAATACTGGTGATGCGTGGGGGCTCTGGCTTATGATTGGTCCACATAATAGCAATGGTGGTGCATGGGGGTGGGAGGGAGGGGTGTTGGGTAGCTAGATAGAAGGTAATGATTGAATGGGGGTCCTTGCATTTAACAAGCGATTAACAAAAATACAAAATTTGTTCTGTTCCAATACGACAAAAACTTTTGTATCTAACAATTAATGAATACAAAAAATGTAGATTGTTTTAGCAATAGATTGGCTATTTGGACTTGATACGAAATATGGAGTGTGGAGGTAGAGATGAAGAAAAATATGTACATTACGTTACATGAATATCGTGGGATAGACAGCAAAGCAATGAAATTTGGCGAAGTGAATTTTTATCATATATATATATATATATAGAGAGAGAGAGAGAGAGAGAGAGAGCTAAGAGAGAGAGAGAGAGAGAGAGAGAGAGCTAAGAGAGAGAGGGGGGGGGCGTATGATGTGTGTGTGTGTGTGTGTATTGGGCGGTTGACCGCCATGCCCTCGCGAAGTAGAGGGGGTGGGGGTCGAGGAAGCGGGAGTTTAGAGTTTCGAAAGAAGGAAGAAGGAAAGGATTTTGTTTTTTTTGTTTTGAAAATACGCTAGAATTAGGAATTGAGGTTTGAAAATACGCTAGGAATTAAGGTTTGAAAATACGCTAGATTAAGAATTAAGGAATTTATAAGAAGAAGAAGAGATAGAAGGTAATGATTGAATGGGGTCCTTGCATTTAACAAGCGATTAACAAAAATACAAAATTTGTTCTGTTCCAATACGACAAAAACTTTCGTATCTAACAATTAATGAATACAAAAAATGTAGATCAAATATTAAAAACATTTGTTCTAATATTCTGTGAGCAGTTAGAACATATATGAATTTTCTATCAAAATTTCTTCTTATATATATATACTCTTTTACATATGCATGCTTACATATATATGTAAATATATGTGTGTGTACATATATATCATCATCATCATCATTTCATTTTATGTCCGCTTTTTCCTTGCTTGCAAGGGTGGGACGGGAACTGATTCTGGCTTGATTTCTACAGCTGGATGCCCTTCCTAACACCAACCTTATTTACAGTGAGTGCTGGGTGCTTTTTTTTTTTGCCGTGGCACCTCCATGACCACTTTGCAGTGGAATGATATGAACCCCAGTCCCTATCATCTCATTTCTACAGCTGAGTAAACTGGAGCAATGTGAAATATATATACATATATCATCATCAATAATCGACTATTTTCCACATAGTATGGGTTGAGGCAAGATTGATTGGGTGACCGTGTTTCGCTCATATAGGACTTTGTGTGTGTGTGTGTGTGTGTGTGTACAAATACACGCACACACATATATATATATTATCCATAACCATACTCTACTAGCCCAAGTATTGAGTACTCTGTTGAGTAATGGTCTAACTAGTTTCAAACTGAATCCATCCTCATTTATATATGCATATATATGTAACAGACCTCTAAACAGTTTCTGTCCCTCCAATTTCACTTACAAGATTTGTGTTGACCTGAAGATATGGTAAAGAAACTTGCCCAAGATTCCACAGTGGAATTGAACCCAGGATCTCATGATTGTGAAGCTGACAACCATAACAACTCTGCCATCTTTTAATATTACTCCCCTAAAAACAATATCAAGTAATCAGACATCTCAACATACAAATCTATAAGTTACAAAATACTTACTTTGGGATTTGCGAGTTTGTGGATGTAGCAGTTTAGATGATAGAGTGATAAGTTAAGGAAACAACACAATATTCTATCAAAAATTACCTATGTATCATTTCAAGCCTTTTGAAAAGTTTAATTTTTTTTTTCTACTTTCTCTTGTTTTTCTTAGAAAAAATGCCAGTCAATTGCAAGCTTAACCTCCAATAACTTACTGACATTCATCTTGAGGGGACTGAAACAATATGAAATAAAGTACCTTGATCAAAGACACATCATACTGCACAATCCAGAGATTGAACTCATAACCTTATGATCTTCAGAGAAAAACCCTAACTACTAGGCCACACAACTTTACTCTAATTATTAGTTACCAAAGAAGAAATAAAGTTAAGATTTATTAAAACCAATTTTGCAGATAACAGGGAACTATCATACACTAAATTTCACATATTTAAAAACCTCTTAATATGTTACCCATGGGAATTTGGATTAACTGATTCTGGAGATTGCAAGATTTTATGTAAACTATATATTTTTTACAGCAGTAAATGTGGCCTTGATGTTAAGGTGTTGGTCTCACAATTATAAAATAATAGGTTCAATCCCTGTGCCAGGGAGCATGTTATATATTTGAGCAAGGTACTTCATTTTATGTTGCTTCAGTCCATTCAGCTGAAAAAATGGGTACCAGCAGCTGGGATGTTGGACTAGTGTTCTCTCTTGTACTCTCAGTTGCTTAACACCACATGGGAGAGATAAAGACTTGAACTTTTAAATGAATTTTCTAGTCATCATTAAAATATATGATATTTAGATTTTCAGTAAGATCAATTAACACAATTGTGCAACACAACGCTTATAGCAGAAGACTTGAAAGTTATTAAAATTTCACCTAAGTATTTTTCAGTTGCAAGTTCTGTACAGAAGAGATAACATCATAGTTAGTCAAGACCACAATATGGCTTTTATTTGCAGATATTGCCATTTGACTTCAATTTGACTTGTAAAGATTTCTTACTTAGGTATTAGGTCACCCAAGTTATAAGAGAGAAGAATGAGATTGTATGATAAAATATTCATTATTTTTTCAAAGTTCAACTTGTTCTCAACTGAGAAGCAAAACTTGAAGACAGACTGTTTTAAATAATAATTGTTTCTACTTTAGGCACAAGGCCAGCAATTACCCAGTGCATTACTGGTACTTTATTTTATCGACCCCGTAAGGATGAAAGGCAAAGTCAACCTCGGCGGGATTTGAACTCAGATCGTAAAGGGACGTAACTATGCTGGAAAGCATGGCATCCGACCCTCTACTGATACTGCCAATCCACCGCCTTCTGTTTTAAATAATAATGAAATTATTGTGTACAGTGCTCAGGTGCACTACAAGCTTACTTCTTGCAATATTACATTCACTTTTGACAAATGAAATGTCATTGAAAAAGGGCTTGAACATCACAGCACAGCACTTCCGTAAAAATAAAATCTGAGGTTTTGTAACTTAGATATAAATTGTCTTATGGAAAATACAATAGTTTTCTATTTTATATCTTTTTAGCTGTCTGTCAATTAGTTTGTCTATTTCTTGGGTAGTGGACTTAATATATCACCTAATTTAACACTACTACCTGGCTAATGGCTGCCTTTAGTAAAGTTCATTCTGCTGCAAATATTCAGACCAGATTCCCAGTTTGAGGGTAACTTACTCCATTTCTGATAAATGTCTTAGAGGCACTAAAAAGGGACATGGGTTCTGATCCTTCCTCAACTGACTAAACTATAAAAATTAAATTAAGTTTACCATTATCTATACAACATTCAATACATCATTATAGATATAATTCATAGTAAAAAGGATATTATTTATTTTTCACAGAACGAATGCAATCTTTTGGGTTCTGAAAAGAAAGTTTTGAAGATTTAAAAAAAACAAAAAGCAAAAAAAAAAAAACAGTATATACAAAACTTCAAAATAGATACAGCAAGCATTTTTAAGGCTATTTTCCCTGCTAGAGCAGGGGTTAGCCTTGCAAGCCACATAACAGACTTCATTCTCATCATGGTATCTCTTTTGAGGAAATGTTTTATGCCCAAATGATAACTAAATCATCGGCATACAAGACTTCCCTCAAGCAGTCTTAACTCTTTCACGACTCCATTTCTAATGAATTACGCACTATTTTAATTAATTAATCTCTTGCAGTGTATTTCTCTCTCTCTATCTCTTGGTATGTATGTATCTCTCTCTCAGCATGTATTTCTCTCTCTATTTTGCCTCTCTTGGTTTTTACTCTCATATTGTATTACACACCATCTCTCTTTCTCTCTCCACTACAGAATAGAGAAAGAGAGACAATTTCAAAACAAAATTCAGTTAATTTAATATAAAGTACTGCCAGGTATCAAGATGAATGTTACATTACTAGTCCAGTGAGATGGGTGCACAATAATATAGGTTTTCATTTCTCTAATTTCTGAGTACAAGACACACAGAGACAACTACCGCGTGCGTGTGTGTGTGTGTACTTGTAGAGAGAGAGAGAACACTGTTTGCAGAGAATGGTGATTTCTGGATTTCTGACATGAATGAAAGCATATTTTAGAACATTTTTGACAGATTGTAGTGTTCCTGTGACAGACAGACTAAAAAGCTGTGCTATTATTATGATATAGTTTACTACTGCTACTACTACAACTATGGATATTTTGAATGTGACCGAGGATGGAAAGACTCTGTCCTATAAATTTAACCCTTTAGCATTTAAACTGGTCATATCCGGCCAGAATTCTCTCACCTCTTTCTCTTCAAACTGGCTGCTCATATTGACATCAAGGTATTGTTCTCAAAATAAATAAAAACAAAATCTCATAGATTTGATATTATGTGAGGCAAAACCTTTACCATGGAAATATAATAGTACATATAGAATAATGTAAAAACTAAAGGGTTAAACAATACTACTCCAATGTGGGGCTTTATTGAAAACTTGAAAATATATCATTGAAATTAATTTAATGATTCAAAACAACACAAAAACAGTTAAATATTTTACCATTATCATTTATTTCTCAGCGTCAAAACCATTGGTGCACTGTCAGCAACCTTGTCAATGGAACTGTGTCAGCGTTACTAACAGTGTAATGAATATTTTGACACCAAGAAATAAATTATAAATGTAAAGTGATTCTTGGGGGGGCGAGGGTCACCTCCACAATGTAATTGTTTTAGTTTCAACACATGGCCTCAGATCAAATCACTTGTCAAACAAATACAATTCTAAAATTGAAAATATTACTTACTTCCTTTGGACTGGGAGAATGGACATATTTAGCTGGAGGTCTGTGTCTGAAAAATATATTTAGAATATAACAGAAACAATAAAAACAAGTTTTAACTCATTTGTGACCGTAATTTTAATGAAAGACATTGCCTATGATTATAAAATAATTTTGAAAATAATCCAGAATTTGGAGAAATTTAGTAATACGAGGTACACTCAAGAGGTTTTAAGTCTTTTATCAGAGACATTTATTTAACTTAGATCAACACAAAACTGTGAAGGCACATGGCTTGCAATCGAAAGGTTTTGAGTTCAATTCTCGGACCGGGTGATGTGTTGTTTCCTTGAGCAAGACACTTTATTTCCAGTTTACTCAGCTGTAGAAATGAGATGATAGGACTGGGGTCCCTATCATTAAATTACCCAAGACACCTCCAACGAGATATATCTTGGAGAAGGCCAGCTCAACCTGCATAGGTGTGAGCTGTCACACACACACACACACATAGGTGTGAGCTGTAACACACAAAGTAGGATCTTCCAACTTCAATACACTTGTAGCGCTCCAGCCACTTCTGGAAGACCCTATTTAGTACTCCAAAGTAAACATGTCTACTTTCATCATTATCATCAAAGTACTAATATTAAAATTGATTTGAAAGACATTGTGTGTGTGTGTTTGAATTTTAAAAAGATTTTGAAAATAATCAAGAATATGGAGGAATTTAGTAATATATCTAACTTTCATTCTTAAATTGGACTTTCAAGTAGAACCTAACAAAGGTTCTTACAGAAAATCACAAGTTTTTAATTTAAATACTTTAGAATAAGTTGTTTTATATGATAGAATGAGGGGCAGTTATGGGGGGGGGGGGGGGGGGTTTAATATCAAAAGGATTAACCGTATTTCTAATGAAATACGATATGTTTCAATTCATTTTGAAAATAATGATCGAGTGCATAGCTTGGGGATCAAAGAGTCACTCTAAGTAGAGCTGCTAATTTTCTGAATTAAGAGATTACAGCTCCAGATGGTTAGAATGTCACAGGAAACATACACTGGACAGATTTTACAGGCAAAAACCAACCGACAGGAGACCCAGGGGTAGGCTCCAAGCAAGATGGTTGGATAACATCCATGAACTTGGCTGATCTTGCTAGGAGATTCAGCCAGATCAGTTGGAGATGGAAGGAGTATTTGAGGACTCTTCCCCCACAGCCCTCTCAGGAATAAGTGGGACAAGAAGGTAATTGCCATCATCTTGAAAAACAAAACTGTATTTCAAAAGTGTATCTTAACAGCTTTAGAAATGGATTATGTTTGAGTTTAAGAGGAAAGTGAAATTTTATTTCATATTTTAATATTTAACTTTTTTGATCTGAACCTGACTGAAACTGCTCCTGCTTTTAGAATACAAAACTGACCATTTTACAATACTCAAAGGAAAGTAGAGAATTATATATGATTATATATAATTGCCACGTCTTTTCAGAATTAGCTCAATGTGTTTATGTATTATATTGGTTTAAAGAAAATCCCATCAATATACTTGTGCCTCAGAGGGGAACTTTCTAGGTGCAAATCCCATGGTCATATATATATATACACACATGCAATTTCAGTAAAAATAGTGTAAATATTCTCTTAGAGGAACTATGTAGACATTAACATAAATGAAATCTCACCTGGTTCTATAATATGAAGATGAAGAATAATCTGAAAGACCTCCATCACTTGAGTCACCAGATCTGTCAACTGGAGAAGAAAGACATTTTAAACAATGGAATATAGGGGTACAGACATAGCTGTAAAAATAATGAGTCACCAGATATGTCAACTGGAGAAGAAAAACATTATAACAATATAGGGGTACAGATATGGCTGTATATATAAGGAGTTTGCTTCACAATCGCATGGTTTTCAGTTCAGTCTCATTGCAGAGCTTTTGGGCGCAAATGTCTTCTATTACTGTCTAAGGTTGATCAATGCTTTGTAAGTGAAGTTTGGTAGATGGAAACTACAGAAGCCTATTTCATGTGTCTGATGACTCTGTTATAAACAGGCAAAACTCCAGTGTAATATGACTCACTATTTAACCTTAATAAAATGAATATATATATGTGTGTGTATATATGTATGTAAAGTGGTCATGTAGGTGTCATGATAAAAATCACCCAGATCACACTGTAAAGTGGTCATGTAGGAGTCACAACAAAAAGCCCCCAGTACACACTGTAAAGTGGTCATGTAGGAGTCACAACAAAAAGCCCCCAGTACACACTGTAAAGTGGTCATGTAGGAGTCACAACAAAAAGCCCCCAGTACACACTGTAAATGTGATTAGTGTTAGGAAAGACATCCAGCTGTAGAAACCAAGCCAAAATCAATTCTGCATAAGCAAGACATGGTTACCTGACCTGGCTTTTTTGACAATGGGACAACTCGTTTAACCCATGCTAGCATGGAAAAAATGGATATTAAACAGTAATGACAATGATGATGACACACATGTGTGAGTGGAGCAATGAAATAAAGAGGAAAGGGTCCCTTAGATACCTACCTTTCCTCTGACATTTGTATAATTTCTGGGATCTGTTGGTACTTTTTCCAGACTTGCGGCAGTTACTTTAAATATAAAGACAACAAATTCAAATTATGTAGTTCTATATATTTAAGATGAGTTATAAGATTAGAATTCTTCTGATTATTAACCTCAGAGATGCAAACTTCCTTGTTCTGTTGATGAATTATCCCATTCTACATAATGATATAATTCTCCTTGCATATATTTTGCTCATCTCAAGGGAATGTCCTCATGCTACAATTATGTCTTTCTATTTTTTAAAGGCAATATTTGGCTGTAATGTTTTTTTTTTTACTTCTGTGTCTACAGATTGGTATTTCTTAGTTTCAGATGAGCCCACTTAAGGTGAAAGCAGAAATTATTTGTTTAAACTTTTAATCTGCTCTAATAATCTGTCATATATATATATATATATATATATATTCCATTATAACAAATTTTTCAGTATAACAAAATCTTTTTAATCCCCAGCCACAAGCTTGTTACAACAATTTTTTTCTATACTCTGTGAATTTCATTGACAGAATTTCACTGTGTGTATATATATATATATATATATATATATATAGATAGATAGATATATAGATATATATATATAGAGAGAGATAGATAATGGTGATGATGCCGCTACTGATGACAACAGTGATGATGATGAAAAAGCAATACTTACTTTTGACTTTCCTCTTTTTTTCTTTCTTGTTCTTTAATATAAGCTGTTGGGTCAAACCTCCGAAATGTTGCTGCAGACAAGAAATAAAGACAATACACACACATATATATATATA
Organism: Eledone cirrhosa; assembly: GCA_964016885.1. Lineage (NCBI taxonomy): Eukaryota > Metazoa > Mollusca > Cephalopoda > Octopoda > Eledonidae > Eledone > Eledone cirrhosa. Next base: position 23,562,357 of record OZ024741.1, read on the forward strand.
TATACACATATATATACACACATTATATATACACACACACATTATATATATATATACTTGGCAGTATCGGTAGAGGGTCGGACGCCATGCTTTGACGCATAGAGTTACGGCCCTTGCTATTCTAAGTTCAAATACCGCCGAGGTTAACTTTGCCTTTCATCCTTACGGGGTCGATAAAATAAAGTACCAGTAATGCACAGGGTAATTGCTGGCCTTGTGCCAAAAGTAGAAACAATTATATATATGTACACACATTATATATATATATACACACACACACACACATTATATATCTATATACACACACATATATATATACACACACACATTTTATATATACACACATTATATATATACATACACACATTATATATACACACACACACACACACATTATATATCTATACACACACATGCATTATATATATATACCCACACACTATATACACACATTATATATATATACACACACAGACACACATATTATATATATACACACACACATTATATATATACACATACAGACACATTATATATATATATATATACACACACGCACATATATATACACACATTATATATACACGCACATTATATATCTTGTCCTCTCCTATGACTTCACCCGCCTCTCATCTTTGTTCTCGTCCCCGCTTCAACACTTGTCCTTTCATTTCCGCCCTCACCACTCTCACAGGCCCTAACGGGTCACTCCGTATCTGCCACTGCTTCACCTGCACCTCCACCCACGTTGTCTATGGCCTCCAGTGTTCCCTTTGCGGGTCCTTATACATCAGATAAACGGGACACCGTTTGGTGGACCGTTTTGCTGAGCATTTGAGGGACATACGACTCAGTTTCGATACTCCCAGATACTCCTGTCACCTGTCATTTCCGTTCTCCTGGTCACTCTTCCCTACATGTCTCAGTCCTGGGTGTCCTTTTACATCACAGATCACAGGCCTCGCACACCAGGACTGAACAGAGTCTGATTTACCACTTGGGTCCAGTTACCCTCAACTCAACACCCCTCCCCAATTTCTTTAATACCCCATCTGTTGTCACACATGTGCTTGTACATTTACCCCTAGATTCCTATGGCTCTCTTATAGGCAGAAACATATACTCTTACAGCTAATACAGACCAACAAAATATGCACACTCCCCTTTTCCCTTCACAGCTCTGTGTACACACACACATACACATCCTTATATTAACATACTTTTGCTCATAGCTTCATACTTACAAGCACACACACACTCTTTTACTTACATATACAGACACATATCTTCTTAGCTTCGTACGGACGTATAATAACACACACACACAAGTATAGCTCTTTATACAAAACGTTTTTTTTCCATTTCAGGTAGACGTGCTCCATCATCCACTTTTCTAAAGAAATAAATCATACACAAAACGCCAGCATCAACAGTTTTCCAAGAGATGGCAACATGAATGGACCTGTTATTTTTATCTAAAGATATTTTTTCCAATTCCACCCCGCCTGTCCATTCAATCTATCTTATTTCTCATTCTTTCTTCTGATGAAGTATATAGATGGAAAAATTATCTTTTAAATCATATTTTATTTCTTACACATGTTTCATTAGCAGTGGGTTTTGTTAGAAATAAGTTAAGAAAGGGGCAAAAGACTTACTGTACGGTGAGGGAGTACGACTCATGTAATTTTTCTGGGAACCAGTGGAATTCCCACTGTTTCTTGAAGAATTCAGATTGTCATGGCAACGAGAGTAGACTGTGTCCCTGGAAGAACATTTCCTTTCTCTAGAATTAGATTGTTTCCGATGTATTGTTGGACGCTCACAGGAACTATTTCGCTCTCGAGATGAAGAACGGTTCCGTAAACTCATACAATTAAGGCTTTCACAAGAGGAAGACTGCTCATATCGAGAGCTGCGTGCAGAATTATTTCGGTTTCTAGAAAGAAATATATGTATATATATATATGGGTGTGTGTATATATATATATGTATATATATATATATATATATATATATATATATATATATATATTATATCATCATCGTTTAACGTCCATGTTCCACGCTTGCATGGGTTTGGACGGGAGTTTTCCCACTTGAGGCAAGAGTGGTTGTCTTGTTCGCATAGGACTGTCTGGCGAGTTTTCTACAGCTGGATGCCCTTCCTAACACCAACCACATTTACAGTGTGGGACTGGGAGGTTTTTACCGTGTTGCCTACACGGCCACATTACAGCGTGGACTGTGTGTTTTTTTGTCGTGACACCTACACGATCTCATTTGTTTCGGCCTGGATGTTGTGCCACCAACATAACTTTACATTGAAAGGGGCGGTGTGGATGTGGTGGGGGTGGTGGGACGGGGGTGTATTTTGTTAGAGATGCCTACTGACTGTAGTAGGTTTTACTTTGTATTTAGGTAAGGCGGGTCTTCTCTATTACTGAGTACCGCCAAAGATCTCGGTCCAGTGACATTGTCTTGGAGAGGTGTAAGTGTGTGAGGTCGGAATTTATCAGGTCGTCCCAGGTTTTTCTGGGTCTGCCTACTCCGTGGCTACCGTCTATCTTTATTGCCCTGCACTTTTTTATACAGCTGTAGTCTTTCATGCGCATCACGTGACCATACCAACGTAGCCTTCTCTCGAGTAAACAACATCTGATCCCTCTTATTTCTAATTTTCCCCTTAGTTCGTTTATGCTTTGCCGTTCACGTATATTACTATTACACATGCAGCGGAGCATGCAAGCTTCGTTCCTCTCTAGTCTGCGTATATCCTCTGCACACAATGCCCAGGTCTCACTGCCATGCAACATTGCTGTTCGTATGCAGGCTTCATACAGCCTGCCTTTCATTTTTAGGGAGAACCCTTTAGCGGCTAATAGTGGTATAAGCTCTCTGAACTTTTTCCATCCAGTTTTGACTCTAGCTACTGTACTTTCAGAGCACCCTCCCCCACTGCTGATTTTGTCACCCAGGTAACGGAAGCTGTCCACTATTTCTATAGAACCCTCTGCGCAATTGAAAGAGCTAGTATTTTGTGGGCACTTGTTGCTACTTATTGCACCAGAGCACCGGCCACATGTAAAATCTATGTTCTTAGTTAGCTTACCTGTGATCCCACTACATCTTTTATGCACCCATATTTTGCATTTGGGACATAAAATGGAGTTTCTACGTACGCCTTTCCTACATACTGAGCATGGCCATTTCCCGGAAGGGACTGGCGCCTTATTTTCTTTCCTTCAAACTAGAACTTTAGTCTTAGCTAGGTTAATTTTAAGGCCTTTTGATTCTAGGCCGTGCTTCCATGTTTGGAATTTCTTCTCTAGCTCGGCCATTGATTCAGCTATGAGCGTTAGATCATCTGCATATAGGAGTTCCCATGGGCAGCCGGTCTTGAACTCCACTGTTATAGCCTGAAGGGCAATAATAAATAGTAGGGAGCTAAGAACAGAGCCCTGATGAACACCAACTTTTACGCTAAACTCTTCACTATATTCATTGTTAATTCTAACCTTGCTGACTGTTTCTTTTATACATGGGTTGTATAGCTCTCACAAGCCATTCATCAACAGCTAGTTTTCTAAGAGCGCACCAGATAATGGAACGGGGGACTCTGTCGAAGACTTTCTCCAAGTCGACAAAAGCTAAGTATAGGGGTTTACTTTTAGCTAGGTACTTCTCCTGTAGTTGTCGTACAATGAAAAGAGCGTCTGTGGTACTTTTGCCTGACACAAACCCGAACTGCATTTCATCTAGATCAATTCTCTCTCTGATTAGTTGCGCTATTACTTTTTCCATGACCTTCATGACCTGGTCGATTAATTTAATGCCTCTATAGTTACTCCTATCTATATATATATTATATATATATATATATATATTATATATATATATATTATATCATCATCATCATCATCATCATCATCGTTTAACGTCCATTCCACGCTTGCATGGGTTTGGACGGGAGTTTTCCCACTTGAGGCAAGAGTGGTTGTCTTGCTCGCATAGGACTGTCTGGCAGGTTTTCTACGGCTGGATGCCTTTCCTAACACCAACCACGTTTACAGTGTGGAACTGGGAGGTTTTTACCGTGTTACCTACACGGCCACATTACAGCGTGGACTGTGTGTTTTTTTGTCGTGACACATACACGACCTCATTTGTTTCGGGCTGGATGTTGTGGTACCAAGATAACTTTACATTGAAAGGGGTAGTTTGGATGCGGTGGGGGTAGTAGGACGGGGGTGTATTTTGTTAGAGGTGCCTACTGACTGTAGTAGGTTTCACTTTGTACTTAGGTAAGGCAGGTCTTCTCTATTACTGTGTAGCGCCAAAGGTCTCGGTCCAGTGACATTGTCTTGGAGAGGTGTAAGTGTGTGAGGTCGGAATTTATCAAGTCGTCCCAGGTTTTTCTGGGTCTGCCTACTCCGTGGCTACTGTATATTTTTTATTGCCCTGCACTTTTTTATACAGCTGTCGTCTTTCATGCGCATCACGTGACCGTACCAACGTAGTCTTCTCTCGAGTAAACAACATCTGAACCCTCTTATTTCTAATTTTTCCCTTAGTTCGTTTATGCTTTGCCGTTCACGTATATTACTATTACACATGCAGCGGAGCATGCAAGCTTCGTTCCTCTCCAGTCTGCGTATATCCTCTGCACACAATGCCCAGGTCTCACTGACATGCAACATTGCTGTTCGTATGCAGGCATCATACAGCCTGCCTTTCATTTTTAGGGAGAACCCTTTAGCGGCTAATAGTGGTATAAGCTCTCTGAACTTTTTCCATCCAGTTCTGACTCTAGCTACTGTACTTTCAGAGCACCCTCCCCCACTGCTGATTTTGTCACCCAGGTAACGGAAGCTGTCCACTATTTCTATAGAACCATCTGTGCAATGGAATGAGCTAGTATTCTGTGGGCACTTGCTGCTACTTATTGCACCAGAGCACCGGCCACATATAAAATCTATGTTCTTAGTTAGCTTACCTGTGATCCCACTACATCTTTTATGCACCTATATTTTGCATTTGGGACATAAAATGGAGTTTCTACCTACTCCATTCCTACACACTGAGCATGGCCATTTCCCGGATGGGACCGGCGCCCTATTTTCCTTCCTACAAGCTAGAACTTTAGTCTTAGACAGGCCTTTTGATTCTAGGCCATGCTTCCATGTTTGGAATTTCTTCTCTAGTTAGGCCATTGATTCAGCTATGAGCGTTAGATCATCTGCGTATAGGAGTTCCCATGGGCAGCCGGTCTTGAACTCCACTGTTATAGCCTGAAGGGCAATAATAAATAATAGAGGGCTAAGAACGGAGCCCTGATGAACACCAACTTTTACACTTAACTCTTCACTATATTCATTGTTAATTCTAACCTTGCTGACTGTTTCTTTATACATGGGTTGTATAGCTCTCACAAGCCATTCATCAACACCTAGTTTTCTAAGAGCCCACCAAATAATGGAACGGGGGACTCTGTCGAAGGCTTTCTCCAAGTCGACAAAAGCTAAGTATAGGGGTTTACTTTTAGCTAGGTACTTCTCCTGTAGTTGTCGTACAATGAAAAGAGCATCTGTGGTACTTTTACCTGACATAAACCCGAACTGCATTTCATCTAGATCAATTCTCTCTCTGATTAGTTGCGCTATTACTTTTTCTGTGACCATCATGACCTGGTCGATTAATTTAATGCCTCTATAGGGCATCTCCTTTACCCTATATATTATATATGCATGGTAGTGAGACATGGGCAGCAACTGCAGAGCATATGCGACGGCTGGAGAGAAATGAGGCAAGCATGCTTCGTTGGATGTGTAGTGTAAATGTGCGTGAACGACCCACCATAAATGTGTTGAGAGAGAAACTGTGTACGGGAGAGGAGACTGAGGTGGTATGGACATGTGATGCGCATGGAGGATGACTGATGGGTGAAGAAGTGCCAGGAAATGCCAGTTGAAGGAAGACGTGGTAGAGGCAGACCACGAAAAATATGGGCGGAGGTGGTGAGAGCAGACCTCAGATCATTGAAGCTCACGGTGGAGATGATGAAGGACCGTGACGAGTGGAGAGATGCTGTGCTGAAATAGATCCGTCCCACCCTTGCAAGCAGGGAAAAGCGGACATAAAATGATGATGATGATATATATATGTGATGATGATGATTTATATATAAGATTTTAATAAAACGTATTTAAGTGAATTATGACTGTTGCATTAGACTAACAAGAATATTCCATCCCTGTTAGAATAACTCCTCAGAATCAATCAAATACAAATTAATATCGCACATGTTCTAGAATTCCAGAGAAAGAGCGAAAAACGAATGCTAGCGTGGAAAATGGACATTAAATGATGATGATATTGATATATAGCACCCAGCACACACTGTAAATGAGGTTGGTGTTAGGAAGGGCATCCAGCTGTAGAAATCAAGCCAGAATCAGTTCCCGTATGAACAAGACAAGGTCAGCTGACTGGACACTGCCCACAACAGGACAACCCGTCTAACCTATGCTAGCGTGGAAGAACGGACGTAAAACGGTGATGATGATGATGATGACATATATATACGAAGGTATAAAGAACTTTGAGATTTGAGGCATAAACATAAAACAATGAACTGAAAAGACTGTTGAGAGAGAGAGAGAGAGAGAGAGAGAGATGTAAAATCCTGACCATGGTGCTAAGCTGTTTCAGCTTGTGTATTTTAACCGGGCTGGATACCCGATCGCACAGTTAAACCACTGGGGGGTGAAGGACCTCTGGCCCTTGTCAGGGCATTCTTCTAGGAGAAGGCATCTCAGGAAACTGGGTTAACTCCGGCATAAAACCTGCGGCTCAGTAGTTACCGATGATGTTGATCTTTTCGGGTTATAGCTACTGTCGCTCAGAGAGTGGGATTGGGTCAGTGCACAGTCTTTCCTCACTTTAAAAATATTCTTCATGCACAGGCATTGCACGATAGAATTAATTAGTAATTATTAATAGTGTTATTATTATTGTTATGACCATGCTGTAAAATGGAGGGGTAGAGAGGGCCCATGAGTTCAGTAAGACATCCTCTCTAGTGCTGGTGATAGAATAAAAGCACCCAGTCCATGCTGTAAAGTGGCACTGGTGTTAGGAAGGATATCCAACCAGTGTATTAATGCCAAAACAATTATGAGCACAACAACAAATATATATCGCAATAACTGCGTAAACAGCAATAACACTAACCATGTTAGGGCTGCGCACGGTAGTGGGTGGTCTGGTGCGGCCATGTGCGAGAACCCCCCGACCGTCTTCAAGCAATCGCACTACAGGAAAAGGTACAAGAATATGAAGACGTCGCATCTCAGAGTTGCAACACTTAATGTTGGCACTCTCACAGGTAGATCTGGTGAAATAGCGGAGATGCTGGAGAGAAGACATGTGGATGTGTGCTGCGTGCAAAAGGTGAGATGGAGAGGTGCCTCTGTGAGACTAATCGCAGGCAAACATCTTAGTTATAAGCTTTTCTGGGTAGATAAGGATGATGGGTTAGGAGGAGTAGGCATTTTCCTTGCTGAGAGATGGATCAATAAGATAATAAAGGTAGTTCGAGTTAATAATAGAATTAAGCTTAAATTTGTTGTAGGCAGGAGACTACTGACAATCATCTCTGCCTAGGCTCCCCAGACAGGCCTACGTAAAGAAGAGAAAGACTGCTTTTACGAGCAACTTTTACAAACAGCCGTAATGACAGAGGACGGAGACATCGTTATGCTAGCAGGGGATTTCAATGGTCATGTTGGACAGCTCCAGGATGGTTACACTAGGGTACATGGTGGGCACGGTTACGGCTCAAGAAATGAAGGAGTGAGACTTCTTGAATTTTGTGATGCAAGTGCACTAACCATTTGCAACACTAACTTCCAGAAACCTGCCAACCACCTAATAACCTACAAATCAGGCGAGCACATAAGCCAGATTGACTTCTTACTAGTTAGGCAGCGAGACAGGCAGATGGTCTCAAATACCAAGGCATACCCTGGGCAAGAATGTACCCTACTACAGCATAGGTTAGTCGTTAGTGATATCTCAGTAAGCAAGAGACGGAATGAGATATACAGGAAAGTGTGGAGAAGAAAGGTCTGGAAGCTAAAAGACCTTTCACTAAAATACAAATTTAGGAAAGCCCTTCAAGATGTGTGTGACGAACAAGACGACGATTTAGAGTCATATGACATAGATGATAACTGGAATTTCTTACGTGACAACTTACTGCAGGTTACTGATGAAACTTGTGGCTGGAACAGAGCTCCAACGAGACAGAGAGTGACCTGGTGGTGGAACAGCATGGTAGATAGGGCCATTAGAGACAAAAGACTAGCATGCAATGCTTGGAAAAAGGGTGGGAGTAGAGAAGGATATACAGCCACTAAGAGGGAAGCTAGACGTCAGGTGTACTTAGCACGCGGGGAGGCTGAGAGTAGGAGGTTTGCCAAGGTTCTGCGACAGGAAGATGAGAGACGTGCAATGTTCCACAAATCAGGATGTTGTTGGAGATAAATGTGTCCGGAATGATGCCGGTGTACTTAGTGTCACGAATGATTAGAAAAAGGAGGCCTGGAAATGTCATTATGAGAGACTGATGAATGTGGAGAACGAATGGGAGAGAGAGAAATTACCCTCAGTAGATCCAACAGAGGGACCAGCTATTGAGATTGATGAATATAGGGTCAAAAAGGCGATTAAGAAAATGAAAAATGGTAAGGCCGCTGGACCGTCTGGGATGGTTGCTGAGATACTGAAGGCATCAGGGGACGTAGGCACTAAACTGGTTGCACGCATCATCAGTCAGGCTATATATGGCGGTGTCATACCCCAAAACTGGTGCAGCAGTATTCTCATAAATTGCTACAAAGGTAAAGGGGATGCTCTGGAGAGGAGCAATTATAGGGGTATAAAACTGATGGATCAGGTTATGAAAGTGGCAGAAAGCATATTAACACAACTAATTAGAGAAAGAGTCAAACTAGATGAGATGCAGTTTGGTTTTGTGCCTGGGAAAAGTACAACAGATGCCCTCTTCTTGGTGAGACAATTACGAGAGAGGTTCTTAGAGAAGAATAAGCCACTATACTTAGCTTTTGTTGACCTAGAGAAGGCCTTTGATAGGGTACCCCGATCTGTCATCTGGTGGTCCCTAAGGAAACTAGGAATGGCTTGTGAGGACAGTGCAAACTTTGTACAGAGGTGCTGTCAGTAAAGTCAGGGTAGGAATGGAGTTTAGTGAGGAATTCCAGATATAAGTAGGAGTACATCAGGGTTCGGTCCTCAGCACGCTCTTGTTCATTATAGTCCTCCAAGCCATAACGGAGGAGTTTAAGACTGGCTGTCCATGGGAACTTCTCTATGCTGATGATCTGGCTCTTATAGCAGAATCAGTAGAGGAGCTAGAGAATAAATTCTGGCTATGGAAACGGCAGTTGGAATCAAGAGGACTGAGAGTGAACTTAGCTAAGACAAAAGTGTTGATGAGTAGAAAAGAGGACAAAACTCTGATTCCGTCAGGGAAATGGCCATGTTCAATATGCAGAAAAGGAATTGGCATAAATTATATAAAATGCACACAATGCAGATCTTGGGTACACAAGAGATGTAGCGGGATAGCAGGCAAACTAACAGGTAGGGAAAAATACGTATGCAGTCGATGTACAGGGAAATTTGACAGTAGAAGTCGCATTGATAGACACATTTTTCAAATGCAGGTGGGTGCTATAGAAGTGGTTGATAGCTTCCGGTACCTAGGTGATCAGATTAGCATGGGAGGGGGGTGTTCCGAGGCCATAGTATCTAGAATAAGGACGGGTTGGAAGAAGTTTAGGGAGCTTCTTCCTCTGCTGATGAAGAAGGGTTTCTCCCTGCATACGAAAGGCCGGTTGTATGATGCCTGTGTGAGGAGCGTGATGCTGCATGGTAGTGAGACATGGGCAGCGACTGCAGAGGATACACGACGGCTGGAGAGAAAGGAGGCAAACATGCTCCATTAGATGTGCAGTGTCAATGTGCGTGAACGACCGAGCATGGATGTGTTGAGAGAGAAACTGTGTCTGAGAGGGATAGATTGTAGTGTGCGGGAGAGGAGACTGAGGTGGTATGGACATGGCGGATGACCGATGGGTGAAGAAGTGCCAGGAAATGCCAGTTGAAGGAAGACGTGGTAGAGGTAGACCACGAAAAACATGGGCGGAGGTGGTGAGAGCAGACCTCAGATCGCTGAAGCTCACGGTGGAGATGACGAAGGACCGTGACAAGTGGAGAGATGCTGTGCTGAATAGGACCCATCCCACCCTTACAATCAGGGAAAAGCAGACGTAAAATGAAGATGATGATATATATGTATGTATATATATATATATATATATATATGTACACATATATATATACATAAAGAAATTTAACTCAAAAGTAGAGTGTTTTGAAAAGTGAGTGTATAGGAATCTCAGGAAAATGGGAAACTCGGTGTATGGAAGCTGTTAGAACAGCAAAATACGGTTGAAGCAGTGTTGGGTAAAATATTTCCTGGAAGGACAGAGATCAGTGGCTAGATGTGAGTTGATTTGAAGGAAGGAAGAGAAGATAGGAAGGAAGAAAAAGAACGGATGAAAACGAACAGATCATAAACATTAATATACGCTCGTCAGATTTCAACTTCCAACGGTTTTGATGAATTAATGAGACTACTGTAGGGAATAGGAGGCTCGTAACGGAGAATCAAGTATCTTCGTTCATATATTGTTTGTGTTGGGACAATTTAGAGAGAGAGAGAAAGATGATACATCATCATCATTTTTACGTCCGCTTTTCCCTGCTTGCAAGGGTGGTACGGGAACTGATTCTCGCTTGATTTCTACAGCTGGATGCCCTTCCTAACACCAACCTCATTTACAGTGAGTGCTGGTTGCTTTTTTGCCGTGGCCCCTACACGACCACTTTGCAGTGGAATGATAGGGACCCCAGTCCCTAGCATCTCATTTCTACAGCTGAGTAAACTGGAGCAATGTGAAATAAAGTGCCTTGCTCAAGGAAACAGCACATCACCCGGTCTGAGAATTGAACGCACAACCTTTTGATTGCAAGGCCAATGCTCTAACCACTGTATATATATATATGTATGTATTTATATATATGTGGGTGTGAGGATGTGTGTGTGTGTGTGTGTGTGTGTGTGATTGTAGACACCTGACCATTTTTGCAGACCTCACCAATGAATAGCCATTGTTTGTTTGGAATAAATGACCCTTAATAATTAGAAGTGCCTCTCAGTTTGTCTATAGGTACTTGGCTTGAATTTTCTTCTGTCTTTGTTTCTCTAAATATAGTTTTTAAAGAATCTCCTTTCTTTAAATCCATCAACCAATGGCCTCCACACACCCCAATCACCAGAAAATGTATAAATAGCACCATATTACTTGGATAGTCGGCTTTCTGATGATTTCTCCCGAATGAAACAGTTCTAATCCTGTAGAAGCCATTTCTATATTAAATATTTACACTCTGCTGTATTGAGTACCTTACTTACTGTGGTTACCACCGATTGAACCCGGGATAAACATATATATATATATATATGTTTGAGGTTGTGTATGTATATATGTATATATCTTTAAATATTAAAACCTGTTCACTTGAGTTACTAATTCAATTTTTACGTTCCGCTATGTTAAATATTAGCTGTTGCACTAACATTGATTTCAAGAAGTTTATGAGGTAACAATTAATTTATATTTCCATTTAATAATTCTGATGATTCCAATTTTTTGTTTATTTAATTGATTGAGTAATAATTAATTATGTGTCTACTTAAAATGTGGATGAAACTTTCATTAATTTATTAAAATGAATTATAATTGACCATTTTGGTATTTTATAATATCAGAGTGTGTGTGTTTGTTTGTGTGTGCCATCCACAGGTAATGGTTTAAGTAATATAGTGATATAGTTATGCATTATAACTGGAGGTAAACATTTATAGCTTGTCCACTTAAATATTCTACACTATAAGTACACTATACACTATACTATACACTATACAGTACACAATACACGATACACTATACACTATACAATACACAATACAGTATACAGTACACTATACACTATACAGTACACTATACAATATACAATACACTATACAGTACACCATACACTATACAGTACACCATACACTATACAGTACACCATACACTATACAGTACACCATACACTACACTATACACTATACAGTACACTATACACTATACAGTACACTATACACTATACAGTACACAATACACTATACAGTACACAATACACTATACAGTACACCATACACTATACAGTACACCATACACTATACAGTACACCATACACTATACAGTACACCATACACTATACAGTACACCATACACTATACAGTACACCATACACCATACACTACACTATACACTATACAGTACACTATACACTATACAGTACACTATACACTATACAGTACACTATACACTATACAGTACACAATACACTATACAGTACACAATACACTATACAGTACACAATACACTATACAGTACACTATACACTATACAGTACACTATACACTATACAGTACACTATACACTATACAGTACACAATACACTATACAGTACACTATACACTATATACTATACACTATACAGTACACTATACACTATACAGTACACTATACACTATACAGTACACAATACACTATACAGTAAACTATACACTATACAGTACACAATACACTATACAGTACACAATACACTATACAGTACACTATACACTATGCAGTACACTATACACTATACAGTACACTCACTATACACTATATACTATACAGTACACTAAACACTATATACTATACAGTACACTAAACACTATACAATACACAATACACAATACACTATACAGTAGACTATAGACTATACACTATACAGTACACTATACACTAAACTATACACTATACAGTACACAATATACTATACAGTACTCTATACACTATACGGTACACAATACACTATACAGTACACTATACACAATACACTATACAGTACACAATACACTATACACTATACAGTACACAATACAGCACACAATACACTATACAGTACATTATACACTATACAGTACACTATACATTATACAGTACACAATACACTATACACTACAGAATACACAATGCACTATACAGTACACAATACACTATACAGTACACTATACACTATACAGTACACAATACACTATACACTATACAGTACAGAATACACAATGCACTATACAGTACACAATACACTATACAGTACACAATACACTATACAGTACACTATACACTATACAGTACACTATACACTATACAGTACACAATACACTATACACTATACACTATACAGTACACCATACACTATACAGTACACTATACAGTAAACTATACATTATACAGTACACAATACACTATACAGTACACTATACACTATACAGTACACTATACACTATACAGTACACTATACACTATACAGTACACTATACACTATACAGTACACTATACACTATACAGTACACTATACACTATACAGTACACAATACACTATACAGTAAACTATACACTATACAGTACACAATACACTATACAGTACACTATACACTATACAGTACACTATACACTATACAGTACACTATACACTATACAGTACACTATACACTATACAGTACACTATACACTATACAGTACACTATAAACTATACAGTACACTATACACTATACAGTAAACTATACACTATACAGTACACAATACACTATACAGTACACTATACACAATACACTATACAGTACACTATACACTATACAATACAATATACAGTACACTATACACTATACGGTACACAATACACTATACAGTACACTATACACAATACACTATACAGTAAACTATACACTATACACTATACAGTACACAATACACTATACAATACACAATACACTATACAGTACACTAAACACTATACAATACACTATACAGTACACAATACACTATACAGTACACTATACACTATACACTATACAGTACACAATACACTGTACACTATACACTACACTATACACAATACAGTACATTATACACTATACATTACACAATACACTATACACTATACAGTACACTATACACTATACAGTACACCATATACTATACAGTACACTATACAGTACACCATACACTATACAGTACACTGTACACTATACAGTACACTATACACTATGCAGTACACTATACACTATGCAGTACACTATACACTATACACTATACAGTACACTCACTATACACTATATACTATACAGTACACTAAACACTATATACTATACAGTACACTAAACACTATACAATACACAATACACTAGACTATACACTATACACTATACAGTACACTATACACTATACACTATACAGTACACTATACACTATACAGTACACAATATACTATACAGTACACTATACACTATACAGTACACTATAAACTATACAGTACACTATACACTATACAGTAAACTATACACTATACAGTACACAATACACTATACAGTACACTATACACAATACACTATACACTATACAGTACACAATACACTATACAGTACACTATACACTATACACTATACAGTACACTATACAGTAAACTATACACTATACACTATACAGTACACAATACACAATACACTATACAGTACACTAAACACTATACAGTACACAATACACTATACAGTACACTATACACTATACAGTACACAATACACTGTACACTATACACTATACACTATACACAATACAGTACATTATACACTATACAGTACACAATACACTATACACTATACAGTACACTATAGAGTACACCATATACTATACAGTACACTATACTATACACTATACACTATACAGTACACCATACACTATACAGTACACTGTACACTATACACTATACAGTACACTCACTATACACTATATACTATACAGTACACTAAACACTATATACTATACAGTACACTAAACACTATACAATACACAATACACTATACAGTAGACTATACACTATACACTAAACTATACACTATACAGTACACAATATACTATACAGTACTCTATACACTATACGGTACACAATACACTATACAGTACACTATACACAATACACTATACAGTACACTATACACAATACACTATACAGTACACTATACACTATACACAATACACTATACAGTACACAATACACTATACAGTACACAATACAGCACACAATACACTATACAGTACATTATACACTATACAGTACACTATACATTATACAGTACACAATACACTATACAGTACACAATACACTATACAGTACACTATACACTATACAGTACACAATACACTATACACTATACAGTACAGAATACACAATGCACTATACAGTACACAATACACTATACAGTACACAATACACTATACAGTACACTGTACACTATACACTATACAGTACACAATACACTATACAGTACACAATACACTATACAGTACACAATACACTATATACAATACACTATACAGTACACTATACACTATACAGTACACTGTACACTATACAGTACACAATACACTATACACTATACACTATACAGTACACCATACACTATACACTATACAGTAAACTATACACTATACAGTACACAATACACTATACAGTACACTATACACTATACAGTACACTATACACTATACAGTACACTATACACTATACAGTAAACAATACACTATACAGTAAACTATACACTATACAGTACACAATACACTATACAGTACACTATACACTATACACTATACAGTACACTATAGACTATACAGTACACAATACAGTACACTATACACTATACACTATACAGTACACTATAAACTATACAGTACACTATACACTATACAGTAAACTATACACTATACAGTACACAATACACTATACACAATACACTATACTGTACACAATACAATATACAGTACACTATACACTATACGGTACACAATACACTATACAGTACACTATACACAATACACTATACAGTAAACTATACACTATACACTATACAGTACACAATACACTATACAATACACAATACACTATACAGTACACTAAACACTATACAGTACACAATACACTATACAGTACACAATACACTATACAGTACACTATACACTATACAGTACACAATACACTGTACACTATACACTATACACTACACTATACACAATACAGTACATTATACACTATACAGTACACAATACACTATACACTATAGAGTACACCATATACTATACAGTACACTATACTATACACTATACACTATACAGTACACTGTACACTATACAGTACACTATACACTATGCAGTACACTATACACTACACTATACACTATACAGTACACTATACACTATACACTATACACTATATACTATACAGTACACTAAACACTATACAATACACAATACACAATACACTAGACTATACACTATACACTATACAGTACACTATACACTATACAGTACACTATACACTATACAGTACACAATATACTATACAGTACTCTATACACTATACGGTACACAATACACTATACAGTACACTATACACAATACACTATACACTATACAGTACACAATACACTATACACTATACAGTACACAATACACTATACACTATACACAATACAGCACACAATACACTATACAGTACATTATACACTGTACAGTACACTATACATTATACAGTACACAATACACTATACAGTACAGAATACACAATGCACCATACAGTACACAATACACTATACAGTACACTGTACACTATACACTATACAGTACACAATACACTATACACTATACAGTACAATATACACTATGCGGTACACAATACACTATACAGTACACTATACACAATACACTATACAGTACACTATACACTATACAGTACACTATACACTATACAGTACACTATAAACTATACAGTACACTATACACTATACAGTAAACTATACACTATACAGTACACAATACACTATACAGTACACAATACACTATACAGTACACTATACACTATACGGTACACAATACACTATACAGTACACTATACACAATACACTATACAGTAAACTATACACTATACAGTACACAATACACAATACACTATACAGTACACTAAACACTATACAGTACACAATACACTATACAGTACACTATACACTATACAGTATACTATACACTATACAGTACACAATACACTATACACTATACAGTAGACTATACACTATACAGTATACTATACACTATACAGTACACAATACACTATACACTATACACTACACTATACACAATACAGTACATTATACACTATACAGTACACAATACACTATACACTATACAGTACACCATACACTATACAGTACACTGTACACTATACACTATGCAGTACACTATACACTATACAGTACACTATACACTATACACTATACAGTACACTCACTATACACTATATACTATACAGTACACTAAACACTATATACTATACAGTACACTAAACACTATACAATACACAATACACTATACAGTAGACTATACACTATACACTATACAGTACACTATACACTATACAGTACACTATACACTATACAGTACACAATATACTATACAGTACTCTATACACTATACGGTACACAATACACTATACAGTACACTATACACTACACAATACACTATACACAATACAGCGCACAATACACTATACAGTACATTATACACTATACAGTACACTATACATTATACAGTACACAATACACTATACAGTACAGAATACACAATGCACCATACAGTACACAATACACTATACAGTACACTGTACACTATACAATACACAATACACTATACAGTACACTGTACACTATACACTATACAGTACACAATACACTATACACAATACACTATACACTATACAGTACACAGTACACAATACACTATACAGTACACCATACACTATACAGTACACTATACACTATACAGTAAACTATACACTATACAGTACACAATACACTATACAGTACACTATACACTATACAGTACACTATACACTATACAGTACACAATACACTATACAGTAAACTATACACTATACAGTACACTATACACTATATAGTACACAATACACTATACAGTAAACTATACACTATACAGTACACTATACACTATACAGTAAACTATACACTATACAGTACACTATACACTATACAGTACACAATACACTATACAGAACACAATACACTATACAGTACACTATACACTATACAGTACACAATACACTATACAGAACACAATACACTATACAGTACACTATACACTATACAGTACACAATACACTATACAGTACACAATACACTATACAGTACACAATACACTATACAGTACACAATACACTATACAGTACACAATACACAATACTCTATACAGTACACAATACACTATACACTATACAGTACACAATACACTATACAGTAAACTATACACTATACAGTACACTATACACTATACAGTAAACTATACACTATACAGTACACTATACACTATACAGTACACAATACACTATACAGTACACTATACACTATACAGTACACTATACAGTACACAATACACTATACAGTACACTATACACTATACAGTACACTATACACTATACAGTACACCATACACTATACACTATACAGTACACCATACACTATACACTATACAGCACACCATACACTATACACTATACAGTACACTATACACTATACACTAAACTATCCACTATACTGTACACTATACACAATACACTATACACTATACAGTACACTATACAGTACACTATACACTATACAGTACACAATACACTATACTGTACACTATACACTATACAGTAAACTATACACTATACTATACACCATACAGTACACTATACAGTACACTATACACTATACAGTACACTATACACTATACAGTACAGTATACACTATACAGTAAACTATACACTATACAGTACACTATACACTATACAGTAAACTATACACTATACAGTAAACTATACACTATACAGTAAACTATACACTATACAGTACACTATACACTATACACAATACAGTACACTATACACTATACAGTACACAATACACTACACTATACACTATACTATACACCATACAGTACACTATACACTTGTAGTAAGACGCCTCATGCTCCTTGATAGAACAACGCCGGTTGAGAATGCCAGAAAGAAAAGACAGACAGCCACTGGAAAGCCGACTGATCACACGCCAGAAACCAGCCTCTGTACAACACCTTTGTTTGTGCTACATCAAAAAATAAACGTATGTTTCATCTCTAATTTCTGCTGTTGAAATAATTATTATGTCACTCGTATCTCGATAACATCTACAACTAATACTGCTAAAGTGGTGACCCCGACGTAAGAATTTAACGCAGCCCTTCTTTTTCACGCTGCCGGCCTTTTTTCGCAACTTGTGAAAATAAAAAATATTCCTTTTAAAATTATCGAAAAATTAGTAGTATTTCAAAAAAACTTTTTGCTACACTCGACAACAACAAAGACAGCAGCAGCAGCGACAACATTGTTTAACCACTGACCAAAACAGGGAATAGTGAGTGGCAGCTTCATAGCCTTACCGACGCAAACCACCACACATCGGAAATATCAAAACGATTCATTCGTGTCGATAATTTAGAGCAACTTTTTTTTATTCACTTGAATATTTCATTTCCGTTGCCAACTTTTTCGCAACTTACAGAAGAAAAAAGAAAAAAGTGTATTTTTCCGGCGTTGCGTTCCTTCCCAGTTTTGTAACGGACACATTTTTTGAATTGCGTATGTGTTCCATGACTGATCAAGAGAGAAGAGACTAAACTTTTTTTTGGTGAACATAACTGCCCCGCATGGGGATATACATGCCTTACCTTTTTCTAAGGGATTTTTAGCCACTGGCTACCTTTGTTGATATCCAACGCGGATATATTTTAAAAAAAAAAAAAAACATTTTTTTTTCCCTCTTTTTTACCTTATTTGATTTGGCTGGTTCGTTGAGGCAACGCGAGGGGACAGACGTTGAAGGAAAATTTTTTTTTAAAAGATATATATCTGTATTTTATGTATTTTGCATATTTCCTTATGTTTTGAATGTCTGTTTCTTTTTGCCCTTTAACTTTTTCTCAATATTGGCTGTTCTCTTTTTACTGTACAAGGGTACATTAATTGCTCTTGAGATATATAGGTATATATATTTGTTTTAATTTTAAAAGTTGACATGAATGTACCACATTTGCCCGCCTTTACTGGAAAACCTAAGATGTGGTTTGCCCAGTTACAGGCGTATTTTACGGTCTGTAAGACCGAATCTGACCAGCGCCTCGCTGTACTGATTAGCGGCCTTCCCCCTAATCTAGCAGATTCGGTCCAAGACCTAATTACAGACCCCCCCTCTGACTTGACGTATGAGTTTTTGAAGGGCGAGATTTTGAGGAGGAATTGTAAGTCGGTAGAGAGTCGTTTTCGGTCACTGATCGAGGACGAACGATTAGGTGACAGGACCCCTACCGCTTTTCTCCAGCATTTGCGGGATTTGAGCGATTCCCAAGATCAGGATAGCCCTTTCCTGAAGCAATTGTTCTTCTCTCGCCTACCTCAAGAGGTACAGGCGATCCTAGCCCATATGCTAGAGGTGAATACCCTGGATCACATTGCTGTCGCTGCTGACAAAATTGTAGAGGTGACGAAGAGAGACACTTCGAAGCCAAAGTACGTTGCTTCCTCTTCTCTTCCTCAATCACGCTCATCAGCGTCTGATGACAAATTAATCACCTCTATGGAAGCCATGACTCGTCAAATGGCGGAGTTGTGCACGGAATTCAGGTCCTTTGGACGGCAGAGGAGCCGCTCACGACGTTATTCAACTTCTCGCCACCGTAGCCCTTCCAACACACCAGGAACACCATATTGTTATTACCATGAAAGATAT
The DNA here is from genome assembly GCA_964016885.1 of Eledone cirrhosa. Classification (NCBI taxonomy): domain Eukaryota; kingdom Metazoa; phylum Mollusca; class Cephalopoda; order Octopoda; family Eledonidae; genus Eledone; species Eledone cirrhosa. The sequence continues at coordinate 23,583,470 of OZ024741.1, forward strand.
GGTAAAAAAGCCGCCCGTTGTAGGCCTCCTTGTGCTTACGAGGGAAAAGACGACCAGAGTCACTAACGGCGGATAGTGCGCTCTGCGAAACAACATCTAACCGCCACTTTTTCATTGAGGACCTGCTGTCAGGTAGAGCTTTTCTGGTTGACACAGGTGCAGCTTGTTCCGTATGGCCTGTGTGTTGTATGAAGGAGACTCCCCCTGAGACGCCTATTGAGTTGCAGGCAGTAAATTGTTCGTTGATTCGAACTTTCGGACAAATCTCGTTACCTTTGCAGTTTCGTAATCTGCGGCGCGAGTTTAAATGGATATTTACTGTCGCTGCCTTGCCGTATCCGATTCTAGGCGCGGATTTTCTCCACCATTTTTCATTGACGGTGGACCTTCGTGGTAAACGCCTAATTGATGGCATCACGGGATTAACTGTTGTTGGCAAGGCAGCAGGAGTTCCAACGGTTAGCCCGACATTTTTTCTTGCTAACACCGGTGATCCTTTCCATGCGTTGTTGAACTCGTTCCCGCAACTGACTCGGGGAAATTTTCGATTTGATGAACCAACTCATACCACGGAGCACTTCATATCTACAACTGGTGCTCCCGTTTTCTCTCGTCCTCGTCGCTTGCCTCCGGACAAACTCAAAGCAGCACGATCAGAATTTGATCATATGCTGCAAATGGGGATTATTCGTCCGTCCACGAGCCCGTGGGCGTCCCCATTGCACATGGTACCGAAAGCGAATGGCGATTGGAGACCAACTGGAGATTATCGACGCCTGAATTCGATAACGGTACCGGACCGTTATCCTATCCCTCATCTGCAAGACTTTGCGTCTTCGTTGCAGGGATGCAAGATATTCTCCAAACTGGATTTAATTCGTGCGTACCATCAAATTCCTGTCCATAAAAATGACATTCCAAAAACGGCTATAGTTACGCCATTTGGGTCTTTCGAGTTTTTGACTATGCCGTTCGGATTAAGGAATGCCGCTAGTACTTTTCAGCGGTTTATGGATGAGGTTACTCGCGGCCTCGATTTCGTCTATACCTATATTGACGACCTGCTCATTGCTAGTTCTTCTCCAGAGCAGCATACGCACCATTTGAATCTTCTTTTCCGCCGATTGAAGGCGTATAACGTGCAGCTTAATGCATCCAAATGTGTTTTTGGTGCTGAGTCACTGACTTTCTTGGGTCACGTCATCGATGCTGACGGTATTCGACCCCGGCCTGAGCGAGTTAAGGTCATAGAACATTTGCCTCCACCGACCTCACTACGTCAGTTACGCCAGTTCTTAGGTCTGGTTAACTTTTATAGGTGTTTCGTGCCAAATTGTGCAAAATTGCTTTTCTCCCTGACAGAAATTTTGAAAAATTGTCGGAGGAAGAACAAAGATATTTCTTTGACAGACACTCAACTTGCTGATTTTCAGCACGCCAAAACTGTTTTGGCTAATGCTTCGTTACTGACTCACCCGGTACCCGGTGCAAAGCTAACGCTTTGTGTTGATGCATCGGATATCGCTGTGGGTGCAGTACTACAGCAAAACATCAATGGTTACCAGCAACCGCTGGAGTTTTTTTCCCAAAAGCTAAATCCTGCTGAGACGCGCTACAGCACCTTTGGAAGAGAGCTTTTAGCCATCTATTTGGCCGTGAAACATTTTTCACATGTGCTAGAGGGTAGACAATTTACTATCCTCACTGACCATAAACCATTGACTTTTGCTTTGAGAGCGAAGGCTGATAAATACTCGCCCAAAAAGACGAGACACCTTGATTTCATCTCGCAATATACGAGTGATATCCAGCACATTCCAGGTTCACTAAATACAGCGGCCGATGCTTTGTCCCGCTTACCCATGACAGCGATCTCGTCATCCTCTGACATAGATCTGACTCGTTTGGCTGCGGATCAGCCTCCCCTTGAGTCATTGGATGTCACATCGCCCGAGTTTGCGAATTGCGAGATGAAATATTTGCCTCTGTCGACTGCAGTTGGCCAAATTCTCTGCGACGTCTCTTTGGACGTGCCTAGGCCCTTCGTTCCAGAGAATCATCGTCGGACCGTGTTTCTGGGATTACATTGTATCTCGCATCCAGGATCTTCTGCCACAGCAAAGCTCATATCAGCTAGATTTTTCTGGCCAAATATGAGGCGTGAAATTGCTGCTTGGTGCCGTTCCTGCGTCGCTTGCCAGAGATCAAAGGTCCATCGACACGTCAAGGCGCCCCTGGGTACCTTTGCTAACCCAGATGCGCGTTTTTCACATATTCATATTGACATAGTGGGACCTTGGCCTGTCAGCGATGGTTTTTCTTATCTACTTACCGTCATTGACCGTTTTTCGAGATGGCCTGAGGCCATCCCCTTGAAAAACATCACCGCGGAGACAACAGCACGTGCTCTTGTGTCTGGATGGATCTCTCGTTATGGAGTTCCATCCACAATAACTACCGACCGTGGACGACAGTTCAAGTCGAGCCTTTTCCTCGAGCTGTCAAAATTAATTGGTGCTAAACGCATTAGAACTACGGCATACCATCCCACTTCGAATTGTATGGTGGAGCGTTTTCACCGCCAACTGAAGGCCTCCTTAATGGCCTCAATGGACTCGGTGCATTGGAGCGAGTACCTCCCTATTGTGCTACTAGGGATTCTGTCAACGGTGAAGGTCGACTTTGGATTTTCACCGGCCGAAGTACTGTACGGTGCCCCTCTGACGTTGCCCGGGCAAATCCCTATCGATCTTGATGCCCAAGATCACGCTTCCTACGTGTCCCGTTTGCGCTCCTATTTCCAGGATTTGCCGCCAATGGACACTAGGAAACAAACTGTCAAGACTGCTGTCCCGAGGGATATTGCCTCGTGGACGCATGTCTTTGTAAGGAATGATACGGTGAAGCCCCCGCTCACACAGCCTTACACTGGACCTTACCGTGTCTTAGCGCGCTCGGCTAAGCATTTCACGTTAGATATTAAGGGGTCCAGGGAGACAGTTACATTAGACAGGCTTAAGCAGGCGCACCTTGACACGGACGCTGTGGTTCCTGATCCACGAACCCCTTCGTATTTGCCTGTTGAGCGAACGACTGTTCCTGAACCACCATCATCGCCTGTCCCTACACCACCACCATCGCCACGTTACAAGACCACGACCCGTTCAGGTCGTAGGGTCCACTGGCCCAAAAAATTTTGCAGCACCGTCTATATTTAGACTATGTTAGCTGCACCTTTTTTTTGCCTCTGTGTTTCTGTTTTTTCTTTGCCTTGTTTTTTTTATGCATGCATGTCGTTTTTTTTTTTAACATTTTTCAAATCCTTATTCTGGATTCAATTTTTGCTAGAGCGGATAGCTCCCCCTTGTTGCATTGTTCGCCATCTTACTCCAGATGTGAGTAATGACATCGATTTTCAATAATTTGAAAATCTGGCTTGAGGTACTGTAGTAAGACGCCTCACGCTCCTTGATAGAACAACGCCGGTTGAGAACGCCAGAAAGAAAAGACAGACAGCCACTGGAAAGCCGACTGATCATACGCCAGATACCAGCCTCTGTACAACACCATTGTTTGTGCTACATCAAAAAATAAACGTATATTTCATCTCTAATTTCTGCTGTTGAAATAATTATTATGTCACTCGTATCTCGATAACATCTACAACTAATACTGCTAAACACTATACAGTACACAATACACTATACAGTACACTATACACTATACAGTATACTATACACTATACAGTACACTATACACTATACAGTACACTATACACTATACAGTACACTATACACTATACAGTACACTATACACTATACAGTACACTATACACTATACACTATACAGTACACTATACACTATACAGTAAACTATACACTATACACTATACAGTACACTATACACTATACAGTACACTATACACTATACAGTACACTATACACTATACAGTACACTATACACAATACACTATACAGTACACTATACACTATAGAGTACACTATACACTATACAGTACACTATACACAATACACTATACAGTACACAATACACTATACAGTACACTATACACTATACAGTACACTATACACTATACAGTACACTATACACTATACACTATACAGTACACTATACACTATACAGTACACTATACACTATACAGTACACAATACACTATACAGTACACTATACACTATACTATACACTATACAGTACACTATATACTATACGGTAAACTATACACTATACAGTACACTATACACAATACACTATACAGTACACTATACACTATACAGTACACAATACACTATACAGTAAACTATACACTATACAGTACACTATACACTATACAGTACACTATACACTATACAGTACACAATACACTATACAGTACACTATACACAATACACTACACTATACACTATACAGTACACTATACACTATACAGTACACTATACACTATACAGTACACTATACACTATACAGTACACACTATACACTATACAGTACACAATACACTATACAGTACACAATACACTATACAGTACACAATACACTATACAGTACACTATACACTATACAGTACATTATACACTATACAGTACACTATACACTATACAGTACACTATACACTATACAGTACACTATACACTATACACTATACAGTACACAATACACTATACAGTACACAATACAGTACACAATACACTATACAGTACACTATACACTATACAGTACACAATACACTATACAGTACAGAATACACTATACAGTACACAATACACTATACAGTACACAATACACTATACAGTACACTATACACTATACAGTAAACTATACACTATACAGTACACAATACACTATACAGAACACAATACACTATACAGTATACACTATACAGTACACTATACACTATACAGAACACAATACACTATACAGTACACTATACACTATACAGTACACTATACACTATACAGTACACAATACAGTATACAGTACACAATACACTATACAGTACACAATACACTATACAGTACACTATACACTATACAGTACACTATACACTATACAGTAAACTATACACTAAAAAGTACACTATACACAATACACTATACAGTACACTATACACTATACAGTACACTATACACTATACAGTACACTATACACTATACAGTACACTATACACTATAAGTACACTATACACTATACAGTACACAATATGCTATACAGTACACTATACACTATACACAATACACTATACAGTACACTATACAGCACACAATACACTATACAGTACACTATACACTATACAGTACACAATATGCTATACAGTACACTATACACTATACACAATACACTATACAGTACACTATACAGCACACAATACACTATACAGTACACTATACACTATACAGTAAACTATACACTATACAGTACACTATACACAATACACTATACAGTACACTATACAGTACACTATACACTATACAGTACACAATACACTATACAGTACACAATACACTATACAGTACACAATACACTATACAGTAAACTATACACTATACAGTACACTATACACAATACACTATACACTATACAGTACACAATACACTATACAGTACACAATACACTATACACTATACAGTACACTATACAGTACACAATACACTATACAGTACACAATACACTATACAGTACACAATACACTATACAGTACACACTATACACTATACAGTACACTATACACTATACAGTACACAATACACTATACAGTACACAATACACTATACAGTACACAATACACTATACAGTACACAATACACTATACAGTACACTATACACTATACAGTAAACTATACACTATACACTATACACAATACACTATACAGTACACTATACACTATACAGTACACTATACACTATACAGTACACTATACACTATACAGTACACAATACACTATACAGTACACAACACACTATACAGTACACTATACACTATACAGTAAACTATACACTATACAGTACACTATACAGTACACTATACACTATACAGTACACTATACACTATACAGTACACAATACACTATACAGTACACTATATACAATACAGTACACTATACACTATACAGTACACAATACACTATACAGTACACAATACACTATACAGTACACTATACACTATACAGTACACAATACACTATACAGTACACTATATACAATACAGTACACTATACACTATACAGTACACTATACACTATACAGTACACAATACACTATACAGTACACTATACACTATACAGTACACAATATGCTATACAGTACACTATACACTATACAGCACACAATACACTATACAGTACACTATACACTATACAGTACACTATACACTATACAGTAAACTATACACTATACACAATACACTATACAGTACACTATACAGTAAACTATACACTATACAGTACACTATACACAATACACTATACAGTACACTATACACTATACAGTACACAATACACTATACAGTACACAATACACTATACAGTACACAATACACTATACAGTACACAATACACTATACAGTACACTATACAGTACACAATACACTATACAGTACACAATACACTATACAGTACACAATACACTATACAGTACACTATACACAATACAGTACACTATACAGTACACAATACACTATACAGTACACAATACACTATACAGTACACAATACACTATACAGTACACAATACACTATACAGTACACAATACACTATACAGTACACAATACACTATACAGTACACTATACACTATACAGTACACAATACACTATACAGTACACAATACACTATACAGTACACAATACACTATACAGTACACAATACACTATACAGTACACAATACACTATACAGTACACAATACACTATACAGTACACTATACAGTACACAATACACTATACAGTACACTATACACTATACAGTACACAATACACTATACAGTACACAATACACTATACAGTACACAATACACTATACAGTACACAATACACTATACAGTACACAATACACTATACAGTACACAATACACTATACAGTACACAATACACTATACAGTACACAATACACTATACAGTACACACTATACACTATACAGTACACAATACAGTATACAGTACACAATACACTATACAGTACACAATACACTATACAGTACACTATACACTATACAGTACACTATACACTATACAGTACACTATACACAATACACTATACAGTACACACTATACACTATACAGTACACAATACAGTATACAGTACACAATACACTATACAGTACACTATACACTATACAGTACACTATACACTATACAGTACACTATACACTATAAGTACACTATACACTATACAGTACACAATACACTATACAGTACACTATACACTATACAGTACACAATATGCTATACAGTACACTATACACTATACAGTACACTATACACTATACACAATACACTATACAGCACACAATACACTATACAGTACACTATACAGTACACTATACACTATACAGTAAACTATACACTATACAGTACACTATACACTATACACAATACACTATACAGTACACAATACACTATACAGTACACAATACACTATACAGTAAACTATACACTATACAGTAAACTATACACTATACAGTACACTATACACAATACACTATACAGTACACAATACACTATACACTATACAGTACACAATACACTATACAGTACACAATACACTATACACTATACAGTACACTATACACAATACACTAGACAGTACACAATACACTATACAGTACACTATACACTATACAGTACACAATACACTATACAGTACACAATACACTATACAGTACACAATACACTATACAGTACACAATACACTATACAGTACACAATACACTATACAGTACACACTATACACTATACAGTACACTATACACTATACAGTACACAATACACTATACAGTACACAATACACTATACAGTACACAATACACTATACAGTACACAATACACTATACAGTACACTATACACTATACAGTACACTATACACTATACAGTACACTATACACTATACAGTACACTATACACTATACAGTACACAATACACTATACAGTACACAACACACTATACAGTACACTATACACTATACAGTAAACTATACACTATACAGTACACTATACACAATACACTATACAGTACACTATACACTATACAGTACACTATACACTATACAGTACACAATACACTATACAGTACACTATATACAATACAGTACACTATACACTATACAGTACACAATACACTATACAGTACACAATACACTATACAGTACACTATATACAATACAGTACACTATACACTATACAGTACACAATACACTATACAGTACACAATACACTATACAGTACACTATACACTATACAGTACACAATACACTATACAGTACACTATATACAATACAGTACACTATACACTATACAGTACACAATACACTATACAGTACACTATACACTATACAGTACACAATACACTATACAGGACACTATACACGAGACAGTACACAGTACACTACACAATACACTATACAATACACAATACACTATACAGTACACTATACACTATACTGTACACACTAAACAATACACTATACACTATACAGTACACAATACACTATACTGTACACAATACACTATACACTATACAGTACACAATACACTATACACTATACAGTAAACTATACACTACACACTATACAGTACACTACACTATACAGTACACTATACACTATACAGTACACTATACACTATAGAGTACACAATACACTATACAGTACACTATACACTACATCATACACTCAACAGTACACTATACACTCTACAGTACACCATACACTACACTATACCATACACTATACACTATACAGTACACTATACACTATACAGTACACTATACACTATACTGTAGACTATACAATGCACTATACACAATATACTATACAGTGCACCATACACTATACAGTACACCATACACTACACAGTACACCATACACTATACAGTACACTATACACTTTACAATATATGTACACTATACAATACACCATACACTATACAGTACACTAAACACTATACAGTAGACTATACACTATACACTATACAGTACACTATACTGTACACCATACACTATACAGTGCACCTCACACTATACACCATACACTACACTATACAGTACACTAAACACTGTAGCAAGAGTTGCCTCCCTTGTCATGACAATCTCATCACCGCTCTCTAGACAGGAAGCAGCTGGAGTTGCTTCCCTTTGGGATTGACAGACTCCCTGTTGGTCACTTCCGGTCACCTCCTATTAAAGGAACAGGTCACCACGATATCTCTCTCTTGCCTCCTGATTTCCGAAGTCGTAACACCTGCGACCTTAGCTTGAGATGATTCATATTTTATAATCCTTCGCTACCAAGAACAATGCAATTTGCAGCCTGAGAGCCTAAGATGTTAATACCAGCTAGAAAAGATCTCTTCTTTTCTTTACCAACTTCAGCCTGGAGTTGTGACCATCGGGTAACGAATCCTTAATATTTAATACCTTTGACTTCTATGAAGTAAAAACATTATTACAACACACACTGGTATTTACTGTCTTTTATAATAATTTTATATGTACACCGATACTAATCTCCTAAAACACTATACAGTACACTATACAGTATACTATACACTATACAGTAGACTATATACTATACAGTACACCATACACTATACACTATACAGTACACTATACAGTACACTATACACCATACACCTTACACTATACAGTATACTATACAATATACAGTACATATACACTATACAGTACACTATACACTATACAGTACACCATACACTATACATTACACCATACACTATACACTATACAGTCCACCATATACAGTACGCTATACAGTACACCATACACTATACACTATATGTACACTATACACCATACAGTGCACCATACACTATACAGTATACTAAACACTATACAGTACACCATACACTATACAGTACACTACACTATACAGTTATCTTTTATACATAAAACTGGTTCACTTCCTGGAGGTCTTTCTGTCACTTTTTTCCATCCTATTTTGCTTGAATAAATATATTTAAATTTATCTTGAAGAATTGTTACACTCACACACACTTGTACACATGCACACACTCACACACACACACACACACACTCACTCACTCACTCATGCACTCACACACACTTTTACATACTCACCCTCACACACTTTCACATACACACATACTCAAATGCACACTCACTCACACACACACACTCAAACACATGCACATATATATAGCAAATAGATAAACTCCAGTGATGAGTTCTGGTATCTAAGAAGAAGCAATAGCAAAAGACCAAACCAAATGACTTCAAAATACCTTTTATAAGCAGCGAGTTCATTGGTCAGAGACTTCATTCGTATTCTAAGTTGTCGTTCAGATGATCTTAGCTGCCTGACCTAAACAGAAAGAAAAGGTACAAAGATGTGCTCACTCACTCTCTCTCAATAATATTCATAGCAATTGGTCGATATATAAAGTTATCATCGTCACCATCATTTAACGACCGCTTTCCTTTCTAGCAAGTGTTGGACAAGTCTACATAGAGCAAGTCAGTACTGAAGTGGGGCTACTGACCTCCCAGACAGCCCAAGGGGTCTGTATCCCATTTACATACAATCATATAAAGTCCAGACGAGAAGTTGTATCTTTTGACACAAACTAAACATTCCTACTAACCCTTTGTATGGCAAGCTTTCTACAACTCGATGCCCTTCCTAACACCAACCACTTTACAGTGTATACTGGGTGGTTTAAAAAGCAAAGGAAAATTTGATGAAGGAAACAATACTTCCATTGGTGTTTTCATCGCTGATACAATCAGCCAGTTATAACCCCTGGTAGCAGGAGGCAGAATTAGAACTCAGAATATATAGACCAAGATCAAATATCTCAACCAATTCTTTATCAATTCTGCTCATCAACACCTCTTGGACAGCTATTTTATTTATTAAACCTAAAAGGATGGAAGTGGATGAAGACAGCCAGAACAAATACCAAAGAATTTAATCCAATGCTCCAACAAATTTTCTAATTCACTGCCTGCATATAATATTCTTCTTTCTTTCTACCTTTCACTCCAGGGGAAGTTGTAGGGACACCATATTGACATATGGTATTTTTAGGGCAAGGAGGAACACCTCTGGTGTTAGTGGAATAATAAAATACACCCAGCTCATGCTATACTAGCTGAGAAAATTATGCTAAGATAATAATATGCAGGCACAAATGGTCCCGTAACTCCTGAGAGAGTTGTAGGGGTACCGTATTGACATAGTGTTTCTAGGGCAGGTTTAAACCTGGCACAGCCCATCTCCTCTCCAGGTCTTGATACAGCAGATGTCTTCCAGAGAAGGATGAGAAAGAGATGTAGAGGAAGAATTGACCTCAGTACTAGACTGGTACTTTTTTTATTAACCTTAAATGGATGAAAGGCAAAGTTGACCAGGATTTGAACTCAGGGAGCAGAGAGTTGGAACAAATACTGCAAAGCATTCTATCTGACATTCTAACAGCTCTGCCAATTCGCCACCTTGTATATAATATATAAAACTGAATAGTTTGATTTCCATCAACCCTTTTAACAATAGCAGTTAAAATTTAAAAGTCACAACACCAAGAGGAGGAAGAATCTAAAGGAGAGGGAAAAAAGACATTTATTATAATTTAAAATTTATGCTAAATTTTTAAGTTGTATCTCTTAGAATATTTGCAGAGTAGTTCTTCAGTAGTGCTGACTGGTTGTCTATTCTTACCAGCATGAAATGTGGATGTTAAATCAGGATGATGATCATATATGTGTGCAAAAGAGTTCTATGATACAAATCTACTTATAGTTTATCTAAAAACCTTCCATCATAATTCTTTGTAAGAACCTAATTTAAGTTATATTTAATAACAACCAGGTTAGTTAATGTTAGTCCAAATCCCTCCAGACTTGATTATTTTCAAAATTATTTAAAAGTCAAAGGCAGTATATAGGGCTAAAGTCATAGGCTGTCTTTCATTATATATAGAGTAATGAAAGGGTTAAAGACACAGGCTGTATCTTTCATTATATAAAGAATAATGAAAGGGTTAAAGACACAGGCTGTATCTTTCATTATATATAGCGTAATAAAAGGGTCAATTATATTTACAGCTTTTGGAAAAAGAAAAATATATAACAAAACATAAAAACTAAAAGTGAAAACAATTATATAAACATGAACAACACAATAATTATATCATCATTTCATTTTACGTCTGCTTTTCCCTGGATTTTCCATATGTATATAGGTTATATAATTTCTGCTATCATTATGTGGCTATGTAGTATGAAATAGGTTATATAAATAACAGAAATATTCTAAATACTTACTCTTTAACTCTTTTACCTGTTCCAGCTATCCGGCTGAGGCCATGCTGGGGCACCGTGTATGTTGCTACACATTCTATCTCCAGCCTGTGTTGGCTGGCCATTGGTGTAAGAGGAAGTCCGTTGCTGCTGCCCTTAGGTTACCTTCGTACTGTGCTCATCCGGGATCCTGGATGCAGAGTGTCAAGATGTTTCTTGAAAACATCCACGGCCACACCATACAGATCCCTCAAATTTCTTGGAAGCTTGTTGAAGAGTTGAGGACCTTTGAACCCCAGGCTATTGCAATATCTGCTCCTTATTCTAGATGTGAAAGACGGGACTTTGGCACCACACAGTGACGTCCTGTTTGGGGGTTGGTCCAGCTCTCAATGCCAAAGTTTGGTGCTAGTCCCTCCAGGATTTTCCATATGTATATCACTGCATATCTCTCCAGTCTTTGGTCCAAGGAGTAGAGTTTCAGTTCTTTTAGCCTCTTCCAGTAGCTTGTCTCCTTCATCGTGGCAATCCTCTTGGTGTAGCTTTGTTGGATTGTCTCAAGTTTCGTGGTTAATTTGATACTATGGGGTGGCCACTGCTGGGAGCAGTAGTTCAGGCAGCTTAGGACAAATGTCCTCCATAGTTTCAACATGGTCTCTCGGTATCTTGTCCGCAAAGTCCTCAATATCCAGCGAGTGTCTCCACATTGTCGCCACCCTCATGATGTGTGAAGAAAAAAATGCATCATCACTCATGTCTCTTCCGAGGTCTCGTATCGATTTCAACATGAGGATTTCGATCCCTTCTGGTCCGGTGTTGTACTGTCTTTGTGTTAGCAGGTTGGTATTGTAGGGCTTGAAATTTTCCAGCATTAAACTGCATGTTGTCCTCAGCCCATTTCTATATGGCATTCAGATCTTGTTGTAAAAGGGCAGCATCAGCCGGGTTTTTGATTGCCTGTGCTACCTTTGTGTCATCAGGATTCAAATAAATAGATAAACATTATGATTTTAACGAATATTACTGTGAGTTTTAATTATTAGGTATCAAGTACTAGAGCGTGTTTGTTTACAATATATGTTTAACAGATGCTAAATAAATTTAAATTATATATCGGATAACATATATATATTGTATATTTAATAATAATAATAAATAAAAACGAAAAACAATAGACATATTCAGTGATTTCCTCCTGTTGTGCTCCTATAAGGGTTTTTTGGGGAAGGGGTAGGTTGTCTCTGTTTATGTGAGTGTATTCTGTCTGGTGTGTGTTTATGTGTTTATATTCTATCTTTGGTAACTAGTGTGTGGATGTTGTTATTTCATATCAAAAACCTTACAAAACAAATAAATTATCTAATTTATTTATTCTACATAACAAGAGATTGGGAAGAGCATTCCAGCAACAAAACCTTAATTCTAGTTACACTTACTGGATCTTCAGCTAAAATAGCTTTGACATTTTGGTCTCACAATACATTAACAGGGGCTACATACTCCTAGTTTTGAAAATAATCAAGGATTTGGAGGGATTTAGTAAAATAAATAACTTTCTCATTATTTATCTGGTGTTTGAAATATAACTTAAAGAATTTTACATAAAATTGTGACGGAAGCTTTTTAGACAAAGTGGTATGAAACTCTCAGGACAGCTGGACAGCAGAAGGTCATCAGAGAAGAAACTCTGACGATAGGTGGTCAGCAGAAGGTCATCAGAGAAGAAACTCTGAGGAGAGGTGGACAGCACAAGGTCTTCAGAGAAGAAACTCTCAGGAGAGGTGGACAGCAGAAGGTCTTCAGAGAAGAAACTCTGAGGAGAGCTGGACAGCAGCAGGACATCGGAGAAGAAACCACCAGGAGAAGTGGACAGCACAAGGTCTTCAGAGAAGAAACTCTCAGGAGAGTTGGACAGCAGAAGGTCATTAGAGAAGAAACTCTGAGGAGAGCTGGACAGCAGAAGGTCTTCAGAGAAGAAACTCTCAGGACAGCTGAACAGCAGAAGGTCATCAGAGAAGAAACACTCAGGACAGCTGGACAGCAGAAGGTCATCAGAGAAGAAAATCTCAGGAAAGCTGGACAGCAGGTCTTCAGAGCAGAAACTCTCAGGACAGCTGGACAGCAGAGAAGAAACTCTCAGGATAGTTGGACAGCAGAAGGTCATCAGAGAAGAAACTCTCAGGAGAGCTGGACAGCAGAAGGTCTTTAGAGAAGAAACTCTGAGGAGAGCTGGACAGCAGGTCATCAGAGGAGAAATTCTCAGGACAGCTGGACAGCAGAAGGTCTTCAGAGAAGAAACTCTCTAAGGAGAGCTGGACAGTAGAAGGTCTTTAGAGGAGAAACTCTGAGGAGAGCTGGACAGTAGAAGGTCTTTAGAGGAGAAACTCTGAGGAGAGCTGGACAGTAGAAGGTCTTTAGAGGAGAAACTCTGAGGAGAGCTGGTCAGTAGAAGGTCTTTAGAGAAGAAACTCTGAGGAGAGCTGGACAGTAGAAGGTCTTTAGAGAAGAAACTCTGAGGAGAGCTGGACAGTAGAAGGTCTTTAGAGAAGAAACTCTGAGGAGTGCTGAACAGTAGAAGGTCTTTAGAGAAGAAACTCTGAGGAGAGCTGGACAGTAGGTCTTTAGAGAAGAAACTCTGAGGAGAGCTGGACAGTAGATCATCAGAGAAGAAACTCTCAGGACAGATGGACAGCAGAAGGTCTTCAGAGAAGAAACTCTCAGGAGAGTTGGACAGCAGAAGGTCATCAGAGAAGAAACTCTCAGGAGAGTTGGACAGCAGAAGGTCATCAGAGAAGAAACTCTGAGGAGAGGTGGACAGCAGAAGGTCTTTAGAGAAGGAACTCTGAGGAGAGCTGGATAGAAGAAGGTCTTTAGAGAAGAAACTCCGAGGAGAGCTGGACAGCAGAAGGTCTTTAGAGAAGAAACTCTGAGGAGAGCTGGACAGCAGAAGGTCATCAGAGAAGAAACTCTCAGGACAGCTGGACAGCAGAAGGTCATCAGAGAAGAAACTCTGAGGAGAGGTGGACAGCAGAAGGTCTTTAGAGAAGAAACTCTGAGGAGAGCTGGACAGCAGAAGGTCATCAGAGAAGAAACTCTCAGGACAGCTGGACAGCAGAAGGTCATCAGAGAAGAAACTACCAGGAGAGTTGGACAGCACAAGGTCTTTAGAGAAGAAACTCTGAGGAGAGCTGGACAGCAGAAGGTCTTCAGAGAAGAAACTCTGAAGAGAGTTGGACAGCAGAAGGTCATCAGAGAAGAAACTCTGAGGAGTGCTGGACAGCAGAAGGTCTTTAGAGAAGAAACTCTGAGGAGGGCTGGACAGCAGAAGGTCATCAGAGAAGAAACTACCAGGAGAGGTGGACAGCAGAAGGTCATCAGAGAAGAAACTCTCAGGACAGCTGGACAGCACAAGGTCATCAGAGAAGAAACTCTCAGGAGAGGTGGACAGCAGAAGGTCTTTAGAGAAGAAACTCTGAGGAGAGCTGGACAGCAGAAGGTCATCAGAGAAGAAACTACCAGGAGAGGTGGACAGCAGAAGGTCATCAGAGAAGAAACTCTCAGGACAGCTGGACAGCACAAGGTCATCAGAGAAGAAACTCTCAGGAGAGGTGGACAGCAGAAGGTCTTTAGAGAAGAAACTCTGAGGAGAGCTGGACAGCAGAAGGTCATCAGAGAAGAAACTCTCAGGACAGCTGGACAGCAGAAGGTCATCAGAGAAGAAACTACCAGGAGAGCTGGACAGCAAAAGGTCTTTAGAGAAGAAACTCTCAGGACAGCTGGACAGCAGAAGGTCATCAGAGAAGAAACTCTCAGGAGAGGTGGACAGCAGAAGGTCATGAGAGAAGAAACTACCAGGAGAGCTGGACAGCAGAAGGTCTTTAGAGAAGAAACTCTGAGGAGAGCTAGACAGTAGGTCATCAGAGAAGAAAGTCTCAGGACAGCTGGAGAGCAGAAGGTCATCAGAGAAGAAACTACCAGGAGAGTTGGACAGCACAAGGTCTTTAGAGAAGAAACTCTGAGGAGAGCTGGACAGCAGAAGGTCTTTAGAGAAGAAACTCTGAGGAGGGCTGGACAGCAGAAGGTCATCAGAGAAGAAACTCTCAGGACAGCTGGACAGCACAAGGTCATCAGAGAAGAAACTCTCAGGAGAGGTGGACAGCAGAAGGTCTTTAGAGAAGAAACTCTCAGGAGAGGTGGACAGCAGAAGGTCATCAGAGAAGAAACCACCAGGAGAGGTGGACAGCAGAAGGTCATCAGGGAAGAAACTACCAGGAGAGCTGGACAGCAGAAGGTCATCAGAGAAGAAACTCTCAGGAGAGCTGGACAGCAGAAGGTTTTTAGAGAAGAAACTCTGAGGAGAGCTGGACAGTAGAAGGTCATCAGAGAAGAAACTCTGAGGAGAGGTGGACAGCAGAAGGTCTTTAGAAAAGAAACTCTGAGGAAAGGTGGACAGCAGAAGGTCTTTAGAGAAGAAACTCTGAGGAGGGCTGAACAGCAGGTCATCAGAGAAGAAAGCACCAGGAGAGGTGGACAGCACAAGGTCTTCAGAGAAGAAACTCTCAGGAGAGGTGGACAGCAGAAGGTCATCAGAGGAGAAACTCTCAGGAGAGGTGGACAGCAGAAGGTCTTTAGAGAAGAAACTCTCAGGACAGCTGGACAGCAGAAGGTCATCAGAGAAGAAACTCTCAGGAGAGCTGGACAGCAGAAGGTCTTTAGAGAAGAAACTCTGAGGAGAGCTGGACAGCAGAAGGTCTTTAGAGAAGAAACTCTGAGGAGAGCTGGACAGCAGGAGGTCTTCAGAGAAGAAACTCTCAGGAGAGGTGGACAGCAGAAGGTCTTTAAAGAAGAAACTCTCAGGAGAGTTGGACAGCAGAAGGTCTTTAAAGAAGAAACTACCAGGAGAAGTGGACAGCAGAAGGTCTTCAGAGAAGAAACTCTCAGGACAGCTGGACAGCAGAAGGTCTTTAAAGAAGAAACTCTCAGGAGAGGTGGACAGCACAAGGTCTTTAAAGAAGAAACTCTGAGGAGAGGTGGACAGCACAAGGTCTTTAAAGAAGAAACTCTGAGGAGAGGTGGGCAGCACAAGGTCTTTAAAGAAGAAACTCTGAGGAGAGCTGGACAGCAGAAGGTCTTCAGAGAAGAAACTCTCAGGACAGCTGGACAACAGAAGGTCTTTAAAGAAGAAACTCTCAGGAGAGGTGGACAGCAAAAGGTCTTTAGAGAAGAAACTCTCAGGACAGCTGGACAGCAGAAGGTCTTTAAAGAAGAAACTCTCAGGAGAGGTGGACAGCACAAGGTCTTTAAAGAAGAAACTCTCAGGAGAGGTGGACAGCAGAAGGTCTTTACAGAAGAAACTACCAGGAGAAGTGGACAGCAGAAGGTCTTTACAGAAGAAACTACCAGGACAGCTGGACAGCAGAAGGTCTTCAGAGAAGAAAATCTGAGGAGAGCTGGACAGCAGGTCATCAGAGAAGAAACTCTCAGGACAGCTGGACAGCAGAAGGTCATCAGAGAAGAAACTCTGAGGAGAGCTGGACAGCAGAAGGTCATCAGAGAAGAAAGTCTCAGGACAGCTGGACAGCAGAAGGTCTTTAGAAAAGAAACTCTGAGGAGAGCTGGACAGCAGAAGGTCTTTAGAGAAGAAACTCTCAGGAGAGGTGGACAGCACAAGGTCTTCAGAGAAGAAACTCTCAGGAGAGGTGGACAGCAGAAGGTCTTTATAGAAGAAACTCTCAGGAGAGGTGGACAGCAATAGGTCATCAGAGAAGAAACTCTCAGGAGAGGTGGACAGCACAAGGTCTTCAGAGAAGAAACCCACAGGAGAGCTGGACAGCAGAAGGTCTTTAGAGAAGAAACTGTGAGGAGAGCTGGACAGCACAAGGTCTTCAGAGAAGAAACTCTCAGGAGAGCTGGACAGCAAAGGGTCTTCAGAGAAGAAACTCTCAGGAGAGCTGGACAGCAGAAGGTCTTTAAAGAAGAAACTCTCAGGAGAGGTGGACAGCACAAGGTCTTTAAAGAAGAAACTCTGAGGAGACGTGGACAGCACAAGGTCTCTAAAGAAGAAACTCTGAGGAGAGCTGGACAGCAGAAGGTCTTCAGAGAAGAAACTCTCAGGACGGCTGGACAGCAGAAGGTCTTTAAAGAAGAAACTCTCAGGAGAGGTGGACAGCAGGTCTTTAGAGAGGAAACTCTCAGGACAGCTGGACAGCAGAAGGTCTTTAAAGAAGAAACTCTCAGGAGAGGTGGACAGCACAAGGTCTTTAAAGAAGAAACTCTCAGGAGAGGTGGACAGTACAAGGTCTTTAAAGAAGAAACTCTCAGGAGAGGTGGACAGCAGAAGGTCTTTACAGAAGAAACTACCAGGAGAAGTGGACAGCAGAAGGTCTTTACAGAAGAAACTACCAGGACAGCTGGACAGCAGAAGGTCTTCAGAGAAGAAAATCTGAGGAGAGCTGGGCAGCAGGTCATCAGAGAAGAAACTCTCAGGACAGCTGGACAGCAGAAGGTCATCAGAGAAGAAACTCTGAGGAGAGGTGGACAGCAGAAGGTCATCAGAGAAGAAAGTCTCAGGAGAGGTGGACAGCAGAATGTCTTTAGAGAAGAAACTCTGAGGAGAGCTGGGCAGCACAAGGTCTTCAGAGAAGAAACTCTGAGGAGAGCTGGACAGCAGAAGGTCATCAGAGAAGAAAGTCTCAGGACAGCTGGACAGCAGAATGTCTTTAGAGAAGAAACTCTGAGGAGAGCTGGGCAGCACAAGGTCTTCAGAGAAGAAACTCTCAGGAGAGCTGGACAGCAGAAGGTCTTTAGAAAAGAAACTCTGAGGAGAGCTGGACAGCAGAAGGTCTTTAGAGAATAAACTCTCAGGAGAGGTGGACAGCACAAGGTCTTCAGAGAAGAAACTCTCAGGAGAGGTGGACAGCAGAAGGTCTTTATAGAAGAAACTCTCAGGAGAGATGGACAGCAAAAGGTCTTTAGAGAAGAAACTCTGAGGAGAGATGGACAGCAGAAGGTCTTTAGAGAAGAAACTCTGAGGAGAGCTGGACAGCAGAAGGTCATCAGAGAAGAAACCACCAGGAGAGGTGGACAGCACAAGGTCTTTAGAGAAGAAACACTCAGGAGAGCTGGACAGCAGAAGGTCATCAGAGAAGAATACTCTCAGGACAGCTGGACAGCAGAAAGTCATCAGAGAAGAAACTGCCAGGAGAGCTGGACAGCAGAAAGTCTTCAGAGAAGAAACTCTGAGGAGAGCTGGACGGCACAAGGTCTTCAGAGAAGAAAATCTGAGGATAGCTGGACAGCAGGTCATCAGAGAAGAAACTCTCAGGACAGCTGGACAGCAGAAGGTCATCAGAGAAGAAACTACCAGGAGAGCTGGACAGCAGAAGGTCTTTAGAAACCTGGTGGTTTCTTCTCTGATGACCTTCTGCTGTCCAGCTCTCCTGTGAGTTTCTTCTCTGAATACCTTCTGCTGTCCAGCTGTCCTGAGAGTTTCTTCTCTGATGACCTTCTGCTGTCCAGCTCTCCTGGTAGTTTCTTCTCTGATGACCCTCTGCTGTCCAGCTCTCCTGGTATTTTTATCTCTGATGACCTTCTGCTGTCCAGCTGTCCTGAGAGTTTCTTCTCTGATGACCTTCTGCTGTCCAGCTCTCCTGAGAATTTCTTCTCTGATGACCTTCTGCTGTCCAGCTGTCCTGAGAGTTTCTTCTCTGATGACCTTCTGCTGTCCACCTCTCCTGAGAGTTTCTTCTCTGATGACCTTCTGCTGTCCAGCTCTCCTGTGAGTTTCTTCTCTGATAACCTTCTGCTGTCCAGCTGTCTTGAGAGTTTCTTCTCTGATGACCTTCTGCTGTCCAACTCCCCTGAGAGTTTCTTCTCTGATGACCTTCTGCTGTCCAGCTGTCCTGAGAGTTTCTTCTCTGATGACCTTCTGCTGTCCAGCTGTCCTGAGAGTTTCTTCTCTGATGACCTTCTGCTGTCCACCTCTCCTGAGAGTTTCTTCTCTGATGACCTTCTGCTGTCCAGCTCTCCTGTGAGTTTCTTCTCTGATGACCTTCTGCTGTCCAGCTGTCCTGAGAGTTTCTTCTCTAATGACCTTCTGCTGTCCAACTCCCCTGAGAGTTTCTTCTCTGATGACCTTCTGCTGTCCAGCTGTCCTGAGAGTTTCTTCTCTGATGACCTTCTGCTGTCCAGCTGTCCTGAGAGTTTCTTCTCTGATGACCTTCTGCTGTCCACCTCTCCTGAGAGTTTCTTCTCTGATGACCTTCTGCTGTCCAGCTCTCCTGTGAGTTTCTTCTCTGATGACTTTCTGCTGTCCAGCTGTCCTGAGAGTTTCTTCTCTGATGACCTTCTGCTGTCCAACTCCCCTGAGAGTTTCTTCTCTGATGACCTTCTGCTGTCCAGCTGTCCTGAGAGTTTCTTCTCTGATGACCTTCTGCTGTCCTGAGAGTTTCTTCTCTGATGACCTTCTGCTGTCCAACTCCCCTGAGAGTTTCTTCTCTGATGACCTTCTGCTGTCCAGCTGTCCTGAGAGTTTCTTCTCTGATGACCTTCTGCTGTCCAGCTGTCCTAAGAGTTTCTTCACTGATGACCTTCTGCTGTCCACCTCCCCTGAGAGTTTCTTCTCTGATGACCTTCTGCTGTCCAGCTCTCCTGTGAGTTTTTTCTCTGATGACCTTCTGCTGTCCAGCTGTCCTGAGAGTTTCTTCTCTGATGACCTTCTGCTGTCCACCTCTCCTGGTGGTTTCTTCTCTGATGACCTTGTGCTGTCCATCTCTCCTGAGAGTTTCTTCTCTGATGACCTTCTGCTGTCCAGCTTTTCTGAGAGTTTCTTCTTTGAAGACCTTCTGCTGTCCACCTCTCCTCAGTGTTTTTTCTCTGATGACCTTCTGCTGTCCAGCTCCCCTCAGACTTTCTTCTCTAAAGACCTTCTGCTGTCCACCTCTCCTCAGAGTTTCTTCTCTGAGAGACCTTCTGCTGTCCACCTCTCCTCAGAGTTTCTTCTCTGATGACCTTCTGCTGTCCAGCTCTCCTGGTAGTTTCTTCTCTGATGACCTTCTGCTGTCCAGCTGTCCTGAGAATTTCTTCTCTGATGACCTGCTGTCCACCTCTCCTCAGTGTTTTTTCTCTGATGACCTTCTGCTGTCCAGCACTCCTCAGAGTTTCTTCTCTAAAGACCTTCTGCTGTCCACCTCTCCTCAGAGTTTCTTCTCTGAAGACCTTGTGCTGTCCACCTCTCCTGGTAGTTTCTTCTCTAAAGACCTTCTGCTGTCCATCTCTCCTCAGAGTTTCTTCTCTGAAGACATTCTGCTGTCCAGCTCTCCTGGTAGTTTCTTCTCTGATGACCTTCTGCTGTCCACTTCTCTTCAGAGTTTCTTCTCTGA
This sequence comes from Eledone cirrhosa, assembly GCA_964016885.1. NCBI lineage: Eukaryota > Metazoa > Mollusca > Cephalopoda > Octopoda > Eledonidae > Eledone > Eledone cirrhosa. The sequence continues at coordinate 23,605,355 of OZ024741.1, forward strand.
TGACCTTCTGCTGTCCAGCTCTCCTGAGTGTTTCTTCTTCTCTGATGACCTTCTGCTGTCCAGAGAAGAAACTCTCAGGAGAGGTGGACAGCAGAAGGTCTTTAAAGAAGAAACTCTCAGGACAGCTGGACAGCAGAAGGTCTTTAAAGAAGAAACTCTGAGGAGAGGTGGACAGCACAAGGTCTTTAAAGAAGAAACTCTGAGGAGAGGTGGACAGCACAAGGTCTTTAAAGAAGAAACTCTGAGGAGAGGTGGGCAGCACAAGGTCTTTAAAGAAGAAACTCTGAGGAGAGCTGGACAGCAGAAGGTCTTCAGAGAAGAAACTCTCAGGACAGCTGGACAGCAGAAGGTCTTTAAAGAAGAAACTCTGAGGAGAGGTGGACAGCACAAGGTCTTTAAAGAAGAAACTCTGAGGAGAGGTGGACAGCACAAGGTCTTTAAAGAAGAAACTCTGAGGAGAGGTGGGCAGCACAAGGTCTTTAAAGAAGAAACTCTGAGGAGAGCTGGGCAGCAGAAGGTCTTCAGAGAAGAAACTCTCAGGACAGCTGGACAGCAGAAGGTCTTTAAAGAAGAAACTCTCAGGAGAGGTGGACAGCAGAAGGTCTTTAGAGAAGAAACTCTCAGGACAGCTGGACAGCAGAAGGTCTTTAAAGAAGAAACTCTCAGGAGAGGTGGACAGCACAAGGTCTTTACAGAAGAAACTACCAGGAGAAGTGGACAGCAGAAGGTCTTTACAGAAGAAACTACCAGGACAGCTGGACAGCAGAAGGTCTTCAGAGAAGAAAATCTGAGGAGAGCTGGACAGCAGGTCATCAGAGAAGAAACTCTCAGGACAGCTGGACAGCAGAAGGTCATCAGAGAAGAAACTCTGAGGAGAGCTGGACAGCAGAAGGTCATCAGAGAAGAAACTCTGAGGAGAGCTGGACAGCAGAAGGTCATCAGAGAAGAAAGTCTCAGGACAGCTGGACAGTAGAATGTCTTTAGAGAAGAAACTCTGAGGAGAGCTGGGCAGCACAAGGTCTTCAGAGAAGAAACTCTCAGGAGAGCTGGACAGCAGAAGGTCTTTAGAAAAGAAACTCTGAGGAGAGCTGGACAGCAGAAGGTCTTTAGAGAAGAAACTCTCAGGAGAGGTGGACAGCACAAGGTCTTCAGAGAAGAAACTCTCAGGAGAGGTGGACAGCAGAAGGTCTTTATAGATGAAACTCTCAGGAGAGGTGGACAGCAGAAGGTCATCAGAGAAGAAACTCTCAGGAGAGGTGGACAGCACAAGGTCTTCAGAGGAGAAACTCACAGGAGAGCTGGACAGCAGAAGGTCTTTAGAGAAGAAACTGTGAGGAGAGCTGGACAGCACAAGGTCTTTAGAGAAGAAACTGTGAGGAGAGCTGGACAGCACAAGGTCTTTAGAGAAGAAACTGTGAGGAGAGCTGGACAGCACAAGGTCTTCAGAGAAGAAACTCTCGGGAGAGCTGGACAGCAGAAGGTCTTTAAAGAAGAAACTCTGAGGAGAGGTGGACAGCACAAGGTCTTTAAAGAAGAAACTCTGAGGAGAGGTGGACAGCACAAGGTCTCTAAAGAAGAAACTCTGAGGAGAGCTGGACAGCAGAATGTCTTCAGAGAAGAAACTCTCAGGACGGCTGGACAGCAGAAGGTCTTTAAAGAAGAAACTCTCAGGAGAGGTGGACAGCAGGTCTTTAGAGAGGAAACTCTCAGGACAGCTGGACAGCAGAAGGTCTTTAAAGAAGAAACTCTCAGGAGAGGTGGACAGCACAAGGTCTTTAAAGAAGAAACTCTCAGGAGAGGTGGACAGCAGAAGGTCTTTACAGAAGAAACTACCAGGACAGCTGGACAGCAGAAGGTCTTCAGAGAAGAAAATCTGAGGAGAGCTGGGCAGCAGGTCATCAGAGAAGAAACTCTCAGGACAGCTGGACAGCAGAAGGTCATCAGAGAAGAAACTCTGAGGAGAGGTGGACAGCAGAAGGTCTTCAGAGAAGAAACTCTCAGGAGAGGTGGACAGCAGAAGGCCTTTATAGAAGAAACTCTCAGGAGAGGTGGACAGCACAAGGTCTTCAGAGAAGAAACTCACAGGAGAGCTGGACAGCAGAAGGTCTTTAGAGAAGAAACTGTGAGGAGAGCTGGACAGCACAAGGTCTTCAGAGAAGAAACTCCCAGGAGAGCTGGACAGCAAAAGGTCTTCAGAGAAGAAACTCTCAGGAGAGCTGGACAGCACAAGGTCTTCAGAGAAGAAACTCTCAGGAAAGCTGGACATCAGGTCTTCAGAGAAGAACTTTTCCCCACTCAATCGAGTGTTGCAGCCCTTAACTTCTTACACTCTAAGGGGTCTGGGCCACACCCAGGTCATGACGCCTGGGTGCCCTTCTGCTCACATTTAACTATTCAAATATCAGAGACTATGGAAATTTTGTTGACAGGATCTAGCTCGAATTCCTCTCTGTTGCCTCTATAAACACTTTAAAACAAACAGTGTTGTATTGCACATCCAGTGGAAGTTTTGTATGAAAAGGCTCAAAGAAAACTGAAACTATTAAGAAAAATTCATGAAAAGTATAAATAAAAAATCTAAAAAGAAAAAGAAAAAAAAAAAAAAGTACTTTGAAAAACAACAGCAAAATAATCTAATCAATAATGAATACCTCTTGTTGTAAGTCAGAAAGTTCTTGAGTTTTCTTGCGGACAATGTGTTGATGTCGAGTCTTTTCTCTTAGCAATTCCATTTCTAGTTTTTTGACAACTGCCTTTAGAAGATGAATTTCTTTTTTGGTGCCACTGGCAGTCTTCTGAGTGGAGATCTCCTTAGAGTTACTATTACCATTTATACCAGCTGTCTTCTCCAGTTGATAGTTTGCCCAGTTAACAGCTAATTCTTCATTATCTGGTATATCTGTTCTGTAGCTGACAAAATAATCAATGAATAAAGTAAAGTGGCTTAATCCTTTACCATTTACATTACTCTATATTTACTATTATATTTTTATGGTAAACACTTTATTTCACATAACTATCTCACATAATATCAAATCTACGAGATTTTGATATTATTTATTTTGAGAATAATACCTTAACATAAGTATGAGCAGCCGGTTAAGGCCAGTTTGAACAGAAAGAGGGGAGAGAATTCTGGCCAGATATGGCCAGTTTAAATGCTACAGGGCTAATAAAGAGGTGTTGCATTCATTCTCTCACCTTTTGTTCAGTAAATGACAACAAATTAAAGATGTTCTGTTGGATGTGTAAAGTTAGAGTTGATAAACAATGAAACATTGAAGAGCTGAGAGAAAAACTGGACATAAGAGAAATCAGATATTGCATGCAAGAGAGAAGTTTATGCTGGTATGGAGATATAACACATATAGATGATGATTGAAAGGCAGCCATAGAAGAAGAAGAAGAAGGCCAAGATAGACATAGGCAGAGTGGTGAACTCTGATATCACAAGGGAAGATGACAAGGAAAAGAAACAAGTGGATAGATATGATACTAAAATAGACTCATCTAACACAGGCCAGTATTGAAAAAACAGATGGAAAAATGATGATTTTGTTAAATTCACTTCCTGAGTTCCAAGAGCTATATCATGACTGGAAAAACAAGAAGGGAGCAGATCAGAAACGAAAACATAGGTAGATGGTGCCAATCATATCTAACAACCAGCACTTCAGAGCCACAGGAAGACCACAACAACCAGCACTTCAGAGCCACAGGAAGACCACACAGGCCATGGATTGATGGGATTAGACATATTCTGCACACACAACATGACACTACTGCAGATTAATTTCATTTACTCATGACACCTTCATGGTAGAAGCATTTAGACTAAAAAAAGAAGTATTTAACAAATAGCTCAGTTTTTTGTTTTGTTTTGTTTGTTTAAGCCAAATTTTATGCAAATCTTTTATAACATAGCCATTATAGCTTTGTGAGATAATCAGTATTTTTTCAGAAGTGCAAACATGGTTCTATGATTAAGAAATTAACTTTGCAAACACGTTGTGATATGTCTGAACCACTGTACCCTTTGTTGTCATTTGTTTCTGAAACTCTTAAAAGACCCCTTCTGGTCCAAAAAATCTAAAGGTTTACACCTGGAAAGTTTCTAATCGGGGTGTTTTGAAAGCATGTCAGTCTACATGTTACTAATTTTGTCTAAAAGGCCAATACAGCTAAGCACCAGGGGTGTTGCAAAAGAACAATACCCACTGGATAGGACACCAGTCTATCACAGAGTTAACACCTAGCTGAAGAACAATTCCAACTGGATAGGACACCAGTCTATCACAGGGTTAACACTCAGCTGAAGAACAATTCCAACTGGATAGGACACCAGTCTATCACAGAGTTAACACTCAGCTGAAGAACAATTCCAATTGGATAGGACACCAGTCTATCACAGAGTTAACACTCAGCTGAAGAACAATTCCAACTGGATAGGACACCAGTCTATCACAGAGTTAACACTCAGCTGAAGAACAATTCCAATTGGATAGGACACCAGTCTATCACAGAGTTAACACTCAGCTGAAGAACAATTCCAACTGGATAGGACACCAGTCTATCACAGAGTTAACACTCAGCTAAAGAACAATTCCAATTGGATAGGACACCAGTCTATCACAGAGTTAACACTCAGCTGAAGAACAATTCCAACTGGATAGGACACCAGTCTATCACAGAGTTAACACTCAGCTGAAGAACAATTCCAATTGGATAGGACACCAGTCTATCACAGAGTTAACACTCAGCTGAAGAACAATTCCAACTGGATAGGACACCAGTCTATCACAAAGTTAACACTCAGCTGAAGAACAATTCCAATTGGATAGGACACCAGTCTATCACAGGGTTAACACTCAGCTGAAGAACAATTCCAACTGGATAGGACACCAGTCTATCACAGGGTTAACACTCAGCTGAAGAACAATTCCAACTGGATAGGACACCAGTCTATCACAGGGTTAACACCTAGCTGAAGAACAATTCCAACTGGATAGGACACCAGTCTATCACAGGGTTAACACTCAGCTGAAGAACAATTCCAACTGGATAGGACACCAGTCTATCACAGGGTTAACACTCAGCTGAAGAACAATTCCAACTGGATAGGACACCAGTCTATCACAGGGTTAACACACAGCTGAAGAACAATTCCAACTGGATAGGACACCAGTCTATCACAGGGTTAACACTCAGCTGAAGAACAATTCCAAATGGATAGGACACCAGTCTATCACAGGGTTAACACTCAGCTGAAGAACAATTCCAACTGGATAGGACACCAGTCTATCACAGGGTTAACACTCAGCTGAAGAACAATTCCAACTGGATAGGACACCAGTCTATCACAGGGTTAACACCTAGCTGAAGAATAATTCCAACTGGATAGGACACCAGTCTATCACAGGGTTAACACCTAGCTGAAGAACAATTCCAACTGGATAGGACACCAGTCTATCACAGGGTTGACACCAGTCTATCACAGGGTTAACACTCAGCTGAAGAAAAATTCCAACTGGATAGGACACCAGTCTATCACAGGGTTAACACCTAGCTGGAGAACAATTCCAACTGGATAGGACACCAGTCTATCACAGGGTTAACACCTAGCTGAAGAACAATTCCAACTGGATAGGACACCAGTCTATCACAGGGTTAACACCTAGCTGAAGAACAATCCCAAATGGATAGGACACCAGTCTATCACAGGGTTAACACACAGCGGAAGAACAATCCCAACTGGATAGGACACCAGTCTATCACAGGGTTATCACTCAGCTGAAGAACAATTCCAACTGGATAGGACACCAGTCTATCAGAGGGTTAACACTCAGCTGAAGAACAATTCCAACTGGATAGGACACCAGTCTATCACAGGGTTAACACCTAGCTGAAGAACAATCCCAAATGGATAGGACACCAGTCTATCACAGGGTTAACACTGAGCTGAAGAACAATCCCAAATGGATAGGACACCAGTCTATCAGAGGGTTAACACTCAGCTGAAGAACAATTCCAACTGGATAGGACACCAGTCTATCACAGGGTTAACACTCAGCTGAAGAACAATTCCAACTGGATAGGACACCAGTCTATCACAGGGTTAACACACAGCTGAAGAACAATTCCAACTGGATAGGACACCAGTCTATCACAGGGTTAACACACAGCTGAAGAACAATTCCAACTGGATAGGACACCAGTCTATCACAGGGTTAACACTCAGCTGAAGAACAATTCCAACTGGATAGGACACCAGTCTATCACAGGGTTAACACTCAGCTAAAGAACAATCCCAACTGGATAGGACACCAGTCTATAACAGGGTTAACACTCAGCTGAAGAACAATTCCAACTGGATAGGACACCAGTCTATCACAGGGTTAACACTCAGCTGAAGAACAATTCCAAATGGATAGGACACCAGTCTATCACAGGGTTAACACACAGCTGAAGAACAATTCCAACTGGATAGGACACCAGTCTATCACAGGGTTAACACACAGCTGAAGAACAATTCCAACTGGATAGGACACCAGTCTATCACAGGGTTAACACTCAGCTGAAGAACAATTCCAACTGGATAGGACACCAGTCTATCACAGGGTTAACACTCAGCTGAAGAACAATTCCAACTGGATAGGACACCAGTTTATCACAGGGTTATCACTCAGCTGAAGAACAATTCCAACTGGATAGGACACCAGTCTATGACAGGGTTAACACACAGCTGAAGAACAATTCCAACTGGATAGGACACCAGTTTATCACAGGGTTATCACTCAGCTGAAGAACAATTCCAACTGGATAGGACACCAGTCTATCACAGGGTTAACACACAGCTGAAGAACAATTCCAACTGGATAGGACACCAGTCTATCACAGGGTTAACACACAGCTGAAGAACAATTCCAACTGGATAGGACACCAGTCTATCAGAGGGTTAACACTCAGCTGAAGAACAATTCCAACTGGATAGGACACCAGTCTATCACAGGGTTAACACTCAGCTGAAGAACAATTCCAACTGGATAGGACACCAGTCTATCACAGGGTTAACACTCAGCAGAAGAACCATTCCAACTGGTTAGGACACCAGTCTATCAGAGGGTTAACACTCAGCTGAAGAACAATTCCAACTGGATAGGACACCAGTCTATCAGAGGGTTAACACCTAGCTGAAGAACAATTCCAACTGGATAGGACACCAGTCTATCACAGGGTTAACACTCAGCTGAAGAACAATTCCAACTGAATAGGACACCAGTCTATCACAGGGTTAACACACAGCTGAAGAACAATTCCAACTGGATAGGACACCAGTCTATCACAGGGTTAACACTCAGCTGAAGAACAATTCCAACTGGATAGGACACCAGTCTATCACAGGGTTAACACTCAGCTAAAGAACAATCCCAACTGGATAGGACACCAGTCTATCACAGGGTTAACACTCAGCTGAAGAACAATTCCAACTGGATAGGACACCAGTCTATCACAGGGTTAACACACAGCTGAAGAACAATTCCAACTGGATAGGACACCAGTCTATCACAGGGTTAACACTCAGCTAAAGAACAATCCCAACTGGATAGGACACCAGTCTATCACAGGGTTAACACTCAGCTGAAGAACAATTCCAAATGGATAGGACACCAGTCTATCACAGGGTTAACACTCAGCTGAAGAACAATTCCAACTGGATAGGACACCAGTCTATCACAGGGTTAACACTCAGCTAAAGAACAATCCCAACTGGATAGGACACCAGTCTATCACAGGGTTAACACTCAGCTGAAGAACAATTCCAACTGGATAGGACACCAGTCTATCACAGGGTTAACACTCAGCTGAAGAACAATTCCAACTGGATAGGACACCAGTCTATCACAGGGTTAACACACAGCTGAAGAACAATTCCAACTGGATAGGACACCAGTCTATCACAGGGTTAACACTCAGCTGAAGAACAATTCCAACTGGATAGGACACCAGTCTATCACAGGGTTAACACTCAGCTGAAGAACAATTCCAACTGGATAGGACACCAGTCTATCACAGGGTTAACACACAGCTGAAGAACAATTCCAACTGGATAGGACACCAGTCTATCACAGGGTTAACACTCAGCTGAAGAACAATTCCAAATGGATAGGACACCAGTCTATCACAGGGTTAACACTCAGCTGAAGAACAATTCCAACTGGATAGGACACCAGTCTATCACAGGGTTAACACTCAGCTGAAGAACAATTCCAACTGGATAGGACACCAGTCTATCACAGGGTTAACACCTAGCTGAAGAATAATTCCAACTGGATAGGACACCAGTCTATCACAGGGTTAACACCTAGCTGAAGAACAATTCCAACTGGATAGGACACCAGTCTATCACAGGGTTGACACCAGTCTATCACAGGGTTAACACTCAGCTGAAGAAAAATTCCAACTGGATAGGACACCAGTCTATCACAGGGTTAACACCTAGCTGAAGAACAATTCCAACTGGATAGGACACCAGTCTATCACAGGGTTAACACCTAGCTGAAGAACAATTCCAACTGGATAGGACACCAGTCTATCACAGGGTTAACACCTAGCTGAAGAACAATCCCAAATGGATAGGACACCAGTCTATCACAGGGTTAACACACAGCGGAAGAACAATCCCAACTGGATAGGACACCAGTCTATCACAGGGTTATCACTCAGCTGAAGAACAATTCCAACTGGATAGGACACCAGTCTATCAGAGGGTTAACACTCAGCTGAAGAACAATTCCAACTGGATAGGACACCAGTCTATCACAGGGTTAACACCTAGCTGAAGAACAATCCCAAATGGATAGGACACCAGTCTATCACAGGGTTAACACTGAGCTGAAGAACAATCCCAAATGGATAGGACACCAGTCTATCAGAGGGTTAACACTCAGCTGAAGAACAATTCCAACTGGATAGGACACCAGTCTATCACAGGGTTAACACTCAGCTGAAGAACAATTCCAACTGGATAGGACACCAGTCTATCACAGGGTTAACACACAGCTGAAGAACAATTCCAACTGGATAGGACACCAGTCTATCACAGGGTTAACACACAGCTGAAGAACAATTCCAACTGGATAGGACACCAGTCTATCACAGGGTTAACACTCAGCTGAAGAACAATTCCAACTGGATAGGACACCAGTCTATCACAGGGTTAACACTCAGCTAAAGAACAATCCCAACTGGATAGGACACCAGTCTATAACAGGGTTAACACTCAGCTGAAGAACAATTCCAACTGGATAGGACACCAGTCTATCACAGGGTTAACACTCAGCTGAAGAACAATTCCAAATGGATAGGACACCAGTCTATCACAGGGTTAACACACAGCTGAAGAACAATTCCAACTGGATAGGACACCAGTCTATCACAGGGTTAACACACAGCTGAAGAACAATTCCAACTGGATAGGACACCAGTCTATCACAGGGTTAACACTCAGCTGAAGAACAATTCCAACTGGATAGGACACCAGTCTATCACAGGGTTAACACTCAGCTGAAGAACAATTCCAACTGGATAGGACACCAGTTTATCACAGGGTTATCACTCAGCTGAAGAACAATTCCAACTGGATAGGACACCAGTCTATGACAGGGTTAACACACAGCTGAAGAACAATTCCAACTGGATAGGACACCAGTTTATCACAGGGTTATCACTCAGCTGAAGAACAATTCCAACTGGATAGGACACCAGTCTATCACAGGGTTAACACACAGCTGAAGAACAATTCCAACTGGATAGGACACCAGTCTATCACAGGGTTAACACACAGCTGAAGAACAATTCCAACTGGATAGGACACCAGTCTATCAGAGGGTTAACACTCAGCTGAAGAACAATTCCAACTGGATAGGACACCAGTCTATCACAGGGTTAACACTCAGCTGAAGAACAATTCCAACTGGATAGGACACCAGTCTATCACAGGGTTAACACTCAGCAGAAGAACCATTCCAACTGGTTAGGACACCAGTCTATCAGAGGGTTAACACTCAGCTGAAGAACAATTCCAACTGGATAGGACACCAGTCTATCAGAGGGTTAACACCTAGCTGAAGAACAATTCCAACTGGATAGGACACCAGTCTATCACAGGGTTAACACTCAGCTGAAGAACAATTCCAACTGAATAGGACACCAGTCTATCACAGGGTTAACACACACCTGAAGAACAATTCCAACTGGATAGGACACCAGTCTATCACAGGGTTAACACTCAGCTGAAGAACAATTCCAACTGGATAGGACACCAGTCTATCACAGGGTTAACACTCAGCTAAAGAACAATCCCAACTGGATAGGACACCAGTCTATCACAGGGTTAACACTCAGCTGAAGAACAATTCCAACTGGATAGGACACCAGTCTATCACAGGGTTAACACACAGCTGAAGAACAATTCCAACTGGATAGGACACCAGTCTATCACAGGGTTAACACTCAGCTAAAGAACAATCCCAACTGGATAGGACACCAGTCTATCACAGGGTTAACACTCAGCTGAAGAACAATTCCAACTGGATAGGACACCAGTCTATCACAGGGTTAACACTCAGCTGAAGAACAATTCCAACTGGATAGGACACCAGTCTATCACAGGGTTAACACTCAGCTAAAGAACAATCCCAACTGGATAGGACACCAGTCTATCACAGGGTTAACACTCAGCTGAAGAACAATTCCAACTGGATAGGACACCAGTCTATCACAGGGTTAACACTCAGCTGAAGAACAATTCCAACTGGATAGGACACCAGTCTATCACAGGGTTAACACACAGCTGAAGAACAATTCCAACTGGATAGGACACCAGTCTATCACAGGGTTAACACACAGCTGAAGAACAATTCCAACTGGATAGGACACCAGTCTATCACAGGGTTAACACTCAGCTGAAGAACAATTCCAACTGGATAGGACACCAGTCTATCACAGGGTTAACACTCAGCTGAAGAACAATTCCAACTGGATAGGACACCAGTTTATCACAGGGTTATCACTCAGCTGAAGAACAATTCCAACTGGATAGGACACCAGTCTATCACAGGGTTAACACACAGCTGAAGAACAATTCCAACTGGATAGGACACCAGTCTATCACAGGGTTAACACACAGCTGAAGAACAATTCCAACTGGATAGGACACCAGTCTATCAGAGGGTTAACACTCAGCTGAAGAACAATTCCAACTGGATAGGACACCAGTCTATCACAGGGTTATCACTCAGCTGAAGAACAATTCCAACTGGATAGGACACCAGTCTATCACAGGGTTAACACACAGCTGAAGAACAACTCCAACTGGATAGGACACCAGTGTATCACAGGGTTAACACACAGCTGAAGAACAATTCCAACTGGATAGGACACCAGTCTATCACAGGGTTAACACTCAGCTGAAGAACAATTCCAACTGGATAGGACACCAGTCTATCACAGGGTTAACACTCAGCAGAAGAACCATTCCAACTGGATAGGACACCAGTCTATCAGAGGGTTAACACTCAGCTGAAGAACAATTCCAACTGGATAGGACACCAGTCTATCACAGGGTTAACACTCAGCTGAAGAAAAATTCCAACTGGATAGGACACCAGTCTATCACAGGGTTAACACCTAGCTGAAGAACAATTCCAACTGGATAGGACACCAGTCTATCACAGGGTTAACACCTAGCTGAAGAACAATTCCAACTGGATAGGACACTAGTCTATCACAGGGTTAACACACAGCTGAAGACTGATACCCACTGGATAGGACACCAGTCTATCACAGGGTTAACACCTAGCTGAAGAACAATCCCAAATGGATAGGACACCAGTCTATCACAGGGTTAACACACGGCTGAAGAACAATCCCAACTGGATAGGACACCAGTCTATCACAGGGTTATCACTCAGCTGAAGAACAATTCCAACTGGATAGGACACCAGTCTATCAGAGGGTTAACACTCAGCTGAAGAACAATTCCAACTGGATAGGACACCAGTCTATCACAGGGTTAACACCTAGCTGAAGAACAATCCCAAATGGATAGGACACCAGTCTATCAGAGGGTTAACACTCAGCTGAAGAACAATCCCAAATGGATAGGACACCAGTCTATCAGAGGGTTAACACTCAGCTGAAGAACAATTCCAACTGGATAGGACACCAGTCTATCACAGGGTTAACACTCAGCTGAAGAACAATTCCAACTGGATAGGACACCAGTCTATCACAGGGTTAACACTCAGCTGAAGAACAATTCCAACTGGATAGGACACCAGTCTATCACAGGGTTAACACTCAGCTGAAGAACAATTCCAACTGGATAGGACACCAGTCTATCACAGGGTTAACACACAGCTGAAGAATAATTCCAACTGGATAGGACACCAGTCTATCACAGGGTTAACACACAGCTGAAGAACAATTCCAACTGGATAGGACACCAGTCTATCACAGGGTTAACACTCAGCTGAAGAACAATTCCAACTGGATAGGACACCAGTCTATCACAGGGTTAACACTCAGCTAAAGAACAATCCCAACTGGATAGGACACCAGTCTATCACAGGGTTAACACTGAGCTGAAGAACAATCCCAAATGGATAGGACACCAGTCTATCAGAGGGTTAACACTCAGCTGAAGAACAATTCCAACTGGATAGGACACCAGTCTATCACAGGGTTAACACTCAGCTGAAGAACAATTCCAACTGGATAGGACACCAGTCTATCACAGGGTTAACACTCAGCTGAAGAACAATTCCAACTGGATAGGACACCAGTCTATCACAGGGTTAACACACAGCTGAATAACAATTCCAACTGGATAGGACACCAGTCTATCACAGGGTTAACACACAGCTGAAGAACAATTCCAACTGGATAGGACACCAGTCTATCACAGGGTTAACACTCAGCTGAAGAACAATTCCAACTGGATAGGACACCAGTCTATCACAGGGTTAACACTCAGCTAAAGAACAATCCCAACTGGATAGGACACCAGTCTATCACAGGGTTAACACTCAGCTGAAGAACAATTCCAACTGGATAGGACACCAGTCTATCACAGGGTTAACACTCAGCTGAAGAACAATTCCAACTGGATAGGACACCAGTCTATCACAGGGTTAACACACAGCTGAAGAACAATTCCAACTGGATAGGACACCAGTCTATCACAGGGTTCACACACAGCTGAAGAACAATTCCAACTGGATAGGACACCAGTCTATCACAGGGTAACACTCAGCTGAAGAACAATTCCAACTGGATAGGACACCAGTCTATCACAGGGTTAACACTCAGCTGAAGAACAATCCCAACTGGATAGGACACCAGACTATCACAGGGTTATCACTCAGCTGAAGAACAATTCCAACTGGATAGGACACCAGTCTATCAGAGGGTTAACACTCAGCTGAAGAACAATTCCAACTGGATAGGACACCAGTCTATCACAGGGTTAACACCTAGCTGAAGAACAATCCCAAATGGATAGGACACCAGTCTATCACAGGGTTAACACTCAGCTGAAGAACAATCCCAAATGGATAGGACACCAGTCTATCAGAGGGTTAACACTCAGCTGAAAAACAATTCCAACTGGATAGGACACCAGTCTATCACAGGGTTAACACTCAGCTGAAGAACAATTCCAACTAGATAGGACACCAGTCTATCACAGGGTTAACACTCAGCTGAAGAACAATTCCAACTGGATAGGACACCAGTCTATCACAGGGTTAACACACAGCTGAAGAACAATTCCAACTGGATAGGACACCAGTCTATCACAGGGTTAACACTCAGCTAAAGAACAATCCCAACTGGATAGGACACCAGTCTATCACAGGGTTAACACTCAGCTGAAGAACAATTCCAACTGGATAGGACACCAGTCTATCACAGGGTTAACACTCAGCTGAAGAACAATTCCAACTGGATAGGACACCAGTCTATCACAGGGTTAACACTCAGCTAAAGAACAATCCCAACTGGATAGGACACCAGTCTATCACAGGGTTAACACTCAGCTGAAGAACAATTCCAACTGGATAGGACACCAGTCTATCACAGGGTTAACACTCAGCTGAAGAACAATTCCAACTGGATAGGACACCAGTCTATCACAGGGTTAACACACAGCTGAAGAACAATTCCAACTGGATAGGACACCAGTCTATCACAGGGTTAACACACAGCTGAAGAACAATTCCAACTGGATAGGACACCAGTCTATCGCAGGGTTATCACTCAGCTGAAGAACAATTCCAACTGGATAGGACACCAGTCTATCAGAGGGTTAACACTCAGCTGAAGAACAATTCCAACTGGATAGGACACCAGTCTATCACAGGGTTAACACCTAGCTGAAGAACAATCCCAAATGGATAGGACACCAGTCTATCACAGGGTTAACACTCAGCTGAAGAACAATCCCAAATGGATAGGACACCAGTCTATCAGAGGGTTAACACTCAGCTGAAGAACAATTCCAACTGGATAGGACACCAGTCTATCACAGGGTTAACACTCAGCTGAAGAACAATTCCAACTGGATAGGACACCAGTCTATCACAGGGTTAACACTCAGCTGAAGAACAATTCCAACTGGATAGGACACCAGTCTATCACAGGGTTAACACTCAGCTGAAGAACAATTCCAACTGGATAGGACACCAGTCTATCACAGGGTTAACACACAGCTGAAGAATAATTCCAACTGGATAGGACACCAGTCTATCACAGGGTTAACACACAGCTGAAGAACAATTCCAACTGGATAGGACACCAGTCTATCACAGGGTTAACACTCAGCTGAAGAACAATTCCAACTGGATAGGACACCAGTCTATCACAGGGTTAACACTCAGCTGAAGAACAATTCCAACTGGATAGGACACCAGTCTATCACAGGGTTAACACACAGCTGAAGAACAATTCCAACTGGATAGGACACCAGTCTATCACAGGGTTAACACACAGCTGAAGAACAATTCCAACTGGATAGGACACCAGTCTATCGCAGGGTTATCACTCAGCTGAAGAACAATTCCAACTGGATAGGACACCAGTCTATCAGAGGGTTAACACTCAGCTGAAGAACAATTCCAACTGGATAGGACACCAGTCTATCACAGGGTTAACACCTAGCTGAAGAACAATCCCAAATGGATAGGACACCAGTCTATCACAGGGTTAACACTCAGCTGAAGAACAATCCCAAATGGATAGGACACCAGTCTATCAGAGGGTTAACACTCAGCTGAAGAACAATTCCAACTGGATAGGACACCAGTCTATCACAGGGTTAACACTCAGCTGAAGAACAATTCCAACTGGATAGGACACCAGTCTATCACAGGGTTAACACTCAGCTGAAGAACAATTCCAACTGGATAGGACACCAGTCTATCACAGGGTTAACACTCAGCTGAAGAACAATTCCAACTGGATAGGACACCAGTCTATCACAGGGTTAACACACAGCTGAAGAATAATTCCAACTGGATAGGACACCAGTCTATCACAGGGTTAACACACAGCTGAAGAACAATTCCAACTGGATAGGACACCAGTCTATCACAGGGTTAACACTCAGCTGAAGAACAATTCCAACTGGATAGGACACCAGTCTATCACAGGGTTAACACTCAGCTAAAGAACAATCCCAACTGGATAGGACACCAGTCTATCACAGGGTTAACACTGAGCTGAAGAACAATCCCAAATGGATAGGACACCAGTCTATCAGAGGGTTAACACTCAGCTGAAGAACAATTCCAACTGGATAGGACACCAGTCTATCACAGGGTTAACACTCAGCTGAAGAACAATTCCAACTGGATAGGACACCAGTCTATCACAGGGTTAACACTCAGCTGAAGAACAATTCCAACTGGATAGGACACCAGTCTATCACAGGGTTAACACACAGCTGAATAACAATTCCAACTGGATAGGACACCAGTCTATCACAGGGTTAACACACAGCTGAAGAACAATTCCAACTGGATAGGACACCAGTCTATCACAGGGTTAACACTCAGCTGAAGAACAATTCCAACTGGATAGGACACCAGTCTATCACAGGGTTAACACTCAGCTAAAGAACAATCCCAACTGGATAGGACACCAGTCTATCACAGGGTTAACACTCAGCTGAAGAACAATTCCAACTGGATAGGACACCAGTCTATCACAGGGTTAACACTCAGCTGAAGAACAATTCCAACTGGATAGGACACCAGTCTATCACAGGATTAACACACAGCTGAAGAACAATTCCAACTGGATAGGACACCAGTCTATCACAGGGTTCACACACAGCTGAAGAACAATTCCAACTGGATAGGACACCAGTCTATCACAGGGTAACACTCAGCTGAAGAACAATTCCAACTGGATAGGACACCAGTCTATCACAGGGTTAACACTCAGCTGAAGAACAATCCCAACTGGATAGGACACCAGACTATCACAGGGTTATCACTCAGCTGAAGAACAATTCCAACTGGATAGGACACCAGTCTATCAGAGGGTTAACACTCAGCTGAAGAACAATTCCAACTGGATAGGACACCAGTCTATCACAGGGTTAACACCTAGCTGAAGAACAATCCCAAATGGATAGGACACCAGTATATCACAGGGTTAACACTCAGCTGAAGAACAATCCCAAATGGATAGGACACCAGTCTATCAGAGGGTTAACACTCAGCTGAAAAACAATTCCAACTGGATAGGACACCAGTCTATCACAGGGTCAACACTCAGCTGAAGAACAATTCCAACTAGATAGGACACCAGTCTATCACAGGGTTAACACTCAGCTGAAGAACAATTCCAACTGGATAGGACACCAGTCTATCACAGGGTTAACACACAGCTGAAGAACAATTCCAACTGGATAGGACACCAGTCTATCACAGGGTTAACACTCAGCTAAAGAACAATCCCAACTGGATAGGACACCAGTCTATCACAGGGTTAACACTCAGCTGAAGAACAATTCCAACTGGATAGGACACCAGTCTATCACAGGGTTAACACTCAGCTGAAGAACAATTCCAACTGGATAGGACACCAGTCTATCACAGGGTTAACACTCAGCTAAAGAACAATCCCAACTGGATAGGACACCAGTCTATCACAGGGTTAACACTCAGCTGAAGAACAATTCCAACTGGATAGGACACCAGTCTATCACAGGGTTAACACTCAGCTGAAGAACAATTCCAACTGGATAGGACACCAGTCTATCACAGGGTTAACACACAGCTGAAGAACAATTCCAACTGGATAGGACACCAGTCTATCACAGGGTTAACACACAGCTGAAGAACAATTCCAACTGGATAGGACACCAGTCTATCACAGGGTTAACACTCAGCTGAAGAACAATTCCAACTGGATAGGACACCAGTCTATCACAGGGTTAACACTCAGCTGAAGAACAATTCCAACTGGATAGGACACCAGTTTATCACAGGGTTATCACTCAGCTGAAGAACAATTCCAACTGGATAGGACACCAGTCTATCACAGGGTTAACACTCAGCTGAAGAACAATTCCAACTGGATAGGACACCAGTCTATCACAGGGTTATCACTCAGCTGAAGAACAATTCCAACTGGATAGGACACCAGTCTATCACAGGGTTAACACACAGCTGAAGAACAACTCCAACTGGATAGGACACCAGTGTATCACAGGGTTAACACACAGCTGAAGAACAATTCCAACTGGATAGGACACCAGTCTATCACAGGGTTAACACTCAGCTGAAGAACAATTCCAACTGGATAGGACACCAGTCTATCACAGGGTTAACACTCAGCAGAAGAACCATTCCAACTGGATAGGACACCAGTCTATCAGAGGGTTAACACTCAGCTGAAGAACAATTCCAACTGGATAGGACACCAGTCTATCACAGGGTTAACACTCAGCTGAAGAAAAATTCCAACTGGATAGGACACCAGTCTATCACAGGGTTAACACCTAGCTGAAGAACAATTCCAACTGGATAGAACACCAGTCTATCAGAGGGTTAACACTCAGCTGAAGAACAATTCCAACTGGATAGGACACCAGTCTATCACAGGGTTAACACCTAGCTGAAGAACAATCCCAAATGGATAGGACACCAGTCTATCACAGGGTTAACACTCAGCTGAAGAACAATCCCAAATGGATAGGACACCAGTCTATCAGAGGGTTAACACTCAGCTGAAGAACAATTCCAACTGGATAGGACACCAGTCTATCACAGGGTTAACACTCAGCTGAAGAACAATTCCAACTGGATAGGACACCAGTCTATCACAGGGTTAACACTCAGCTGAAGAACAATTCCAACTGGATAGGACACCAGTCTATCACAGGGTTAACACTCAGCTGAAGAACAATTCCAACTGGATAGGACACCAGTCTATCACAGGGTTAACACACAGCTGAAGAATAATTCCAACTGGATAGGACACCAGTCTATCACAGGGTTAACACACAGCTGAAGAACAATTCCAACTGGATAGGACACCAGTCTATCACAGGGTTAACACTCAGCTGAAGAACAATTCCAACTGGATAGGACACCAGTCTATCACAGGGTTAACACTCAGCTAAAGAACAATCCCAACTGGATAGGACACCAGTCTATCACAGGGTTAACACTGAGCTGAAGAACAATCCCAAATGGATAGGACACCAGTCTATCAGAGGGTTAACACTCAGCTGAAGAACAATTCCAACTGGATAGGACACCAGTCTATCACAGGGTTAACACTCAGCTGAAGAACAATTCCAACTGGATAGGACACCAGTCTATCACAGGGTTAACACTCAGCTGAAGAACAATTCCAACTGGATAGGACACCAGTCTATCACAGGGTTAACACACAGCTGAATAACAATTCCAACTGGATAGGACACCAGTCTATCACAGGGTTAACACACAGCTGAAGAACAATTCCAACTGGATAGGACACCAGTCTATCACAGGGTTAACACTCAGCTGAAGAACAATTCCAACTGGATAGGACACCAGTCTATCACAGGGTTAACACTCAGCTAAAGAACAATCCCAACTGGATAGGACACCAGTCTATCACAGGGTTAACACTCAGCTGAAGAACAATTCCAACTGGATAGGACACCAGTCTATCACAGGGTTAACACTCAGCTGAAGAACAATTCCAACTGGATAGGACACCAGTCTATCACAGGATTAACACACAGCTGAAGAACAATTCCAACTGGATAGGACACCAGTCTATCACAGGGTTCACACACAGCTGAAGAACAATTCCAACTGGATAGGACACCAGTCTATCACAGGGTAACACTCAGCTGAAGAACAATTCCAACTGGATAGGACACCAGTCTATCACAGGGTTAACACTCAGCTGAAGAACAATCCCAACTGGATAGGACACCAGACTATCACAGGGTTATCACTCAGCTGAAGAACAATTCCAACTGGATAGGACACCAGTCTATCAGAGGGTTAACACTCAGCTGAAGAACAATTCCAACTGGATAGGACACCAGTCTATCACAGGGTTAACACCTAGCTGAAGAACAATCCCAAATGGATAGGACACCAGTATATCACAGGGTTAACACTCAGCTGAAGAACAATCCCAAATGGATAGGACACCAGTCTATCAGAGGGTTAACACTCAGCTGAAAAACAATTCCAACTGGATAGGACACCAGTCTATCACAGGGTCAACACTCAGCTGAAGAACAATTCCAACTAGATAGGACACCAGTCTATCACAGGGTTAACACTCAGCTGAAGAACAATTCCAACTGGATAGGACACCAGTCTATCACAGGGTTAACACACAGCTGAAGAACAATTCCAACTGGATAGGACACCAGTCTATCACAGGGTTAACACTCAGCTAAAGAACAATCCCAACTGGATAGGACACCAGTCTATCACAGGGTTAACACTCAGCTGAAGAACAATTCCAACTGGATAGGACACCAGTCTATCACAGGGTTAACACTCAGCTGAAGAACAATTCCAACTGGATAGGACACCAGTCTATCACAGGGTTAACACTCAGCTAAAGAACAATCCCAACTGGATAGGACACCAGTCTATCACAGGGTTAACACTCAGCTGAAGAACAATTCCAACTGGATAGGACACCAGTCTATCACAGGGTTAACACTCAGCTGAAGAACAATTCCAACTGGATAGGACACCAGTCTATCACAGGGTTAACACACAGCTGAAGAACAATTCCAACTGGATAGGACACCAGTCTATCACAGGGTTAACACACAGCTGAAGAACAATTCCAACTGGATAGGACACCAGTCTATCACAGGGTTAACACTCAGCTGAAGAACAATTCCAACTGGATAGGACACCAGTCTATCACAGGGTTAACACTCAGCTGAAGAACAATTCCAACTGGATAGGACACCAGTTTATCACAGGGTTATCACTCAGCTGAAGAACAATTCCAACTGGATAGGACACCAGTCTATCACAGGGTTAACACTCAGCTGAAGAACAATTCCAACTGGATAGGACACCAGTCTATCACAGGGTTATCACTCAGCTGAAGAACAATTCCAACTGGATAGGACACCAGTCTATCACAGGGTTAACACACAGCTGAAGAACAACTCCAACTGGATAGGACACCAGTGTATCACAGGGTTAACACACAGCTGAAGAACAATTCCAACTGGATAGGACACCAGTCTATCACAGGGTTAACACTCAGCTGAAGAACAATTCCAACTGGATAGGACACCAGTCTATCACAGGGTTAACACTCAGCAGAAGAACCATTCCAACTGGATAGGACACCAGTCTATCAGAGGGTTAACACTCAGCTGAAGAACAATTCCAACTGGATAGGACACCAGTCTATCACAGGGTTAACACTCAGCTGAAGAAAAATTCCAACTGGATAGGACACCAGTCTATCACAGGGTTAACACCTAGCTGAAGAACAATTCCAACTGGATAGAACACCAGTCTATCACAGGGTTAACACCTAGCTGAAGAACAATTCCAACTGGATAGGACACCAGTCTATCACAGGGTTAACACACAGCTGAAGACTGATACCCACTGGATAGGACACCAGTCTATCACAGGGTTAACACCTAGCTGAAGAACAATCCCAAATGGATAGGACACCAGTCTATCACAGGGTTAACACACAGCTGAAGAACAATCCCAACTGGATAGGACACCAGTCTATCACAGGGTTATCACTCAGCTGAAGAACAATTCCAACTGGATAGGACACCAGTCTATCAGAGGGTTAACACTCAGCTGAAGAACAATTCCAACTGGATAGGACACCAGTCTATCACAGGGTTAACACCTAGCTGAAGAACAATCCCAAATGGATAGGACACCAGTCTATCACAGGGTTAACACTCAGCTGAAGAACAATCCCAAATGGATAGGACACCAGTCTATCAGAGGGTTAACACTCAGCTGAAGAACAATTCCAACTGGATAGGAAACCAGTCTATCACAGGGTTAACACTCAGCTGAAGAACAATTCCAACTGGATAGGACACCAGTCTATCACAGGGTTAACACTCAGCAGAAGAACAATTCCAACTGGATAGGACACCAGTCTATCACAGGGTTAACACTCAGCTGAAGAACAATTCCAACTGGATAGGACACCAGTCTATCACAGGGTTAACACACAGCTGAAGAATAATTCCAACTGGATAGGACACCAGTCTATCACAGGGTTAACACACAGCTGAAGAACAATTCCAACTGGATAGGACACCAGTCTATCACAGGGTTAACACTCAGCTGAAGAACAATTCCAACTGGATAGGACACCAGTCTATCACAGGGTTAACACTCAGCTAAAGAACAATCCCAACTGGATAGGACACCAGTCTATCACAGGGTTAACACTGAGCTGAAGAACAATCCCAAATGGATAGGACACCAGTCTATCAGAGGGTTAACACTCAGCTGAAGAACAATTCCAACTGGATAGGACACCAGTCTATCACAGGGTTAACACTCAGCTGAAGAACAATTCCAACTGGATAGGACACCAGTCTATCACAGGGTTAACACTCAGCTGAAGAACAATTCCAACTGGATAGGACACCAGTCTATCACAGGGTTAACACACAGCTGAATAACAATTCCAACTGGATAGGACACCAGTCTATCACAGGGTTAACACACAGCTGAAGAACAATTCCAACTGGATAGGACACCAGTCTATCACAGGGTTAACACTCAGCTGAAGAACAATTCCAACTGGATAGGACACCAGTCTATCACAGGGTGAACACTCAGCTAAAGAACAATCCCAACTGGATAGGACACCAGTCTATAACAGGGTTAACACTCAGCTGAAGAACAATTCCAACTGGATAGGACACCAGTCTATCACAGGGTTAACACTCAGCTGAAGAACAATTCCAAATGGATAGGACACCAGTCTATCACAGGGTTAACACACAGCTGAAGAACAATTCCAACTGGATAGGACACCAGTCTATCACAGGGTTAACACACAGCTGAAGAACAATTCCAACTGGATAGGACACCAGTCTATCACAGGGTTAACACTCAGCTGAAGAACAATTCCAACTGGATAGGACACCAGTCTATCACAGGGTTAACACTCAGCTGAAGAACAATTCCAACTGGATAGGACACCAGTTTATCACAGGGTTATCACTCAGCTGAAGAACAATTCCAACTGGATAGGACACCAGTCTATGACAGGGTTAACACACAGCTGAAGAACAATTCCAACTGGATAGGACACCAGTTTATCACAGGGTTATCACTCAGCTGAAGAACAATTCCAACTGGATAGGACACCAGTCTATCACAGGGTTAACACACAGCTGAAGAACAATTCCAACTGGATAGGACACCAGTCTATCACAGGGTTAACACACAGCTGAAGAACAATTCCAACTGGATAGGACACCAGTCTATCAGAGGGTTAACACTCAGCTGAAGAACAATTCCAACTGGATAGGACACCAGTCTATCACAGGGTTAACACTCAGCTGAAGAACAATTCCAACTGGATAGGACACCAGTCTATCACAGGGTTAACACTCAGCAGAAGAACCATTCCAACTGGTTAGGACACCAGTCTATCAGAGGGTTAACACTCAGCTGAAGAACAATTCCAACTGGATAGGACACCAGTCTATCAGAGGGTTAACACCTAGCTGAAGAACAATTCCAACTGGATAGGACACCAGTCTATCACAGGGTTAACACTCAGCTGAAGAACAATTCCAACTGGATAGGACACCAGTCTATCACAGGGTTAACACACAGCTGAAGAACAATTCCAACTGGATAGGACACCAGTCTATCACAGGGTTAACACTCAGCTGAAGAACAATTCCAACTGGATAGGACACCAGTCTATCACAGGGTTAACACTCAGCTAAAGAACAATCCCAACTGGATAGGACACCAGTCTATCACAGGGTTAACACTCAGCTGAAGAACAATTCCAACTGGATAGGACACCAGTCTATCACAGGGTTAACACTCAGCTGAAGAACAATTCCAACTGGATAGGACACCAGTCTATCACAGGGTTAACACACAGCTGAAGAACAATTCCAACTGGATAGGACACCAGTCTATCACAGGGTTCACACACAGCTGAAGAACAATTCCAACTGGATAGGACACCAGTCTATCACAGGGTAACACTCAGCTGAAGAACAATTCCAACTGGATAGGACACCAGTCTATCACAGGGTTAACACTCAGCTGAAGAACAATTCCGACTGGATAGGACACCAGTCTATCACAGGGTTAACACACAGCTGAAGAACAATTCCAACTGGATAGGACACCAGTCTATCACAGGGTTAACACACAGCTGAAGAACAATTCCAACTGCATAGGACACCAGTCTATCGCAGGGTTATCACTCAGCTGAAGAACAATTCCAACTGGATAGGACACCAGTCTATCAGAGGGTTAACACTCAGCTGAAGAACAATTCCAACTGGATAGGACACCAGTCTATCACAGGGTTAACACCTAGCTGAAGAACAATCCCAAATGGATAGGACACCAGTCTATCACAGGGTTAACACTCAGCTGAAGAACAATCCCAAATGGATAGGACACCAGTCTATCAGAGGGTTAACACTCAGCTGAAGAACAATTCCAACTGGATAGGACACCAGTCTATCACAGGGTTAACACTCAGCTGAAGAACAATTCCAACTGGATAGGACACCAGTCTATCACAGGGTTAACACTCAGCTGAAGAACAATTCCAACTGGATAGGACACCAGTCTATCACAGGGTTAACACTCAGCTGAAGAACAATTCCAACTGGATAGGACACCAGTCTATCACAGGGTTAACACACAGCTGAAGAATAATTCCAACTGGATAGGACACCAGTCTATCACAGGGTTAACACACAGCTGAAGAACAATTCCAACTGGATAGGACACCAGTCTATCACAGGGTTAACACTCAGCTGAAGAACAATTCCAACTGGATAGGACACCAGTCTATCACAGGGTTAACACTCAGCTAAAGAACAATCCCAACTGGATAGGACACCAGTCTATCACAGGGTTAACACTGAGCTGAAGAACAATCCCAAATGGATAGGACACCAGTCTATCAGAGGGTTAACACTCAGCTGAAGAACAATTCCAACTGGATAGGACACCAGTCTATCACAGGGTTAACACTCAGCTGAAGAACAATTCCAACTGGATAGGACACCAGTCTATCACAGGGTTAACACTCAGCTGAAGAACAATTCCAACTGGATAGGACACCAGTCTATCACAGGGTTAACACACAGCTGAATAACAATTCCAACTGGATAGGACACCAGTCTATCACAGGGTTAACACACAGCTGAAGAACAATTCCAACTGGATAGGACACCAGTCTATCACAGGGTTAACACTCAGCTGAAGAACAATTCCAACTGGATAGGACACCAGTCTATCACAGGGTTAACACTCAGCTAAAGAACAATCCCAACTGGATAGGACACCAGTCTATCACAGGGTTAACACTCAGCTGAAGAACAATTCCAACTGGATAGGACACCAGTCTATCACAGGGTTAACACTCAGCTGAAGAACAATTCCAACTGGATAGGACACCAGTCTATCACAGGGTTAACACTCAGCTAAAGAACAATCCCAACTGGATAGGACACCAGTCTATCACAGGGTTAACACTCAGCTGAAGAACAATTCCAACTGGATAGGACACCAGTCTATCACAGGGTTAACACTCAGCTGAAGAACAATTCCAACTGGATAGGACACCAGTCTATCACAGGGTTAACACACAGCTGAAGAACAATTCCAACTGGATAGGACACCAGTCTATCACAGGGTTCACACACAGCTGAAGAACAATTCCAACTGGATAGGACACCAGTCTATCACAGGGTAACACTCAGCTGAAGAACAATTCCAACTGGATAGGACACCAGTCTATCACAGGGTTAACACTCAGCTGAAGAACAATTCCGACTGGATAGGACACCAGTCTATCACAGGGTTAACACACAGCTGAAGAACAATTCCAACTGGATAGGACACCAGTCTATCACAGGGTTAACACACAGCTGAAGAACAATTCCAACTGCATAGGACACCAGTCTATCGCAGGGTTATCACTCAGCTGAAGAACAATTCCAACTGGATAGGACACCAGTCTATCAGAGGGTTAACACTCAGCTGAAGAACAATTCCAACTGGATAGGACACCAGTCTATCACAGGGTTAACACCTAGCTGAAGAACAATCCCAAATGGATAGGACACCAGTCTATCACAGGGTTAACACTCAGCTGAAGAACAATCCCAAATGGATAGGACACCAGTCTATCAGAGGGTTAACACTCAGCTGAAGAACAATTCCAACTGGATAGGACACCAGTCTATCACAGGGTTAACACTCAGCTGAAGAACAATTCCAACTGGATAGGACACCAGTCTATCACAGGGTTAACACTCAGCTGAAGAACAATTCCAACTGGATAGGACACCAGTCTATCACAGGGTTAACACTCAGCTGAAGAACAATTCCAACTGGATAGGACACCAGTCTATCACAGGGTTAACACACAGCTGAAGAATAATTCCAACTGGATAGGACACCAGTCTATCACAGGGTTAACACACAGCTGAAGAACAATTCCAACTGGATAGGACACCAGTCTATCACAGGGTTAACACTCAGCTGAAGAACAATTCCAACTGGATAGGACACCAGTCTATCACAGGGTTAACACTCAGCTAAAGAACAATCCCAACTGGATAGGACACCAGTCTATCACAGGGTTAACACTGAGCTGAAGAACAATCCCAAATGGATAGGACACCAGTCTATCAGAGGGTTAACACTCAGCTGAAGAACAATTCCAACTGGATAGGACACCAGTCTATCACAGGGTTAACACTCAGCTGAAGAACAATTCCAACTGGATAGGACACCAGTCTATCACAGGGTTAACACTCAGCTGAAGAACAATTCCAACTGGATAGGACACCAGTCTATCACAGGGTTAACACACAGCTGAATAACAATTCCAACTGGATAGGACACCAGTCTATCACAGGGTTAACACACAGCTGAAGAACAATTCCAACTGGATAGGACACCAGTCTATCACAGGGTTAACACTCAGCTGAAGAACAATTCCAACTGGATAGGACACCAGTCTATCACAGGGTTAACACTCAGCTAAAGAACAATCCCAACTGGATAGGACACCAGTCTATCACAGGGTTAACACTCAGCTGAAGAACAATTCCAACTGGATAGGACACCAGTCTATCACAGGGTTAACACTCAGCTGAAGAACAATTCCAACTGGATAGGACACCAGTCTATCACAGGGTTAACACACAGCTGAAGAACAATTCCAACTGGATAGGACACCAGTCTATCACAGGGTTCACACACAGCTGAAGAACAATTCCAACTGGATAGGACACCAGTCTATCACAGGGTAACACTCAGCTGAAGAACAATTCCAACTGGATAGGACACCAGTCTATCACAGGGTTAACACTCAGCTGAAGAACAATCCCAACTGGATAGGACACCAGACTATCACAGGATTATCACTCAGCTGAAGAACAATTCCAACTGGATAGGACACCAGTCTATCAGAGGGTTAACACTCAGCTGAAGAACAATTCCAACTGGATAGGACACCAGTCTATCACAGGGTTAACACCTAGCTGAAGAACAATCCCAAATGGATAGGACACCAGTCTATCACAGGGTTAACACTCAGCTGAAGAACAATCCCAAATGGATAGGACACCAGTCTATCAGAGGGTTAACACTCAGCTGAAAAACAATTCCAACTGGATAGGACACCAGTCTATCACAGGGTTAACACTCAGCTGAAGAACAATTCCAACTAGATAGGACACCAGTCTATCACAGGGTTAACACTCAGCTGAAGAACAATTCCAACTGGATAGGACACCAGTCTATCACAGGGTTAACACTCAGCTAAAGAACAATCCCAACTGGATAGGACACCAGTCTATCACAGGGTTAACACTCAGCTGAAGAACAATTCCAACTGGATAGGACACCAGTCTATCACAGGGTTAACACTCAGCTGAAGAACAATTCCAACTGGATAGGACACCAGTCTATCACAGGGTTAACACACAGCTGAAGAACAATTCCAACTGGATAGGACACCAGTCTATCACAGGGTTAACACACAGCTGAAGAACAATTCCAACTGGATAGGACACCAGTCTATCACAGGGTTAACACTCAGCTGAAGAACAATTCCAACTGGATAGGACACCAGTCTATCACAGGGTTAACACTCAGCTGAAGAACAATTCCAACTGGATAGGACACCAGTTTATCACAGGGTTATCACTCAGCTGAAGAACAATTCCAACTGGATAGGACACCAGTCTATCAGAGGGTTAACACTCAGCTGAAGAACAATTCCAACTGGATAGGACACCAGTCTATCACAGGGTTATCACTCAGCTGAAGAACAATTCCAACTGGATAGGACACCAGTCTATCACAGGGTTAACACACAGCTGAAGAACAACTCCAACTGGATAGGACACCAGTGTATCACAGGGTTAACACACAGCTGAAGAACAATTCCAACTGGATAGGACACCAGTCTATCACAGGGTTAACACTCAGCTGAAGAACAATTCCAACTGGATAGGACACCAGTCTATCACAGGGTTAACACTCAGCAGAAGAACCATTCCAACTGGATAGGACACCAGTCTATCAGAGGGTTAACACTCAGCTGAAGAACAATTCCAACTGGATAGGACACCAGTCTATCACAGGGTTAACACTCAGCTGAAGAAAAATTCCAACTGGATAGGACACCAGTCTATCACAGGGTTAACACACAGCTGAAGACTGATACCCACTGGATAGGACACCAGTCTATCACAGGGTTAACACCTAGCTGAAGAACAATCCCAAATGGATAGGACACCAGTCTATCACAGGGTTAACACACAGCTGAAGAACAATCCCAACTGGATAGGACACCAGTCTATCACAGGGTTATCACTCAGCTGAAGAACAATTCCAACTGGATAGGACACCAGTCTATCAGAGGGTTAACACTCAGCTGAAGAACAATTCCAACTGGATAGGACACCAGTCTATCACAGGGTTAACACCTAGCTGAAGAACAATCCCAAATGGATAGGACACCAGTCTATCACAGGGTTAACACTCAGCTGAAGAACAATCCCAAATGGATAGGACACCAGTCTATCAGAGGGTTAACACTCAGCTGAAGAACAATTCCAACTGGATAGGACACCAGTCTATCACAGGGTTAACACTCAGCTGAAGAACAATTCAAACTGGATAGGACACCAGTCTATCACAGGGTTAACACTCAGCAGAAGAACAATTCCAACTGGATAGGACACCAGTCTATCACAGGGTTAACACTCAGCTGAAGAACAATTCCAACTGGATAGGACACCAGTCTATCACAGGGTTAACACACAGCTGAAGAATAATTCCAACTGGATAGGACACCAGTCTATCACAGGGTTAACACACAGCTGAAGAACAATTCCAACTGGATAGGACACCAGTCTATCACAGGGTTAACACTCAGCTGAAGAACAATTCCAACTGTATAGGACACCAGTCTATCACAGGGTTAACACTCAGCTAAAGAACAATCCCAACTGGATAGGACACCAGTCTATCACAGGGTTAACACTGAGCTGAAGAACAATCCCAAATGGATAGGACACCAGTCTATCAGAGGGTTAACACTCAGCTGAAGAACAATTCCAACTGGATAGGACACCAGTCTATCACAGGGTTAACACTCAGCTGAAGAACAATTCCAACTGGATAGGACACCAGTCTATCACAGGGTTAACACTCAGCTGAAGAACAATTCCAACTGGATAGGACACCAGTCTATCACAGGGTTAACACACAGCTGAATAACAATTCCAACTGGATAGGACACCAGTCTATCACAGGGTTAACACACAGCTGAAGAACAATTCCAACTGGATAGGACACCAGTCTATCACAGGGTTAACACTCAGCTGAAGAACAATTCCAACTGGATAGGACACCAGTCTATCACAGGGTGAACACTCAGCTAAAGAACAATCCCAACTGGATAGGACACCAGTCTATAACAGGGTTAACACTCAGCTGAAGAACAATTCCAACTGGATAGGACACCAGTCTATCACAGGGTTAACACTCAGCTGAAGAACAATTCCAAATGGATAGGACACCAGTCTATCACAGGGTTAACACACAGCTGAAGAACAATTCCAACTGGATAGGACACCAGTCTATCACAGGGTTAACACACAGCTGAAGAACAATTCCAACTGGATAGGACACCAGTCTATCACAGGGTTAACACTCAGCTGAAGAACAATTCCAACTGGATAGGACACCAGTCTATCACAGGGTTAACACTCAGCTGAAGAACAATTCCAACTGGATAGGACACCAGTTTATCACAGGGTTATCACTCAGCTGAAGAACAATTCCAACTGGATAGGACACCAGTCTATGACAGGGTTAACACACAGCTGAAGAACAATTCCAACTGGATAGGACACCAGTTTATCACAGGGTTATCACTCAGCTGAAGAACAATTCCAACTGGATAGGACACCAGTCTATCACAGGGTTAACACACAGCTGAAGAACAATTCCAACTGGATAGGACACCAGTCTATCACAGGGTTAACACACAGCTGAAGAACAATTCCAACTGGATAGGACACCAGTCTATCAGAGGGTTAACACTCAGCTGAAGAACAATTCCAACTGGATAGGACACCAGTCTATCACAGGGTTAACACTCAGCTGAAGAACAATTCCAACTGGATAGGACACCAGTCTATCACAGGGTTAACACTCAGCAGAAGAACCATTCCAACTGGTTAGGACACCAGTCTATCAGAGGGTTAACACTCAGCTGAAGAACAATTCCAACTGGATAGGACACCAGTCTATCAGAGGGTTAACACCTAGCTGAAGAACAATTCCAACTGGATAGGACACCAGTCTATCACAGGGTTAACACTCAGCTGAAGAACAATTCCAACTGGATAGGACACCAGTCTATCACAGGGTTAACACACAGCTGAAGAACAATTCCAACTGGATAGGACACCAGTCTATAACAGGGTTAACACTCAGCTGAAGAACAATTCCAACTGGATAGGACACCAGTCTATCACAGGGTTAACACTCAGCTAAAGAACAATCCCAACTGGATAGGACACCAGTCTATCACAGGGTTAACACTCAGCTGAAGAACAATTCCAACTGGATAGGACACCAGTCTATCACAGGGTTAACACTCAGCTGAAGAACAATTCCAACTGGATAGGACACCAGTCTATCACAGGGTTAACACACAGCTGAAGAACAATTCCAACTGGATAGGACACCAGTCTATCACAGGGTTCACACACAGCTGTAGAACAATTCCAACTGGATAGGACACCAGTCTATCACAGGGTAACACTCAGCTGAAGAACAATTCCAACTGGATAGGACACCAGTCTATCACAGGGTTAACACTCAGCTGAAGATCAATCCCAACTGGATAGGACACCAGACTATCACAGGGTTATCACTCAGCTGAAGAACAATTCCAACTGGATAGGACACCAGTCTATCAGAGGGTTAACACTCAGCTGAAGAACAATTCCAACTGGATAGGACACCAGTCTATCACAGGGTTAACACCTAGCTGAAGAACAATCCCAAATGGATAGGACACCAGTCTATCACAGGGTTAACACTCAGCTGAAGAACAATCCCAAATGGATAGGACACCAGTCTATCAGAGGGTTAACACTCAGCTGAAGAACAATTCCAACTGGATAGGACACCAGTCTATCACAGGGTTAACACTCAGCTGAAGAACAATTCCAACTGGATAGGACACCAGTCTATCACAGGGTTAACACTCAGCTGAAGAACAATTCCAACTGGATAGGACACCAGTCTATCACAGGGTTAACACACAGCTGAAGAACAATTCCAACTGGATAGGACACCAGTCTATCACAGGGTTAACACTCAGCTAAAGAACAATCCCAACTGGATAGGACACCAGTCTATCACAGGGTTAACACTCAGCTGAAGAACAATTCCAACTGGATAGGACACCAGTCTATCACAGGGTTAACACTCAGCTGAAGAACAATTCCAACTGGATAGGACACCAGTCTATCACAGGGTTAACAGACAGCTGAAGAACAATTCCAACTGGATAGGACACCAGTCTATCACAGGGTTAACACACAGCTGAAGAACAATTCCAACTGGATAAGACACCAGTCTATCACAGGGTTAACACTCAGCTGAAGAACAATTCCAACTGGATAGGACACCAGTCTATCACAGGGTTAACACTCAGCTGAAGAACAATTCCAACTGGATAGGACACCAGTCTATCACAGGGTTAACACTCAGCTAAAGAACAATCCCAACTGGATAGGACACCAGTCTATCACAGGGTTAACACTCAGCTGAAGAACAATTCCAACTGGATAGGACACCAGTCTATCACAGGGTTAACACTCAGCTGAAGAACAATTCCAACTGGATAGGACACCAGTCTATCACAGGGTTAACACACAGCTGAAGAACAATTACAACTGGATAGGACACCAGTCTATCACAGGGTTAACACACAGCTGAAGAACAATTCCAACTGGATAGGACACCAGTCTATCACAGGGTTAACACTCAGCTGAAGAACAATTCCAACTGGATAGGACACCAGTCTATCACAGGGTTAACACTCAGCTGAAGAACAATTCCAACTGGATAGGACACCAGTTTATCACAGGGTTATCACTCAGCTGAAGAACAATTCCAACTGGATAGGACACCAGTCTATCACAGGGTAACACACAGCTGAAGAACAATTCCAACTGGATAGGACACCAGTCTATCACAGGGTTAACACACAGCTGAAGAACAATTCCAACTGGATAGGACACCAGTCTATCAGAGGGTTAACACTCAGCTGAAGAACAATTCCAACTGGATAGGACACCAGTCTATCACAGGGTTATCACTCAGCTGAAGAACAATTCCAACTGGATAGGACACCAGTCTATCACAGGGTTAACACACAGCTGAAGAACAACTCCAACTGGATAGGACACCAGTGTATCACAGGGTTAACACACAGCTGAAGAACAATTCCAACTGGATAGGACACCAGTCTATCACAGGGTTAACACTCAGCTGAAGAACAATTCCAACTGGATAGGACACCAGTCTATCACAGGGTTAACACTCAGCAGAAGAACCATTCCAACTGGATAGGACACCAGTCTATCAGAGGGTTAACACTCAGCTGAAGAACAATTCCAACTGGATAGGACACCAGTCTATCACAGGGTTAACACCTAGCTGAAGAAAAATTCCAACTGGATAGGACACCAGTCTATCACAGGGTTAACACCTAGCTGAAGGACAATTCCAACTGGATAGGACACCAGTCTATCACAGGGTTAACACCTAGCTGAAGAACAATTCCAACTGGATAGGACACCAGTCTATCACAGGGTTAACACACAGCTGAAGACTGATACCCACTGGATAGGACACCAGTCTATCACAGGGTTAACACCTAGCTGAAGAACAATCCCAAATGGATAGGACACCAGTCTATCACAGGGTTAACACACAGCTGAAGAACAATCCCAACTGGATAGGACACCAGTCTATCACAGGGTTATCACTCAGCTGAAGAACAATTCCAACTGGATAGGACACCAGTCTATCAGAGGGTTAACACTCAGCTGAAGAACAATTCCAACTGGATAGGACACCAGTCTATCACAGGGTTAACACACAGCTGAAGAACAATTCCAACTGGATAGGACACCAGTCTATCACAGGGTTAACACTCAGCTAAAGAACAATCCCAACTGGATAGGACACCAGTCTATAACAGGGTTAACACTCAGCTGAAGAACAATTCCAACTGGATAGGACACCAGTCTATCACAGGGTTAACACTCAGCTGAAGAACAATTCCAACTGGATAGGACACCAGTCTATCACAGAGTTAACACTCAGCTAAAGAACAATCCCAACTGGATAGGACACCAGTCTATCACAGGGTTAACACACAGCTGAAGAACAATTCCAACTGGATAGGACACCAGTCTATCACAGGGTTAACACTCAGCTGAAGAACAATTCCAACTGGATAGGACACCAGTCTATCAGAGGGTTAACACTCGGCTGAAGAACAATTCCAACTGGATAGGACACCAGTCTATCACAGGGTTATCACTCAGCTGAAGAACAATTCCAACTGGATAGGACACCAGTCTATCACAGGGTTAACACACAGCTGAAGAACAATTCCAACTGGATAGGACACCAGTCTATCACAGGGTTAACACACAGCTGAAGAACAATTCCAACTGGATAGGACACCAGTCTATCACAGGGTTAACACTCAGCTGAAGAACAATTCCAACTGGATAGGACACCAGTTTATCACAGGGTTATCATTCAGCTGAAGAACAATTCCAACTGGATAGGACACCAGTCTATCAGAGGGTTAACACCTAGCTGAAGAACAATTCCAACTGGATAGGACACCAGTCTATCACAGGGTTAACACACAGCTGAAGAACAATTCCAACTGGATAGGACACCAGTCTATCACAGGGTTCACACACAGCTGAAGAACAATTCCAACTGGATAGGACACCAGTCTATCACAGGGTAACACTCAGCTGAAGAACAATTCCAACTGGATAGGACACCAGTCTATCACAGGGTTAACACTCAGCTGAAGAACAATTCCAACTGGATAGGACACCAGTCTATCACAGGGTTAACACACAGCTGAAGAACAATTCCAACTGGATAGGACACCAGTCTATCACAGGGTTAACACACAGCTGAAGAACAATTCCAACTGGATAGGACACCAGTCTATCGCAGGGTTATCACTCAGCTGAAGAACAATTCCAACTGGATAGGACACCAGTCTATCAGAGGGTTAACACTCAGCTGAAGAACAATTCCAACTGGATAGGACACCAGTCTATCACAGGGTTAACACTCAGCTGAAGAACAATTCCAACTGGATAGGACACCAGTCTATCACAGGGTTAACACTCAGCTAAAGAACAATCCCAACTGGATAGGACACCAGTCTATCACAGGGTTAACACTGAGCTGAAGAACAATCCCAAATGGATAGGACACCAGTCTATCAGAGGGTTAACACTCAGCTGAAGAACAATTCCAACTGGATAGGACACCAGTCTATCACAGGGTTATCACTCAGCTGAAGAACAATTCCAACTGGATAGGACACCAGTCTATCACAGGGTTAACACACAGCTGAAGAACAACTCCAACTGGATAGGACACCAGTGTATCACAGGGTTAACACACAGCTGAAGAACAATTCCAACTGGATAGGACACCAGTCTATCACAGGGTTAACACTCAGCTGAAGAACAATTCCAACTGGATAGGACACCAGTCTATCACAGGGTTAACACTCAGCAGAAGAACCATTCCAACTGGATAGGACACCAGTCTATCAGAGGGTTAACACTCAGCTGAAGAACAATTCCAACTGGATAGGACACCAGTCTATCACAGGGTTAACACCTAGCTGAAGAACAATCCCAAATGGATAGGACACCAGTCTATCACAGGGTTAACACTCAGCTGAAGAACAATCCCAAATGGATAGGACACCAGTCTATCAGAGGGTTAACACTCAGCTGAAGAACAATTCCAACTGGATAGGACACCAGTCTATCACAGGGTTAACACACAGCTGAAGAACAATTCCAACTGGATAGGACACCAGTCTATCACAGGGTTCACACACAGCTGAAGAACAATTCCAACTGGATAGGACACCAGTCTATCACAGGGTAACACTCAGCTGAAGAACAATTCCAACTGGATAGGACACCAGTCTATCACAGGGTTAACACTCAGCTGAAGAACAATCCCAACTGGATAGGACACCAGACTATCACAGGGTTAACACTCAGCTGAAAAACAATTCCAACTGGATAGGACACCAGTCTATCAGAGGGTTAACACTCAGCTGAAGAACAATTCCAACTGGATAGGACACCAGTCTATCACAGGGTTAACACCTAGCTGAAGAACAATCCCAAATGGATAGGACACCAGTCTATCACAGGGTTAACACTCAGCTGAAGAACAATCCCAAATGGATAGGACACCAGTCTATCAGAGGGTTAACACTCAGCTGAAAAACAATTCCAACTGGATAGGACACCAGTCTATCACAGGGTTAACACTCAGCTGAAGAACAATTCCAACTAGATAGGACACCAGTCTATCACAGGGTTAACACTCAGCTGAAGAACAATTCCAACTGGATAGGACACCAGTCTATCACAGGGTTAACACACAGCTGAAGAACAATTCCAACTGGATAGGACACCAGTCTATCACAGGGTTAACACTCAGCTAAAGAACAATCCCAACTGGATAGGACACCAGTCTATCACAGGGTTAACACTCAGCTGAAGAACAATTCCAACTGGATAGGACACCAGTCTATCACAGGGTTAACACTCAGCTGAAGAACAATTCCAACTGGATAGGACACCAGTCTATCACAGGGTTAACACTCAGCTAAAGAACAATCCCAACTGGATAGGACACCAGTCTATCACAGGGTTAACACTCAGCTGAAGAACAATTCCAACTGGATAGGACACCAGTCTATCACAGGGTTAACACTCAGCTGAAGAACAATTCCAACTGGATAGGACACCAGTCTATCACAGGGTTAACACACAGCTGAAGAACAATTCCAACTGGATAGGACACCAGTCTATCACAGGGTTAACACACAGCTGAAGAACAATTCCAACTGGATAGGACACCAGTCTATCACAGGGTTAACACTCAGCTGAAGAACAATTCCAAC
This sequence comes from Eledone cirrhosa, assembly GCA_964016885.1. NCBI lineage: Eukaryota > Metazoa > Mollusca > Cephalopoda > Octopoda > Eledonidae > Eledone > Eledone cirrhosa. The sequence goes on from OZ024741.1 coordinate 23,641,919, forward strand.
TGGATAGGACACCAGTCTATCACAGGGTTAACACTCAGCTGAAGAACAATTCCAACTGGATAGGACACCAGTTTATCACAGGGTTATCACTCAGCTGAAGAACAATTCCAACTGGATAGGACACCAGTCTATCAGAGGGTTAACACTCAGCTGAAGAACAATTCCAACTGGATAGGACACCAGTCTATCACAGGGTTATCACTCAGCTGAAGAACAATTCCAACTGGATAGGACACCAGTCTATCACAGGGTTAACACACAGCTGAAGAACAACTCCAACTGGATAGGACACCAGTGTATCACAGGGTTAACACACAGCTGAAGAACAATTCCAACTGGATAGGACACCAGTCTATCACAGGGTTAACACTCAGCTGAAGAACAATTCCAACTGGATAGGACACCAGTCTATCACAGGGTTAACACTCAGCAGAAGAACCATTCCAACTGGATAGGACACCAGTCTATCAGAGGGTTAACACTCAGCTGAAGAACAATTCCAACTGGATAGGACACCAGTCTATCACAGGGTTAACACTCAGCTGAAGAAAAATTCCAACTGGATAGGACACCAGTCTATCACAGGGTTAACACCTAGCTGAAGAACAATTCCAACTGGATAGGACACCAGTCTATCACAGGGTTAACACACAGCTGAAGACTGATACCCACTGGATAGGACACCAGTCTATCACAGGGTTAACACCTAGCTGAAGAACAATCCCAAATGGATAGGACACCAGTCTATCACAGGGTTAACACACAGCTGAAGAACAATCCCAACTGGATAGGACACCAGTCTATCACAGGGTTATCACTCAGCTGAAGAACAATTCCAACTGGATAGGACACCAGTCTATCAGAGGGTTAACACTCAGCTGAAGAACAATTCCAACTGGATAGGACACCAGTCTATCACAGGGTTAACACCTAGCTGAAGAACAATCCCAAATGGATAGGACACCAGTCTATCACAGGGTTAACACTCAGCTGAAGAACAATCCCAAATGGATAGGACACCAGTCTATCAGAGGGTTAACACTCAGCTGAAGAACAATTCCAACTGGATAGGACACCAGTCTATCACAGGGTTAACACTCAGCTGAAGAACAATTCAAACTGGATAGGACACCAGTCTATCACAGGGTTAACACTCAGCAGAAGAACAATTCCAACTGGATAGGACACCAGTCTATCACAGGGTTAACACTCAGCTGAAGAACAATTCCAACTGGATAGGACACCAGTCTATCACAGGGTTAACACACAGCTGAAGAATAATTCCAACTGGATAGGACACCAGTCTATCACAGGGTTAACACACAGCTGAAGAACAATTCCAACTGGATAGGACACCAGTCTATCACAGGGTTAACACTCAGCTGAAGAACAATTCCAACTGGATAGGACACCAGTCTATCACAGGGTTAACACTCAGCTAAAGAACAATCCCAACTGGATAGGACACCAGTCTATCACAGGGTTAACACTGAGCTGAAGAACAATCCCAAATGGATAGGACACCAGTCTATCAGAGGGTTAACACTCAGCTGAAGAACAATTCCAACTGGATAGGACACCAGTCTATCACAGGGTTAACACTCAGCTGAAGAACAATTCCAACTGGATAGGACACCAGTCTATCACAGGGTTAACACTCAGCTGAAGAACAATTCCAACTGGATAGGACACCAGTCTATCACAGGGTTAACAGACAGCTGAAGAACAATTCCAACTGGATAGGACACCAGTCTATCACAGGGTTAACACACAGCTGAAGAACAATTCCAACTGGATAAGACACCAGTCTATCACAGGGTTAACACTCAGCTGAAGAACAATTCCAACTGGATAGGACACCAGTCTATCACAGGGTTAACACTCAGCTGAAGAACAATTCCAACTGGATAGGACACCAGTCTATCACAGGGTTAACACTCAGCTAAAGAACAATCCCAACTGGATAGGACACCAGTCTATCACAGGGTTAACACTCAGCTGAAGAACAATTCCAACTGGATAGGACACCAGTCTATCACAGGGTTAACACTCAGCTGAAGAACAATTCCAACTGGATAGGACACCAGTCTATCACAGGGTTAACACACAGCTGAAGAACAATTCCAACTGGATAGGACACCAGTCTATCACAGGGTTAACACTCAGCTGAAGAACAATTCCAACTGGATAGGACACCAGTCTATCACAGGGTTAACACTCAGCTGAAGAACAATTCCAACTGGATAGGACACCAGTTTATCACAGGGTTATCACTCAGCTGAAGAACAATTCCAACTGGATAGGACACCAGTTTATCACAGGGTTATCACTCAGCTGAAGAACAATTCCAACTGGATAGGACACCAGTCTATCACAGGGTAACACACAGCTGAAGAACAATTCCAACTGGATAGGACACCAGTCTATCACAGGGTTAACACACAGCTGAAGAACAATTCCAACTGGATAGGACACCAGTCTATCAGAGGGTTAACACTCAGCTGAAGAACAATTCCAACTGGATAGGACACCAGTCTATCACAGGGTTATCACTCAGCTGAAGAACAATTCCAACTGGATAGGACACCAGTCTATCACAGGGTTAACACACAGCTGAAGAACAACTCCAACTGGATAGGACACCAGTGTATCACAGGGTTAACACACAGCTGAAGAACAATTCCAACTGGATAGGACACCAGTCTATCACAGGGTTAACACTCAGCTGAAGAACAATTCCAACTGGATAGGACACCAGTCTATCACAGGGTTAACACTCAGCAGAAGAACCATTCCAACTGGATAGGACACCAGTCTATCAGAGGGTTAACACTCAGCTGAAGAACAATTCCAACTGGATAGGACACCAGTCTATCACAGGGTTAACACCTAGCTGAAGAAAAATTCCAACTGGATAGGACACCAGTCTATCACAGGGTTAACACCTAGCTGAAGGACAATTCCAACTGGATAGGACACCAGTCTATCACAGGGTTAACACCTAGCTGAAGAACAATTCCAACTGGATAGGACACCAGTCTATCACAGGGTTAACACTCAGCTGAAGAACAATTCCAACTAGATAGGACACCAGTCTATCACAGGGTTAACACTCAGCTGAAGAACAATTCCAACTGGATAGGACACCAGTCTATCACAGGGTTAACACCTAGCTGAAGGACAATTCCAACTGGATAGGACACCAGTCTATCACAGGGTTAACACCTAGCTGAAGAACAATTCCAACTGGATAGGACACCAGTCTATCACAGGGTTAACACTCAGCTGAAGAACAATTCCAACTAGATAGGACACCAGTCTATCACAGGGTTAACACTCAGCTGAAGAACAATTCCAACTGGATAGGACACCAGTCTATCACAGGGTTAACACTCAGCTAAAGAACAATCCCAACTGGATAGGACACCAGTCTATCACAGGGTTAACACTCAGCTGAAGAACAATTCCAACTGGATAGGACACCAGTCTATCACAGGGTTAACACTCAGCTGAAGAACAATTCCAACTGGATAGGACACCAGTCTATCACAGGGTTAACACACAGCTGAAGAACAATTCCAACTGGATAGGACACCAGTCTATCACAGGGTTAACACACAGCTGAAGAACAATTCCAACTGGATAGGACACCAGTCTATCACAGGGTTAACACTCAGCTGAAGAACAATTCCAACTGGATAGGACACCAGTCTATCACAGGGTTAACACTCAGCTGAAGAACAATTCCAACTGGATAGGACACCAGTTTATCACAGGGTTATCACTCAGCTGAAGAACAATTCCAACTGGATAGGACACCAGTCTATCACAGGGTTCACACACAGCTGAAGAACAATTCCAACTGGATAGGACACCAGTCTATCACAGGGTAACACTCAGCTGAAGAACAATTCCAACTGGATAGGACACCAGTCTATCACAGGGTTAACACTCAGCTGAAGAACAATCCCAACTGGATAGGACACCAGACTATCACAGGGTTAACACTCAGCTGAAAAACAATTCCAACTGGATAGGACACCAGTCTATCAGAGGGTTAACACTCAGCTGAAGAACAATTCCAACTGGATAGGACACCAGTCTATCACAGGGTTAACACCTAGCTGAAGAACAATCCCAAATGGATAGGACACCAGTCTATCACAGGGTTAACACTCAGCTGAAGAACAATCCCAAATGGATAGGACACCAGTCTATCAGAGGGTTAACACTCAGCTGAAAAACAATTCCAACTGGATAGGACACCAGTCTATCACAGGGTTAACACTCAGCTGAAGAACAATTCCAACTAGATAGGACACCAGTCTATCACAGGGTTAACACTCAGCTGAAGAACAATTCCAACTGGATAGGACACCAGTCTATCACAGGGTTAACACACAGCTGAAGAACAATTCCAACTGGATAGGACACCAGTCTATCACAGGGTTAACACTCAGCTAAAGAACAATCCCAACTGGATAGGACACCAGTCTATCACAGGGTTAACACTCAGCTGAAGAACAATTCCAACTGGATAGGACACCAGTCTATCACAGGGTTAACACTCAGCTGAAGAACAATTCCAACTGGATAGGACACCAGTCTATCACAGGGTTAACACTCAGCTAAAGAACAATCCCAACTGGATAGGACACCAGTCTATCACAGGGTTAACACTCAGCTGAAGAACAATTCCAACTGGATAGGACACCAGTCTATCACAGGGTTAACACTCAGCTGAAGAACAATTCCAACTGGATAGGACACCAGTCTATCACAGGGTTAACACACAGCTGAAGAACAATTCCAACTGGATAGGACACCAGTCTATCACAGGGTTAACACACAGCTGAAGAACAATTCCAACTGGATAGGACACCAGTCTATCACAGGGTTAACACTCAGCTGAAGAACAATTCCAACTGGATAGGACACCAGTCTATCACAGGGTTAACACTCAGCTGAAGAACAATTCCAACTGGATAGGACACCAGTTTATCACAGGGTTATCACTCAGCTGAAGAACAATTCCAACTGGATAGGACACCAGTCTATCAGAGGGTTAACACTCAGCTGAAGAACAATTCCAACTGGATAGGACACCAGTCTATCACAGGGTTATCACTCAGCTGAAGAACAATTCCAACTGGATAGGACACCAGTCTATCACAGGGTTAACACACAGCTGAAGAACAACTCCAACTGGATAGGACACCAGTGTATCACAGGGTTAACACACAGCTGAAGAACAATTCCAACTGGATAGGACACCAGTCTATCACAGGGTTAACACTCAGCTGAAGAACAATTCCAACTGGATAGGACACCAGTCTATCACAGGGTTAACACTCAGCAGAAGAACCATTCCAACTGGATAGGACACCAGTCTATCAGAGGGTTAACACTCAGCTGAAGAACAATTCCAACTGGATAGGACACCAGTCTATCACAGGGTTAACACTCAGCTGAAGAAAAATTCCAACTGGATAGGACACCAGTCTATCACAGGGTTAACACCTAGCTGAAGAACAATTCCAACTGGATAGGACACCAGTCTATCACAGGGTTAACACACAGCTGAAGACTGATACCCACTGGATAGGACACCAGTCTATCACAGGGTTAACACCTAGCTGAAGAACAATCCCAAATGGATAGGACACCAGTCTATCACAGGGTTAACACACAGCTGAAGAACAATCCCAACTGGATAGGACACCAGTCTATCACAGGGTTATCACTCAGCTGAAGAACAATTCCAACTGGATAGGACACCAGTCTATCAGAGGGTTAACACTCAGCTGAAGAACAATTCCAACTGGATAGGACACCAGTCTATCACAGGGTTAACACCTAGCTGAAGAACAATCCCAAATGGATAGGACACCAGTCTATCACAGGGTTAACACTCAGCTGAAGAACAATCCCAAATGGATAGGACACCAGTCTATCAGAGGGTTAACACTCAGCTGAAGAACAATTCCAACTGGATAGGACACCAGTCTATCACAGGGTTAACACTCAGCTGAAGAACAATTCAAACTGGATAGGACACCAGTCTATCACAGGGTTAACACTCAGCAGAAGAACAATTCCAACTGGATAGGACACCAGTCTATCACAGGGTTAACACTCAGCTGAAGAACAATTCCAACTGGATAGGACACCAGTCTATCACAGGGTTAACACACAGCTGAAGAATAATTCCAACTGGATAGGACACCAGTCTATCACAGGGTTAACACACAGCTGAAGAACAATTCCAACTGGATAGGACACCAGTCTATCACAGGGTTAACACTCAGCTGAAGAACAATTCCAACTGGATAGGACACCAGTCTATCACAGGGTTAACACTCAGCTAAAGAACAATCCCAACTGGATAGGACACCAGTCTATCACAGGGTTAACACTGAGCTGAAGAACAATCCCAAATGGATAGGACACCAGTCTATCAGAGGGTTAACACTCAGCTGAAGAACAATTCCAACTGGATAGGACACCAGTCTATCACAGGGTTAACACTCAGCTGAAGAACAATTCCAACTGGATAGGACACCAGTCTATCACAGGGTTAACACTCAGCTGAAGAACAATTCCAACTGGATAGGACACCAGTCTATCACAGGGTTAACAGACAGCTGAAGAACAATTCCAACTGGATAGGACACCAGTCTATCACAGGGTTAACACACAGCTGAAGAACAATTCCAACTGGATAAGACACCAGTCTATCACAGGGTTAACACTCAGCTGAAGAACAATTCCAACTGGATAGGACACCAGTCTATCACAGGGTTAACACTCAGCTGAAGAACAATTCCAACTGGATAGGACACCAGTCTATCACAGGGTTAACACTCAGCTAAAGAACAATCCCAACTGGATAGGACACCAGTCTATCACAGGGTTAACACTCAGCTGAAGAACAATTCCAACTGGATAGGACACCAGTCTATCACAGGGTTAACACTCAGCTGAAGAACAATTCCAACTGGATAGGACACCAGTCTATCACAGGGTTAACACACAGCTGAAGAACAATTCCAACTGGATAGGACACCAGTCTATCACAGGGTTAACACTCAGCTGAAGAACAATTCCAACTGGATAGGACACCAGTCTATCACAGGGTTAACACTCAGCTGAAGAACAATTCCAACTGGATAGGACACCAGTTTATCACAGGGTTATCACTCAGCTGAAGAACAATTCCAACTGGATAGGACACCAGTTTATCACAGGGTTATCACTCAGCTGAAGAACAATTCCAACTGGATAGGACACCAGTCTATCACAGGGTAACACACAGCTGAAGAACAATTCCAACTGGATAGGACACCAGTCTATCACAGGGTTAACACACAGCTGAAGAACAATTCCAACTGGATAGGACACCAGTCTATCAGAGGGTTAACACTCAGCTGAAGAACAATTCCAACTGGATAGGACACCAGTCTATCACAGGGTTATCACTCAGCTGAAGAACAATTCCAACTGGATAGGACACCAGTCTATCACAGGGTTAACACACAGCTGAAGAACAACTCCAACTGGATAGGACACCAGTGTATCACAGGGTTAACACACAGCTGAAGAACAATTCCAACTGGATAGGACACCAGTCTATCACAGGGTTAACACTCAGCTGAAGAACAATTCCAACTGGATAGGACACCAGTCTATCACAGGGTTAACACTCAGCAGAAGAACCATTCCAACTGGATAGGACACCAGTCTATCAGAGGGTTAACACTCAGCTGAAGAACAATTCCAACTGGATAGGACACCAGTCTATCACAGGGTTAACACCTAGCTGAAGAAAAATTCCAACTGGATAGGACACCAGTCTATCACAGGGTTAACACCTAGCTGAAGGACAATTCCAACTGGATAGGACACCAGTCTATCACAGGGTTAACACCTAGCTGAAGAACAATTCCAACTGGATAGGACACCAGTCTATCACAGGGTTAACACACAGCTGAAGACTGATACCCACTGGATAGGACACCAGTCTATCACAGGGTTAACACCTAGCTGAAGAACAATCCCAAATGGATAGGACACCAGTCTATCACAGGGTTAACACACAGCTGAAGAACAATCCCAACTGGATAGGACACCAGTCTATCACAGGGTTATCACTCAGCTGAAGAACAATTCCAACTGGATAGGACACCAGTCTATCAGAGGGTTAACACTCAGCTGAAGAACAATTCCAACTGGATAGGACACCAGTCTATCACAGGGTTAACACACAGCTGAAGAACAATTCCAACTGGATAGGACACCAGTCTATCACAGGGTTAACACTCAGCTAAAGAACAATCCCAACTGGATAGGACACCAGTCTATAACAGGGTTAACACTCAGCTGAAGAACAATTCCAACTGGATAGGACACCAGTCTATCACAGGGTTAACACTCAGCTGAAGAACAATTCCAACTGGATAGGACACCAGTCTATCACAGAGTTAACACTCAGCTAAAGAACAATCCCAACTGGATAGGACACCAGTCTATCACAGGGTTAACACACAGCTGAAGAACAATTCCAACTGGATAGGACACCAGTCTATCACAGGGTTAACACTCAGCTGAAGAACAATTCCAACTGGATAGGACACCAGTCTATCAGAGGGTTAACACTCGGCTGAAGAACAATTCCAACTGGATAGGACACCAGTCTATCACAGGGTTATCACTCAGCTGAAGAACAATTCCAACTGGATAGGACACCAGTCTATCACAGGGTTAACACACAGCTGAAGAACAATTCCAACTGGATAGGACACCAGTCTATCACAGGGTTAACACACAGCTGAAGAACAATTCCAACTGGATAGGACACCAGTCTATCACAGGGTTAACACTCAGCTGAAGAACAATTCCAACTGGATAGGACACCAGTTTATCACAGGGTTATCATTCAGCTGAAGAACAATTCCAACTGGATAGGACACCAGTCTATCAGAGGGTTAACACCTAGCTGAAGAACAATTCCAACTGGATAGGACACCAGTCTATCACAGGGTTAACACACAGCTGAAGAACAATTCCAACTGGATAGGACACCAGTCTATCACAGGGTTCACACACAGCTGAAGAACAATTCCAACTGGATAGGACACCAGTCTATCACAGGGTAACACTCAGCTGAAGAACAATTCCAACTGGATAGGACACCAGTCTATCACAGGGTTAACACTCAGCTGAAGAACAATTCCAACTGGATAGGACACCAGTCTATCACAGGGTTAACACTCAGCTGAAGAACAATTCCAACTGGATAGGACACCAGTCTATCACAGGGTTAACACACAGCTGAAGAACAATTCCAACTGGATAGGACACCAGTCTATCACAGGGTTAACACACAGCTGAAGAACAATTCCAACTGGATAGGACACCAGTCTATCACAGGGTTATCACTCAGCTGAAGAACAATTCCAACTGGATAGGACACCAGTCTATCAGAGGGTTAACACTCAGCTGAAGAACAATTCCAACTGGATAGGACACCAGTCTATCACAGGGTTAACACCTAGCTGAAGAACAATCCCAAATGGATAGGACACCAGTCTATCACAGGGTAACACACAGCTGAAGAACAATTCCAACTGGATAGGACACCAGTCTATCAGAGGGTTAACACTCAGCTGAAGAACAATTCCAACTGGATAGGACACCAGTCTATCACAGGGTTAACACTCAGCTGAAGAACAATTCCAACTGGATAGGACACCAGTCTATCACAGGGTTAACACTCAGCTGAAGAACAATTCCAACTGGATAGGACACCAGTCTATCACAGGGTTAACACTCAGCTGAAGAACAATTCCAACTGGATAGGACACCAGTCTATCACAGGGTTAACACACAGCTGAAGAATAATTCCAACTGGATAGGACACCAGTCTATCACAGGGTTAACACACAGCTGAAGAACAATTCCAACTGGATAGGACACCAGTCTATCACAGGGTTAACACTCAGCAGAAGAACCATTCCAACTGGATAGGACACCAGTCTATCACAGGGTTAACACTCAGCTAAAGAACAATCCCAACTGGATAGGACACCAGTCTATCACAGGGTTAACACTGAGCTGAAGAACAATCCCAAATGGATAGGACACCAGTCTATCAGAGGGTTAACACTCAGCTGAAGAACAATTCCAACTGGATAGGACACCAGTCTATCACAGGGTTAACACTCAGCTGAAGAACAATTCCAACTGGATAGGACACCAGTCTATCACAGGGTTAACACACAGCTGAAGACTGATACCCACTGGATAGGACACCAGTCTATCACAGGGTTAACACCTAGCTGAAGAACAATCCCAAATGGATAGGACACCAGTCTATCACAGGGTTAACACACAGCTGAAGAACAATCCCAACTGGATAGGACACCAGTCTATCACAGGGTTATCACTCAGCTGAAGAACAATTCCAACTGGATAGGACACCAGTCTATCAGAGGGTTAACACTCAGCTGAAGAACAATTCCAACTGGATAGGACACCAGTCTATCACAGGGTTAACACACAGCTGAAGAACAATTCCAACTGGATAGGACACCAGTCTATCACAGGGTTAACACTCAGCTAAAGAACAATCCCAACTGGATAGGACACCAGTCTATAACAGGGTTAACACTCAGCTGAAGAACAATTCCAACTGGATAGGACACCAGTCTATCACAGGGTTAACACCTAGCTGAAGAACAATTCCAACTGGATAGGACACCAGTCTATCACAGGGTTAACACTCAGCTGAAGAACAATTCCAACTGGATAGGACACCAGTTTATCACAGGGTTATCATTCAGCTGAAGAACAATTCCAACTGGATAGGACACCAGTCTATCACAGGGTTAACACACAGCTGAAGAACAATTCCAACTGGATAGGACACCAGTCTATCACAGGGTTCACACACAGCTGAAGAACAATTCCAACTGGATAGGACACCAGTCTATCACAGGGTAACACTCAGCTGAAGAACAATTCCAACTGGATAGGACACCAGTCTATCACAGGGTTAACACTCAGCTGAAGAACAATTCCAACTGGATAGGACACCAGTCTATCACAGGGTTAACACACAGCTGAAGAACAATTCCAACTGGATAGGACACCAGTCTATCACAGGGTTAACACACAGCTGAAGAACAATTCCAACTGGATAGGACACCAGTCTATCGCAGGGTTATCACTCAGCTGAAGAACAATTCCAACTGGATAGGACACCAGTCTATCAGAGGGTTAACACTCAGCTGAAGAACAATTCCAACTGGATAGGACACCAGTCTATCACAGGGTTAACACTCAGCTGAAGAACAATTCCAACTGGATAGGACACCAGTCTATCACAGGGTTAACACTCAGCTAAAGAACAATCCCAACTGGATAGGACACCAGTCTATCACAGGGTTAACACTGAGCTGAAGAACAATCCCAAATGGATAGGACACCAGTCTATCAGAGGGTTAACACTCAGCTGAAGAACAATTCCAACTGGATAGGACACCAGTCTATCACAGGGTTATCACTCAGCTGAAGAACAATTCCAACTGGATAGGACACCAGTCTATCACAGGGTTAACACACAGCTGAAGAACAACTCCAACTGGATAGGACACCAGTGTATCACAGGGTTAACACACAGCTGAAGAACAATTCCAACTGGATAGGACACCAGTCTATCACAGGGTTAACACTCAGCTGAAGAACAATTCCAACTGGATAGGACACCAGTCTATCACAGGGTTAACACTCAGCAGAAGAACCATTCCAACTGGATAGGACACCAGTCTATCAGAGGGTTAACACTCAGCTGAAGAACAATTCCAACTGGATAGGACACCAGTCTATCACAGGGTTAACACTCAGCTGAAGAAAAATTCCAACTGGATAGGACACCAGTCTATCACAGGGTTAACACCTAGCTGAAGAACAATTCCAACTGGATAGGACACCAGTCTATCACAGGGTTAACACCTAGCTGAAGAACAATTCCAACTGGATAGGACACCAGTCTATCACAGGGTTAACACACAGCTGAAGACTGATACCCACTGGATAGGACACCAGTCTATCACAGGGTTAACACCTAGCTGAAGAACAATCCCAAATGGATAGGACACCAGTCTATCACAGGGTTAACACACAGCTGAAGAACAATCCCAACTGGATAGGACACCAGTCTATCACAGGGTTATCAATCAGCTGAAGAACAATTCCAACTGGATAGGACACCAGTCTATCAGAGGGTTAACACTCAGCTGAAGAACAATTCCAACTGGATAGGACACCAGTCTATCACAGGGTTAACACCTAGCTGAAGAACAATCCCAAATGGATAGGACACCAGTCTATCACAGGGTTAACACTCAGCTGAAGAACAATCCCAAATGGATAGGACACCAGTCTATCAGAGGGTTAACACTCAGCTGAAGAACAATTCCAACTGGATAGGACACCAGTCTATCACAGGGTTAACACTCAGCTGAAGAACAATTCAAACTGGATAGGACACCAGTCTATCACAGGGTTAACACTCAGCAGAAGAACAATTCCAACTGGATAGGACACCAGTCTATCACAGGGTTAACACTCAGCTGAAGAACAATTCCAACTGGATAGGACACCAGTCTATCACAGGGTTAACACACAGCTGAAGAATAATTCCAACTGGATAGGACACCAGTCTATCACAGGGTTAACACACAGCTGAAGAACAATTCCAACTGGATAGGACACCAGTCTATCACAGGGTTAACACTCAGCTGAAGAACAATTCCAACTGGATAGGACACCAGTCTATCACAGGGTTAACACTCAGCTAAAGAACAATCCCAACTGGATAGGACACCAGTCTATCACAGGGTTAACACTGAGCTGAAGAACAATCCCAAATGGATAGGACACCAGTCTATCAGAGGGTTAACACTCAGCTGAAGAACAATTCCAACTGGATAGGACACCAGTCTATCACAGGGTTAACACTCAGCTGAAGAACAATTCCAACTGGATAGGACACCAGTCTATCACAGGGTTAACACTCAGCTGAAGAACAATTCCAACTGGATAGGACACCAGTCTATCACAGGGTTAACACACAGCTGAATAACAATTCCAACTGGATAGGACACCAGTCTATCACAGGGTTAACACACAGCTGAAGAACAATTCCAACTGGATAGGACACCAGTCTATCACAGGGTTAACACTCAGCTGAAGAACAATTCCAACTGGATAGGACACCAGTCTATCACAGGGTGAACACTCAGCTAAAGAACAATCCCAACTGGATAGGACACCAGTCTATAACAGGGTTAACACTCAGCTGAAGAACAATTCCAACTGGATAGGACACCAGTCTATCACAGGGTTAACACTCAGCTGAAGAACAATTCCAAATGGATAGGACACCAGTCTATCACAGGGTTAACACACAGCTGAAGAACAATTCCAACTGGATAGGACACCAGTCTATCACAGGGTTAACACACAGCTGAAGAACAATTCCAACTGGATAGGACACCAGTCTATCACAGGGTTAACACTCAGCTGAAGAACAATTCCAACTGGATAGGACACCAGTCTATCACAGGGTTAACACTCAGCTGAAGAACAATTCCAACTGGATAGGACACCAGTTTATCACAGGGTTATCACTCAGCTGAAGAACAATTCCAACTGGATAGGACACCAGTCTATGACAGGGTTAACACACAGCTGAAGAACAATTCCAACTGGATAGGACACCAGTTTATCACAGGGTTATCACTCAGCTGAAGAACAATTCCAACTGGATAGGACACCAGTCTATCACAGGGTTAACACACAGCTGAAGAACAATTCCAACTGGATAGGACACCAGTCTATCACAGGGTTAACACACAGCTGAAGAACAATTCCAACTGGATAGGACACCAGTCTATCAGAGGGTTAACACTCAGCTGAAGAACAATTCCAACTGGATAGGACACCAGTCTATCACAGGGTTAACACTCAGCTGAAGAACAATTCCAACTGGATAGGACACCAGTCTATCACAGGGTTAACACTCAGCAGAAGAACCATTCCAACTGGTTAGGACACCAGTCTATCAGAGGGTTAACACTCAGCTGAAGAACAATTCCAACTGGATAGGACACCAGTCTATCAGAGGGTTAACACCTAGCTGAAGAACAATTCCAACTGGATAGGACACCAGTCTATCACAGGGTTAACACTCAGCTGAAGAACAATTCCAACTGGATAGGACACCAGTCTATCACAGGGTTAACACACAGCTGAAGAACAATTCCAACTGGATAGGACACCAGTCTATCACAGGGTTAACACTCAGCTGAAGAACAATTCCAACTGGATAGGACACCAGTCTATCACAGGGTTAACACTCAGCTAAAGAACAATCCCAACTGGATAGGACACCAGTCTATCACAGGGTTAACACTCAGCTGAAGAACAATTCCAACTGGATAGGACACCAGTCTATCACAGGGTTAACACTCAGCTGAAGAACAATTCCAACTGGATAGGACACCAGTCTATCACAGGGTTAACACACAGCTGAAGAACAATTCCAACTGGATAGGACACCAGTCTATCACAGGGTTCACACACAGCTGAAGAACAATTCCAACTGGATAGGACACCAGTCTATCACAGGGTAACACTCAGCTGAAGAACAATTCCAACTGGATAGGACACCAGTCTATCACAGGGTTAACACTCAGCTGAAGATCAATCCCAACTGGATAGGACACCAGACTATCACAGGGTTATCACTCAGCTGAAGAACAATTCCAACTGGATAGGACACCAGTCTATCAGAGGGTTAACACTCAGCTGAAGAACAATTCCAACTGGATAGGACACCAGTCTATCACAGGGTTAACACCTAGCTGAAGAACAATCCCAAATGTATAGGACACCAGTCTATCACAGGGTTAACACTCAGCTGAAGAACAATCCCAAATGGATAGGACACCAGTCTATCAGAGGGTTAACACTCAGCTGAAGAACAATTCCAACTGGATAGGACACCAGTCTATCACAGGGTTAACACTCAGCTGAAGAACAATTCCAACTGGATAGGACACCAGTCTATCACAGGGTTAACACTCAGCTAAAGAACAATCCCAACTGGATAGGACACCAGTCTATCACAGGGTTAACACTCAGCTGAAGAACAATTCCAACTGGATAGGACACCAGTCTATCACAGGGTTAACACTCAGCTGAAGAACAATTCCAACTGGATAGGACACCAGTCTATCACAGGGTTAACAGACAGCTGAAGAACAATTCCAACTGGATAGGACACCAGTCTATCACAGGGTTAACACACAGCTGAAGAACAATTCCAACTGGATAAGACACCAGTCTATCACAGGGTTAACACTCAGCTGAAGAACAATTCCAACTGGATAGGACACCAGTCTATCACAGGGTTAACACTCAGCTGAAGAACAATTCCAACTGGATAGGACACCAGTCTATCACAGGGTTAACACTCAGCTAAAGAACAATCCCAACTGGATAGGACACCAGTCTATCACAGGGTTAACACTCAGCTGAAGAACAATTCCAACTGGATAGGACACCAGTCTATCACAGGGTTAACACTCAGCTGAAGAACAATTCCAACTGGATAGGACACCAGTCTATCACAGGGTTAACACACAGCTGAAGAACAATTCCAACTGGATAGGACACCAGTCTATCACAGGGTTAACACACAGCTGAAGAACAATTCCAACTGGATAGGACACCAGTCTATCACAGGGTTAACACTCAGCTGAAGAACAATTCCAACTGGATAGGACACCAGTCTATCACAGGGTTAACACTCAGCTGAAGAACAATTCCAACTGGATAGGACACCAGTTTATCACAGGGTTATCACTCAGCTGAAGAACAATTCCAACTGGATAGGACACCAGTCTATCACAGGGTAACACACAGCTGAAGAACAATTCCAACTGGATAGGACACCAGTCTATCACAGGGTTAACACACAGCTGAAGAACAATTCCAACTGGATAGGACACCAGTCTATCAGAGGGTTAACACTCAGCTGAAGAACAATTCCAACTGGATAGGACACCAGTCTATCACAGGGTTATCACTCAGCTGAAGAACAATTCCAACTGGATAGGACACCAGTCTATCACAGGGTAACACTCAGCTGAAGAACAATTCCAACTGGATAGGACACCAGTCTATCACAGGGTTAACACTCAGCTGAAGAACAATTCCAACTGGATAGGACACCAGTCTATCACAGGGTTAACACACAGCTGAAGAACAATTCCAACTGGATAGGACACCAGTCTATCACAGGGTTAACACACAGCTGAAGAACAATTCCAACTGGATAGGACACCAGTCTATCGCAGGGTTATCACTCAGCTGAAGAACAATTCCAACTGGATAGGACACCAGTCTATCAGAGGGTTAACACTCAGCTGAAGAACAATTCCAACTGGATAGGACACCAGTCTATCACAGGGTTAACACTCAGCTGAAGAACAATTCCAACTGGATAGGACACCAGTCTATCACAGGGTTAACACTCAGCTAAAGAACAATCCCAACTGGATAGGACACCAGTCTATCACAGGGTTAACACTGAGCTGAAGAACAATCCCAAATGGATAGGACACCAGTCTATCAGAGGGTTAACACTCAGCTGAAGAACAATTCCAACTGGATAGGACACCAGTCTATCACAGGGTTATCACTCAGCTGAAGAACAATTCCAACTGGATAGGACACCAGTCTATCACAGGGTTAACACACAGCTGAAGAACAACTCCAACTGGATAGGACACCAGTGTATCACAGGGTTAACACACAGCTGAAGAACAATTCCAACTGGATAGGACACCAGTCTATCACAGGGTTAACACTCAGCTGAAGAACAATTCCAACTGGATAGGACACCAGTCTATCACAGGGTTAACACTCAGCAGAAGAACCATTCCAACTGGATAGGACACCAGTCTATCAGAGGGTTAACACTCAGCTGAAGAACAATTCCAACTGGATAGGACACCAGTCTATCACAGGGTTAACACTCAGCTGAAGAAAAATTCCAACTGGATAGGACACCAGTCTATCACAGGGTTAACACCTAGCTGAAGAACAATTCCAACTGGATAGGACACCAGTCTATCACAGGGTTAACACCTAGCTGAAGAACAATTCCAACTGGATAGGACACCAGTCTATCACAGGGTTAACACACAGCTGAAGACTGATACCCACTGGATAGGACACCAGTCTATCACAGGGTTAACACCTAGCTGAAGAACAATCCCAAATGGATAGGACACCAGTCTATCACAGGGTTAACACACAGCTGAAGAACAATCCCAACTGGATAGGACACCAGTCTATCACAGGGTTATCAATCAGCTGAAGAACAATTCCAACTGGATAGGACACCAGTCTATCAGAGGGTTAACACTCAGCTGAAGAACAATTCCAACTGGATAGGACACCAGTCTATCACAGGGTTAACACCTAGCTGAAGAACAATCCCAAATGGATAGGACACCAGTCTATCACAGGGTTAACACTCAGCTGAAGAACAATCCCAAATGGATAGGACACCAGTCTATCAGAGGGTTAACACTCAGCTGAAGAACAATTCCAACTGGATAGGACACCAGTCTATCACAGGGTTAACACTCAGCTGAAGAACAATTCAAACTGGATAGGACACCAGTCTATCACAGGGTTAACACTCAGCAGAAGAACAATTCCAACTGGATAGGACACCAGTCTATCACAGGGTTAACACTCAGCTGAAGAACAATTCCAACTGGATAGGACACCAGTCTATCACAGGGTTAACACACAGCTGAAGAATAATTCCAACTGGATAGGACACCAGTCTATCACAGGGTTAACACACAGCTGAAGAACAATTCCAACTGGATAGGACACCAGTCTATCACAGGGTTAACACTCAGCTGAAGAACAATTCCAACTGGATAGGACACCAGTCTATCACAGGGTTAACACTCAGCTAAAGAACAATCCCAACTGGATAGGACACCAGTCTATCACAGGGTTAACACTGAGCTGAAGAACAATCCCAAATGGATAGGACACCAGTCTATCAGAGGGTTAACACTCAGCTGAAGAACAATTCCAACTGGATAGGACACCAGTCTATCACAGGGTTAACACTCAGCTGAAGAACAATTCCAACTGGATAGGACACCAGTCTATCACAGGGTTAACACTCAGCTGAAGAACAATTCCAACTGGATAGGACACCAGTCTATCACAGGGTTAACACACAGCTGAATAACAATTCCAACTGGATAGGACACCAGTCTATCACAGGGTTAACACACAGCTGAAGAACAATTCCAACTGGATAGGACACCAGTCTATCACAGGGTTAACACTCAGCTGAAGAACAATTCCAACTGGATAGGACACCAGTCTATCACAGGGTGAACACTCAGCTAAAGAACAATCCCAACTGGATAGGACACCAGTCTATAACAGGGTTAACACTCAGCTGAAGAACAATTCCAACTGGATAGGACACCAGTCTATCACAGGGTTAACACTCAGCTGAAGAACAATTCCAAATGGATAGGACACCAGTCTATCACAGGGTTAACACACAGCTGAAGAACAATTCCAACTGGATAGGACACCAGTCTATCACAGGGTTAACACACAGCTGAAGAACAATTCCAACTGGATAGGACACCAGTCTATCACAGGGTTAACACTCAGCTGAAGAACAATTCCAACTGGATAGGACACCAGTCTATCACAGGGTTAACACTCAGCTGAAGAACAATTCCAACTGGATAGGACACCAGTTTATCACAGGGTTATCACTCAGCTGAAGAACAATTCCAACTGGATAGGACACCAGTCTATGACAGGGTTAACACACAGCTGAAGAACAATTCCAACTGGATAGGACACCAGTTTATCACAGGGTTATCACTCAGCTGAAGAACAATTCCAACTGGATAGGACACCAGTCTATCACAGGGTTAACACACAGCTGAAGAACAATTCCAACTGGATAGGACACCAGTCTATCACAGGGTTAACACACAGCTGAAGAACAATTCCAACTGGATAGGACACCAGTCTATCAGAGGGTTAACACTCAGCTGAAGAACAATTCCAACTGGATAGGACACCAGTCTATCACAGGGTTAACACTCAGCTGAAGAACAATTCCAACTGGATAGGACACCAGTCTATCACAGGGTTAACACTCAGCAGAAGAACCATTCCAACTGGTTAGGACACCAGTCTATCAGAGGGTTAACACTCAGCTGAAGAACAATTCCAACTGGATAGGACACCAGTCTATCAGAGGGTTAACACCTAGCTGAAGAACAATTCCAACTGGATAGGACACCAGTCTATCACAGGGTTAACACTCAGCTGAAGAACAATTCCAACTGGATAGGACACCAGTCTATCACAGGGTTAACACACAGCTGAAGAACAATTCCAACTGGATAGGACACCAGTCTATCACAGGGTTAACACTCAGCTGAAGAACAATTCCAACTGGATAGGACACCAGTCTATCACAGGGTTAACACTCAGCTAAAGAACAATCCCAACTGGATAGGACACCAGTCTATCACAGGGTTAACACTCAGCTGAAGAACAATTCCAACTGGATAGGACACCAGTCTATCACAGGGTTAACACTCAGCTGAAGAACAATTCCAACTGGATAGGACACCAGTCTATCACAGGGTTAACACACAGCTGAAGAACAATTCCAACTGGATAGGACACCAGTCTATCACAGGGTTCACACACAGCTGAAGAACAATTCCAACTGGATAGGACACCAGTCTATCACAGGGTAACACTCAGCTGAAGAACAATTCCAACTGGATAGGACACCAGTCTATCACAGGGTTAACACTCAGCTGAAGATCAATCCCAACTGGATAGGACACCAGACTATCACAGGGTTATCACTCAGCTGAAGAACAATTCCAACTGGATAGGACACCAGTCTATCAGAGGGTTAACACTCAGCTGAAGAACAATTCCAACTGGATAGGACACCAGTCTATCACAGGGTTAACACCTAGCTGAAGAACAATCCCAAATGGATAGGACACCAGTCTATCACAGGGTTAACACTCAGCTGAAGAACAATCCCAAATGGATAGGACACCAGTCTATCAGAGGGTTAACACTCAGCTGAAGAACAATTCCAACTGGATAGGACACCAGTCTATCACAGGGTTAACACTCAGCTGAAGAACAATTCCAACTGGATAGGACACCAGTCTATCACAGGGTTAACACTCAGCTGAAGAACAATTCCAACTGGATAGGACACCAGTCTATCACAGGGTTAACACACAGCTGAAGAACAATTCCAACTGGATAGGACACCAGTCTATCACAGGGTTAACACTCAGCTAAAGAACAATCCCAACTGGATAGGACACCAGTCTATCACAGGGTTAACACTCAGCTGAAGAACAATTCCAACTGGATAGGACACCAGTCTATCACAGGGTTAACACTCAGCTGAAGAACAATTCCAACTGGATAGGACACCAGTCTATCACAGGGTTAACAGACAGCTGAAGAACAATTCCAACTGGATAGGACACCAGTCTATCACAGGGTTAACACACAGCTGAAGAACAATTCCAACTGGATAAGACACCAGTCTATCACAGGGTTAACACTCAGCTGAAGAACAATTCCAACTGGATAGGACACCAGTCTATCACAGGGTTAACACTCAGCTGAAGAACAATTCCAACTGGATAGGACACCAGTCTATCACAGGGTTAACACTCAGCTAAAGAACAATCCCAACTGGATAGGACACCAGTCTATCACAGGGTTAACACTCAGCTGAAGAACAATTCCAACTGGATAGGACACCAGTCTATCACAGGGTTAACACTCAGCTGAAGAACAATTCCAACTGGATAGGACACCAGTCTATCACAGGGTTAACACACAGCTGAAGAACAATTCCAACTGGATAGGACACCAGTCTATCACAGGGTTAACACACAGCTGAAGAACAATTCCAACTGGATAGGACACCAGTCTATCACAGGGTTAACACTCAGCTGAAGAACAATTCCAACTGGATAGGACACCAGTCTATCACAGGGTTAACACTCAGCTGAAGAACAATTCCAACTGGATAGGACACCAGTTTATCACAGGGTTATCACTCAGCTGAAGAACAATTCCAACTGGATAGGACACCAGTCTATCACAGGGTAACACACAGCTGAAGAACAATTCCAACTGGATAGGACACCAGTCTATCACAGGGTTAACACACAGCTGAAGAACAATTCCAACTGGATAGGACACCAGTCTATCAGAGGGTTAACACTCAGCTGAAGAACAATTCCAACTGGATAGGACACCAGTCTATCACAGGGTTATCACTCAGCTGAAGAACAATTCCAACTGGATAGGACACCAGTCTATCACAGGGTTAACACACAGCTGAAGAACAACTCCAACTGGATAGGACACCAGTGTATCACAGGGTTAACACACAGCTGAAGAACAATTCCAACTGGATAGGACACCAGTCTATCACAGGGTTAACACTCAGCTGAAGAACAATTCCAACTGGATAGGACACCAGTCTATCACAGGGTTAACACTCAGCAGAAGAACCATTCCAACTGGATAGGACACCAGTCTATCAGAGGGTTAACACTCAGCTGAAGAACAATTCCAACTGGATAGGACACCAGTCTATCACAGGGTTAACACCTAGCTGAAGAAAAATTCCAACTGGATAGGACACCAGTCTATCACAGGGTTAACACCTAGCTGAAGGACAATTCCAACTGGATAGGACACCAGTCTATCACAGGGTTAACACCTAGCTGAAGAACAATTCCAACTGGATAGGACACCAGTCTATCACAGGGTTAACACACAGCTGAAGACTGATACCCACTGGATAGGACACCAGTCTATCACAGGGTTAACACCTAGCTGAAGAACAATCCCAAATGGATAGGACACCAGTCTATAACAGGGTTAACACACAGCTGAAGAACAATCCCAACTGGATAGGACACCAGTCTATCACAGGGTTATCACTCAGCTGAAGAACAATTCCAACTGGATAGGACACCAGTCTATCAGAGGGTTAACACTCAGCTGAAGAACAATTCCAACTGGATAGGACACCAGTCTATCACAGGGTTAACACACAGCTGAAGAACAATTCCAACTGGATAGGACACCAGTCTATCACAGGGTTAACACTCAGCTAAAGAACAATCCCAACTGGATAGGACACCAGTCTATAACAGGGTTAACACTCAGCTGAAGAACAATTCCAACTGGATAGGACACCAGTCTATCACAGGGTTAACACTCAGCTGAAGAACAATTCCAACTGGATAGGACACCAGTCTATCACAGAGTTAACACTCAGCTAAAGAACAATCCCAACTGGATAGGACACCAGTCTATCACAGGGTTAACACACAGCTGAAGAACAATTCCAACTGGATAGGACACCAGTCTATCACAGGGGTAACACTCAGCTGAAGAACAATTCCAACTGGATAGGACACCAGTCTATCAGAGGGTTAACACTCGGCTGAAGAACAATTCCAACTGGATAGGACACCAGTCTATCACAGGGTTATCACTCAGCTGAAGAACAATTCCAACTGGATAGGACACCAGTCTATCACAGGGTTAACACACAGCTGAAGAACAATTCCAACTGGATAGGACACCAGTCTATCACAGGGTTAACACACAGCTGAAGAACAATTCCAACTGGATAGGACACCAGTCTATCACAGGGTTAACACACAGCTGAAGAACAATTCCAACTGGATAGGACACCAGTCTATCACAGGGTTCCACACAGCTGAAGAACAATTCCAACTGGATAGGACACCAGTCTATCACAGGGTAACACTCAGCTGAAGAACAATTCCAACTGGATAGGACACCAGTCTATCACAGGGTTAACACTCAGCTGAAGAACAATTCCAACTGGATAGGACACCAGTCTATCACAGGGTTAACACACAGCTGAAGAACAATTCCAACTGGATAGGACACCAGTCTATCACAGGGTTAACACACAGCTGAAGAACAATTCCAACTGGATAGGACACCAGTCTATCGCAGGGTTATCACTCAGCTGAAGAACAATTCCAACTGGATAGGACACCAGTCTATCAGAGGGTTAACACTCAGCTGAAGAACAATTCCAACTGGATAGGACACCAGTCTATCACAGGGTTAACACCTAGCTGAAGAACAATCCCAAATGGATAGGACACCAGTCTATCACAGGGTTAACACTCAGCTGAAGAACAATCCCAAATGGATAGGACACCAGTCTATCAGAGGGTTAACACTCAGCTGAAGAACAATTCCAACTGGATAGGACACCAGTCTATCACAGGGTTAACACTCAGCTGAAGAACAATTCCAACTGGATAGGACACCAGTCTATCACAGGGTTATCACTCAGCTGAAGAACAATTCCAACTGGATAGGACACCAGTCTATCACAGGGTTAACACTCAGCTGAAGAACAATTCCAACTGGATAGGACACCAGTCTATCACAGGGTTAACACACAGCTGAAGAATAATTCCAACTGGATAGGACACCAGTCTATCACAGGGTTAACACACAGCTGAAGAACAATTCCAACTGGATAGGACACCAGTATATCACAGGGTTAACACTCAGCTGAAGAACAATTCCAACTGGATAGGACACCAGTCTATCACAGGGTTAACACTCAGCTAAAGAACAATCCCAACTGGATAGGACACCAGTCTATCACAGGGTTAACACTGAGCTGAAGAACAATCCCAAATGGATAGGACACCAGTCTATCAGAGGGTTAACACTCAGCTGAAGAACAATTCCAACTGGATAGGACACCAGTCTATCACAGGGTTAACACTCAGCTGAAGAACAATTCCAACTGGATAGGACACCAGTCTATCACAGGGTTAACACTCAGCTGAAGAACAATTCCAACTGGATAGGACACCAGTCTATCACAGGGTTAACACACAGCTGAATAACAATTCCAACTGGATAGGACACCAGTCTATCACAGGGTTAACACACAGCTGAAGAACAATTCCAACTGGATAGGACACCAGTCTATCACAGGGTTAACACTCAGCTGAAGAACAATTCCAACTGGATAGGACACCAGTCTATCACAGGGTTAACACTCAGCTAAAGAACAATCCCAACTGGATAGGACACCAGTCTATCACAGGGTTAACACTCAGCTGAAGAACAATTCCAACTGGATAGGACACCAGTCTATCACAGGGTTAACACTCAGCTGAAGAACAATTCCAACTGGATAGGACACCAGTCTATCACAGGGTTAACACACAGCTGAAGAACAATTCCAACTGGATAGGACACCAGTCTATCACAGGGTTCACACACAGCTGAA
Organism: Eledone cirrhosa; assembly: GCA_964016885.1. Lineage (NCBI taxonomy): Eukaryota > Metazoa > Mollusca > Cephalopoda > Octopoda > Eledonidae > Eledone > Eledone cirrhosa. Next base: position 23,666,421 of record OZ024741.1, read on the forward strand.
GAACAATTCCAACTGGATAGGACACCAGTCTATCACAGGGTAACACTCAGCTGAAGAACAATTCCAACTGGATAGGACACCAGTCTATCACAGGGTTAACACTCAGCTGAAGAACAATCCCAACTGGATAGGACACCAGACTATCACAGGGTTATCACTCAGCTGAAGAACAATTCCAACTGGATAGGACACCAGTCTATCAGAGGGTTAACACTCAGCTGAAGAACAATTCCAACTGGATAGGACACCAGTCTATCACAGGGTTAACACCTAGCTGAAGAACAATCCCAAATGGATAGGACACCAGTCTATCACAGGGTTAACACTCAGCTGAAGAACAATCCCAAATGGATAGGACACCAGTCTATCAGAGGGTTAACACTCAGCTGAAAAACAATTCCAACTGGATAGGACACCAGTCTATCACAGGGTTAACACTCAGCTGAAGAACAATTCCAACTAGATAGGACACCAGTCTATCACAGGGTTAACACTCAGCTGAAGAACAATTCCAACTGGATAGGACACCAGTCTATCACAGGGTTAACACACAGCTGAAGAACAATTCCAACTGGATAGGACACCAGTCTATCACAGGGTTAACACTCAGCTAAAGAACAATCCCAACTGGATAGGACACCAGTCTATCACAGGGTTAACACTCAGCTGAAGAACAATTCCAACTGGATAGGACACCAGTCTATCACAGGGTTAACACTCAGCTGAAGAACAATTCCAACTGGATAGGACACCAGTCTATCACAGGGTTAACACTCAGCTAAAGAACAATCCCAACTGGATAGGACACCAGTCTATCACAGGGTTAACACTCAGCTGAAGAACAATTCCAACTGGATAGGACACCAGTCTATCACAGGGTTAACACTCAGCTGAAGAACAATTCCAACTGGATAGGACACCAGTCTATCACAGGGTTAACACACAGCTGAAGAACAATTCCAACTGGATAGGACACCAGTCTATCACAGGGTTAACACACAGCTGAAGAACAATTCCAACTGGATAGGACACCAGTCTATCACAGGGTTAACACTCAGCTGAAGAACAATTCCAACTGGATAGGACACCAGTCAATCACAGGGTTAACACTCAGCTGAAGAACAATTCCAACTGGATAGGACACCAGTTTATCACAGGGTTATCACTCAGCTGAAGAACAATTCCAACTGGATAGGACACCAGTCTATCAGAGGGTTAACACTCAGCTGAAGAACAATTCCAACTGGATAGGACACCAGTCTATCACAGGGTTATCACTCAGCTGAAGAACAATTCCAACTGGATAGGACACCAGTCTATCACAGGGTTAACACACAGCTGAAGAACAACTCCAACTGGATAGGACACCAGTGTATCACAGGGTTAACACACAGCTGAAGAACAATTCCAACTGGATAGGACACCAGTCTATCACAGGGTTAACACTCAGCTGAAGAACAATTCCAACTGGATAGGACACCAGTCTATCACAGGGTTAACACTCAGCAGAAGAACCATTCCAACTGGATAGGACACCAGTCTATCAGAGGGTTAACACTCAGCTGAAGAACAATTCCAACTGGATAGGACACCAGTCTATCACAGGGTTAACACTCAGCTGAAGAAAAATTCCAACTGGATAGGACACCAGTCTATCACAGGGTTAACACCTAGCTGAAGAACAATTCCAACTGGATAGGACACCAGTCTATCACAGGGTTAACACCTAGCTGAAGAACAATTCCAACTGGATAGGACACCAGTCTATCACAGGGTTAACACACAGCTGAAGACTGATACCCACTGGATAGGACACCAGTCTATCACAGGGTTAACACCTAGCTGAAGAACAATCCCAAATGGATAGGACACCAGTCTATCACAGGGTTAACACACAGCTGAAGAACAATCCCAACTGGATAGGACACCAGTCTATCACAGGGTTATCACTCAGCTGAAGAACAATTCCAACTGGATAGGACACCAGTCTATCAGAGGGTTAACACTCAGCTGAAGAACAATTCCAACTGGATAGGACACCAGTCTATCACAGGGTTAACACCTAGCTGAAGAACAATCCCAAATGGATAGGACACCAGTCTATCACAGGGTTAACACTCAGCTGAAGAACAATCCCAAATGGATAGGACACCAGTCTATCAGAGGGTTAACACTCAGCTGAAGAACAATTCCAACTGGATAGGACACCAGTCTATCACAGGGTTAACACTCAGCTGAAGAACAATTCAAACTGGATAGGACACCAGTCTATCACAGGGTTAACACTCAGCAGAAGAACAATTCCAACTGGATAGGACACCAGTCTATCACAGGGTTAACACTCAGCTGAAGAACAATTCCAACTGGATAGGACACCAGTCTATCACAGGGTTAACACACAGCTGAAGAATAATTCCAACTGGATAGGACACCAGTCTATCACAGGGTTAACACACAGCTGAAGAACAATTCCAACTGGATAGGACACCAGTCTATCACAGGGTTAACACTCAGCTGAAGAACAATTCCAACTGGATAGGACACCAGTCTATCACAGGGTTAACACTCAGCTAAAGAACAATCCCAACTGGATAGGACACCAGTCTATCACAGGGTTAACACTGAGCTGAAGAACAATCCCAAATGGATAGGACACCAGTCTATCAGAGGGTTAACACTCAGCTGAAGAACAATTCCAACTGGATAGGACACCAGTCTATCACAGGGTTAACACTCAGCTGAAGAACAATTCCAACTGGATAGGACACCAGTCTATCACAGGGTTAACACTCAGCTGAAGAACAATTCCAACTGGATAGGACACCAGTCTATCACAGGGTTAACACACAGCTGAATAACAATTCCAACTGGATAGGACACCAGTCTATCACAGGGTTAACACACAGCTGAAGAACAATTCCAACTGGATAGGACACCAGTCTATCACAGGGTTAACACTCAGCTGAAGAACAATTCCAACTGGATAGGACACCAGTCTATCACAGGGTGAACACTCAGCTAAAGAACAATCCCAACTGGATAGGACACCAGTCTATAACAGGGTTAACACTCAGCTGAAGAACAATTCCAACTGGATAGGACACCAGTCTATCACAGGGTTAACACTCAGCTGAAGAACAATTCCAAATGGATAGGACACCAGTCTATCACAGGGTTAACACACAGCTGAAGAACAATTCCAACTGGATAGGACACCAGTCTATCACAGGGTTAACACACAGCTGAAGAACAATTCCAACTGGATAGGACACCAGTCTATCACAGGGTTAACACTCAGCTGAAGAACAATTCCAACTGGATAGGACACCAGTCTATCACAGGGTTAACACTCAGCTGAAGAACAATTCCAACTGGATAGGACACCAGTTTATCACAGGGTTATCACTCAGCTGAAGAACAATTCCAACTGGATAGGACACCAGTCTATGACAGGGTTAACACACAGCTGAAGAACAATTCCAACTGGATAGGACACCAGTTTATCACAGGGTTATCACTCAGCTGAAGAACAATTCCAACTGGATAGGACACCAGTCTATCACAGGGTTAACACACAGCTGAAGAACAATTCCAACTGGATAGGACACCAGTCTATCACAGGGTTAACACACAGCTGAAGAACAATTCCAACTGGATAGGACACCAGTCTATCAGAGGGTTAACACTCAGCTGAAGAACAATTCCAACTGGATAGGACACCAGTCTATCACAGGGTTAACACTCAGCTGAAGAACAATTCCAACTGGATAGGACACCAGTCTATCACAGGGTCAACACTCAGCAGAAGAACCATTCCAACTGGTTAGGACACCAGTCTATCAGAGGGTTAACACTCAGCTGAAGAACAATTCCAACTGGATAGGACACCAGTCTATCAGAGGGTTAACACCTAGCTGAAGAACAATTCCAACTGGATAGGACACCAGTCTATCACAGGGTTAACACTCAGCTGAAGAACAATTCCAACTGGATAGGACACCAGTCTATCACAGGGTTAACACACAGCTGAAGAACAATTCCAACTGGATAGGACACCAGTCTATCACAGGGTTAACACTCAGCTGAAGAACAATTCCAACTGGATAGGACACCAGTCTATCACAGGGTTAACACTCAGCTAAAGAACAATCCCAACTGGATAGGACACCAGTCTATCACAGGGTTAACACTCAGCTGAAGAACAATTCCAACTGGATAGGACACCAGTCTATCACAGGGTTAACACTCAGCTGAAGAACAATTCCAACTGGATAGGACACCAGTCTATCACAGGGTTAACACACAGCTGAAGAACAATTCCAACTGGATAGGACACCAGTCTATCACAGGGTTCACACACAGCTGAAGAACAATTCCAACTGGATAGGACACCAGTCTATCACAGGGTAACACTCAGCTGAAGAACAATTCCAACTGGATAGGACACCAGTCTATCACAGGGTTAACACTCAGCTGAAGATCAATCCCAACTGGATAGGACACCAGACTATCACAGGGTTATCACTCAGCTGAAGAACAATTCCAACTGGATAGGACACCAGTCTATCAGAGGGTTAACACTCAGCTGAAGAACAATTCCAACTGGATAGGACACCAGTCTATCACAGGGTTAACACCTAGCTGAAGAACAATCCCAAATGGATAGGACACCAGTCTATCACAGGGTTAACACTCAGCTGAAGAACAATCCCAAATGGATAGGACACCAGTCTATCAGAGGGTTAACACTCAGCTGAAGAACAATTCCAACTGGATAGGACACCAGTCTATCACAGGGTTAACACTCAGCTGAAGAACAATTCCAACTGGATAGGACACCAGTCTATCACAGGGTTAACACTCAGCTGAAGAACAATTCCAACTGGATAGGACACCAGTCTATCACAGGGTTAACACACAGCTGAAGAACAATTCCAACTGGATAGGACACCAGTCTATCACAGGGTTAACACTCAGCTAAAGAACAATCCCAACTGGATAGGACACCAGTCTATCACAGGGTTAACACTCAGCTGAAGAACAATTCCAACTGGATAGGACACCAGTCTATCACAGGGTTAACACTCAGCTGAAGAACAATTCCAACTGGATAGGACACCAGTCTATCACAGGGTTAACAGACAGCTGAAGAACAATTCCAACTGGATAGGACACCAGTCTATCACAGGGTTAACACACAGCTGAAGAACAATTCCAACTGGATAAGACACCAGTCTATCACAGGGTTAACACTCAGCTGAAGAACAATTCCAACTGGATAGGACACCAGTCTATCACAGGGTTAACACTCAGCTGAAGAACAATTCCAACTGGATAGGACACCAGTCTATCACAGGGTTAACACTCAGCTAAAGAACAATCCCAACTGGATAGGACACCAGTCTATCACAGGGTTAACACTCAGCTGAAGAACAATTCCAACTGGATAGGACACCAGTCTATCACAGGGTTAACACTCAGCTGAAGAACAATTCCAACTGGATAGGACACCAGTCTATCACAGGGTTAACACACAGCTGAAGAACAATTCCAACTGGATAGGACACCAGTCTATCACAGGGTTAACACACAGCTGAAGAACAATTCCAACTGGATAGGACACCAGTCTATCACAGGGTTAACACTCAGCTGAAGAACAATTCCAACTGGATAGGACACCAGTCTATCACAGGGTTAACACTCAGCTGAAGAACAATTCCAACTGGATAGGACACCAGTTTATCACAGGGTTATCACTCAGCTGAAGAACAATTCCAACTGGATAGGACACCAGTCTATCACAGGGTAACACACAGCTGAAGAACAATTCCAACTGGATAGGACACCAGTCTATCACAGGGTTAACACACAGCTGAAGAACAATTCCAACTGGATAGGACACCAGTCTATCAGAGGGTTAACACTCAGCTGAAGAACAATTCCAACTGGATAGGACACCAGTCTATCACAGGGTTATCACTCAGCTGAAGAACAATTCCAACTGGATAGGACACCAGTCTATCACAGGGTTAACACACAGCTGAAGAACAACTCCAACCGGATAGGACACCAGTGTATCACAGGGTTAACACACAGCTGAAGAACAATTCCAACTGGATAGGACACCAGTCTATCACAGCGTTAACACTCAGCTGAAGAACAATTCCAACTGGATAGGACACCAGTCTATCACAGGGTTAACACTCAGCAGAAGAACCATTCCAACTGGATAGGACACCAGTCTATCAGAGGGTTAACACTCAGCTGAAGAACAATTCCAACTGGATAGGACACCAGTCTATCACAGGGTTAACACCTAGCTGAAGAAAAATTCCAACTGGATAGGACACCAGTCTATCACAGGGTTAACACCTAGCTGAAGGACAATTCCAACTGGATAGGACACCAGTCTATCACAGGGTTAACACCTAGCTGAAGAACAATTCCAACTGGATAGGACACCAGTCTATCACAGGGTTAACACACAGCTGAAGACTGATACCCACTGGATAGGACACCAGTCTATCACAGGGTTAACACCTAGCTGAAGAACAATCCCAAATGGATAGGACACCAGTCTATCACAGGGTTAACACACAGCTGAAGAACAATCCCAACTGGATAGGACACCAGTCTATCACAGGGTTATCACTCAGCTGAAGAACAATTCCAACTGGATAGGACACCAGTCTATCAGAGGGTTAACACTCAGCTGAAGAACAATTCCAACTGGATAGGACACCAGTCTATCACAGGGTTAACACCTAGCTGAAGAACAATCCCAAATGGATAGGACACCAGTCTATCACAGGGTTAACACTCAGCTGAAGAACAATTCCAACTGGATAGGACACCAGTCTATCACAGGGTTAACACACAGCTGAAGAACAATTCCAACTGGATAGGACACCAGTCTATCACAGGGTTAACACTCAGCTAAAGAACAATCCCAACTGGATAGGACACCAGTCTATAACAGGGTTAACACTCAGCTGAAGAACAATTCCAACTGGATAGGACACCAGTTTATCACAGGGTTATCATTCAGCTGAAGAACAATTCCAACTGGATAGGACACCAGTCTATCAGAGGGTTAACACCTAGCTGAAGAACAATTCCAACTGGATAGGACACCAGTCTATCACAGGGTTAACACTCAGCTGAAGAACAATTCCAACTGAATAGGACACCAGTCTATCACAGGGTTAACACACAGCTGAAGAACAATTCCAACTGGATAGGACACCAGTCTATCACAGGGTTAACACCTAGCTGAAGAACAATCCCAAATGGATAGGACACCAGTCTATCACAGGGTTAACACTCAGCTGAAGAACAATTCCAACTGGATAGGACACCAGTCTATCACAGAGTTAACACTCAGCTGAAGAACAATTCCAATTGGATAGGACACCAGTCTATCACAGGGTTAACACACAGCTGAAGAACAATTCCAACTGGATAGGACACCAGTCTATCACAGGGTTAACACTCAGCTGAAGAACAATTCCAACTGGATAGGACACCAGTCTATCACATGGTTAACACTCAGCTGAAGAACCATTCCAACTGGATAGGACACCAGTCTATCAGAGGGTTAACACTCAGCTGAAGAACAATTCCAACTGGATAGGACACCAGTCTATCAGAGGGTTAACACCTAGCTGAAGAACAATTCCAACTGGATAGGACACCAGTCTATCACAGGGTTAACACACAGCTGAAGAACAATTCCAACTGGATAGGACACCAGTCTATCACAGGGTTAACACACAGCTGAAGAACAATTCCAACTGGATAGGACACCAGTCTATCACAGGGTTAACACTCAGCTGAAGAACAATTCCAACTGGATAGGACACCAGTCTATCACAGGGTTAACACTCAGCTGAAGAACAATTCCAACTGGATAGGACACCAGTCTATCAGAGGGTTAACACTCAGCTGAAGAACAATTCCAACTGGATAGGACACCAGTCTATCAGAGGCTTAACACCTAGCTGAAGAACAATTCCAACTGGATAGGACACCAGTCTATCACAGGGTTAACACTCAGCTGAAGAACAATTCCAACTGGATAGGACACCAGTCTATCAGAGGGTTAACACTCAGCTGAAGAACAATTCCAACTGGATAGGACACCAGTCTATCAGAGGGTTAACATCTAGCTGAAGAACAATTCCAACTGGATAGGACACCAGTCTATCACAGGGTTAACACACAGCCGAAGAACAATTCCAACAGGATAGGACATCAGTCTATCACAGAGCTGAAGAACAATTCCAACTGGATAGGACACCAGTCTATCACAGGGTTAACACACAGCTGAAGAACAATTCCAACTGGACAGGACACCAGTCTATCACAGGGTTAACACACAGCTGAAGAACAACTCCAACTGGATAGGACACCAGTCTATCACAGGGTTAACACTCAGCTGAAGAACAATTCCAACTGGATAGGACACCAGTCTATCAGAGGGTGAACACTCAGCTGAAGAACAATTCCAACTGGATAGGACACCAGTCTATCACAGGGTTATCACTCAGCTGAAGAACAATTCCAACTGGATAGGACACCAGTCTATCACACGGTTAACACACAGCTGAAGAACAATTCCATCTGGATAGGACACCAGTCTATCACAGGGTTAACACACAGCTGAAGAACAATTCCAACTGGATAGGACACCAGTCTATCACAGGGTTAACACTCAGCTGAAGAACAATTCCAACTGGATAGGACACCAGTCTATCAGAGGGTTAACACCTAGCTGAAGAACAATTCCAACTGGATAGGACACCAGTCTATCACAGGGTTAACACTCAGCTGAAGAACAATTCCAACTGGATAGGACACCAGTCTATCACAGGGTTAACACTCAGCTGAAGAACAATTCCAACTGGATAGGACACCAGTCTATCACAGGGTTATCACTCAGCTGAAGAACAATTCCAACTGGATAGGACACCAGTCTATCACAGGGTTAACACACAGCTGAAGAACAATTCCATCTGGATAGAACATCAGTCTATCACAGGGTTAACACACAGCTGAAGAACAATTCCAACTGGATAGGACACCAGTCTATCACAGGGTTAACACTCAGCTGAAGAACAATTCCAACTGGATAGGACACCAGTCTATCACAGGGTTAACACTCAGCTGAAGAACAATTCCAACTGGATAGGACACCAGTCTATCAGAGGGTTAACACTCAGCTGAAGAACAATTCCAACTGGATAGGACACCAGTCTATCAGAGGGTTAACACCTAGCTGAAGAACAATTGCAACTGGTTAGGACACCAGTCTATCAGAGGGTTAACACTCAGCTGAAGAACAATTCCAACTGGATAGGACACCAGTCTATCACAGGGTTATCACTCAGCTGAAGAACAATTCCAACTGGATAGGACACCAGTCTATCACAGGGTTAACACACAGCTGAAGAACAATTCCATCTGGATAGGACACCAGTCTATCACAGGGTTAACACACAGCTGAAGAACAATTCCAACTGGATAGGACACCAGTCTATCACAGGGTTAACACTCAGCTGAAGAACAATTCCAACTGGATAGGACACCAGTCTATCACAGGGTTAACACTCAGCTGAAGAACCATTCCAACTGGATAGGACACCAGTCTATCAGAGGGTTAACACTCAGCTGAAGAACAATTCCAACTGGATAGGACACCAGTCTATCAGAGGGTTAACACCTAGCTGAAGAACAATTCCAACTGGATAGGACACCAGTCTATCACAGGGTTAACACACAGCTGAAGAACAATTCCAACTGGATAGGACACCAGTCTATCACAGGGTTAACACACAGCTGAAGAACAATTCCAACTGGATAGGACACCAGTCTATCACAGGGTTAACACTCAGCTGAAGAACAATTCCAACTGGATAGGACACCAGTCTATCACAGGGTTAACACTCAGCTGAAGAACAATTCCAACTGGATAGGACACCAGTCTATCAGAGGGTTAACACTCAGCTGAAGAACAATTCCAACTGGATAGGACACCAGTCTATCAGAGGGTTAACACCTAGCTGAAGAACAATTCCAACTGGATAGGACACCAGTCTATCACAGGGTTAACACTCAGCTGAAGAACAATTCCAACTGGATAGGACACCAGTCTATCAGAGGGTTAACACTCAGCTGAAGAACAATTCCAACTGGATAGGACACCAGTCTATCAGAGGGTTAACATCTAGCTGAAGAACAATTCCAACTGGATAGGACACCAGTCTATCACAGGGTTAACACACAGCTGAAGAACAATTCCAACAGGATAGGACACCAGTCTATCACAGGGTTATCACACAGCTGAAGAACAATTCCAACTGGATAGGACACCAGTCTATCACAGGTTTAACACACAGCTGAAGAACAACTCCAACTGGATAGGACACCAGTCTATCACAGGGTTAACACTCAGCTGAAGAACAATTCCAACTGGATAGGACACCAGTCTATCAGAGGGTGAACACTCAGCTGAAGAACAATTCCAACTGGATAGGACACCAGTCTATCACAGGGTTATCACTCAGCTGAAGAACAATTCCAACTGGATAGGACACCAGTCTATCACAGGGTTAACTTACAGCTGAAGAACAATTCCATCTGGATAGGACACCAGTCTATCACAGGGTTAACATACAGCTGAAGAACAATTCCAACTGGATAGGACACCAGTCTATCACAGGGTTAACACTCAGCTGAAGAACAATTCCAACTGGATAGGACACCAGTCTATCACAGGGTTAACACACAGCTGAAGAACAATTCCAACTGGATAGGACACCGGTCTATCACAGGGTTAACACTCAGCTGAAGAACAATTCCAAATGGATAGGACACCAGTCTATCACAGGGTTAACAGCTAGCTGAAGAACAATCCCAAACGGATAGGACACCAGTCTATCACAGGGTCAACACTCAGCTGAAGAACAATCCCAACTGGATAGGACACCAGTCTATCACAGGGTTAACACTCAGCTGAAGAACAATTCCAACTTGATAGGACACCAGTCTATCACAGGGTTAACACTCAGCTGAAGAACAATTCCAACTGGATAGGACACCAGTCTATCACAGGGTTATCACTCAGCTGAAGAACAATTCCAACTGGATAGGACACCAGTCTATCAGAGGGTTAACACTCAGCTGAAGAACAATTCCAACTGGATAGGACACCAGTCTATCAGAGGGTTAACACTCAGCTGAAGAACAATTCCAACTGGATAGGACACCAGTCTATCAGAGGGTTAACACTCAGCTGAAGAACAATTCCAACTGGATAGGACACCAGTCTATCAGAGGGTTAACACTCAGCTGAAGAACAATTCCAACTGGATAGGACACCAGTCTATCACAGGGTTAACACTCAGCTGAAGAACAATTCCAACTTGATAGGACACCAGTCTATCACAGGGTTAACACTCAGCTAAAGAACAATTCCAACTGGATAGGACACCAGTCTATCACAGGGTTATCACTCAGCTGAAGAACAATTCCAACTGGATAGGACACCAGTCTATCAGAGGGTTAACACTCAGCTGCAGAACAATTCCAACTGGATAGGACACCAGTCTATCAGAGGGTTAACACTCAGCTGAAGAACAATTCCAACTGGATAGGACACCAGTCTATCAGAGGGTTAACACTCAGCTGAAGAACAATTCCAACTGGATAGGACACCAGTCTATCAGAGGGTTAACACTCAGCTGAAGAACAATTCCAACTGGATAGGACACCAGTCTATCAGAGGGTTAACACTCAGCTGAAGAACAATTCCAACTGGATAGGACACCAGTCTATCAGAGGGTTAACACTCAGCTGAAGAACAATTCCAACTGGATAGGACACCAGTCTATCAGAGGGGTAACACTCAGCTGAAGAACAATTCCAACCTGATAGGACACCAGTCTATCACAGGGTTAACACTCAGCTGAAGAACAATTTCAAATGGATAGGACACCAGTCTATCAGAGGGTTAACACCTAGCTGAAGAACAATTCCAACTGGATAGGACACCAGTCTATCAGAGGGTTAACACTCAGCTGAAGAACAATCCCAACTGGATAGGACACCAGTCTATCACAGGGTTAACACTCAGCTGAAGAACAATTCCAACTGGATAGGACACCAGTCTATCACAGGGTTAACACACAGCTGAAGAACAATTCCAACTGGATAGGACACCAGTCTATCACAGGGTTAACACACAGCTGAAGAACAATTCCAACTGGATAGGACACCAGTCTATCAGAGGGTTAACACACAGCTGAAGAACAATTCCAACTGGATAGGACACCAGTCTATCAGAGGGTTATCACTCAGCTGAAGAACAATTCCAACTGGATAGGACACCAGTCTATCAGAGGGTTAACACTCAGCTGAAGAACAATTCCAACTGGATAGGACACCAGTCTATCACAGGGTTAACACTCAGCTGAAGAACAATTCCAACTGGATAGGACATCAGTCTATCACAGGGTTAACACACAGCTGAAGAACAATTCCAACTGGATAGGACACCAGTCTATCAGAGGGTTAACACTCAGATCAAGAACAATTCCAACTGGATAGGACACCAATCTATCAGAGGGTTATCACTCAGCTGAAGAACAATTTCAACTGGATAGGACACCAGTCTATCAGAGGGTTAACACTCAGCTGAAGAACAATTCCAACTGGATAGGACACCAGTCTATCAGAGGGTTAACACTCAGCTGAAGAACAATTCCAACTGGATAGGACACCAGTCTATCACAGGGTTAACACTCAGCTGAAGAGCAATTTCAAATGGATAGGACACAAGTCTATCAGAGGGTTATCACTCAGCTGAAGAACAATTCCAACTGGATAGGACACCAGTCTATCAGAGGGTTAACACACAGCTGAAGAACAATTCCAACTGGATAGGACACCAGTCTATCAGAGGGTTAACACTCAGCTGAAGAACAATCCCAACTGGATCAGACACCAGTCTATCACAGAGTTAACACTCAGCTGAAGAACAATTCCAACTGGATAGGACACCAGTCTATCACAGGGTTAACACACAGCTGAAGAACAATTCCAACTGGATAGGACACCAGTCTATCACAGGGTTAACACTCAGCTGAAGAACAATTCCAACTGGATAGGACACCAGTCTATCACAGGGTTAACACACAGCTGAAGAACAATTCCAACTGGATAGGACACCAGTCTATCAGAGGGTTAACACACAGGTGAAGAACAATTCCAACTGGATAGGACACCAGTCTATCAGAGGGTTCACACTCAGCTGAAGAACAATTCCAACTGGATAGGACACCAGTCTATCACAGGGTTAACACTCAGCTGAAGAACAATTCCAACTGCATAGGACACCAGTCTATCAGAGGGTTATCACTCAGCTGAAGAACAATTCCAACTGGATAGGACACCAGTCTATCAGAGGGTTAACACTCAGCTGAAGAACAATTCCAACTGGATAGAACACCAGTCTATCACAGGGTTAACACTCAGCTGAAGAACAATTCCAACTGGATAGGACACCAGTCTATCACAGGGTTAACACACAGCTGAAGAACAATTCCAACTGGATAGGACACCAGTCTATTAGAGGGTTGAGACTCAGCTCAAGAACAATTCCAACTGGATAGGACACCAATCTATCAGAGGGTTAGCACTAAGCTGAAGAACAATTCCATCTGGATAGGACACCAGTCTATCACAGGGTTAACACACAGCAGAAGAACAATTCCAACTGGATAGGACACCAGTCTATCACAGGGTTAACACTCAGCTGAAGAACAATTCCAACTGGATAGGACACCAGTCTATCACAGGGTTATCACTCAGCTGAAGAACAATTCCAACTGGATAGGACACCAGTCTATCAGAGGGTTATCACTCAGCTGAAGAACAATTCCAACTGGATAGGACACCAGTCTATCACAGGGTTAACACTCAGCTGAAGAACAATTCCAACTGGATAGGACACCAGTCTATCACAGGGTTATCACTCAGCTGAAGAACAATTCCAACTGGATAGGACACCAGTCTATCAGAGGGTTAACACACAGCTGAAGAACAATTCCAACTGGATAGGACACCAGTCTATCAGAGGGTTATCACTCAGCTGCAGAACAATTCCAACTGGATAGGACACCAGTCTATCACAGGGTTAACACTCAGCTGAAGAACAATTCCAACTGGATAGGACACCAGTCTATCAGAGGGTTAACACTCAGCTGAAGAACAATTCCAACTGGATAGGACATCAGTCTATCAGAGGGTTAACACTCAGCTGAAAAACAATTCCAACTGGATAGGACACCAGTCTATCACAGGGATAACACTCAGCTGAAGAACAATTCCAACTGGATAGGACACCAGTCTATCACAGGGTTAACACTCAGCTGAAGAACAATTCCAACTGGATAGGACACCAGTCTATCACAGGGTTAACACACAGCTGAAGAACAATCCCAACTGGATAGGACACCAGTCTATCACAGGGTTAACACTCAGCTGAAGAACAATGCCAACTGGATAGGACACCAGTCTATCAGAGGGTTAACACTCAGCTGAAGAACAATTCCAACTGGATAGGACACCAGTCTATCAGAGGGTTAACACTCAGCTGAAGAACAATTCCAACTGGATAGGACACCAGTCTATCAGAGGGTTAACACTCAGCTGAAGAACAATTCCAACTGGATAGGACACCAGTCTATCACAGGGTTAACACTCAGCTGAAGAACAATTCCAACTGGATAGGACACCAGTCTATCACAGGGTTAACACTCAGCTGAAGAACAATTCCAACTGGATAGGACACCAGTCTATCAGAGGGTTAACACTCAGCTGAAGAACAATTCCAACTGGATAGGACACCAGTCTATCACAGGGTTAACACTCAGCTGAAGAACAATTCCAACTGGATAGGACACCAGTCTATCACAGGGTTAACACTCAGCTGAAGAACAATTCCAACTGGATAGGACACCAGTCTATCACAGGGTTAACACTCAGCTGAAGAACAATTCCAACTGGATAGACACCAGTCTATCACAGGGTTAACACTCAGCTGAAGAACAATTCCAACTGGATAGGACACCAGTCTATCACAGGTTTAACACCTAGCTGAAGAACAATCCCAAATGGATAGGACACCAGTCTATCACAGGGTTAACACCTACCTGAAGGACAAACCAAATGGATAGGACACCAGTCTATCACAGGGTTAACACTCAGCTGAAGAACAATCCCAAATGGATAGGACACCAGTCTATCACAGGGTTAACACTCAGCTGAAGAACAATTCCAACTGGATAGGACACCAGTCTATCACAGGGTTAACAGCTAGCTGAAGAACAATCCCAAATGGATAGGACACCAGTCTATCACAGGGTTATCACTCAGCTGAAGAACAATTCCAACTGGATAGGACACCAGTCTATCAGAGGGTAACACTCAGCTGAAGAACAATTCCAACTGGATAGGACACCAGTCTATCAGAGGGTTATCACTCAGCTGAAGAACAATTCCAACTGGATAGGACACCAGTCTATCAGAGGGTTAACACTCAGCTGAAGAACAATTCCAACTGGATAGGACACCAGTCTATCAGAGGGTTAACACTCAGCTGAAGAACAATTCCAACTGGATAGGACACCAGTCTATCAGAGGGTTAACACTCAGCTGAAGAACAATTCCAACTGGATAGGACACCAGTCTATCACAGGGTTAACACTCAGCTGAAGAACAATTCCTACTGGATAGGACACCAGTCTATCACAGGGTTAACACACAGCTGAAGAACAATTCCAACTGGATAGGACACCAGTCTATCACAGGGTTAACACTCAGCTGAAGAACAATTCCAACTGGATAGGACACCAGTCTATCACAGGGTTAACACACAGCTGAAGAACAATTCCAACTGGATAGGACACCAGTCTATCAGAGGGTTAACACTCAGCTCAAGAACAATTCCAACTGGATAGGACACCAATCTATCAGAGGGTTATCACTCAGCTGAAGAACAATTCCAACTGGATAGGACACCAGTCTATCACAGGGTTAACACTCAGCTGAAGAACAATTCCAACTGGATAGGACACCAGTCTATCAGAGGGTTATCACTCAGCTGAAGAACAATTCCAACTGAATAGGACACCAGTCTATCAGAGGGTTAACACTCAGCTGAAGAACAATTCCAACTGGATAGGACACCAGTCTATCACAGGGTTAACACTCAGCTGAAGAACAATTCCAACTGGATAGGACACCAGTCTATCACAGGGTTAACACACAGCTGAAGAACAATTCCAACTGGATAGGACACCAGTCTATCACAGGGTTAACACTCAGCTGAAGAACAATTTCAAATGGATAGGACACCAGTCTATCAGAGGGTTAACACCTAGCTGAAGAACAATTCCAACTGGATAGGACACCAGTCTATCAGAGGGTTAACACACAGCTGAAGAACAATTCCAACTGGATAGGACACCAGTCTATCAGAGGGTTAACACTCAGCTGAAGAACAATCCCAACTGGATAGGACACCAGTCTATCACAGGGTTAACACTCAGCTGAAGAACAATTCCAACTGGATAGGACACCAGTCTATCACAGGGTTAACACACAGCTGAAGAACAATTCCAACTGGATAGGACACCAGTCTATCACAGGGTTAACACACAGCTGAAGAACAATTCCAACTGGATAGGACACCAGTCTATCAGAGGGTTAACACACAGCTGAAGAACTATTCCAACTGGATAGGACACCAGTCTATCAGAGGGTTATCACTCAGCTGAAGAACAATTCCAACTGGATAGGACACCAGTCTATCAGAGGGTTAACACTCAGCTGAAGAACAATTCCAACTGGATAGGACACCAGTCTATCACAGGGTTAACACTCAGCTGAAGAAAAATTCCAACTGGATAGGACACCAGTCTATCACATGGTTAACACACAGCTGAAGAACAATTCCAACTGGATAGGACACCAGTCTATCAGAGGGTTAACACTCAGCTGAAGAACAATTCCAACTGGATAGGACACCAGTCTATCAGAGGGTTAACACTCAGCTGAAGAACAATTCCAACTGGATAGGACACCAGTCTATCACAGGGTTAACACTCAGCTGAAGAACAATTTCAAATGGATAGGACACCAGTCTATCAGAGGGTTATCACTCAGCTGAAGAACAATTCCAACTGGATAGGACACCAGTCTATCACAGGGTTAACACACAGCTGAAGAACAATTCCAACTGGATAGGACACCAGTCTATCAGAGGGTTAACACTCAGCTGAAGAACAATCCCAACTGGATCAGACACAAGTCTATCAGAGGGTTAACACTCAGCTGAAGAACAATTCCAACTGGATAGGACACCAGTCTATCACAGGGTTAACACACAGCTGAAGAACAATTCCAACTGGATAGGACACCAGTCTATCACAGGGTTAACACTCAGCTGAAGAACAATTCCAACTGGATAGGACACCAGTCTATCACAGGGTTAACACACAGCTGAAGAACAATTCCGACTGGATAGGACACCAGTCTATCAGAGGGTTAACACACAGGTGAAGAACAATTCCAACTGGATAGGACACCAGTCTATCAGAGGGTTAACACTCAGCTGAAGAACAATTCCAACTGGATAGGACACCAGTCTATCACAGGGTTAACACTCAGCTGAAAAACAATTCCAACTGCATAGGACACCAGTCTATTAGAGGGTTATCACTCAGCTGAAGAACAATTCCAACTGGATAGGACACCAGTCTATCAGAGGGTTAACACTCATCTGAAGAACAATTCCAACTGGATAGAACACCAGTCTATCACAGGGTTAACACTCAGCTGAAGAACAATTCCAACTGGATAGGACACCAGTCTATCACAGGGTTAACACACAGCTGAAGAACAATTCCAACTGGATAGGACACCAGTCTATCAGAGGGTTAACACTCAGCTCAAGAACAATTCCAACTGGATAGGACACCAATCTATCAGAGGGTTAGCACTAAGCTGAAGAACAATTCCATCTGGATAGGACACCAGTCTATCACAGGGTTAACACACAGCAGAAGAACAATTCCAACTGGATAGGACACAAGTCTATCACAGGGTTAACACTCAGCTGAAGAACAATTCCAACTGGATAGGACACCAGTCTATCACAGGGTTATCACTCAGCTGAAGAACAATTCCAACTGGATAGGACACCAGTCTATCAGAGGGTTATCACTCAGCTGAAGAACAATTCCAACTGGATAGGACACCAGTCTATCACAGGGTTAACACTCAGCTGAAGAACAATTCCAACTGGATAGGACACCAGTCTATCACAGGGTTATCACTCAGCTGAAGAACAATTCCAACTGGATAGGACACCAGTCTATCAGAGGGTTAACACACAGCTGAAGAACAATTCCAACTGGATAGGACACCAGTCTATCAGAGGGTTATCACTCAGCTGCAGAACAATTCCAACTGGATAGGACACCAGTCTATCACAGGGTTAACACTCAGCTGTAGAACAATTCCAACTGGATAGGACACCAGTCTATCAGAGGGTTAACACTCAGCTGAAGAACAATTCCAACTGGATAGGACATCAGTCTATCAGAGGGTTAACACTCAGCTGAAAAACAATTCCAACTGGATGGGACACCAGTCTATCACAGGGATAACACTCAGCTGAAGAACAATTCCAACTGGATAGGACACCAGTCTATCACAGGGTTAACACTCAGCTGAAGAACAATTCCAACTGGATAGGACACCAGTCTATCACAGGGTTAACACTCAGCTGAAGAACAATGCCAACTGGATAGGACACCAGTCTATCAGAGGGTTAACACTCAGCTGAAGAACAATTCCAACTGGATAGGACACCAGTCTATCAGAGGGTTAACACTCAGCTGAAGAACAATTCCAACTGGATAGGACACCAGTCTATCAGAGGGTTAACACTCAGCTGAAGAACAATTCCAACTGGATAGGACACCAGTCTATCACAGGGTTAACACTCAGCTGAAGAACAATTCCAACTGGATAGGACACCAGTCTATCACAGGGTTGACACTCAGCTGAAGAACAATTCCAACTGGATAGGACACCAGTCTATCAGAGGGTTAACACTCAGCTGAAGAACAATTCCAACTGGATAGGACACCAGTCTATCACAGGGTTAACACTCAGCTGAAGAACAATTCCAACTGGATAGGACACTAGTCTATCACAGGGTTAACACTCAGCTGAAGAACAATTCCAACTGGATAGGACACCAGTCTATCACAGGGTTAACACTCAGCTGAAGAACAATTCCAACTGGATAGACACCAGTCTATCACAGGGTTAACACTCAGCTGAAGAACAATTCCAACTGGATAGGACACCAGTCTATCACAGGTTTAACACCTAGCTGAAGAACAATCCCAAATGGATAGGACACCAGTCTATCACAGGGTTAACACCTACCTGAAGGACAAACCAAATGGATAGGACACCAGTCTATCACAGGGTTAACACTCAGCTGAAGAACAATCCCAAATGGATAGGACACCAGTCTATCACAGGGTTAACACTCAGCTGAAGAACAATTCCAACTGGATAGGACACCAGTCTATCACAGGGTTAACAGCTAGCTGAAGAACAATCCCAAATGGATAGGACACCAGTCTATCACAGGGTTATCACTCAGCTGAAGAACAATTCCAACTGGATAGGACACCAGTCTATCAGAGGGTAACACTCAGCTGAAGAACAATTCCAACTGGATAGGACACCAGTCTATCAGAGGGTTATCACTCAGCTGAAGAACAATTCCAACTGGATAGGACACCAGTCTATCAGAGGGTTAACACTCAGCTGAAGAACAATTCCAACTGGATAGGACACCAGTCTATCAGAGGGTTAACACTCAGCTGAAGAACAATTCCAACTGGATAGGACACCAGTCTATCACAGGGTTAACACTCAGCTGAAGAACAATTCCAACTGGATAGGACACCAGTCTATCACAGGGTTGACACTCAGCTGAAGAACAATTCCAACTGGATAGGACACCAGTCTATCAGAGGGTTAACACTCAGCTGAAGAACAATTCCAACTGGATAGGACACCAGTCTATCACAGGGTTAACACTCAGCTGAAGAACAATTCCAACTGGATAGGACACTAGTCTATCACAGGGTTAACACTCAGCTGAAGAACAATTCCAACTGGATAGGACACCAGTCTATCACAGGGTTAACACTCAGCTGAAGAACAATTCCAACTGGATAGACACCAGTCTATCACAGGGTTAACACTCAGCTGAAGAACAATTCCAACTGGATAGGACACCAGTCTATCACAGGTTTAACACCTAGCTGAAGAACAATCCCAAATGGATAGGACACCAGTCTATCACAGGGTTAACACCTACCTGAAGGACAAACCAAATGGATAGGACACCAGTCTATCACAGGGTTAACACTCAGCTGAAGAACAATCCCAAATGGATAGGACACCAGTCTATCACAGGGTTAACACTCAGCTGAAGAACAATTCCAACTGGATAGGACACCAGTCTATCACAGGGTTAACAGCTAGCTGAAGAACAATCCCAAATGGATAGGACACCAGTCTATCACAGGGTTATCACTCAGCTGAAGAACAATTCCAACTGGATAGGACACCAGTCTATCAGAGGGTAACACTCAGCTGAAGAACAATTCCAACTGGATAGGACACCAGTCTATCAGAGGGTTATCACTCAGCTGAAGAACAATTCCAACTGGATAGGACACCAGTCTATCAGAGGGTTAACACTCAGCTGAAGAACAATTCCAACTGGATAGGACACCAGTCTATCAGAGGGTTAACACTCAGCTGAAGAACAATTCCAACTGGATAGGACACCAGTCTATCAGAGGGTTAACACTCAGCTGAAGAACAATTCCAACTGGATAGGACACCAGTCTATCACAGGGTTAACACTCAGCTGAAGAACAATTCCTACTGGATAGGACACCAGTCTATCACAGGGTTAACACACAGCTGAAGAACAATTCCAACTGGATAGGACACCAGTCTATCACAGGGTTAACACTCAGCTGAAGAACAATTCCAACTGGATAGGACACCAGTCTATCACAGGGTTAACACACAGCTGAAGAACAATTCCAACTGGATAGGACACCAGTCTATCAGAGGGTTAACACTCAGCTCAAGAACAATTCCAACTGGATAGGACACCAATCTATCAGAGGGTTATCACTCAGCTGAAGAACAATTCCAACTGGATAGGACACCAGTCTATCACAGGGTTAACACTCAGCTGAAGAACAATTCCAACTGGATAGGACACCAGTCTATCAGAGGGTTATCACTCAGCTGAAGAACAATTCCAACTGAATAGGACACCAGTCTATCAGAGGGTTAACACTCAGCTGAAGAACAATTCCAACTGGATAGGACACCAGTCTATCACAGGGTTAACACTCAGCTGAAGAACAATTCCAACTAGATAGGACACCAGTCTATCACAGGGTTAACACACAGCTGAAGAACAATTCCAACTGGATAGGACACCAGTCTATCAGAGGTTAACACTCAGCTCAAGAACAATTCCAACTGGATAGGACACCAATCTATCAGAGGGTTATCACTCAGCTGAAGAACAATTCCATCTGGATAGGACACCAGTCTATCAGAGGGTTAACACACAGCTGAAGAACAATTCCAACTGGATGGGACACCAGTCTATCACAGGGTTATCACTCAGCTGAAGAACAATTCCAACTGGATAGGGCACCAGTCTATCAGAGGGTTAACACTCAGCTGAAGAACAATTCCAACTGGATAGGACATCAGTCTATCAGAGGGTTAACACTCAGCTGAAAAACAATTCCAACTGGATAGGACACCAGTCTATCACAGGGTTAACACTCAGCTGAAGAACAATTCCAACTGGATAGGACACCAGTCTATCACAGGGTTAACACTCAGCTGAAGAACAATTCCAACTGGATAGGACACCAGTCTATCACAGGGTTAACACACAGCTGAAGAACAATCCCAACTGGATAGGA
The DNA here is from genome assembly GCA_964016885.1 of Eledone cirrhosa. NCBI lineage: Eukaryota > Metazoa > Mollusca > Cephalopoda > Octopoda > Eledonidae > Eledone > Eledone cirrhosa. Next base: position 23,688,539 of record OZ024741.1, read on the forward strand.
CACCAGTCTATCACAGGGTTAACACTCAGCTGAAGAACAATGCCAACTGGATAGGACACCAGTCTATCAGAGGGTTAACACTCAGCTGAAGAACAATTCCAACTGGATAGGACACCAGTCTATCAGAGGGTTAACACTCAGCTGAAGAACAATTCCAACTGGATAGGACACCAGTCTATCAGAGGGTTAACACTCAGCTGAAGAACAATTCCAACTGGATAGGACACCAGTCTATCACAGGGTTAACACTCAGCTGAAGAACAATTCCAACTGGATAGGACACCAGTCTATCACAGGGTTAACACTCAGCTGAAGAACAATTCCAACTGGATAGGACACCAGTCTATCAGAGGGTTAACACTCAGCTGAAGAACAATTCCAACTGGATAGGACACCAGTCTATCACAGGGTTAACACTCAGCTGAAGAACAATTCCAACTGGATAGGACACCAGTCTATCACAGGGTTAACACTCAGCTGAAGAACAATTCCAACTGGATAGGACACCAGTCTATCAGAGGGTTAACACTCAGCTGAAGAACAATTCCAACTGGATAGGACACCAGTCTATCACAGGGTTAACACTCAGCTGAAGAACAATTCCTACTGGTTAGGACACCAGTCTATCACAGGGTTAACACACAGCTGAAGAACAATTCCAACTGGATAGGACACCAGTCTATCACAGGGTTAACACTCAGCTGAAGAACAATTCCAACTGGATAGGACACCAGTCTATCACAGGGTTAACACACAGCTGAAGAACAATTCCAACTGGATAGGACACCAGTCTATCAGAGGGTTAACACTCAGCTCAAGAACAATTCCAACTGGATAGGACACCAATCTATCAGAGGGTTATCACTCAGCTGAAGAACAATTCCAACTGGATAGGACACGAGTCTATCAGAGGGTTAACACACAGCTGAAGAACAATTCCAACTGGATAGGACACAAGTCTATCACAGGGTTATCACTCAGCTGAAGAACAATTCCAACTGAATAGGACACCAGTCTATCAGAGGGTAAACACTCAGCTGAAGAACAATTCCAACTGGATAGGACACCAGTCTATCACAGGGTTATCACTCAGCTGAAGAACAATTCCAAATGGATAGGACACCAGTCTATCAGAGGGTTATCACTCAGCTGAAGAACAATTCCAACTGGATAGGACACCAGTCTACCAGAGGGTTAACACACAGCTGAAGAACAATTCCAACTGGATAGGACACCAGTCTATCACAGGGTTAACACTCAGCTGAAGAACAATTCCAACTGGATAGGACACCAGTCTATCACAGGGTTATCACTCAGCTGAAGAACAATTCCAACTGGATAGGACACCAGTCTATCAGAGGGTTAACACACAGCTGAAGAACAATTCCAACTGGATAGGACACCAGTCTATCAGAGGGTTAACACTCAGCTGAAGAACAATTCCAACTGGATAGGACACCAGTCTATCACAGGGTTAACATTCAGCTGAAGAACAATTCCAACTGGATAGGACACCAGTCTATCAGAGGCTTATCACTCAGCTGAAGAACAATTCCAACTGAATAGGACACCAGTCTATCAGAGGGTTAACACTCAGCTGAAGAACAATTCCAACTGGATAGGACACCAGTCTATCACAGGGTTAACACTCAGCTGAAGAACAATTCCAACTGGATAGGACACCAGTCTATCACAGGGTTAACACACAGCTGGAGAACAATTCCAGCTGGATAGGACACCAGTCTATCAGAGGTTAACACTCAGCTCAAGAACAATTCCAACTGGATAGGACACCAATCTATCAGAGGGTTATCACTCAGCTGAAGAACAATTCCATCTGGATAGGACACCAGTCTATCAGAGGGTTAACACACAGCTGAAGAACAATTCCAACTGGATGGGACACCAGTCTATCACAGGGTTATCACTCAGCTGAAGAACAATTCCAACTGGATAGGACACCAGTCTATCAGAGGGTTAACACACAGCTGAAGAACAATTCCAACTGGATAGGACACCAGTCTATCTCAGGGTTAACACTCAGCTGAAGAACAATTCCAACTGGATAGGACACCAGTCTATCACAGGGTTATCACTCAGCTGAAGAACAATTCCAACTGGATAGGACACCAGTCTATCAGAGGGTTAACACACAGCTGAAGAACAATTCCAACTGGATAGGACACCAGTCTATCAGAGGGTTATCACTCAGCTGCAGAACAATTCCAACTGGATAGGACACCAGTCTATCACAGGGTTAACACTCAGCTGAAGAACAATTCCAACTGGATAGGACACCAGTCTATCAGAGGGTTAACACTCAGCTGAAGAACAATTCCAACTGGATAGGACACCAGTCTATCAGAGGGTTAACACTCAGCTGAAAAACAATTCCAACTGGATAGGACACCAGTCTATCAGAGGGTTAACACTCAGCTGAAGAACAATTCCAACTGGATAGGACACCAGTCTATCACAGGGTTAACACTCAGCTGAAGAACAATTCCAACTGGATAGGACACCAGTCTATCACAGGGTTATCACTCAGCTGAAGAACAATTCCAACTGGATAGGACACCAGTCTATCAGAGGGTTAACACACAGCTGAAGAACAATTCCAACTGGATAGGACACCAGTCTATCAGAGGGTTATCACTCAGCTGCAGAACAATTCCAACTGGATAGGACACCAGTCTATCACAGGGTTAACACTCAGCTGAAGAACAATTCCAACTGGATAGGACACCAGTCTATCAGAGGGTTAACACTCAGCTGAAGAACAATTCCAACTGGATAGGACATCAGTCTATCAGAGGGTTAACACTCAGCTGAAAAACAATTCCAACTGGATGGGACACCAGTCTATCACAGGGATAACACTCAGCTGAAGAACAATTCCAACTGGATAGGACACCAGTCTATCACAGGGTTAACACTCAGCTGAAGAACAATTCCAACTGGATAGGACACCAGTCTATCACAGGGTTAACACTCAGCTGAAGAACAATGCCAACTGGATAGGACACCAGTCTATCAGAGGGTTAACACTCAGCTGAAGAACAATTCCAACTGGATAGGACACCAGTCTATCAGAGGGTTAACACTCAGCTGAAGAACAATTCCAACTGGATAGGACACCAGTCTATCAGAGGGTTAACACTCAGCTGAAGAACAATTCCAACTGGATAGGACACCAGTCTATCACAGGGTTAACACTCAGCTGAAGAACAATTCCAACTGGATAGGACACCAGTCTATCACAGGGTTGACACTCAGCTGAAGAACAATTCCAACTGGATAGGACACCAGTCTATCAGAGGGTTAACACTCAGCTGAAGAACAATTCCAACTGGATAGGACACCAGTCTATCACAGGGTTAACACTCAGCTGAAGAACAATTCCAACTGGATAGGACACTAGTCTATCACAGGGTTAACACTCAGCTGAAGAACAATTCCAACTGGATAGGACACCAGTCTATCACAGGGTTAACACTCAGCTGAAGAACAATTCCAACTGGATAGACACCAGTCTATCACAGGGTTAACACTCAGCTGAAGAACAATTCCAACTGGATAGGACACCAGTCTATCACAGGTTTAACACCTAGCTGAAGAACAATCCCAAATGGATAGGACACCAGTCTATCACAGGGTTAACACCTACCTGAAGGACAAACCAAATGGATAGGACACCAGTCTATCACAGGGTTAACACTCAGCTGAAGAACAATCCCAAATGGATAGGACACCAGTCTATCACAGGGTTAACACTCAGCTGAAGAACAATTCCAACTGGATAGGACACCAGTCTATCACAGGGTTAACAGCTAGCTGAAGAACAATCCCAAATGGATAGGACACCAGTCTATCACAGGGTTATCACTCAGCTGAAGAACAATTCCAACTGGATAGGACACCAGTCTATCAGAGGGTAACACTCAGCTGAAGAACAATTCCAACTGGATAGGACACCAGTCTATCAGAGGGTTATCACTCAGCTGAAGAACAATTCCAACTGGATAGGACACCAGTCTATCAGAGGGTTAACACTCAGCTGAAGAACAATTCCAACTGGATAGGACACCAGTCTATCAGAGGGTTAACACTCAGCTGAAGAACAATTCCAACTGGATAGGACACCAGTCTATCACAGGGTTAACACTCAGCTGAAGAACAATTCCAACTGGATAGGACACCAGTCTATCACAGGGTTGACACTCAGCTGAAGAACAATTCCAACTGGATAGGACACCAGTCTATCAGAGGGTTAACACTCAGCTGAAGAACAATTCCAACTGGATAGGACACCAGTCTATCACAGGGTTAACACTCAGCTGAAGAACAATTCCAACTGGATAGGACACTAGTCTATCACAGGGTTAACACTCAGCTGAAGAACAATTCCAACTGGATAGGACACCAGTCTATCACAGGGTTAACACTCAGCTGAAGAACAATTCCAACTGGATAGACACCAGTCTATCACAGGGTTAACACTCAGCTGAAGAACAATTCCAACTGGATAGGACACCAGTCTATCACAGGTTTAACACCTAGCTGAAGAACAATCCCAAATGGATAGGACACCAGTCTATCACAGGGTTAACACCTACCTGAAGGACAAACCAAATGGATAGGACACCAGTCTATCACAGGGTTAACACTCAGCTGAAGAACAATCCCAAATGGATAGGACACCAGTCTATCACAGGGTTAACACTCAGCTGAAGAACAATTCCAACTGGATAGGACACCAGTCTATCACAGGGTTAACAGCTAGCTGAAGAACAATCCCAAATGGATAGGACACCAGTCTATCACAGGGTTATCACTCAGCTGAAGAACAATTCCAACTGGATAGGACACCAGTCTATCAGAGGGTAACACTCAGCTGAAGAACAATTCCAACTGGATAGGACACCAGTCTATCAGAGGGTTATCACTCAGCTGAAGAACAATTCCAACTGGATAGGACACCAGTCTATCAGAGGGTTAACACTCAGCTGAAGAACAATTCCAACTGGATAGGACACCAGTCTATCAGAGGGTTAACACTCAGCTGAAGAACAATTCCAACTGGATAGGACACCAGTCTATCAGAGGGTTAACACTCAGCTGAAGAACAATTCCAACTGGATAGGACACCAGTCTATCACAGGGTTAACACTCAGCTGAAGAACAATTCCTACTGGATAGGACACCAGTCTATCACAGGGTTAACACACAGCTGAAGAACAATTCCAACTGGATAGGACACCAGTCTGTCACAGGGTTAACACTCAGCTGAAGAACAATTCCAACTGGATAGGACACCAGTCTATCACAGGGTTAACACACAGCTGAAGAACAATTCCAACTGGATAGGACACCAGTCTATCAGAGGGTTAACACTCAGCTCAAGAACAATTCCAACTGGATAGGACACCAATCTATCAGAGGGTTATCACTCAGCTGAAGAACAATTCCAACTGGATAGGACACCAGTCTATCACAGGGTTAACACTCAGCTGAAGAACAATTCCAACTGGATAGGACACCAGTCTATCAGAGGGTTATCACTCAGCTGAAGAACAATTCCAACTGAATAGGACACCAGTCTATCAGAGGGTTAACACTCAGCTGAAGAACAATTCCAACTGGATAGGACACCAGTCTATCACAGCGTTAACACTCAGCTGAAGAACAATTCCAACTAGATAGGACACCAGTCTATCACAGGGTTAACACACAGCTGAAGAACAATTCCAACTGGATAGGACACCAGTCTATCAGAGGTTAACACTCAGCTCAAGAACAATTCCAACTGGATAGGACACCAATCTATCAGAGGGTTATCACTCAGCTGAAGAACAATTCCATCTGGATAGGACACCAGTCTATCAGAGGGTTAACACACAGCTGAAGAACAATTCCAACTGGATGGGACACCAGTCTATCACAGGGTTATCACTCAGCTGAAGAACAATTCCAACTGGATAGGGCACCAGTCTATCAGAGGGTTAACACTCAGCTGAAGAACAATTCCAACTGGATAGGACATCAGTCTATCAGAGGGTTAACACTCAGCTGAAAAACAATTCCAACTGGATAGGACACCAGTCTATCACAGGGTTAACACTCAGCTGAAGAACAATTCCAACTGGATAGGACACCAGTCTATCACAGGGTTAACACTCAGCTGAAGAACAATTCCAACTGGATAGGACACCAGTCTATCACAGGGTTAACACACAGCTGAAGAACAATCCCAACTGGATAGGACACCAGTCTATCACAGGGTTAACACTCAGCTGAAGAACAATGCCAACTGGATAGGACACCAGTCTATCAGAGGGTTAACACTCAGCTGAAGAACAATTCCAACTGGATAGGACACCAGTCTATCAGAGGGTTAACACTCAGCTGAAGAACAATTCCAACTGGATAGGACACCAGTCTATCAGAGGGTTAACACTCAGCTGAAGAACAATTCCAACTGGATAGGACACCAGTCTATCACAGGGTTAACACTCAGCTGAAGAACAATTCCAACTGGATAGGACACCAGTCTATCACAGGGTTAACACTCAGCTGAAGAACAATTCCAACTGGATAGGACACCAGTCTATCAGAGGGTTAACACTCAGCTGAAGAACAATTCCAACTGGATAGGACACCAGTCTATCACAGGGTTAACACTCAGCTGAAGAACAATTCCAACTGGATAGGACACCAGTCTATCACAGGGTTAACACTCAGCTGAAGAACAATTCCAACTGGATAGGACACCAGTCTATCAGAGGGTTAACACTCAGCTGAAGAACAATTCCAACTGGATAGGACACCAGTCTATCACAGGGTTAACACTCAGCTGAAGAACAATTCCTACTGGTTAGGACACCAGTCTATCACAGGGTTAACACACAGCTGAAGAACAATTCCAACTGGATAGGACACCAGTCTATCACAGGGTTAACACTCAGCTGAAGAACAATTCCAACTGGATAGGACACCAGTCTATCACAGGGTTAACACACAGCTGAAGAACAATTCCAACTGGATAGGACACCAGTCTATCAGAGGGTTAACACTCAGCTCAAGAACAATTCCAACTGGATAGGACACCAATCTATCAGAGGGTTATCACTCAGCTGAAGAACAATTCCAACTGGATAGGACACGAGTCTATCAGAGGGTTAACACACAGCTGAAGAACAATTCCAACTGGATAGGACACAAGTCTATCACAGGGTTATCACTCAGCTGAAGAACAATTCCAACTGAATAGGACACCAGTCTATCAGAGGGTAAACACTCAGCTGAAGAACAATTCCAACTGGATAGGACACCAGTCTATCACAGGGTTATCACTCAGCTGAAGAACAATTCCAAATGGATAGGACACCAGTCTATCAGAGGGTTATCACTCAGCTGAAGAACAATTCCAACTGGATAGGACACCAGTCTACCAGAGGGTTAACACACAGCTGAAGAACAATTCCAACTGGATAGGACACCAGTCTATCACAGGGTTAACACTCAGCTGAAGAACAATTCCAACTGGATAGGACACCAGTCTATCACAGGGTTATCACTCAGCTGAAGAACAATTCCAACTGGATAGGACACCAGTCTATCAGAGGGTTAACACACAGCTGAAGAACAATTCCAACTGGATAGGACACCAGTCTATCAGAGGGTTAACACTCAGCTGAAGAACAATTCCAACTGGATAGGACACCAGTCTATCACAGGGTTAACATTCAGCTGAAGAACAATTCCAACTGGATAGGACACCAGTCTATCAGAGGCTTATCACTCAGCTGAAGAACAATTCCAACTGAATAGGACACCAGTCTATCAGAGGGTTAACACTCAGCTGAAGAACAATTCCAACTGGATAGGACACCAGTCTATCACAGGGTTAACACTCAGCTGAAGAACAATTCCAACTGGATAGGACACCAGTCTATCACAGGGTTAACACACAGCTGGAGAACAATTCCAGCTGGATAGGACACCAGTCTATCAGAGGTTAACACTCAGCTCAAGAACAATTCCAACTGGATAGGACACCAATCTATCAGAGGGTTATCACTCAGCTGAAGAACAATTCCATCTGGATAGGACACCAGTCTATCAGAGGGTTAACACACAGCTGAAGAACAATTCCAACTGGATGGGACACCAGTCTATCACAGGGTTATCACTCAGCTGAAGAACAATTCCAACTGGATAGGACACCAGTCTATCAGAGGGTTAACACACAGCTGAAGAACAATTCCAACTGGATAGGACACGAGTCTATCTCAGGGTTAACACTCAGCTGAAGAACAATTCCAACTGGATAGGACACCAGTCTATCACAGGGTTATCACTCAGCTGAAGAACAATTCCAACTGGATAGGACACCAGTCTATCAGAGGGTTAACACACAGCTGAAGAACAATTCCAACTGGATAGGACACCAGTCTATCAGAGGGTTATCACTCAGCTGCAGAACAATTCCAACTGGATAGGACACCAGTCTATCACAGGGTTAACACTCAGCTGAAGAACAATTCCAACTGGATAGGACACCAGTCTATCAGAGGGTTAACACTCAGCTGAAGAACAATTCCAACTGGATAGGACACCAGTCTATCAGAGGGTTAACACTCAGCTGAAAAACAATTCCAACTGGATAGGACACCAGTCTATCAGAGGGTTAACACTCAGCTGAAGAACAATTCCAACTGGATAGGACACCAGTCTATCAGAGGGTTAACCCTCAGCTGAAGAACAATTCCAACTGGATAGGACACCAGTCTATCAGAGGGTTAGCACTCAGCTGAAGAACAATTCCAACTGGATAGGACACCAGTCTATCACAGGGTTATCACTCAGCTGAAGAACAATTCCAAATGGATAGGACACCAGTCTATCAGAGGGTTATCACTCAGCTGAAGAACAATTCCAACTGGATAGGACACCAGTCTACCAGAGGGTTAACACACAGCTGAAGAACAATTCCAACTGGATAGGACACCAGTCTATCACAGGGTTAACACTCAGCTGAAGAACAATTCCAACTGGATAGGACACCAGTCTATTTCAGGGTTATCACTCAGCTGAAGAACAATTCCAACTGGATAGGACACCAGTCTATCAGAGGGTTAACACACAGCTGAAGAACAATTCCAACTGGATAGGACACCAGTCTATCAGAGGGTTAACACTCAGCTGAAGAACAATTCCAACTGGATAGGACACCAGTCTATCACAGGGTTAACACTCAGCTGAAGAACAATTCCAACTGGATAGGACACCAGTCTATCAGAGGCTTATCACTCAGCTGAAGAACAATTCCAACTGAATAGGACACCAGTCTATCAGAGGGTTAACACTCAGCTGAAGAACAATTCCAACTGGATAGGACACCAGTCTATCACAGGGTTAACACTCAGCTGAAGAACAATTCCAACTGGATAGGACACCAGTCTATCACAGGGTTAACACACAGCTGAAGAACAATTCCAGCTGGATAGGACACCAGTCTATCAGAGGTTAACACTCAGCTCAAGAACAATTCCAACTGGATAGGACACCAATCTATCAGAGGGTTATCACTCAGCTGAAGAACAATTCCATCTGGATAGGGCACCAGTCTATCAGAGGGTTAACACACAGCTGAAGAACAATTCCAACTGGATGGGACACCAGTCTATCACAGGGTTATCACTCAGCTGAAGAACAATTCCAACTGGATAGGACACCAGTCTATCAGAGGGTTAACACACAGCTGAAGAACAATTCCAACTGGATAGGACACCAGTCTATCTCAGGGTTAACACTCAGCTGAAGAACAATTCCAACTGGATAGGACACCAGTCTATCACAGGGTTATCACTCAGCTGAAGAACAATTCCAACTGGATAGGACACCAGTCTATCAGAGGGTTAACACACAGCTGAAGAACAATTCCAACTGGATAGGACACCAGTCTATCAGAGGGTTATCACTCAGCTGCAGAACAATTCCAACTGGATAGGACACCAGTCTATCACAGGGTTAACACTCAGCTGAAGAACAATTCCAACTGGATAGGACACCAGTCTATCAGAGGGTTAACACTCAGCTGAAGAACAATTCCAACTGGATAGGACACCAGTCTATCAGAGGGTTAACACTCAGCTGAAAAACAATTCCAACTGGATAGGACACCAGTCTATCAGAGGGTTAACACTCAGCTGAAGAACAATTCCAACTGGATAGGACACCAGTCTATCAGAGGGTTAACCCTCAGCTGAAGAACAATTCCAACTGGATAGGACACCAGTCTATCAGAGGGTTAGCACTCAGCTGAAGAACAATTCCAACTGGATAGGACACCAGTCTATCAGAGGGTTAACACTCAGCTGAAGAACAATTCCAACTGGATAGGACACCAGTCTATCACAGGGTTAACACTCAGCTGAAGAACAATTCCAACTGGATAGGACACCAGTCTATCAGAGGGTTAACACTCAGCTGAAGAACAATTCCAACTGGATAGGACACCAGTCTATCACAGGGTTAACACTCAGCTGAAGAACAATTCCAACTGGATAGGACACCAGTCTATCAGAGGGTTAACACTCAGCTGAAGAACAATTCCAACTGGATAGGACACCAGTCTATCACAGGGTTAACACTCAGCTGAAGAACAATCCCAAATGGATAGGACACCAGTCTATCACAGGGTTAACACTCAGCTGAAGAACAATTCCAACTGGATAGGACACCAGTCTATCACAGGGTTAACAGCTAGCTGAAGAACAATCCCAAATGGATAGGACACCAGTCTATCACAGGGTTAGCACTCAGCTGAAGAACAATTCCAACTGGATAGCACACCAGTCTATCAGAGGGTAACACTCAGCTGAAGAACAGTTCCAACTGGATAGGACACCAGTCTATCAGAGGGTTATCACTCAGCTGAAGAACAATTTCAAATGGATAGGACACCAGTCTATCAGAGGGTTAACACTCAGCTGAAGAACAATCCCAACTGGATAGGACACCAGTCTATCACAGGGTTAACACTCAGCTGAAGAACAATTCCAACTGGATAGGACACCAGTCTATCACAGGGTTAACACACAGCTGAAGAACAATTCCAACTGGATAGGACACCAGTCTATCACAGGGTTAACACTCAGCTGAAGAACAATTCCAACTGGATAGGACACCAGTCTATCACAGGGTTATCACTCATCTGAAGAACAATTCCAACTGAATAGGACACCAGTCTATCAGAGGGTTAACACTCAGCTGAAGAACAATTCCAACTGGATAGGACACCAGTCTATCACAGGGTTAACACTCAGCTGAAGAACAATTCCAACTGGATAGGACACCAGTCTATCAGAGGGTTAACACTCAGCTGAAGAACAATTCCAACTGGATAGGACACCAGTCTATCAGAGGGTTAACACTCAGCTGAAAAACAATTCCAACTGGATAGGACACCAGTCTATCAGAGGGTTAACACTCAGCTGAAGAACAATTCCAACTGGATAGGACACCAGTCTATCAGAGGGTTAACACACAGCTGAAGAACAATTCCAACTGGATAGGACACCAGTCTATCACAGGGTTAACACTCAGCTGAAGAACAATTCCAACTGGATAGGACACCAGTCTATCACAGGGTTAACACCTAGCTGAAGAACAATTCCAACTGGATAGGACACCAGTCTATCACAGGGTTAACACTCAGCTGAAGAACAATTCCAACTGGATAGGACACCAGTCTATCACAGGGTTAACACTCAGCTGAAGAACAATTCCAACTGGATAGGACACCAGTCTATCACAGGGTTAACACCTAGCTGAAGAACAATCCCAAATGGATAGGACACCAGTCTATCACAGGGTTAACACTCAGCTGAAGAACAATCCCAAATGGATAGGACACCAGTCTATCAGAAGGTTAACACTCAGCTGAAGAACAATTCCAACTGGATAGGACACCAGTCTATCACAGGGTTAATACTCAGCTGAAGAATAATTCCAACTGGATAGGACACCAGTCTATCAGAGTGTTAACATCAGCTGAAGAACAATTCCAACTGGATAGGACACCAGTCTATCACAGGGTTAACACTCAGCTGTAGAACAATTCCAACTGGATAGGACACCAGTCTATCACAGGGTTAACACTCAGCTGAAGAACAATTCCAACTGGATAGGACACCAGTCTATCACAGGGTTAACACTCAGCTGAAGAACAATTCCAACTGGATAGGACACCAGTCTATCACAGGGTTAACACTCAGCTGAAGAACAATTCCAACTGGATAGGACACCAGTCTATCACAGGTCTAACACCTAGCTGAAGAACAATCCCAAATGGATAGGAAACCAGTCTATCACAGGGTTAACACCTAGCTGAAGGACAAACCAAATGGATAGGACACCAGTCTATCACAGGGTTAACACTCAGCTGAAGAACAATTCCAACTGGATAGGACACCAGTCTATCAGAGGGTTAACACTCAGCTGAAGAACAATTCCAACTGGATAGGACACCAGTCTATCAGAGGGTTAACACTCAGCTGAAGAACAATTCCAACTGGATAGGACACCAGTCTATCACAGGGTTAACACTCAGCTGAAGAACAATTCCAACTGGATAGGACACCAGTCTATCACAGGGTTAACACTCAGCTGAAGAACAATTCCAACTGGATAGGACACCAGTCTATCACAGGGTTAACACTCAGCTTAAGAACAATTCCAACTGGATAGGACACCAGTCTATCACAGGGTTAACACTCAGCTGAAGAACAATTCCAACTGGATAGGACACCAGTCTATCACAGGTATAACACCTAGCTGAAGAACAATCCCAAATGGATAGGACACCAGTCTATCACAGGGCTAACACCTAGCTGAAGGACAAACCAAATGGATAGGACACCAGTCTATCACAGGGTTAACACTCAGCTGACGAACAATCCCAAATGGATAGGACACCAGTCTATCACAGGGTTAACACTCAGCTGAAGAACAATTCCAACTGGATAGGACACCAGTCTATCACAGGGTTAACAGCTAGCTGAAGAAGAATCCCAAATGGATAGGACACCAGTCTATCACAGGGTTATCACTCAGCTGAAGAACAATCCCAACTGGATAGGACACCAGTCTATCAGAGGGTAACACTCAGCTGAAGAACAATTCCAACTAGATAGGACACCAGTCTATCAGAGGGTTAACACTCAGCTGAAGAACAATTCCAACTGGATAGGACACCAGTCTATCACAGGGTTAACACTCAGCTGAAGAACAATTTCAAATGGATAGGACACCAGTCTATCAGAGGGTTAACACTCAGCTGAAGAACAATCCCAACTGGATAGGACACCAGTCTATCACAGGGTTAACACTCAGCTGAAGAACAATTCCAACTGGATAGGACACCAGTCTATCACAGGGTTAACACACAGCTGAAGAACAATTCCAACTGGATAGGACACCAGTCTATCACAGGGTTAACACTCAGCTGAAGAACAATTCCAACTGGATAGGACACCAGTCTATCACAGGGTTAACCCACAGCTGAAGAACAATTCCAATTGGATAGGACACCAGTCTATCACAGGGTTAACCCACAGCTGAAGAACAATTTCAAATGAATAGGACACCAGTCTATCAGAGCGTTAACACTCAGCTGAAGAACAATCCCAACTGGATAGGACACCAGTCTATCAGAGGGTTATCACTCAGCTGAAGAACAATTCCAACTGGATAGGACACACGTCTATCACAGGGTTAACACTCAGCTGAAGAACAATTCCAACTGGATAGGACACCAGTCTATCAGAGGGTTATCACTCAGCTGAAGAACAATTCCAACTGGATAGGACACCAGTCTATCACAGGGTTATCACTCAGCTGAAGAACAATTCCAAATGGATAGGACACCAGTCTATCAGAGGGTTATAACTCAGCTGAAGAACAATTCCAACTGGATAGGACACCAGTCTATCAGAGGGTTAACACACAGCTGAAGAACAATTCCAACTGGATAGAACACCAGTCTATCACAGGGTTAACACTCAGCTGAAGAACAATTCCAACTGGATAGGACACCAGTCTATCACAGGGTTATCACTCAGCTGAAGAACAATTCCAACTGGATAGGACACCAGTCTATCAGAGGGTTAACACACAGCTGAAGAACAATTCCAACTGGATAGGACACCAGTCTATCAGAGGGTTAACACACAGCTGAAGAACAATTCCAACTGGATAGGACACCAGTCTATCACAGGGTTAACACTCAGCTGAAGAACAATTCCAACTGGATAGGACACCAGTCTATCACAGGGTTAACACCTAGCTGAAGAACAATTCCAACTGGATAGGACACCAGTCTATCACAGGGTTAACACTCAGCTGAAGAACAATTCCAACTGGATAGGACACCAGTCTATCACAGGGTTAACACTCAGCTGAAGAACAATTCCAACTGGATAGGACACCAGTCTATCAGAGGGTTAACACTCAGCTGAAGAACAATTCCAACTGGATAGGACACCAGTCTATCACAGGGTTAACACTCAGCTGAAGAACAATTCCAACTGGATAGGACACCAGTCTATCACAGGGTTAACACCTAGCTGAAGAACAATCCCAAATGGATAGGACACCAGTCTATCACAGGGTTAACACTCAGCTGAAGAACAATCCCAAATGGATAGGACACCAGTCTATCAGAAGGTTAACACTCAGCTGAAGAACAATTCCAACTGGATAGGACACCAGTCTATCAGAGTGTTAACACTCAGCTGAAGAACAATTCCAACTGGATAGGACACCAGTCTATCACAGGGTTAACACTCAGCTGAAGAACAATTCCAACTGGATAGGACACCAGTCTATCACAGGGTTAACACTCAGCTGAAGAACAATTCCAACTGGATAGGACACCAGTCTATCACAGGGTTAACACTCAGCTGAAGAACAATTCCAACTGGATAGGACACCAGTCTATCAGAGGGTTAACACTCAGCTGAAGAACAATTCCAACTGGATAGGACACCAGTCTATCACAGGGTTAACACTCAGCTGAAGAACAATTCCAACTGGATAGGACACCAGTCTATCACAGGTCTAACACCTAGCTGAAGAACAATCCCAAATGGATAGGACACCAGTCTATCACAGGGTTAACACCTAGCTGAAGGACAAACCAAATGGATAGGACACCAGTCTATCACAGGGTTAACACTCAGCTGAACAATTCCAACTGGATAGGACACCAGTCTATCAGAGGGTTAACACACAGCTGAAGAACAATTCCAACTGGATAGGACACCAGTCTATCACAGGGTTAACACTCAGCTGAAGAACAATTCCAACTGGATAGGACACCAGTCTATCACAGGGTTAACACCTAGCTGAAGTACAATTCCAACTGGATAGGACACCAGTCTATCACAGGGTTAACACTCAGCTGAAGAACAATTCCAACTGGATAGGACACCAGTCTATCACAGGGTTAACACTCAGCTGAAGAACAATTCCAACTGGATAGGACACCAGTCTATCAGAGGGTTAACACTCAGCTGAAGAACAATTCCAACTGGATAGGACACCAGTCTATCACAGGGTTAACACTCAGCTGAAGAACAATTCCAACTGGATAGGACACCAGTCTATCACAGGGTTAACACCTAGCTGAAGAACAATCCCAAATGGATAGGACACCAGTCTATCACAGGGTTAACACTCAGCTGAAGAACAATCCCAAATGGATAGGACACCAGTCTATCAGAAGGTTAACACTCAGCTGAAGAACAATTCCAACTGGATAGGACACCAGTCTATCAGAGTGTTAACACTCAGCTGAAGAACAATTCCAACTGGATAGGACACCAGTCTATCACAGGGTTAACACTCAGCTGAAGAACAATTCCAACTGGATAGGACACCAGTCTATCACAGGGTTAACACTCAGCTGAAGAACAATTCCAACTGGATAGGACACCAGTCTATCACAGGGTTAACACTCAGCTGAAGAACAATTCCAACTGGATAGGACACCAGTCTATCACAGGTCTAACACCTAGCTGAAGAACAATCCCAAATGGATAGGACACCAGTCTATCACAGGGTTAACACCTAGCTGAAGGACAAACCAAATGGATAGGACACCAGTCTATCACAGGGTTAACACTCAGCTGAAGAACAATTCCAACTGGATAGGACACCAGTCTATCACAGGTCTAACACCTAGCTGAAGAACAATCCCAAATTGATAGGACACCAGTCTATCACAGGGTTAACACCTAGCTGAAGAACAATCCCAACTGGATAGGACACCAGTCTATCACAGGGTTAACACTCAGCTGAAGAACAATTCCAACTGGATAGGACACCAGTCTATCACAGGGTTAACACACAGCTGAAGAACAATTCCAACTGGATAGGACACCAGTCTATCACAGGGTTAACACTCAGCTGAAGAACAATTCCAACTGGATAGGACACCAGTCTATCACAGGGTTATCACTCATCTGAAGAACAATTCCAACTGAATAGGACACCAGTCTATCAGAGGGTTAACACTCAGCTGAAGAACAATTCCAACTGGATAGGACACCAGTCTATCACAGGGTTAACACTCAGCTGAAGAACAATTCCAACTGGATAGGACACCAGTCTATCAGAGGGTTAACACTCAGCTGAAGAACAATTCCAACTGGATAGGACACCAGTCTATCAGAGGGTTAACACTCAGCTGAAAAACAATTCCAACTGGATAGGACACCAGTCTATCAGAGGGTTAACACTCAGCTGAAGAACAATTCCAACTGGATAGGACACCAGTCTATCAGAGGGTTAACACACAGCTGAAGAACAATTCCAACTGGATAGGACACCAGTCTATCACAGGGTTAACACTCAGCTGAAGAACAATTCCAACTGGATAGGACACCAGTCTATCACAGGGTTAACACCTAGCTGAAGAACAATTCCAACTGGATAGGACACCAGTCTATCACAGGGTTAACACTCAGCTGAAGAACAATTCCAACTGGATAGGACACCAGTCTATCACAGGGTTAACACTCAGCTGAAGAACAATTCCAACTGGATAGGACACCAGTCTATCACAGGGTTAACACCTAGCTGAAGAACAATCCCAAATGGATAGGACACCAGTCTATCACAGGGTTAACACTCAGCTGAAGAACAATCCCAAATGGATAGGACACCAGTCTATCAGAAGGTTAACACTCAGCTGAAGAACAATTCCAACTGGATAGGACACCAGTCTATCACAGGGTTAATACTCAGCTGAAGAATAATTCCAACTGGATAGGACACCAGTCTATCAGAGTGTTAACATCAGCTGAAGAACAATTCCAACTGGATAGGACACCAGTCTATCACAGGGTTAACACTCAGCTGTAGAACAATTCCAACTGGATAGGACACCAGTCTATCACAGGGTTAACACTCAGCTGAAGAACAATTCCAACTGGATAGGACACCAGTCTATCACAGGGTTAACACTCAGCTGAAGAACAATTCCAACTGGATAGGACACCAGTCTATCACAGGGTTAACACTCAGCTGAAGAACAATTCCAACTGGATAGGACACCAGTCTATCACAGGTCTAACACCTAGCTGAAGAACAATCCCAAATGGATAGGAAACCAGTCTATCACAGGGTTAACACCTAGCTGAAGGACAAACCAAATGGATAGGACACCAGTCTATCACAGGGTTAACACTCAGCTGAAGAACAATTCCAACTGGATAGGACACCAGTCTATCAGAGGGTTAACACTCAGCTGAAGAACAATTCCAACTGGATAGGACACCAGTCTATCAGAGGGTTAACACTCAGCTGAAGAACAATTCCAACTGGATAGGACACCAGTCTATCACAGGGTTAACACTCAGCTGAAGAACAATTCCAACTGGATAGGACACCAGTCTATCACAGGGTTAACACTCAGCTGAAGAACAATTCCAACTGGATAGGACACCAGTCTATCACAGGGTTAACACTCAGCTTAAGAACAATTCCAACTGGATAGGACACCAGTCTATCACAGGGTTAACACTCAGCTGAAGAACAATTCCAACTGGATAGGACACCAGTCTATCACAGGTATAACACCTAGCTGAAGAACAATCCCAAATGGATAGGACACCAGTCTATCACAGGGCTAACACCTAGCTGAAGGACAAACCAAATGGATAGGACACCAGTCTATCACAGGGTTAACACTCAGCTGAAGAACAATCCCAAATGGATAGGACACCAGTCTATCACAGGGTTAACACTCAGCTGAAGAACAATTCCAACTGGATAGGACACCAGTCTATCACAGGGTTAACAGCTAGCTGAAGAACAATCCCAAATGGATAGGACACCAGTCTATCACAGGGTTATCACTCAGCTGAAGAACAATCCCAACTGGATAGGACACCAGTCTATCAGAGGGTAACACTCAGCTGAAGAACAATTCCAACTAGATAGGACACCAGTCTATCAGAGGGTTAACACTCAGCTGAAGAACAATTCCAACTGGATAGGACACCAGTCTATCACAGGGTTAACACTCAGCTGAAGAACAATTTCAAATGGATAGGACACCAGTCTATCAGAGGGTTAACACTCAGCTGAAGAACAATCCCAACTGGATAGGACACCAGTCTATCACAGGGTTAACACTCAGCTGAAGAACAATTCCAACTGGATAGGACACCAGTCTATCACAGGGTTAACACACAGCTGAAGAACAATTCCAACTGGATAGGACACCAGTCTATCACAGGGTTAACACTCAGCTGAAGAACAATTCCAACTGGATAGGACACCAGTCTATCACAGGGTTAACCCACAGCTGAAGAACAATTCCAATTGGATAGGACACCAGTCTATCACAGGGTTAACCCACAGCTGAAGAACAATTTCAAATGAATAGGACACCAGTCTATCAGAGCGTTAACACTCAGCTGAAGAACAATCCCAACTGGATAGGACACGAGTCTATCAGAGGGTTATCACTCAGCTGAAGAACAATTCCAACTGGATAGGACACACGTCTATCACAGGGTTAACACTCAGCTGAAGAACAATTCCAACTGGATAGGACACCAGTCTATCAGAGGGTTATCACTCAGCTGAAGAACAATTCCAACTGGATAGGACACCAGTCTATCACAGGGTTATCACTCAGCTGAAGAACAATTCCAAATGGATAGGACACCAGTCTATCAGAGGGTTATAACTCAGCTGAAGAACAATTCCAACTGGATAGGACACCAGTCTATCAGAGGGTTAACACACAGCTGAAGAACAATTCCAACTGGATAGAACACCAGTCTATCACAGGGTTAACACTCAGCTGAAGAACAATTCCAACTGGATAGGACACCAGTCTATCACAGGGTTATCACTCAGCTGAAGAACAATTCCAACTGGATAGGACACCAGTCTATCAGAGGGTTAACACACAGCTGAAGAACAATTCCAACTGGATAGGACACCAGTCTATCAGAGGGTTAACACACAGCTGAAGAACAATTCCAACTGGATAGGACACCAGTCTATCACAGGGTTAACACTCAGCTGAAGAACAATTCCAACTGGATAGGACACCAGTCTATCACAGGGTTAACACCTAGCTGAAGAACAATTCCAACTGGATAGGACACCAGTCTATCACAGGGTTAACACTCAGCTGAAGAACAATTCCAACTGGATAGGACACCAGTCTATCACAGGGTTAACACTCAGCTGAAGAACAATTCCAACTGGATAGGACACCAGTCTATCAGAGGGTTAACACTCAGCTGAAGAACAATTCCAACTGGATAGGACACCAGTCTATCACAGGGTTAACACTCAGCTGAAGAACAATTCCAACTGGATAGGACACCAGTCTATCACAGGGTTAACACCTAGCTGAAGAACAATCCCAAATGGATAGGACACCAGTCTATCACAGGGTTAACACTCAGCTGAAGAACAATCCCAAATGGATAGGACACCAGTCTATCAGAAGGTTAACACTCAGCTGAAGAACAATTCCAACTGGATAGGACACCAGTCTATCAGAGTGTTAACACTCAGCTGAAGAACAATTCCAACTGGATAGGACACCAGTCTATCACAGGGTTAACACTCAGCTGAAGAACAATTCCAACTGGATAGGACACCAGTCTATCACAGGGTTAACACTCAGCTGAAGAACAATTCCAACTGGATAGGACACCAGTCTATCACAGGGTTAACACTCAGCTGAAGAACAATTCCAACTGGATAGGACACCAGTCTATCAGAGGGTTAACACTCAGCTGAAGAACAATTCCAACTGGATAGGACACCAGTCTATCACAGGGTTAACACTCAGCTGAAGAACAATTCCAACTGGATAGGACACCAGTCTATCACAGGTCTAACACCTAGCTGAAGAACAATCCCAAATGGATAGGACACCAGTCTATCACAGGGTTAACACCTAGCTGAAGGACAAACCAAATGGATAGGACACCAGTCTATCACAGGGTTAACACTCAGCTGAACAATTCCAACTGGATAGGACACCAGTCTATCAGAGGGTTAACACACAGCTGAAGAACAATTCCAACTGGATAGGACACCAGTCTATCACAGGGTTAACACTCAGCTGAAGAACAATTCCAACTGGATAGGACACCAGTCTATCACAGGGTTAACACCTAGCTGAAGTACAATTCCAACTGGATAGGACACCAGTCTATCACAGGGTTAACACTCAGCTGAAGAACAATTCCAACTGGATAGGACACCAGTCTATCACAGGGTTAACACTCAGCTGAAGAACAATTCCAACTGGATAGGACACCAGTCTATCAGAGGGTTAACACTCAGCTGAAGAACAATTCCAACTGGATAGGACACCAGTCTATCACAGGGTTAACACTCAGCTGAAGAACAATTCCAACTGGATAGGACACCAGTCTATCACAGGGTTAACACCTAGCTGAAGAACAATCCCAAATGGATAGGACACCAGTCTATCACAGGGTTAACACTCAGCTGAAGAACAATCCCAAATGGATAGGACACCAGTCTATCAGAAGGTTAACACTCAGCTGAAGAACAATTCCAACTGGATAGGACACCAGTCTATCAGAGTGTTAACACTCAGCTGAAGAACAATTCCAACTGGATAGGACACCAGTCTATCACAGGGTTAACACTCAGCTGAAGAACAATTCCAACTGGATAGGACACCAGTCTATCACAGGGTTAACACTCAGCTGAAGAACAATTCCAACTGGATAGGACACCAGTCTATCACAGGGTTAACACTCAGCTGAAGAACAATTCCAACTGGATAGGACACCAGTCTATCACAGGTCTAACACCTAGCTGAAGAACAATCCCAAATGGATAGGACACCAGTCTATCACAGGGTTAACACCTAGCTGAAGGACAAACCAAATGGATAGGACACCAGTCTATCACAGGGTTAACACTCAGCTGAAGAACAATTCCAACTGGATAGGACACCAGTCTATCACAGGTCTAACACCTAGCTGAAGAACAATCCCAAATGGATAGGACACCAGTCTATCACAGGGTTAACACCTAGCTGAAGGACAAACCAAATGGATAGGACACCAGTCTATCACAGGGTTAACACTCAGCTGAAGAACAATTCCAACTGGATAGGACACCAGTTTATCACAGGGTTAACACTCAGCTGAAGACCAAATTCCAACTGGATAGGACACCAGTCTATCACAGGGTTAACACCTAGCTGAAGGACAAAGCAAATGGATAGGACACCAGTCTATCACAGGGTTAACACTGGATAGGACACCAGTCTATCACAGGGTTAACACTCAGCTGAAGAACAATCCCAAATGGATACGACACCAGTCTATCACAGGGTTAACACCTAGCTGAAGGACAAACCAAATGGATAGGACACCAGTCTATCACAGGGTTAACACTCAGCTGAAGAACAATTCCAACTGGATAGGACACCAGTCTATCACAGGGTTAACACTCAGCTGAAGAACAATTCCAACTGGATAGGACACCAGTCTATCACAGGGTTAACACTCAGCTGAAGAACAATCCCAAATGGATAGGACACCAGTCTATCACAGGGTTAACACCTAGCTGAAGGACAAACCAAATGGATAGGACACCAGTCTATCACAGGGTTAACACTCAGCTGAAGAACAATTCCAACTGGATAGGACACCAGTCTATCACAGGGTTAACACTCAGCTGAAGAACAATTCCAACTGGATAGGACACCAGTCTATCAGAGGGTTAACACTCAGCTGAAGAACAATTCCAACTGGATAGGACACCAGTCTATCACAGGGTTAACACTCAGCTGAAGAACAATTCCAACTGGATAGGACACCAGTCTATCAGAGGGTTAACACTCAGCTGAAGAACAATTCCAACTGGATAGGACACCAGTCTATCACAGGGTTAACACTCAGCTGAAGAACAATTCCAACTGGATAGGACACCAGTCTATCACAGGGTTAACACCTAGCTGAAGGACAAACCAAATGGATAGGACACCAGTCTATCACAGGGTTAACACTCAGCTGAAGAACAATTCCAACTGGATAGGACACCAGTCTATCACAGGGTTAACACTGAGCTGAAGAACAATCCCAAATGGATACGACACCAGTCTA
This sequence comes from Eledone cirrhosa, assembly GCA_964016885.1. Classification (NCBI taxonomy): domain Eukaryota; kingdom Metazoa; phylum Mollusca; class Cephalopoda; order Octopoda; family Eledonidae; genus Eledone; species Eledone cirrhosa. The sequence continues at coordinate 23,711,230 of OZ024741.1, forward strand.
TCACAGGGTTAACACCTAGCTGAAGGACAAACCAAATGGATAGGACACCAGTCTATCAGAGGGTTAACACTCAGCTGAAGAACAATTCCAACTGGATAGGACACCAGTCTATCACAGGGTTAACACTCAGCTGAAGAACAATTCCAACTGGATAGGACACCAGTCTATCACAGGGTTAACACTCAGCTGAAGAACAATCCCAAATGGATAGGACACCAGTCTATCACAGGGTTAACACCTAGCTGAAGGACAAACCAAATGGATAGGACACCAGTCTATCACAGGGTTAACACTCAGCTGAAGAACAATTCCAACTGGATAGGACACCAGTCTATCACAGGGTTAACACCTAGCTGAAGAACAATCCCAAATGGATAGGACACCAGTCTATCAGAGGGTTAACACACAGCTGAAGACTGATACCCACTGGATAGGACACCAGTCTATCACAGGGTTAACACTCAGCTGAAGAACAATACAAACTGGATAGGACACCAGTCTATCACAGGGTTAACACACAGCTGAAGACTGATACCCACTGGATAGGACACCAGTCTATCAGAGGGTTAAACACTTAGCTGCTGCTGATACTAATTTTAGAATAAATGGGAGAAAGACAGTCTCCCCCACATCGATTCAATAGAGGGACCAGCAATGCAAGTTGAAGGTAGTATAATACTTTAGTGAATGAAAGATATGAAGACGGGCAAGGCGGCTGGGCCTTCGGAAATAGTTGCTGAAATGCTGAAAGCATCTGGAATGGTGGGACACACCATGGTCACCCGGATAGTAAACCAAGTCATACAGAATGGGGTCGTACCAAAGGACTGGCGTAGCAGCATCATAATTAACTGCTACAAGGGTAAAGGAGATGCCCTAGATAGGGGAAACTATAGAGGCATTAAATTAATTGAAGGTCATGAAGGTCACAGAAAAAGTAATAGCGCAACTAATCAGAGAGCGAATTGATCTAGATCAAATGTAGTTCAGGTTTGTGTCAGGTAAAAGTACCACAGACACTCTTTTCATTGTACGACAACTACAGGAGAAGTACCTAGCTAAAAGTAAACCCCCTATACTTAGCTTTCGTCGACCTGGAGAAAGCCTTTGACAAAGTCCCGTGCCCCATTATCTGGTGGGCTCTCAGAAAACTAGGTGTTGATGAATGGCTTGTGAGAGCTATACAAGCTATGTATAAAGAAACAGTCAGCAAGGTTAGAATTAACAACGAATATAGTGAAGAGTTTACCATAAAAGTTGGTGTTCATCAGGGCTCCGTTCTTAGCCTCCTCCTATTTATTATCACCCTCCAGGCTATAACAGAGGTGTTCAAGACAGGCTGCCCATGGGAACTCCTATACGCAGATGATCTAACGCTCATAGCTGAATCAATGGCTGAACTAGAGAAGAAATTCCAAACATGGAAGCATGGCCTAGAATCAAAAGGCCTTAAAGTTAACTTGTCTAAGACTAAAGTTCTAATATGTAGGAAGGAAAATAGGGCACTGGTCCCATCTGGGAAATGGCCGTGCTCAGTGTGTAGGAAAGGAGTAGGCAGAAACTCCATTTTATGTCCCAAATGCAAAGTATGGGTGCATAAAAGATGTAGTGGGATCACAGGTAAGCTATCTAAGAATATAGATTTTATATGTGGCCAGTGTTCTGATGCAATAAGTAGCAGCAAGTGCCCACAAAATACTAGCTCATTCCATTGCACAGATGGTTCTATAGAAATAGTGGACACCTTCCGTTACCTGGGTGACAAAATCAGCAGTGGTGGAGGGTGCTCCGAAAGTACTGTAGCTAGAGTCAGAACGGGATGGAAAAAGTTCAGAGAGCTTATACCACTATTGGCCGCTAAAGGTTTCTCCCTAAAAATGAAAGGCAGGCTGTATGATTCCTGCATATGAACAGCGATGTTACATGGCAGTGAGACATGGGCCTTGTGTGCAGAGGATCTGCGCAGACTGGAGAGGAACGAAGCTTGCATGCTCCGTTGGATGTGTAATAGTAATATACGCGAACGGCAAAGCATAAATGAACTAAGTGAGAAATTAGGAATAAGAGGGATCAGATGCTGTTTACTCGAGAGAAGACTACGTTGGTATGGTCACGTGATGCGCATGAAAGACAACAGCTGTATAAAAAAGTGCAGGGTGATAAAAATAGACGGTAGCTACGGAGTAGGCAGACCCAGAAAAATCTGGGACGACTTGATAAATTCCGACCTCACACACTTACACCTCTCCAAGACAATGTCACTGGACCGAGATCTTTGGCGCTACGCAGTAATACAGAAGACCCCGCCTTGCCTAAGTACAAAGAGAAACCTAGTCAGTAGGCACCTCATAACCAAAACACCCCCCCCCCCCCCCCCCCCCGACCCACTACCCCCCACCCCCATCTACACCACCCCTTTCGATGTAAAGTTATGTTGGTACCACAACATCCAATCCTAAATAAATGACGTCGTGTAGGTGTCACGACAAAAAAAACACACAGTCCACGCTGTAATGTGGCCGTGTAGGTAAAACGGTAAAAACCTCCCAATCCGCACTGTAAACGTAGTTGGTGTTAGGAAGGGCATCCGGCCGTAGAAAACCCGCCAGACAGTCCTGAGCAAGACAACCAATCTTGCCTCAAGTGGGACAATTCCTGTCCAGACCCATGCTAGCGTGGAAGATGGACGTTAAACGATGATGATGATGATGAGTGAACTGAAGCAAAATAGAATAAAGTCTTTTGTTTGAACTCACAATCTTGTTTTTTTTATATTTTGTATTTTTTTAGTAGCTAAAATCTATTCAATCTACAAAATCTCACAATGTCATGAAAGGCCATTGACATTATATGAAAATAATTGAGCAGTTCTGTGTTAATAGTGGTGAGTATAGAGGTGGCCCTGGGGCCAAGAACACCAGAGGCCAATGGTGGTGAATAGGCAGGTGGCCCAGGGGCCAATGGTGGTGAGTGGGGAGGTGGTCCTGGGGCCAAGGACACCAAAGGTCGATGGTGGTGAGATGGGAAGTGGTCCTAGAGTCAAGGACACCAGAGGTCGATGGTGGTGAGTAGGGAGGTGGTCCTAGGGTCAAGGACACCAGAAGTTGATGGTGGTGAGTAGGATGGTGATCCTATTAAAGGGAACAAAAAAGAAGAAAATAGATAATGAAAAGAAGAAAAAGAAAGAAGGATCAAGCGTCGAAAGAAGGGAGGGGGGGAGGGGTACTACAGCCCAGTCTGAGCGGTGCCTCAGTCATGCCTGTGGATAAGATGACAAAAGTGTTACCACGGAGAATGACGAGAGACACCTGCTGCAATCAGTGCTGGAGTTGGGACAAATGAGGCCCTGTGCTAATTAAGTTATGAAGCCCCAAACATTTGAAAATTTCATCATAAAAAATTTTTTGGCAGGAAGATGGGTCCCTCCTGGCCAATGGGGCCCTGTGGTTAAACACACCTAAACACAATGGTAAATCTGGCACTAACTGCAAGCCCAACATCCTTTCTACAATTAAAAACTATTACTTCTGAGAAGTCAACAATGTGTGTAAATACATAAATAGGTGAGGATTATTAAACCGTGACATTAATACTTACTCTTTCACTTTTTCTAAATCTTTAGGTTTGTGTTTCAACTGAAAGGTAATATTTGAAAGAGAACAGGACTAAGAATCAATAAAAAAAAATATTTTAAAAACTAGTTACAATAATAACAATTCAATATTGAAAATGAAACATTAACTGTTTAAATCTTAACCTGTTCAAAATCACCTCTATCAAATTTTACAAATTTAAATTTAAATCTTGAACTGAAATCTCATTATTACATCTAATGCTCAGTATGGCTGCAGTTCAATGACTGGAACCAGTAAAAGAATAAATCTAGTCGAGTCTAAAGTATGTCTCAAGCCAGAAGGCTCATCAGGCCGGTGTTTATCCCAGTTTTGTGGCATGAAGCGACTGAGATTCCCTCTGGACATGACACCAATCCAGCGCAGTATTAAACCCCCAACTATTGCTGGTAATCATTTCCAGCTGAGTATACTGGAGCAATGTGAAATGAAGTGTTTTGCTCAAGAACACAACACACAACCCAGTCCAGGGATGAAACCCATGACATTATGATCCTAAGTCCAACACCCTTACCACTAGACCACACACCTCCATATTTGTTATTAGATTTCCATACTGTTGTCTTATCAAGCGTGTGTGTACATTGATGTTCTCTCTCTTTCACTGCCTCTGTCTCTCTCCCTCTCCTCATCTCTCACTATTATAAGCAAATGGGAGCCCACACGCTGGCTGCCCTGTAGCATCTGCAGACAATATATGATGTGTACAAACAGATGAGAGGTAGCACTGACCAAGGGCACATCCCTTTACTTACCAGCCCAGCCAAAACCACCTCTGGTTCTATGAAACAAAACCACCCATTTTAAAGGTTTCCAATTTAAATGAAAAATCTTGCAATATAATTGTATATAAGAACTTTATATTAAGTTACTATCTTAGTAATGAAATAATTAATAATTTTAGTAAATCCCACAAAATTCTTCATTAATTAATTAAGATAGAGTGTATTTCATTAGAAATACAGTTACAAAAGGGTTAATAATCAGAAAATTAGTTATTTTACTAAATCCATCTGAGTTCTTTATTACTTTTGATATTATTTAGAAATAAGATAGCAAAATGAGATTAAGAGAAATACCTCGTCTTTAAGTTGTTTTACTTCAGACCTCAGATTTACAATGATCTGTTGTAAGGAAGTGTTATTAGGTGTTGGTTTTTGATGTAAAGGAAGTGGATAGTGTATTCTGAAACAATAGCAGACAGTATTTGAATAAAGTACAGGTATTCTTTTAAATACATTACAGCAGAAAACAATTTATATACATACATACATGGTGGCTGCCAACTCGTTTTCAAGTACGGCCACTACTTTATATCCATATAGGAGAACCCCTACCGATGCGCTGAACGAGTGTGACTTTTTAGTCCAGCCTGCGACTTGAAAACTCTGGTACAAACACTACACTTGTGACAATTATTGACACATAGTGCTGGGCCCATGGTACCATGTGACGACAAGTGCAGAGAGATCTCCAGATATAAAGCAATGCCTGTGCCGTGAAGCTTTTATAGTGAGCAAAGGCACTGCACAAAGCTAGTCCCACTCTCTTAACCAAGATGATATTTACCAAAAAGAAGAACAAGTCAACATCATTGGATACCATCAGGGTTGCAGGTGTTATATCAGAGTTTTCCTTCTCCTAGAATTCTGCCTTGACAAAGGCTAAGGGGTCATCTCTCCTGATGATTTTGGATGGCCATTGACTCTTAAGAGCTCCTTTGCTCTTTGACAGGTTTTGTTTTTAGTCCTGCAGGATGTCCAAAGTCACCCTCCTCACCAAGAAACCTTGGTGGGGTTGCCAGTTTAGTCGCCAACGACCCGACCATGAGACAGGTTGTACTGGGATACATGTTACCAGTAGCACCAACTGGTGACCTGATATGAATACATACATACATACATACATACATATATATATATCATCATCGTTTAACGTCAATCTTCCACGCTAGCATGGGTTAGACGGGAGTTGTCCAATTTGAGGCAAGGTTAGTTGGGTGACCGTGTTTCGCTCATATAGGACTATCTGGCAGGTTTTCTATGGCTGGATGCCCTTCCTAACACCAACCACATTTACAGTGTGAACTTTTTGCCATACCTACATGGCCACATTACAGTGTGGACTGGGAGTTTTTTTGTCGTGACACCTACACAATCTCGATCTCAGTTGTTTTTACATCTGCTTTTCCATATACACCTGATATTCCCCTTCCATACACATACACACGTTTGTGTATATCTGTGTGTATATCGTGACTCATGCACTGTTCACTTTCTTGACATTTCTACATTATTCTATGTACTATACATGCACCTTATACCAGCACAATTATCTCTTTTTTGTACACTACATTGAGTGATGACTTGGTCTGTGATGGTTCATCCAGCCTATGCTAGCATGGAAAAGTGGATGTTAAATGATGATGATGATATACATACATAATCTCAGGTCTCGAATAACCGTCCCTCCCTACTTATTAATATTTCAGATTTTTTCCACCTAACACTCCACCCTGCTCTTATTCCACCCACCACCCTTGCTACTTATTAAATTTTGCTAATCTCCAGCAAAATTCTATTTTAATTTTCTTTATACATTAAAAAACATTAAACATGACAAAAAAAGTACATTACTAGAAATCCCATACATTATAAAATAATTGGTTGGGGTCTCAATATGTAAACTAAACTACTAATTCTGGTCTTTAAAAAAAATCAACGGAGACAACCTAGAAAAATTACTGATTCCCCCCTCTTTCATTAGAAATCTGGTAATAAAAGGGTTAATGAAATTAAAGCAGAGTTAGTGGTGTTAATAAAACTTTAAGCTATACTAACCTATCAAATTCAACTGTGTAAGTTAATATTAGATAGCGCTTGGAGTTAAGATTTGCAGTAGGTTGTTTCTCAGCATTGGCTCTGTTCCCAGAACGCTGTAGACGGAGTTGCTCCAGGTCAGCATATGTTAGTAAATCAAGGGTCACACTTTCACTTTGCTAGGGCAAGGAAAATATCAGAAGAAAAAGTAACAAAAATACAACATTATGACAAAATTGTAACATGTAAAGTAAAATATATTTTATGACATGGAGAAACAATATACAAAATAAGACAAAAGGATTTATTTAAAACCTTTTGAAAATAACCTCACTACATTGTGGCAAGGCACAATGATAAGTGAGTAGGGAAGAGGAATGTAAGGCTGTAGTAGGGTAGTACACGGAGAAGGGAGATGAATTAATAGAAAAATATTGGACACCTTGCTTATACTAGTGTGTGGGCAGGGTTGGATTTAGACCTTGGTGAGCCAGGGGCACTTCAGGTTTTGGCAGGGGGGATTCATACACAAAAAATTAGAATACACGGCAAACTCCACCACCCCCAATTTTACATATCAAAGTTAACTTGGCACAAGTAACTGGAATTGAAAAGTTATACATACAGGTATTAAATTAAACAATTCTAACCATCTTGAAACTAAAAAGCCCAGCTGAGGGCACAAATAAACTCTAGGCCATTACTGGTGGGGCTCCCCACTGCAGGGGCCTGGGGAAATTGCCCCCTTTACCCCCCCCCCCCCTCCATTAAATCCGGTTGTGTGTGAGGGTCATTTTTATTTTGTTTCAATATTTACAACCAAAAAATAGGGATTGGGGGTCACTTTTATACAGAATGTTTGGTTGTTAGATGACAGCTGAAGACTTGGTTTTGTGTATTGAATGAAGGATAAGTCAGTTGACACCAATATAATGATTTGCTTCTCATCAAAACATGTTGTTGTTGTTATGGCTGACACCAGAGGAGCTTTCTTAGATGTATTAATCATTAATGTCCTGCACTACAAGAAACTGAATGAGCAAAACATTTGAGAAAAGTATACAACAACCATATGACTGCATCACATTAACCCTTTAGCATTTAAACCGGCCATACCCGGCCAAAATTCTCTCACCTCTTTCTCTTCAAACCGGCCGTAACTGGCCGCTCATACTGACGTTAAGGTATTGTTCTCAAAATAAATAATATCAAAATCTCGTAGATTCTATATAAGCCTTTACCGTGAAAATACAATAGTAAATATAGAGTAATGTAAATGCTACAGGGTTAATGGCTTTAATCTAATACTGCAAATGTTCACGCACAAGTCAAAATACTATAAAATAGTAAAGATACTATAAACATTTAAATTAACAAAGGGCCCCAGATTATTACATTACCATTTTTCTGGTGATAGGAAGAGAGAGTTGTAATATAAAGAAGTCTCACCTTAAGTAAAGCTGTTTTCAACATATTAGAAAATATAGAAAATTGTTTGAAGTTTCCAGTTTTGTGGGTGAGGTTTTCAATATCTGGATATAAGAAGGAAAACCATGAAAAGAAAAAAATATGAAATCAACTGAGAAATCAGATATAGTTCTGGAAGGATCCAGTTGTTCATTCAACTAGATAGTTTGCTCATGAAATTAACATATAAGAAGGAACTTTAGAAGTGGTTGATAGCTTCTGCTATCTAGGTGATATAATCAGCAATGGAGGGGGGTGCTCTGAGAGCATAATAGCTAGAATAAGGATAGGATGGAAAAAGTTCAGAGGGCTACTCCCACTGTTGACCACAAAAGGTTTCTCCCTGTGTACAAAAGGATGACTGTATGACACCTATGTGTGCAGAGTGTGATGCTGCATGCTAGTGAAACATGGGCAGTGACTACAGAACACATGAGTAGACTGAAGAGAAATGAAGTAACCATGCTCTGTTGGATGTGCAATTTAAGAAAGGCAGAGCTTGGATGAGTTGAAGGAGAAACTGAGTTTTAGAGGAATCTGAAGTGGTGTGCAGGAGAGAAGATTGCATTGGCATGGACAATGATCGATGAGTGAAGAAGTGCCAGGAAATGGCAGTGGAAGGAAGCCACAGTAGAGATAGACTAAGAATGACCTGGGCAGGGGTTGCGAGAGCTGACCTCAAATCACAGTCTCACAGAGGAGATGACAAAGGATTGTGACAAGTGGAAAGATGCTATGCTAAGAAGGACCCATCCAACCCATGGAAGCATGGAAAAACAGTCATAAAAACAATGATGATGATGATGGAGTAGCTGAATATTCCACAGATATTTGTGTCTATAACATAATTTTCAAGGAGATACAATATGACAGCATGTGTGACAAGGCTGGCCCTTTTAACTATAAGTACAAACCATACAACAGCCTTACAGTTTCCATCTCCCCAACTTCACTCATGACACTTTGGTTGATCCTCCAACATAACAGGCACACATGTATATCGACTCATACACTATTCACTTCTCTGACATTTGTATATTATTCTATGTACTATACATGCACCTTTGATGAGTTGTAGTGCACCTGAGCACTGTACACAATAATTTCATTATTATTATTATTTAAAGTTAAACAAACACAGAAACAGAAGCCAAATTGGAGGACATGGAAGCTGAGAGATATCTCAACTGGTGAAAAATTCAGAGATGACCTGCTTGACACTACAGTAAGGAAAAAGCATTAGAGGCCTGCAACTTAGAAGAGCAGTGAAGATTCCTGTGAGATAACCTGCTCAAGGCTACAGACAAGATTTGTGACTGGTGGAAGGTCCCTGGGTGAAGACGGATGACATGGTAGTTACTCTTCTTCAGGGTAGAGTAGATGAGGTGATCTACAGTATTTACTTGAATATAAGCTGTTCCGAATATAAGCCAACTCCCCTATTTTATGACTGAGAAATGGACAAAAACCCAAACCCTGTTTATAAGCTGAGGTAGGTAATCAACACATTATGTCTAGATGAGGCAGTTTTGGAATTCTCATGAGTGAAGAATATATTTATGAAGTATTAATATTTTGATATTGAAATGTTTTAAATATCGTTTATAGTATAGTTTGCTTCACAACACCATTATTAGCGTTAAATTTTCCCTGCTGTATTAGCGATAAATTTTCGAGGGTTTCTCTTAGTAGTTTTTTCATGACGTTATTATTGTTAATTTTACTGATGTAGTATTAACTTGGATATTTACCATGCGACCCTCAGTTCCTACCTCACAATTTCCCCCCCCCCCCCCCCCACACACACCACCATAGTCTATTCGACCAATCAAACCTAGCATGCCATTTCCACTGCTGCTGCTACTACCTGCCTAACTAACTCTCTCCTCCTCTGGCGTATCCCAACACACCCTGCCATTACCCCACCACCACTGTTCTTCTAGCCCTCAATTTTCCCACCGTTATGGATGGATGAGCTGGGAATACACGAGCAACTCTGAATCAATAGATGAAATATGAATCTGCGAGCTACCAAGCACCCACGTGAAGCGCCAACCCAGAGACCCTCCCCTACGAGTGTCGACAAATGCCCAAAACTCCGAGTTGGTACCATCAATGTAGGCTCAATGAAAGGAAGAGCAGGAGAAATCGTAGAAATGCTAGAGCGAAAGGAAGTTGATGTATGCTGTGTGCAAGAGACTAGGTGGAGAGGAGGGTCTGCTAGAGTCCTTGTAGGAAAAAGCCAGTGCTACAAATTTTTCTGGGTGGGAAATGACGATGGGATGGGTGGTGTAGGTATACTATTAGCTGACAAGTGGGTAGATAAAGTAATCTCAGTGTACAGGGTAAATGCAAGAATCATTAAACTCAGACTAGTCCTGAATAAGACAATTACCACAATAATATCAGCTTACGCACCCCAATCGGGGCTGCCAGACGAACTTAAGGATAGGTTTTACGAGTCCCTAATACACACTACTGCTCTAACAGACGACAAGGACTTCCTAATCATTGCAGGAGATTTTAACGGACACGTAGGTAAACACTGCGACGGCTTCAATAGAGTACATGGAGGCCATGGAGTTGGCACAAGGAATGAGGAAGGATTCAGACTTCTAGAATTCTGCGACGCCAATGACATGTCGATATGTAACACAAACTTTAAAAAACCCGACAACCACCTGATCACCTATAGATCAGGGGAGCACTCTAGTCAGTTAGATTTTATCCTCATCAGAGGACGTGACAGATGGACGGTCGTAAACACAAAAGCCTTCCCTAGTGAGGAATGTACATCCCAACATAGCTTAGTTGTCAGCGACCTCACGGTCAGAACTAGACGAGCCCTGAAACAGAGGCCAACCTGGAGAAGAAAGATCTGGAAGCTGAAAGTCCCCTCAACCAGTAACAGATTTAAAGATATTTTACTCAACGCCTACGACAGTAAAGAAGAACAGATAGAGACATTTAACGTAGAAGAGAACTGGGAGTTCCTAAAAAATAACTTACTAGAGGCGACGGATGAGGTTTGTGGCTGGAGTAAGACCTCAAGCAGGAGGAGAGTGACTTGGTGGTGGAACAATAAGGTAGATGAAGCAGTCAAGGCCAAGAGACAGGCATGGAAAGAATGGAAGAACGGGGGGAGCAGGGTACATTACATAGAGACCAAGAGGGAAGCTAGGCGACAAGTATACTTAGCTAGGAGGGAAGCAGAGGATAGAAAATTCAAGCATGTTTTACAACGTGAGGACCAGAAACAGGAGGTATTCAAGATTGCGAGGCAGTGTGTCAGAGATAGTTGTGATGTCATTGGAGAGAAGTGTATCCGGAATGATAAAGGTGAGCTTGCCCTCACAAGTGCTGAGAAGAAAGATGCATGGAAGAGTCATTATGATAGATTACTAAATGAGGAGAATGCATGGGAAGAAGAGACCCTACCCCACGTAGACCCTATAGAGGGACCAGCAGTACAAGTCAGCGGCAGCGTAGTAAGTAAGGCAATCAGAGATATGAAGATAGGGAAGGCAACCGGTCCATCGGGTATAGCTGCCGAGATGCTGAAGGCATCTGGGTCTGTAGGTCACACTATAACCACACGTATCGTTAACAAGGTAATACTAGAGGGGGCCATACCAAAAGATTGGTGCAGTAGCATCATTGTCAACTGCTACAAAGGTAAAGGCGATGCACTAGATAGAGGAAACTATAGAGGTAGAAAGTTGATGGACCAGGTCATGAAAGTAACAGAAAGAGTTATAGCACAGCTGATTAGGGACCGGGTGAATATAGACGAGATGCAATTTGGGTTTGTACCAGGGAAAGGCACCACTGATGCCCTCTTCCTTGTGAGGCAATTACAGGAAAAGTACCTAGCTAAAAGTAAGCCACTCTACTTGGCATTTGTCGACCTTGAGAAAGCCTTTGACAGAGTTCCACGTGCAGTAATCTGGTGGGCTCTTAGAAAACTAGGAGTAGATGAATGGCTTGTGAAAGCGGTACAAGCCATGTATAGGGGAGCAGTCAGCAAAGTTAGGATTGGCAATGAGTATAGCGAGGAATTTAGCGTACAGGTTGGGGTCCACCAGGGCTCTGTTCTTAGCCCTCTCCTGTTCATCATAGTCCTGCAGGCAATAACGGAGGAGTTTAAGACCGGATGCCCATGGGAACTCCTGTATGCTGATGACCTCGCACTCATAGCTGAATCTATGGTAGAACTAGAGAATAAATTCCAAACCTGGAAGCAGGGACTAGAGAGAAAGGGCCTCAAAGTCAACATGACAAAGACTAAGGTCCTTATAAGTAGACGAGAAAACAGAACCCAGATCCCCTCAGGGAAATGGCCTTGCTCAGTATGTAGGAAAGGTGTAGGTAGGAACTCCATTCTCTGCCCCAAATGCAAACAATGGGTACACAAGAGATGTAGCGGGATCTCAGGAAGCTTAATTAAGAATGTAGGATTCACATGCAGCAGCTGTGCTGAAACAGCAAGCAAACAGCCACAGGAAACAAGTACCACCAATCTCTGGGAGGGCCCTGTAGAAACAGTAGACAGCTTCTGCTACCTAGGTGACCGAATTAGCAACGGAGGTGGGTGCTCAGAAAGTACAATAACTAGGGTAAGAACGGGATGGAAGAAGTTTAGGGAACTACTACCACTGCTAGCTGCAAAAGGCTTCTCCCTCAGAATGAAAGGCAGACTGTATGATGCGTGTATCCGAACAGCGATGTTGCATGGTAGTGAGACCTGGGCGCTGAAGGTGGAAGACTTACGTAGATTAGAGAGAAACGAAGCCTGCATGCTCCGATGGATGTGTAACAGTAATATACGTGAACGACAAAGCATAAAGGAATTGAGAGAGAGACTGAGCATAAGAGGAATCAAATGCTGCGTGCAGGAGAGGCGGTTACGCTGGTATGGACATGTGATGCGTATGAAGGATGACAGCTGCATAAAAAGGTGCAGAGCACTAGAAGTTGATGGAAACCGCGGAGTGGGGAGACCCAAGATGACTTGGGATGAGGTGATAAAAGCCGACCTTACCCAACTACACCTCTCAAAGTCAATGACACACGACCGTGACTTCTGGCGTCACACAGTAATACAGGGTACCCGACCTCCCATGGGTACATGCTGAAGCATATAAACAATATGCCCCCCCCCCCCCACCGCAAGGTGGTCGTGGAGGTGCCACGGCAAAAAAGCACCCAGCCCACACTGTAAAGTGGACGTGTAGGCGCCACGAAAAAGCACCCAGCACTCACTGTAAATGAGGTTGGTGTTAGGAAGGGCATCCAGCTGTAGAAATCAAGCCAGATCAGTTCCTGTATGAGCAAGGCATGGTCAGCCGACCAGACACTGCCCACAACAGGACAACCCGTCTAACCCATGCTAGCGTGGAAGAACGGACGTAAAACGGTGATGATGATGATGATGATGATTATATAGAGTTTAAGATTGGCTACCTCATGGGAATTCCTATATGCCAATGGTCTAGTCTGCAACAGAATTTAAGAAATTCCAGACAAGGAAGCAACACTTAGAATCAAAAGGCCTCAAAATCAACTTGTAATTAGAAAAAAAAGGACCTTGATTCCATCAAGGAAATGGTCATGCACAGTATGTAAAAAAGAAACAGGTATAAATTCCATTTTATATGCAAAATATAAGGAATCCTCATCATTGTTTAATGTCTATCTTCCACGCTAGCATGGGTGGGTATGTTAGCAAAGAATTTGCATGCAGCAGATATACAGGAATGGTAAGCAGCAAGGGGTCACATGAAACAAACTTAATCATGTTTAGATGATTCATTAGAGGTCCATGTTCTGGGTGTTTGTTACCAGGGTGGAGGTCCATGTTCTGGGTGTTTGTTACCAGGGTGGAGGTCCATGTTCTGGGTGTTTGTTACCAGGGTGGAGGTCCATGTTCTGGGTGTTTGTTACCTGGGTGGAGGTCCATGTTCTGGGTGTTTGTTACCAGGGTGGAGGTCCAGGTTCTGGGTGTTTGTTACCAGGGTGGAGGTCCATGTTCTGGGTGTTTGTTACCTGGGTGGAGGTCCATGTTCTGGGTGTTTGTTACCAGGGTGGAGGTCATGTTCTGGGTGTTTGTTACCTGGGTGGAGGTCCATGTTCTGGGTGTTTGTTACCAGGGTGGAGGTCCAGGTTCTGGGTGTTTGTTACCAGGGTGGAGGTCCATGTTCTGGGTGTTTGTTACCTGGGTGGAGGTCCATGTTCTGGGTGTTTGTTACCAGGGTGGAGGTCATGTTCTGGGTGTTTGTTACCTGGGTGGAGGTCCATGTTCTGGGTGTTTGTTACCAGGGTGGCGGTCCATGTTCTAGGTATTTGTTACCTGGGTGGAGGTCCAGGTTCTAGGTGTTTGTTACCTGGGTGGAGGTCCATGTTCTGGGTGTTTGTTATCTGGGTGGAGGTCCATGTTCTGGGTATTTGTTACCTGGGTGGAGGTCCAGGTTCTAGGTGTTTGTTACCAGGGTGGAGGTTCATGTTCTGGGTATTTGTTACCTGGGTGGAGGTCCATGTACTGGGTGTTTGTTACCAGGGTGGAGGTCCATGTTCTGGGTGTTTGTTACCTGGGTGGAGGTCCAGGTTCTAGGTGTTTGTTACCTGGGTGGAGGTCCATGTTCTTGGTGTTTGTTACCTGGGTGGAGGTCCATGTTCTGGGTGTTTGTTACCAGGGTGGAGGTCCATGTTCTAGGTGTTTGTTACCTGGGTGGAGGTCCATGTTCTGGGTGTTTGTTACCAGGGTGGAGGTCCATGTTCTAGGTGTTTGTTACCAGGGTGGAGGTCCATGTTCTGGGTGTTTGTTACCAGGGTGGAGGTCCATGTTCTAGGTGTTTGTTACCAGGGTGGAGGTCCATGTTCTGGGTGTTTGTTACCAGGGTGGAGGTCCATGTTCTAGGTGTTTGTTACCAGGGTGGAGGTCCATGTTCTGGGTGTTTGTTACCTGGGTGGAGGTCCATGTTCTGGGTGTTTGTTACCAGGGTGGAGGTCCATATTCTGGGTGTTTGTTACCAGGGTGGAGGTCCATGTTCTGGGTGTTTGTTACCTGGGTGGAGGTCCATGTTCTGGGTGTTTGTTACCAGGGTGGAGGTCCATGTTCTGGGTGTTTGTTACCAGGGTGGAGGTCCATGTTCTGGGTGTTTGTTACCAGGGTGGAGGTCCATGTTCTGGGTGTTTGTTACCAGGGTGGAGGTCCAGGTTCTGGGTGTTTGTTACCAGGGTGGAGGTCCAGGTTCTAGGTGTTTGTTACCTGGGTGGAGGTCCATGTTCTGGGTGTTTGTTACCTGGGTGGAGGTCCATGTTCTGGGTGTTTGTTACCTGGGTGGAGGTCCATGTTCTGGGTGTTTGTTACCAGGGTGGAGGTCCATGTTCTGGGTGTTTGTTACCAGGGTGGAGGTCCATGTTCTGGGTATTTGTTACCTGGGTGGAGGTCCATGTTCTAGGTGTTTGTTACCAGGGTGGAGGTCCAGGTTCTGGGTATTTGTTACCAGGGTGGAGGTCCATGTTCTGGGTATTTGTTACCAGGGTGGAGGTCCAGGTTCTAGGTATTTGTTACCTGGGTGGAGGTCCATGTTCTGGGTATTTGTTACCTGGGTGGAGGTCCAGGTTCTAGGTGTTTGTTACCTGGGTGGAGGTCCATGTTCTGGGTGTTTGTTACCAGGGCGGAGGTCCATGTTCTGGGTATTTGTTACCTGGGTGGAGGTCCATGTTCTGGGTGTTTGTTACCTGGGTGGAGATCCATGTTCTGGGTGTTTGTTACCTGGGTGGAGATCCATGTTCTGGGTGTTTGTTACCTGGGTGGAGGTCCATGTTCTGGGTGTTTGTTACCTGGGTGGAGGTCCATGTTCTGGGTGTTTGTTACCTGGGTGGAGGTCCATGTTCTGGGTGTTTGTTACCTGGGTGGAGGTCCATGTTCTGGGTGTTTGTTACCAGGGTGGAGGTCCATGTTCTGGGTGTTTGTTACCAGGGTGGAGGTCCATGTTCTGGGTGTTTGTTACCTGGGTGGAGGTCCATGTTCTGGGTGTTTGTTACCAGGGTGGAGGTCCATGTTCTGAGTGTTTGTTACCTGGGTGGAGATCCATGTTCTGGGTGTTTGTTACCTGGGTGGAGATCCATGTTCTGGGTGTTTGTTACCTGGGTGGAGGTCCATGTTCTGGGTGTTTGTTACCAGGGTGGAGGTCCATGTTCTGGGTGTTTGTTACCAGGGTGGAGGTCCATGTTCTGGGTGTTTGTTACCAGGGTGGAGGTCCATGTTCTGGGTATTTGTTACCTGGGTGGAGGTCCATGTTCTGGGTGTTTGTTACCAGGGTGGAGGTCCATGTTCTGGGTGTTTGTTACCAGGGTGGAGGTCCATGTTCTGGGTGTTTGTTACCAGGGTGGAGGTCCATGTTCTGGGTGTTTGTTACCAGAATGGAGGTCCAGGTTCTAGGTGTTTGTTACCAGGGTGGAGGTCCATGTTCTGGGTGTTTGTTACCAGGGTGGAGGTCCATGTTCTGGGTGTTTGTTACCAGGGTGGAGGTCCAGGTTCTAGGTGTTTGTTACCTGGGTGGAGGTCCATGTTCTGGGTGTTTGTTACCTGGGTGGAGGTCCATGTTCTAGGTGTTTGTTACCAGGGTGGAGGTCCATGTTCTGGGTGTTTGTTACCAGGGTGGAGGTCCATGTTCTAGGTGTTTGTTACCAGGGTGGAGATCCATGTTCTGGGTGTTTGTTACCTGGGTGGAGGTCCATGTTCTGGGTGTTTGTTACCAGGGTGGAGGTCCATGTTCTGGGTGTTTGTTACCAGGGTGGAGGTCCATGTTCTGGGTGTTTGTTACCAGGGTGGAGGTCCAGGTTCTGGGTGTTTGTTACCTGGGTGGAGGTCCATGTTCTGGGTGTTTGTTACCTGGGTGGAGGTCCATGTTCTGGGTGTTTGTTACCAGGGTGGAGGTCCATGTTCTGGGTGTTTGTTACCTGGGTGGAGGTCCATGTTCTGGGTGTTTGTTACCAGGGTGGAGGTCCATGTTCTGGGTGTTTGTTACCAGGGTGGAGGTCCATGTTCTGGGTATTTGTTACCTGGGTGGAGGTCCATGTTCTAGGTGTTTGTTACCTGGGAGGAGGTCCATGTTCTAGGTGTTTGTTACCAGGGTGGAGGTCCATGTTCTGGGTGTTTGTTACCAGGGTGGAGGTCCATGTTCTGGGTATTTGTTACCAGGGTGGAGGTCCATGTTCTGGGTATTTGTTACCTGGGTGGAGGTCCAGGTTCTAGGTGTTTGTTACCTGGGTGGAGGTCCATGTTCTGGGTGTTTGTTACCAGGGCGGAGGTCCATGTTCTGGGTATTTGTTACCTGGGTGGAGGTCCAGGTTCTAGGTGTTTGTTACCTGGGTGGAGGTCCATGTTCTGGGTGTTTGTTACCAGGGCGGAGGTCCATGTTCTGGGTATTTGTTACCTGGGTGGAGGTCCAGGTTCTAGGTGTTTGTTACCTGGGTGGAGGTCCATGTTCTGGGTATTTGTTACCTGGGTGGAGGTCCATGTTCTGGGTGTTTGTTACCTGGGTGGAGATCCATGTTCTGGGTGTTTGTTACCTGGGTGGAGGTCCATGTTCTGGGTATTTGTTACCTGGGTGGAGATCCATGTTCTGGGTGTTTGTTACCTGGGTGGAGGTCCATGTTCTGGGTGTTTGTTACCTGGGTGGAGATCCATGTTCTGGGTGTTTGTTACCAGGGTGGAGGTCCATGTTCTGGGTGTTTGTTACCTGGGTGGAGGTCCATGTTCTGGGTGTTTGTTACCAGGGTGGAGGTCCATGTTCTGGGTGTTTGTTACCTGGGTGGAGGTCCATGTTCTGGGTGTTTGTTACCTGGGTGGAGGTCCATGTTCTCGGTGTTTGTTACCTGGGTGGAGGTCCATGTTCTAGGTGTTTGTTACTTGGGTGGAGGTCCATGTTCTAGGTGTTTGTTACCAGGGTGGAGGTCCAGGTTCTGGGTGTTTGTTACCTGGGTGGAGGTCCATGTTCTGGGTGTTTGTTACCTGGGTGGAGGTCCATGTTCTGGGTGTTTGTTACCTGGGTGGAGGTCCATGTTCTGGGTGTTTGTTACCAGGGTGGAGGTCCATGTTCTGGGTATTTGTTACCTGGGTGGAGGTCCATGTTCTGGCATTTGTTACTTGGGTGAAGGTCCATGTTCTGTGTATTTGTTACCAGGGTGGAGGTCCATGTTCTGGGCATTTGTTACTTGGGTGAAGGTCCATGTTCTGGGTATTTGTTACCTGGGTGGAGGTCCATGTTCTAGGTGTTTGTTACCTGGGTGGAGGTCCATGTTCTAGGTGTTTGTTACCAGGGTGGAGGTCCATGTTCTGGGTGTTTCCAAGGTCCTGTCCTACATTGCTTCATATAGCTGTCATCCTCCATCCATGTCTATACCATCTGTTTCCTCTCCAGCACACTGCATCTGATCCCTCTTATGCTCATTATTGCTTGACGTTCACGTACACTACAATTACCCATCCACAGGAGCATGTTCACTTCATTTCTTTCTAATCTTTATTAATCTTCTGTGCACAAGACCCAGATACCACATCAACATTGTTGTTCACATACAAGCAAGCATCATATAGTTGGCTTTTCATTCTTAGGGAGAAGCCCTTTGTAACCAGGGTAGTAGCTCCAGCAGCTTGGCAAAAAAAAAGATTAATAAAATAAGAACCAGACTCAAAAAATAACTAATTGGGTTAATATGATTGACAAAAAAATCCCTTTACAACCGTGCCCCAGCATGGCCAACATTTAATGTCTAACAGCAGTAAAATAGAAAAAGAGATGTAGAAAACTTACATTCAGCATCAAATGTTCCACACCATACGTCCAAAGTTCCATTATCAAGTACCTCAATGGTGAAGTTATGACTGATTTCTTCACCATACATCATTAAAATAACATATTCAATGCCTCGCAAATGTAAATGAGAGCTGATACTTTGTTCGTTAGACATCATTTTGGGGGGAGTAATTAACTGATTAATTTCCAGTCAGAGTTCAACCTTCAAGCATAAAATAAAACAGTAATTATTAAATGATTATACATTTTCAATTTATTTGTTATCATCATCATCGTCATCATTTAATGTCTTCTTTCTGTAGTTGGATGGGTTGTCAGAGAGACCTCGCTGTGCTCCATATTTTGTCAACCACTTTCAGAGTGTACTAGGTGCCTTTTATTACAGAAGTAACCATGTGCTTGGTAAGACAGAAAAGTCCTCTTTATACTGTCTCTGTTTAATCAACAGCGACTTTACAGAGTACACTGGGTGTATTTTATAGTGATACCAACACTAGAAAGGTTATATATTTCTAGATATATTTTCCCCTTCCCATGTCTTAACACTCCACTCTTTATCCATGTCCTTACACCACTACCCTAGACCTACCTTTCTAATCCCCATACTACTGGGGTGGGATGGTTGGGTCATGTGTTGAGGAAGGATGAAAGTAAGTGGGTGAGAAGAGTGATGGGAATAGAATCAGTGATGAATGTTGTGAAAAGAAATGGGGTGGGATGGTTGGGTCAGCTCTGCATATTTTGATGGAACTCAAAATGTACAGAGCTGAAACAGATACAGCAAGGCATCCTGTCAAACTCCCTAACAATTCTACCACCCCACCCCACCACCCTACCATCTTCCCCCACCCCAGAACCATATCACTGAACATTCTGTCAGAGTCCCTAATAATTCCCTCACCCCAGTACCCTACTACTTAACATCCAGTCAGACTCCTTAATAATTCCACCACCCCACCATCACCCCAGAACCCTACCACAAAACATCCAGTCAGACTCCCTAACAATTCTACCCCCCACCCCACTACCACCCTAGAACCCTACCATTAAACATCCTGTCAAACTCCCTAATAATTCTACCCCCACCCGACCCCAGAACCCTACCTCAAAACACCCAGTGAAACTCCCTAACAATTCCCCCACCCCACCACCACTAAACATCCTGTCAAACACCCCAATTCTATCCCACTCCATCCCCACTGTCTATACATGTATGTCTTAACCCTTTCATGACTGCATTTTTAATCAATTAATAAAGGATTTACTAAAATTATTAATTATTTCATTACTAAGATAGTAACTTAATGTAAGGTTCTTATATAAAATTATATTGAAAGATTTTCATTTAAATTGGAAACCTTTAAAATGGGTGGTTTTATTTCATAGAACCAGAGCTGGTTTTGTAACTAAAGAGTTAAGTTAGTTTTTGTCTGTTAGATGAAATTTCTTATACAAGCCACATTACAGGACAATAGATTAGTTATTTCTGCCAGTAATGTTTTAAAAGGATACTTTGTTTTGTCTCTGCACACCAAAAAATATTAGATTTAATGGTTTTTTTTTACATTTGAACTAGTTTTATCAACACAGATATTTGTAGCCATTGTATTCCTAAGAAATATGTATTTAGAAAGAGTCATTGTTACAAATGAACAGCTACAAATGTATATTATCATTGTTTTAGAAATGGCAGGGAGAAAACAACTTATGCATAGCAAAATATTTAATGTGACCAAATGAAAACTCCATTCTCATTTTCATTTATATTTAGAAGCAGTCATTGTTACAAATGAACAGTTACAAATGTATATCATCATTGTTTTAAAAACAGCAGGGAGGAAACAACTTTAATTGTGTGTAGTAAAATATTCAGTGTGACCAAATAAAAACTCCATTCTCATTTTTTTCTATATAGGTACCACAGCGACATCGCAGACCCCAACAGACAACAGCTCCCACTTGGAGTGCAATGGAGATGCAGAGCTCGTCCTGACTGAGAAGACCACTAATGTTGGCCACAGGCAGAGCATCAACCCAGTCCCTCGAGAACTTTGTGCTTGCAGAAAGTAAGCGACACCTAGAAAATTTATCAGAATGATCAAAGAGAGAGTTAAAAATTTCATTGAATGCAGATTGTCTCATACTCTCTACTTCCGTCAATCATCGTCAGTATTGGGAACTAACAAACCCTGCTCTCTCTACTGTAGTAAAGCTTCATTCATCTCCCTGGTGGAATAAGTCCATGTTGGAAAAGAGAGGATGATACCCACCAAAGAGGAGCAAGCAGGATGGAGGAAAGAAATCAAGGTAGGGACAAAGACGAGCATTTGCACAGACCATGACCTCCAAACTATTTGGCAAGGCAGCCTATTTGCGAGACTCTAGAAAGAGTTAGACATTGACCAGACGCTCGAGCTTACTGAATATTAGGTCGTCAAAGAATTGGAGAGATGACGAGAAATTGTAAGAGAGACTAACTCTGAGGAAATACAACTTAGGGATTGACAAATAATTTCCTAAGTATAAAAAAACCCTTGGTGAAAATCAATGGCTTGAGAATCAAGGTTAGCCAACTTAGATCGGAAGATGGACTTAGTAATTGGGGCTCCAAGGGAGCACCACACTGATGAGGGAGGAACCGCGATAGAGGGGAAGGACTCTGTTAACAGGTCAACAGTCTGCTGATGTGAAGCTGGGTGGTTGAGGAGCCAGAGCTTGCATATGGAAATGTTGACTTGAAGGCCCCTATCACCCAGTTCCTCAATCATCGTCTTCGCGGTTGCAAGGACCTTGTCTGGAGGACCCCCTAAACAAGCATTATCCAGAAACCAGACATTCAAATCCAGGTCAACTGCTATCTTAGTGACATCATCAATGCCCAGTGTGAAAAAAAGTGCAGGTCTGAAGAGGTCATCCTGTTGGACCCCTCTGGCAGATAGGGGGAAAAGCCACCGAAGCCAATAGACTTGCCAAACAAAGTGGTAAAGCTGAGGGGCCCTCTCCTTTACTGAATGAAGGGTGATATCCCGACTGATGGAATTGAAAGCATCCCTGGGATCTAGTTTGAAGATAACCTTGGGGGTTTTAGATAGCAAGTTGGTAAAGGCTCTGGTGGTGTGAGTGGCAGCCTCACAGCCCAGCTTGGTACCTACCCCTAGCTGAATAGGAGAAAATGCAGCAGACAGGCTGTCTAAAATCAAAGACAGACATACTTTCACAGTGAGCCATCATAGTGTGCACCCAACTACTATAGGGTAGAGGTCACCATTGGGCTTTGTGAGGCCAAACAGTTTAGCCCCAAAGAATATAAGAGAGGACATTCTCGGACGAGAACAGGTTGATTAAATGGGTGGGGTTCTCCGAGAGCTCTTGACTGGCGCCTCTAGCCAACAAGGAGACACAGTCAAAGACCATTAATCCCTGCTTCACAACCCTCAAGAAAGGATATTATCGCCTACCTGATGATAGCTGAGTTGAAGACGGGTTGTAAATAACCTGGTAGATCGGGCTAGTGTAGGTGGTCATCCGGAGGAGCCAGGGGATGTTTCACTCTCAGTCGAGTGAATCAGTAGTGCACTGGACAAGGATAATAGAGAGGAGAGGAGATGAACGGCCCTTTAACGTCAAATTCATTGATTGAAACTGAGTTGATCACTGACCTGAGATGAGCAGTAGTTGAGGTTGAATCAAACAACACGAACTGTCGTTTTAGGGAAGATATATATAAGAGAATTATAATATCACGAGGTATTTGTATGGCCTAGCATACTTACACACACAAACAATTAATTATTGCTAGGAACCTTATAAATATAACCTACAAAAGTACTTCTATTTAATCTTATAAACAAAAATACACGCAACATAAAATTATTTTCTTTGTAATTAATGATGGATTATTAGAGTGTATTATGTTGTTATGTAGTATTATTAGGTTAATCTTATGTAGTGCAAATAAAAGATTTATTCGGCCGTAGTTTTCTTTGCTTGTTATTGATCTTGTTGACTTTCTGGTTAATACTTTGTTATTATCATATAACAAATATATAAGATTAAATAGAAATACATACATATAATCAATTAATTAATGATAGGAACATTAAAATATATTTTCACATATTTACACTACATAAAAATAGTGACCCTAAAATAGGAATTTGCTTGATAAATCTGCTGATTTCCTTTTGAGTCCCTTTGATTTGATTTTCTCATATTAACACGACAGATTAATTGATCGACTATCGTTTCGCTAATTTATTATTCACAGTTATATAAATAACATTATAAATTGTTTATGATTCTTACAGAATGAAAATATAAACATATAATAAATACAATTGTTGCTAGGAACTTCACAAATATAATGCACAAAAATATATGATCAAAGCAAGAGATTAATATAAGGAATAACAGATAGAATTAACTATTGCTGGGAACCTATAAGATAAAAACGAAACTAAGTCCTAGACCAGAGGTAATTATGAATATAATGAACATATATATTTATGTATATATAAATATATATATACATACATTTTCTGTTATATACATTTGAGTTAGTGTATATAACCACCAGAAGTCGGGATTTATAAAGTAAGGAATGTTAGTTGATTGTGATGTTGGTGACACCTGAAGAACATGACAGCTATGAATTAAACTATTTCAAATATATATCTCTAGAGGGGAGCAAAAGAGTCACTGGCTGTGGTGTTCGAGATGAGACACCTGCCTCTGGCCCAGGGACAAAGGGTAAGGCCGTCTAGTCACTTCCCATCACTTCTGGATAACCAACTGGCTCCAGAACTGATGGGATATTTATCCAAGCCAGGGCCAGTTAAATGATCAGGTTTAGCCCGGTGTGGCAGGCGAAACGACCAACATTCAGACGGCAAGACAAACCATGTAAGCCTGTGAAGTCGAGAGACCCACCACATCAACATCTCAGACCCCAACAAACGTCGGCTCCCAACATTTTTTCCTCGAGATTTTTGTGTGCTATCAATTAATCTAACTTCCAAGATTCTGGCAATTCTACCTTATTATCATATAACAAATATATAAGATTAAATAGCAATACATACATATAATTAATCAATTATTGCTAGGAACTTTTTATATTTATAAATATATTACACCATATTTCTAATAAAAACCGCTGCCTATCATTTTCGATCTATAAAAGTAATCAAGAATTTGGAAAGATTTATTAAAGTAACTTTCTGATTATTAAGCTTGTATTTGGAGGATAACTTAAAGTTTCTAACATAAAATATGATAAATGTTGTTTTATTTAAATAAATATAAACACTTTAAAATAAATATCTTTATAGTGTAGAAAGAGCGGCGGTTTCGGGTGGGTTGAAGTATTGAACTTACATCGATCTCATCTACCTTCCGATATCGATATAAATATAAAGGTTGTATATATCGATACACTATCGAAAAATGTTTAAATGTTTTAATTAACACATGCTTATTAACAAATACTACAGCTTGTGTTTTTAATTACGTAAAATAGTTACTTATTTTATTCACAGCTGTATAAATAACATTACAAATTGCTCACAATTCTTACAGAATGAAAATATAAACATATATAAACATATAATAAATACAATTAACTATTGCTAGGAACCTCACCAATATATATGGTCAGAGCGAGAGAAAGGAAATTAATTCATAATATAGTTAAAAACGATGAAAGTTTAATCAAGTCAGAACTTGTCTTGGGACATATTTGTTAATATAGTTAGGTTGTCACATATACCTGGATTTCATTCCTTACCTAAATTGTTTTCTTTCTTGCGTTTTCACATCATCAACGAAGTGGTCGGATATTTATGAGAAATAAAGCAATGTTTATGACGATTTCGATAATCCTCACAATGTATAGCAATCTAATGTTCTGGAAGATAGATTGTTTTGGTATAAAAGTGCTGAAAAATATATATTATAAACATTTGTGGTCCCTTATGTTGAAATAGGTCGCAGCAATCTTTTAAAGCCAGCGCCACAAACAGCAAGAAAGACAGTTGCTCTGATTGGATAAACAGATGAGATTTATGGAAGGCCCTATTGTAATATATATATTGATGTGTTTTTCCGTTCCTTCCTCTTCTCAGTCTTTCTATTTCATCTTTTATTTCTCATTCTATCTTCTGATGAAGGACTAGTGTCCGAAACGTCAAAACTCTTTCCCTATTATTTCAAGCGTCAAACTAATATATTTCTCCGTCATTTGCTTTGTTATATCTGTTTACGTTTTACACACACACATATATATATACTTCGTTTTTGTATTTGTTTTGCAAGATTTCTTACCTGAAAACGTATGTCGAAACAGATATTGTTATACTTGATAGGGGGAGGGGTCATCCTGCCAATTAAAATACACGTGCCTGTTTGTTTTCACTTCAATTTATTATAAAAACACCCAGTCAGTTTAATAACCTGATGGTTGTTTAGTTGTTGATTGTCAAAGCTCTTTCATAACACATTCCGTGACCTCTTCAGTGACTACATTTGTTGTTATTTTGTGTCTCTCCTTTGTTCCATCCTACACCAAACAAAAATTTAGCGTGCAGGTAGGTGTCCACCAAGGCTCCATCCTTAACCCCTCTCCTACAAGCTATAACAGAAGAGTTTAAGACCAGTTGCCCATGGGAACTTCTGTATGCAGATGATCTAACACTTATAGCTGAATCTATGGCAGAATCAGAGAAGAAATTCTAAACCTGGAAGCATAGCCTAAAATCAAAAGGACTTAAAGTTAACTTGTCAAAGTCCTAGTATGTAGAAAAGAAAACAGGGTCCAGATTCCCTTAGGGAAATGACCTAGCTCAGCTTTCAGGAAAGGAGTTGGTAGAAATTCTATCCTATGTCCCAAATGCAAGCTATGGGTTACAAACTCTTTCAAATGCCCAGAGGGCTCTGTAGAAACAGTCAACAGTTTCTGTTATCTATGTGACCAAATTAGCACTGGGGGAGGTTGTTCCAAAATTACAGTAGCCAGAGTAAGAACAGAGAGGAGAAAGTTCAGGGAGCTACTACTGCTACTAGCTACAAAAGGTTTTTTTCCTCAAAATAATGGGAGGCTTGTTTGATACATGTATACAAACAGCAATGTTACATGGCAGTAAGACCTGGACGCTGTGTGCAGAGGACCTGTGAAGATTGGAAAGAAATGAAGCCTGCATACTTCAATGGATGTATACATGTATCAAACAATAAAATATAAATGAACTGAGAGAAAAACTAGGCATAAGAAGGATCATATGCAGTTTACAGGAGAGGAGATTGCATTGGTATGGACATGTGATGTATATGAAGGATGACAGCTGTATAAAAAGGTGCAGAGCACTGAAAGTTGATGGAAGCTATAGGAAGACTAGGGATGAGGTGATAAAAGCTGACCTTGGACAATTGCACCTCTCAAATATGATGACACAGGACCGAGATCTCTGATGTTATGCAGTAGACCAGCCTTCCCATGAGCACAGGCTGGAGCATACATCTAGTATGCACCACTTTCGCCTCCATTCCTCTTTCCATACACCTCTCACGTCCTAATACCCTACCCATGTCCTAATACTCCAAACCCTCACACACACCCCTACCATAGTCCCCAGTCCGTATTCTAAAGTGGTCATGTGGGTGTCATGACAAAAAGCACCCAGTCCACACTGTATCCAGTTGTAGAAACCAAGCCAGAAACAGTTCTGTATGAGCAAAACACATATGTATGTATATGTGTGTGTGTTAGGTGTGTAACATCTTTTTTGATGGCTGTGGTGCTGGCTTTAAAAGAATACAGCGACCTATTTTAATACAAGGGACCAGAAATGTTTAATTGTCTTACATAACTGTCACTCTAATACATCCTTGATATGGTTATAATAAGCTAACATGCCAAATCTTTTTTTCCAACTTGAAGGTTTGGGCTACTACACCACTTTAAACACTACCTGTCATACCTGTCTTGTCACAGCTGACTGGTTCCACAATGCAGTCAGGACATGAGGACAACTTGGAGGCTTGATATACAATAAAGTTTTGTGTCAAGCTCGGCAAAAACGCTGCAGAAACCTATGAAATAGTCAAAACTGTTTATGGACTAAGTTTCAGGAGCCAGGCAACTGTTTTCCGCTAGCGCAAGGTAGCCTTCCACAAGTGGCTGGAATGCTACAACAAATGCATTGAAGTTGGAGGATCCTACTTTGAGGGAGACCTTAGTTTTGGTTGATCTGAGTTAAATAAATGTCTCTCTAATAAAAGTCTTCAAACCTCTTGAATCTATTTGTACATTCAACAACTTTAACTATGGAACAAAATCAAAGACATAATCAGAATATTTAATATAATTGTTTCTACTTTTGGCACAAGGCCAGCAATTATCCCAGTGCATTACTGGTACTTTATTTTATCGACCCCGTAAGGATGAAAGGCAAAGTTAACTTCGGTGGGATTTGAACTCAGAATGGCAAGGGCCGTAACTTATGCATCAAAGCATGGTGTCCAATCCTCTACCGATACTGCCAAAATAAAACAAAGTTATGAATGATGATCTATAGATTTATACATCGAAATAGAAATAAGTATGGAATGTCTACAGATTCTGCCAGTCATATAAAACATGGCAGGCTGCTTCATTCATCATAACGAGCTAAAGCTAATTATCAAGTGGGCCCTGGCTGGAGTAAATATTCCCTCAATTTTAGAACCAGCTGGATTGTCTAGGGTTGATAAACAGAGGTTAGATGGCCTCACTCTTTCTCCCTGTGTAACTGGTAAATGTCACTTTTGGGACGCCACAGTCAGCGACTATTTTCCTCCTTCCCACATCCTATGTGCTGCAGTAAAGGTGAAAGTCACTGCTTTTGTAGTCAAACAGAATAAAATTCTAAAATACCAAGAATTATCTTCTTTTTTTCATGTATTGACAATGATGTTCTTGTCATTGTTGGCAGCTTGCCTTACCGAGGTGTCAGATGCTGCCTGTGATGGTGCTTGGTTGTTCCAGCATCTTAGTCTTGCTATCACCTGCATTAATGCTGTGTGTTGGCTTGTCTCAAAATATATTAGAATGAAACTTCAACACCGCTGGTTGTAGCATGTGATTCAGTGTGGATCTTTTCTCTTTTCTTCATTCCTCTCCTCTTTTTCTTCATTTTTTTTTAGTTCTGTATATTAAAATGTTTTTTTTTATTGCAAATAAACATATATATATTTATATATATAGTATAAATATTACCAATAAAAAAAGGAAAAGAAAAAAGAAAAACACACAAGCAGGTAATACACACATCTAGGAGCACATACAACAAAAGGCAGGTGAAAGGGGTGGACAAACGAACTGCTGCCAGAATTATATATATGAAAGAAATTTATCATAAACGTATACACACATATATATATGTAATATATACACACACACACATATATATGTAATATACACACACAGACACTCATATATATGTAATATACATACACACACACATATATGTAATATACACACACACACATATATATATATATATTATATATATATATGTAATACTCATACATACACACACATCATCACCATCATCATATCTACGGTAGAGTGAGGGGTATATAATGATGGTAAAAACAGTTACTAAGGAGCAATGGTGGAGAGGTAGGAGACATTTTTATACTAGTAAATAAATCTTCCTCAGTACTGCATGTCTCTAAGCTTTGCAGTCTTTTGTTATCACTGTCATCAGAGTCAGCTTCTTAAGGTTGGTCTTTACTACCTCATCTCATGTCTTCTTAGGTCTACCTCTTCCACAGGTTCCATCCACAGATTTTTCTGCACCATTTTATACAGCTGTTATCTCCATTCTATAACATGTCCATACCAACACAGTCTTCTCTCAGTTCACTTACGCTATGTCTACGGTGCACAGTAATATTACAGCTCCACCAAAGCATGTTCATTTCATTTCTTTCTCGCCTTTACAGGTCTTCTGCAGTTATGGTCCATGTCTCACTGCCATGTAGCATTGCAGTTCACTTGTAAGCATCATATAGTCTACCCTTCATTCTGAGAGATACGCACTTTCTTTTCAGCTGAGGTACTAGCTCCATGACTTTTAGCAGTTTGTCTCTTCCTGACTGTCATAGATCTTAAGTAGGATTTTTCTGAATTTGTTGCCAGCTGAGGACTCTTTTCAGCTTCCATATCTTTCTTCTCCAGATAAGCTTTAGTTTCTGAGTTCATCTAGCCCTAACCCTAAGATCAGTGATAACTAATTTGTGTTGGGAGGTACATTATTCACCAGGGAAGGACTTGGCATTTACAACTATTTGTCTATCCTGTTTCTTAGTGAAGATGATGTCTATACCCTGATTAGTTGGTAATCATTTGGTTGGCTGTTTTCCTGAAGTTTGTGTTACAAATGGTTAGATAAAAAACATCACAAACTTTAGAAGCCATGACTCCCCCACCTCATTTCTTTACCATACCTATAACCTCCATGCACACTGAAAACAACATTGCAGTGTTGCCAAACGTATCCAATGAAATTACAAACTGTGATAAGGTCATTGTTGTTTGTGAGTCAAGTAATCAGCAATAGGATCTTTTAGAAGTTATCCTTCTGATCGTTTGCAAGTCCAGCTTCCAGAGATTAGAGTAGCTATTGAAGTGTTCAAGGCTTTTAACATGTTGGACTGGATTTCATCTTCTCCAGTGGCTTTGCCACAATTGAGCTCAGCCTCCGAGAGTCACCGCTCCCAGATGCACCTCATGTACATCAGAAGATGCTGTTGTGATCAGAAAAGTAAGGATGCACCCCCTTAAAGAGAGGGAACCCCAGACATGTTCCTGATAGCAGGTGTGGAGGAGGACTTCTTATTACAGTCAGCGGATGGTCTGTCAGAAGACTTTATTTGCTGATCTGAAGTTGGATTCTAGCTTAACACAAAAGTCTTCCCATGCTTTAACTTTGGATGCCTTTACTGTCTCTACATCAACTTTTCATGCCTGCTTTTATCACAAATACAAGGAGGAGGACTTATTTGCAAGCCAAGCTTTGTAAGCCTCCTTCTTTGACCCCCTTGATTGAACCAAGGTGTCCTCCTGCCACCCGGTGCCACACCAAACCTCTTTCACCTGCAACATATAACAGCTGAAGCAGAAACTGCTGAGCTGAACAATCTCCACTCTCTCTCAATGTCCTCAGTTTGCTCAGGGAGTTCTCTGCAATAGTATCTGCATACCTGGCCCTGGCTTCCTTATTCCTCAACATTACCCACTTTATCCTGTTGGCTACTCTGGATCTGCCAGTTTTGTAGGCTTCTTTGGCTGTTGCAGATAACTTGGTGATCAGTTGACAGCTCAGACCATCTCTTAACACAAACATTCAGCACAGAATCAAAGGGATCAGAGACAATAACAAAATCAATTATTGATCCCTGTCCCTGATTCCTCTTATACCATATATATTTATGGATGTCTCTGTGTTGGAAGAAGGTGTTCATAATAGAGAGTCCATTGCTAGGACAGAAGTTTAATAAGGCCTCTCAGTTCGCATTTAGATTGGGGTCGCCATTCCATCCAATCACTCCTTTCCATGTCAGGTGGTCAGTGCCAACATGTGCATTGAAGTCTTCCAGCAGGATATATGACTCAGTCATAACTACATCTAACACTGCAGTGATTTCATCAAAGAAGGATCTGTATTTGGATTTCTTGTTTGGTGCATAAACTTCCACCACACACAGAGACCTATCTTTCAACCTAAGCTTATATTCCCAATTTTCAAAAACAGAGATGCCGCATAAATATTCAGAAACACGTCTGACATTCTCATACGGCTACTGAGATAGTTGTGACATGATCACAGCTTAAAATATTCATAGCGAGACTCTTGAATATTTATACATAAACATATGCCTTCATAAACACCTTATTATATAATATGTATATATATGTGTGTGTGTGTAGAGAGAGAGAGGATATATATATATATATATATATAATAAAAGTATGTGTTCCTATATTATATATATATATATATATATATATATATATATATATATATATATATATATATATATATGCATATATACATATACAGATGATGCATACACATATGTGTTTGTGTGTTTACATGTATATATAAATATATATCGAACCAATTAAGGACAAATTTGTGAAACGAGATTATTCTAGATAAATTTTGTAACAAAACTTTTTCCAAATACATGACATTGAAAGACTGGTTGATATGGCAAATTTCCTCTTCAAGAACCCAAGAAAACTGATCATGTTTTCAGCAAGTACGATAAAATCTGTTATATAAACACGCAGACATGTAATAGTAATACAAACAAAAAAGATGTTTAAAATAAAATGATGTAAGCAAGTATGGTTGCGACAGATAGTTAAAATTGTAATTTGTGGTGATGGTGGTGGAGCGTTACAGTGCAATTATGCAACTAGAGGTTAATTATAGTATTAGGAATCGCAGAATCAGCCTCTCTTAAACTATACTTTCTTACTTGCGACGGTGTATTAAATAAAAGTGAAAAAAAAAAACCCATTGAAAGGGAAACGTATTAGAAGAGAAGGAGTTGTGTTAAGGTTTTACAGTTAACTACCCCTTATTAGGGGTGTGTGTGTTGGTAAGAGAGAGAAAGAGAAAGATGTAGTTCTGCAGAACTATCAGCTGGAATCGACTTTGGTTTCTTCACCACCACCGTCATTAACCAGATTAAAAAAACGACAACACAATCAAATGAATAAAACAGTTGACTATAAACGAAAAACGAAACAACACAGCAATAACTATGTTCGTGTTTGAAATATATATGTATATTTTTTAATGTGATTAAATAACACTAAGCGATCTTTCTGATAATTTCACACACTGCACCATATACATCTCTGTTGCTAGTGTTAGGTCGAGGCCGCCGTGAAAGTACAGCTTACTACGATTACAACAACCACTATTACTACTACTATTACCACCACCATTGGATGGTTTAGTAAGCAGGAGTAGTAATTGTAGCAGGAAAGTTGCACACTGGGAAAATGGATGGTCTGCCGCCCTACATGTCTACATAACTCAACGGATTTAATGTAAATTGAATATAATTGTTTCATCTACCACTCTCCTGTACAACTGGAGTTACTATCTCCAACATCCTTGCCGTCTTCTCTAACATTCCACCAGTTAAAGGTAAAAGAAATTACTTCTTCCGTTTTATTAGCAGTTTTGCACAAACTGTTGTTGCTGCTTCTTTCCCCTCACTTTCTCTTTCTCACCCTCCCCTTTTCATGCACGCGATATTAATACTGGTTGTTTGTCAACTTATTGGTACCTTAAATATTTCTACCAGTTTTATCGCATTCGTATTTGACAAGAAACCCATTTTTCAACGACATCAATACTTTTAGAGTTGTTAAAGAAAAGCGATGTGATTGTAATGATGTTTATGGTTACAGCAGGTGCTTTAGTCTCCCTCTCGTTATTATCAGCATCTACATCATCAACATAACCTTAATCATCACACCTATTAAAGCTGGCCTAACGTTGTAAATAACGTGTTCATTAAAACTTTTAAACTGGATTATCAAGCTTAAATTTCACACTTTACTTTTGTTTATTTTCTGACTGACTGTAAAATTATTTCTTAGTTTCTATTCCAGGGCAGTTTTCTAACACAACAATAACTGTTTTGTGATGAAAATTATTTAGCTCAGTTGCAGCCATTTCCTCTCCTATTTTTTCAAACCTGTAAATAATCTTTGACGATTAAAAAAATATTAGTAGATTATGTAACAACGCCGTCTCTGTTTACAGTAAATATTTTTTCACTAGATTGCAGTTTCTCAGACTGTCAACTAGTTAACTTAAAACTCGTAGCATAGCCACACACACAGACAGACATAGCCACACACATATGCACACACACATATATACACATACATATACACGCACACATACATATACACACATACTCACACAGAGACAGACACACACACACATATGCACACACTGACAGACACACACATATACGCATACACACAGGCACATGCACACATACACACACAGACATACACTCGTAGGCAGACAGACAGACATGCATACATACATACACAAGAGTGTGTGTATAAATGTTCTATCACACACAAGCAAACATTTCCCCCTACCACTAATTGCTCCACACATGCAGTGTTTCTGCTGACATATACATCTACTCCACCACCCAGCCTGTGTCGTTTTAACCACTTTCTCCCTCAGTGATGTTACATTACAGTACAAGGCTTTCAGTCGCTGCTTAACACTAGTGTGTGTGTGTGTGTGTATGTGTGTGTGTGTGTTGGTCCTCCGTCGTTTTCGACTTCGAATGTTCAGTTGTTACAACTAGAACAGCCAGCTTATGAAATTAGCGTGCAAGTGGCTGTGTATTCCACAGACACTTGCACCATTAACGTAATTCTCAGGGAGATTCAGCGTAACACAATGGGTGACAATGCTAGTAGCCCTTTGAATTACAAGTACAGTGCATCTGACAGACTTCCAAACAGTCACCATCTGCCAAGTTTCGTTCACATGTCAGAGGTCAACCCGAAGCTATAATAAATAACACTTGCCCAAGATGCCACACAGTGGATTTGAACCCAGAACCCTGTGAAACGAACTCCTTCACAATTCATCCATCAAATTGCTAATGCCAACCACATTTACAGTGTGGACTGGGCGTTCCTTGTCATGACACCTACACGACCACTTTACAGTGTGTACTGGATAGTTGTTATCGTGACTCCGAGATGACTTTTTTACAATGTGGACTATTGCATACACTGAGGCTCAGAGTTCTCCACATGTTGGCTTTCTTAGTTGCACACTTGATGTTAGCCCATTCTGAAGCAGATTCCTAAAAATATCTTACACCATTCGATATAGCAGTGCACTACTTGTTTCTATTTAATGCCACAACCTCCCACAGAGATGGGTCAATATTGCAGTGTGTTAAGGAATCTTTCACACAGTCCTTGAAATGCAGTTTTTATTTGTGTTGCGGTCTTACACCAGGTATTAACTCACTGTAAAGGACTTCTTTTGGGATTCTGCAGTCGTCAGATCTAACGATGCGTCCTACCCATTGGAGTCAATGCTTGTGGATGTAAGCTTCAATGCTGACTGCTCCTGTACCTTGTAATATTTCAGTGTCTGCTGTGTGTGTACTCCAGTGAACCCTGAGAATGTCACACAGGCAACGCTGGTGAAACTGTTTGGGGAGTTAAATGTACCTGTGATAAACAACCAAGGTCTCACAGGAATATAAGAGAATAGACAGAACACATGCATTGTATACTGCTATTTCTGGTTCTTTTCTAATTCCCTTCTGGCTCCAAAGATGTACTCTAAGAACCAGTAGCTCTTTTAATATAGGAGGCAATTTCATCATCTAATGTGCAACACTGGATAAATGTACTTCCCAGATATGGAAATCTATGGACTACTTTGAGTTTTTGTCCATCTAACTGAATGGATTGTTCTATATAAGGAGATCCCAGAGCTAGTTGAAACATTACTACAGTTTTATCAAGGCTAATAGTTAATCAAAAGGCTTTACATGAACAAGACAGTCTAGTCATGAAGTTTAGCATATATGTAAGTGAATGGGCAACTAGATTGTAGTCATCAGCATAAAGAAGATTGTGAATGAGAATTTAGAGGTCTTTAGTCTTTCCTGAGGAGCGATACCTGATGTAGATGCCATCAATACAGTCCCTAAAGTCAGCAATTAGAACCACAAAGAAATAAATAGAAAAAAGACTAAGAACCATGAGATCACCCTACTTAACACCATACTTAACTTTGATTGGCTCTGAAATGATACCACAATATTTATCAATGCCTCCATGTCATGAAAAGATTTGATTATATTAACAAAGTATTCTGAGCACCTTAATCTAACAAGAATCTCCCATAGAGCAGCTCTGTTCACCGTATCACAGGCTTTGTTAAGTCCACAAATACCTGATACAGGTTCTGTTGTTTGTAACACTTTTCTTGAATTTGACGTGCTGTAAATATCATATCAATTGTACTTCTTTTGAGCCGAGAGCCACATTGTGATCCCGATAAGATCAGATTTAATATATTACTATTTAGTCATGAAAGCATGAGTGATGCAAGAATTTTATTTGCAGCACAAGGAAAAGCCATCCCTCTATAATTTCTACACACCTCTTGCTGGCCTTTGGTTTTGTATAAAGGGATCATGATTGCATCTTTCCAATCCTTTCGTACTTCACCCTCTCACCATATTTCCAAAACTTTTCAGACATGATTGCATCTTTCCAATCCTTTGGTACTTCACCCTCTTGTCATATTTCCAGACTTGGTTCATGCATGATTTCTCCTAGTCTTTCACCACCATATCTAAAAATCTTTGTGAACAATCCCTCCTTTCCTACGGTTTTATCTAAGTTAAGTTTCTTGATATATATATATTTCTTCAAGGCTTCATGTGTGTCTGTGTTTGGCAGATCTTCTCTGGCACACCCATCACTTTACAGTATGTATTGTGTATATTTATTGTGCCGATTACCAACATTAGAAATTTGTCATGTCTTTGTCACAACTGAGGGATCCTCCCAGCCCTTTGACAAACATTCTCTGGCTGAAGGCCCTTCCTACCACCAACCACTTTACATCATGTACTGGGTGGATTTATTGTGTAGATCATCTGTAACAATGCAGTCTTCTCTCTTGCACACTACATCCAAGTGTTTCCCCTCAGCTCACTTATGCTATGTCATTCATATACACTGTTACATCCAGTTCCTCTTATGCTATGTTGTTCATGCACACTAACATTAAACATCCATTGGAGCATACTCACTTCATTTCTTTCTAGCTAGCCATTGCAGGTCTTTGGCAATTAAGGCACATATTTCATTGCCATGTAATGTTGCAGTTCACATGCAGGCATCATACAGCCTACCCTTCACTCTAAAAGAGAAGCCTTTTATTGTCAGCAGAGGTACTAGCTCCCTAAATTTTTCCAGCCTGTTCTGACCCTGACTGTCACACTTTCAATTTATCCTCCCCCACTGCTGATTAGGTTATGTAAGTAACGGAAGCTGTCAACAACTTCCAAGGAGCCTCCATTGGCAACTGAGGGAATCTATTTTACATTTATTCTTGGTGCTCATTCCTCCTGTACATTTACTACATACAAAGTCTTCTTCTATAACCTATATCTCTTGTACATCCATAGATTACACTGTGTTCATCTTATGGAATTCCTGCCTAACCCTTTTCTACATATAGAACAAGGCTACTTCCCTGATGGTATCAGCCTCCTGTCCTCTTTCTTACTCCAGCATGGCCAAAGTCTAATGACTGAAACATAACAAAGGTCCTTACATTAAATTATGCTAGTTTTTAAGGTAGATATGAAGAAATGGAGAGAAAGTGATGTCCGAAGGAGTATCCTCCAGTTCCAACTAACTTACCCTCTGCCTATAGGTCCTGGCTGACAGGATGTAGAATACATTGATCCAGAGGATGGTGAGGGAGACACACTGGAACAGCGACTCCACTTCACGGGGCTCACAGATGTGGGCGGCCAACACTGCTCTGATAGCAGTGAGTAGGGATGTGGTCAGGTGACGTAGTACACCAGAAGTCTACACTGCTACAGGCTCTACCACAAACATATCAAAGAGTGCCAGATACTTGGACAGTTTGCCCTCTTCAGCTTGAATTTACTCACCTCTAGGTTTTCCTTCCAAGCTTAGAATTTTGCCTCTAATACTAAATTAGGAAGTATGAATGAGACTGAGTTGTTTGAGGAGCCAAGTAGGCAGTAACTCTTTATAAGAACTGGCTTGGACTGTAACAATTTGCCCAAAACATGCTACTGTGGCAAGCAAATGTAAAACTATGATAAAGATGAGGACAATGATGATAATAGAGAGATATAACATTGGGTAGTTACTGTTAGCAATTGGTTGAATAAAAAGTTTCCAGAATTAAA
Source organism: Eledone cirrhosa (assembly GCA_964016885.1). Taxonomy (NCBI): domain Eukaryota; kingdom Metazoa; phylum Mollusca; class Cephalopoda; order Octopoda; family Eledonidae; genus Eledone; species Eledone cirrhosa. The sequence goes on from OZ024741.1 coordinate 23,747,998, forward strand.
AATTTGTATACCAGTCAAAGTCAAACTGTTGTGGCCCATTCGCTTAACGAAAAATTACCTTTAATTTTTTTAGTAGTGTGGCTTGCCTTATAATGAAACATATCTCATACAGTGGTCTATACTGTGGCCTTCTAAGTCCCCAGTTATTTTACAATGTTATTTTACACACGTCTATGTCTATTGTTTAATTTAGTAATATACAATTGAAATTAGTCTTAATTTTTACCATTCTGATACCAAACCTCTTCAAACCAACCCGATCCACTTTATTTTAAAGTGTTTATATATATCTAAAAACCTTACATCATAATGTTATATAAGAACTTTTGTTAAGTTATATTCCAGCTTAAGTATTACTTATTGTACTTGTTCATGATTTGTCAACACAGTGTACTAGATGATACAGCAAATCACATACATGAGTGTGTGTCTGTGAAACATATAGACATGCACAAAGTCCGAACACAAAAGAACCAAACTCCCACTGTCACTGCCTCCATCCTTCCTGCTCTCCCTATATCTCACTATTGTGAGCAAATGAGGGCCCACACACTGGCTACCCCATGGCCCCGGCAGACAGAATAAAGGTGTTTCCCCTGAGTATGGTGAGGGAGACATGCTGGAAGAGCCATTCCAGCTCGCAAGGCTCACACCTGCGGGTAGCCAACTCTGTGCTAATGGTGGTGAGCAGGGAAGTGGCCCTAGTGCCAAGAACACCAGAAGTTTCTACTGCCACGGGCCTGACCGCAATGAGACAATTGTATTACTAAATCCCTCCAATTTCTTGATTATTTTCAAAATTATTTGAAAGTCATAGGGGCAGTGTGTTTCATTAGAAATATGGTAACAAAAGGGCTAAATGAATACCTTAATTATAAAGACATGACTTGTTTCAATCAGCCATACATCTTATAGCCCCTCACCACCACCACCTCCACCACTACCCCACCTCCACCACTACCCCCACCACAACCACCACCATCACAACCCCCACCCCCACCACCAACACCATCACCAATACCTCAGAGCTCTGAGTTCAAATCCAACTCATGTCAACTTTACCTTTCATCCTCTCAGGGTTGATAAATAACATCAATAAGCTAGAGATGGTGGATTGACAGAATTGTTGGACAGGAAGACTTGTGCTATCTCTTCTGTCTCTGTAAATTCTGAGTCTTAAAACACGTCCAACCTATGCCAACATGGAAAACGGACATAAAATGGTGATGAGGATGATGATGATGATGATTAATGTGTGTGTGTGTGTGTGTGTGTGTGCAGAAAGCTCCTATAGTGTATGTATTATTTCCTTGGCAGTATCGGTAGAGAGTCGGACGCCATGCTTTGTAGCATAGAGTTACGGCCCTTTATGATCTGAGTTCAAATCCTGCCGAGGTTAACTTTGCCTTTCATCTTTACAAGGTCGATGAAATAAAGTACCAGTAATGCACTGGGATAATTGCTGGCCTTGTGCCAAAAGTAGAAACAATTATTTTTTACTCCATATGATGATGATGATGGTGTGTGTGTGTGTGCGTATGTCAGTCTGTGTATGTATGTATGTAGAAAGCTCCTATAGTGTTTGTATTGTTTCTCACTCCATACACTAATGTTAATGATGTTGGTGTGTGTATGTCTGTCTGTGTATATGTATGTGTGTATATGTCTGTCTGTGTATATATATATGTGTGTGTGTTAAAACTTCTGTAGTGTTTCTACTATTTCTCTATATACTAATGATAGATCTCACTGCATAATTCTTTAAATTCTTTTCTTACCTTCTGACAACAAATTAACTGACTTCCCAACTTCACACACTGACTGGCACAACATTCCATTCAATATTGCATTGGCCAGTCATTACTCCACCCTCTTTATAAACTAAGATCTGTCTTAATAATCTCTCTTTGTAAACTTAGTAAGACTTGTCTTAATAATCTCTCTTTATAAACTTACTAAGATCTGTCTTAATAAGCAATTCTATATGAGCAAGACACGATCACCTGACCCAACTTACCTCAAATGGGACAAGCCGTCTAAGCCATGCTAGCATAGAAAATGGACATTAAACAATGATGATGATGATGAATCTCTCTTTATAAAGTTGCTAAGATCTGTCATAATAATCCCTGTTTATAAAGTCACTAAGTTCTGTCTTAATAATCCCTGTTTATAAACTTACTAAGTTCTGTCTTAATAATCCCTCTTTATAATAATGTGGTCTGTGAAATACCATTAACAATGTGGGCTAAGCACTTTTTGTCATGACACCTACACGACCACTTTACAGTGGACTGGTTGCTTTTTGTCATGGCACCTACACAACCACTTTACAGTGTGGACTGGGTGCTTTTTGTCATGACACCCACACGACCACTTTACAGTGGACTGGGTGCTTTTTGTCATGACACCCACACGACCACTTTACAGTGGACTGGGTGCTTTTTGTCATGGCACCTACACAACCACTTTACAGTGTGGACTGGGTGCTTTTTGTCATGACACCCACACGACCACTTTACAGTGGACTGGGTGCTTTCTGTCATGACACCTACACAACCACTTTACAGTGTGGACTGGGGACTTTTTGTCATGACACCTAGACGACCACTTTACAGTGGACTGGGTGCTTTTTGTCATGGCATCTACACAACCACTTTACAGTGGACTGGGTGCTTTTTGTCATGGCACCTACACAACCACTTTACAGTGTGGACTGGGTTCTTTTTGTCATGGCACCTACACAACCACTTTACAGTGTGGGTTGGGTGCTTTTTGTCATGGCACCTACACAACCACTTTACAGTGTGGACTGGGTGCTTTTTGTCATGACACCCACACGACCACTTTACAGTAGACTGGGTGCTTTTTGTCATGACACCTACACAACCACTTTACAGTATGTGCTGGGTGCTTTCTGTCATGACACCTACACGACCTGTTTACAGTATGTGCTGGGCACTGTTTGACACACCTACACGACCAGTTTACAGTGTGGTCTGGGTGTTTTTTGTCATGACACCCACACAACCACTTTACAGTGTGGGTTGGACACTGTTTGTCATACCTACATGATCATTCCACTATGTCATCTTGTTTCAATAGTTGCTAGGTGCTGAGACAAGATGTTTCTTCTTTATTCACAATCTTGGAATGTTTGTGGGAGAAGAGTTGCTTGCGTGAGCTAGGAGTGTTTGTAAAAATATAGAAAATATATCTAAGTTGATATGTTTTGCTAATCTCAGAAATCAGAATAAAGATTAATACCTCAACTCTATGTAGCAAAGAGGAAATGACAAGGTGTGTGTGTATATATATATATATCATCATCATTTTATGTCCGCTTTTCCCTGCTTGCAAGGGTGGGACAGGAACTGATTCTGGCTTGATTTTTACAGCTGGATGCCCTTCCTAACACCAACTTCATTTACAGTGAGTGCTGGATGCTTTTTTACCGTGGTACCTCCACGTTCACTTTGCAGTGGAATGATAGGGACCCCAGTCCCTATCATCTCATTTATACAGCTGAGTAAACTGGACCAATGTGAAATAAAGTGTCTTGTTCAAGGAAACAACACATGGCCCGGTCTGAGAATTGAACTCACAACCTTTCGATTGCAAGGCCAATGCTCTAACCACTAAGCCACTTGCGTCCAATATACACACACACGCACACATATATATATACACTTTTTGATGAGTTGTAGTGCACCTGAGCACTGTACACAATATTTCATTATTATTATATGTGTGTGTGTATATATATATATATATATATGTATGTGTGTGTGTGTGTATATATATATATATATATTATAGATAAGAAGGAATTAGTGATGCATCAAAACTCAATTTATTAACATATTACAAATGTTTCTCCAACGATCAGCTCAAGGCAGGATCTATTATAGATTGAACCTGACTCTGCATTCGCAAGGTCCTCAGATATGTTTATCGTTTTCAAGGCATTTCTTCCAACTCAAGAAATGCCTTGAAAACGATAAACATATAAATACATATATATATATATATATGTATGTATTTCTACAGGACTAGAACTGTTTCATTCGTATGAAATCAGCAGGATATATCATCATCATTTTATGTCCGCTTTTCCCTGCTTGCAAGGGTGGGGCGGGTCCTATTCAGCATCTCTCCACTTGTCACGGTCCTTCGTCATCTCCTCTGTGAGTTTCAGCAATCTGAGGTCTGCTCTCGCCACCTCCGCCCATGTTTTTTGTGGTCTACCTCTACTGCGTCTTCCTTCTACTGGGACTTTCTGGCACTTCTTTACCCAGTGGTCATCCTCCATGCGCATCACATGTCCATACCATATCAGTCTTCTCTCCTGCACACCACAACTTATCCCTCTTATACCCAGTTTCTTTCTCAACTCATCTATGCTTGGTCGTTCACACACATTGACATTGCACATCCAATAAATATAGGAGGACCTGTCAGTTTGTGTCAAAAGACACATCACCTCCTCTGCACTCTATAATGATCATACATAAGTGAGATACAGACTTCCTTGACCTGTGTGATACATCAGTGGCTCCGCTTCAGTACTGAGTTGGTCTATGTAGACCTGTCCAACCCTTGCTAGCAGGGAAAGTGGACTTTAAATGATGATGATGATGATATGTATATATATATATTTATTTTATTAAGGCTAAATAGTCAGTCAAAAACTGACCTCTGATGACCCTGTGATTAAAACGTCTCACTATTTATCCTTAATAAAATGAATATTAAAACTCTACTTTGGTATTGAGTAATCTTTTCTCTCAGCTGTCAACCACACACACACACACATATATATGACTATACCCTTGATAAGGTTTGCTTAACACACAAGCCAAAACCACTTGGCACCACGGTCAGGATTTTACACATCTATCTATCTATATATATATATATATATATATATATATATATATACAAGAATTGTAATAATGGTATATTACATTGGTGGCACAAGCCCAAATAATAATGATAATAAAAATGAAAAAGAGTCTTCTATAAAAGTTTTAGCATGAGTTGGTCATATCTGTTCTGTGTAAAAGGTTAGCTTTGGAATGTTTTCACAAAAGTTTACTTTATAAAACTCATGATGGGAGGTTCTTTATTTTATTTTATTTTATTTTTTTGTCATTTAATCTCTCTCCATGCTACTAGATAATTTATTTAAACTATGAAATTGTAAGCAAGTCAGGCATTTTTGTATGAGTATTTAGGTTTCTACAGGCTTGTTCTTAAGCAAGAGGTTTCATCCACTCCTTTTTCGTGGATTTGCTTATGTGTAAGTATACTGTCTCCACTCTTCATTTTTCATGGGCTATTTGTGGCTCTCTGTTTCAGTAAGGTATGTAGAAAAGACTATTAATGTGTACTTGTTTTCAACCTTTTTGATGCCAAACCATATACTCTCAGGTCTCAAATAATCATCCCTGCCCTACTTATTAATTTTTCAGATTTTTTCCAACTTCTCCCCCCCTCTTATTGTCTCACAACATTTTTGAATAATTGGATATAAACTCCCTTGAAACATGTGTAAGGAATTAAATATGATTCCAAAGATAATTTTCCCATCTATATCATCATCATCATCATTGTTTAAGGCCATCTTCCACACTAGCAGGGGTAGGATATATACTTGTTTATATTTGCTCTGTGTTTATGTCTACATCTCCAAATCTTTCTCACTAAAAACTTCTTTATCTTCAAACCTATATAATATATAAACACATTGAGCTAATTCTGAAAAGACGTGACAATTATATATTATCATATATAATTCTCTACTTTCCTTGAACCTTGGATATTTAGTTATACCTTTACTATATATATATATATCTAAACCCGTGCTAGCGTAGAAGATAGACGTTAAACGATGATGAATATATATATATATATATAATATAGAAATGGCTTCTACAGGATTAGAACTGTTTCATTTGAAAGAAATCATCAGGAAAACCCCAGGGCTTTCATATCCTTGACTTTCTTATAATTTTGAATATATATATATATACACACACATGCACATATGTGTGTGTGTGCGTGTAGATATATAGATATATATTCAAAATTATAAGAAAGTCAAGGATATGAAATTATCATTTATTCTTTTAATTCTATGCACGTTTCGTCTTACTGAAGAAAATAGTGAAATACTACACTATAATCATATATATATATATATATATATATATATATATATATATATATTGTTTTGCAAGATTTTTTATCTGAAAATGTGTTGAAAGAGATATTGTTATATATATATATATATTTTTTTTTTTCACAGCAATAGTAATGCCTTTTAGAAAACAACTAGTAAATAGAGATACTTTTTTGTGGTGTTATTTTAGCTGAGATTTAACCCTTTTGTTACCATATTTCGAATGAAATACACAGCTAATGTGTTTCATTTAATTTTGAAAGTAAGCAAGTATTTGAAGAGGTTTAGTAATATAACTAACTTCCTTATTAAGTTCTTGGAGTACAACTTAACAAAAACTCCTTGCATACAATTATGATGAAAGGTTTTGATATAACTATGAACACTTTAAAACAGGCAGTTTTAAGTCATTTCAAGGCAGTTTAAGGCTGGTTTTAAAAGAAGTATGAAGATTTTAAAGCTGGTAGTTTTAAGTCATAGAAACAAGGGTAGTTTGAGGTAGGTTTTAATATAAGTATGAACACTTTACAATAGGCAATTTTAAGTCATTTCAAGGCAGTTTGATGCAGGTTTTAATATAAGTATGAACACTTTAAAACAGGCAGTTTTAAGTCATTTCAAGGCAGTTTAAGGCTGGTTTTAAAAGAAGTATGAAGATTTTAAAGCTGGTAGTTTTAAGTCATAGAAACAAGGGTAGTTTGAGGTAGGTTTTAATATAAGTATGAACACTTTACAATAGGCAATTTTAAGTCATTTCAAGGCAGTTTGATGCAGGTTTTAATATAAGTATGAACACTTTAAAACAGGCAGTTTTAAGTCATATAAGCAAGGGTAGTTTGAGGCAGGTTGATATCAAAAACGTAAAGGAAAGTTAGAAAATAAACACAAAACTATGTTACCTTACTTTTAAACAACATCATGGACATGGAAACAGGAGATTGATATATATAAATGATTGCTGGTCTTCTACAAAATACCTAGATTTTCTCAGTATAAACCCTTGGTCAACCATAAACGGGGGGGGGGGGGCTATAATAGAAGTGAAATTATCAACTGATTTATTGATCAAATTTATTATTTTTTTCTTCAATTAATTCTGTTTGTATTATTTTCAGACTTACTTTCAAGTAACATATAGTTGCATTATGGACCATCAGTGGAAGAAAGGAAACAAAATATTTGGTAACAACAATGACTGGAACCGAAGTAACAGCTTCATGAACAAACCTGAAGATGGATGGTTACACAGAGATGAACAACTCTGTTCAGATGCTGGAGTATGTTATGGTGTAAGGGTTAGTAGCATTTTTAATACAATTATATCACCAATATTCTGGGGTTAGTAGCATTTTTATTACAAGTATACCACCAATATTCTGGGGTTAGTAGTATTCTAATACAAGTATACCACCAATATTCTGGGGTTAGTAGTATTTCTAACACAAGTATACCACCAATATTCTGGGGTTAGTAGTATTTCTAATACAAGTATACCACAAATATTCTGGGGTTAGTAGTATTTCTAATACATGTATACCAGCAATATTCTGGTAACTGTCTGACATCTCTTTAAATTCAGACATAATTATGAACAGACATTGGAATTTTTTGCAACCCACCAGACTAATTAATTCACATTAGCAGGTTAGTTGTCTCATAAGAATTAATTTTAAACAAGTACACTCTGAAAGTGCTAATGCTGGTGCCACAGTAAAATGCATTAAATGCACCCAATGCACTCTGAAAGTGGTAATACTGGTGCCACAGTAAAATGCATTAAATGCACCCAATGCACTCTGAAAGTGGTAATGCTGGTACCACAGTAAAATGCATTAAATGCACCCAATGCACTCTGAAAGTGGTAATGCTGGTACCACAGTAAAATGCATTAAATGCACCCAATGCACTCTGAAAGTGGTAATGCTGGTGCCACAGTAAAATGCATTAAATGCACCCATTGCACTCTGAAAGTGGTAATACTGGTACCACAGTAAAATGCATTAAATGCACCCAATGCACTCTGAAAGTGGTAATGCTGGTACCACAGTAAAATGCATTAAATGCACCCAATGCACTCTGAAAGTGGTAATGCTGGTACCACAGTAAAATGCATTAAATGCACCCAATGCACTCTGAAAGTGGTAATGCTGGTGCCACAGTAAAATGCATTAAATGCACCCAATGCACTTTGAAAGTGGTAATGCTGGTGCCACAGTAAAATGCATTAAATGCACCCAATGCACTCTGAAAGTGCTAATGCTGGTGCCACAGTAAAATGCATTAAATGCACCCAATGCACTTTGAAAGTGGTAATACTGGTACCACAGTAAAATGCATTAAATGCACCCAATGCACTTTGAAAGTGGTAATGCTGGTGCCACAGTAAAATGCATTAAATGCACCCAATGCATTCTGAAAGTGGTAATACTGGTACCACAGTAAAATGCATTAAATGCACCCAATGCACTTTGAAAGTGGTAATGCTGGTGCCACAGTAAAATGCATTAAATGCACCCAATGCACTCTGAAAGTGGTAATACTGGTACCACAGTAAAATGCATTAAATGCACCCAATGCACTCTGAAAGTGGTAATGCTGGTACCACAGTAAAATGCATTAAATGCACCCAGTACACCATGTAAGTCGTAATGCTGGTGCCACAGTAAAATGCACCCAATGCACTCTGAAAGTGGTAATGCTGGTGCCACAGTAAAATGCATTAAATGCACCCAATGCATTCTGAAAGTGGTAATACTGGTACCACAGTAAAATGCATTAAATGCACCCAATGCACTTTGAAAGTGGTAATGCTGGTGCCACAGTAAAATGCATTAAATGCACCCAATGCACTCTGAAAGTGGTAATGCTGGTGCCATTAAATGCACCCAATACACTTTGAAAGTGGTAATGCTGGTGCCACAGTAAAATGCATTAAATGCACCCAGTACACCCCGTAAGTGGTAATGCTGGTGCCACAATAAAATTCATTAAATGCACCCAGTACACCCTGTAAGTGGTAATGCTGGTGCCACAGTAAAATTCATTAAATGCACCCAGTACACCCTGTAAGTGGTAATGCTGGTGCCACAATAAAATTCATTAAATGCACCCAGTACACCCTGTAAGTGGTAATGCTGGTGCCACAGTAAAATTCATTAAATGCACCCAGTAGACCCTGTAAGTGGTAATGCTGGTGCCACAATAAAATTCATTAAATGCACCCAGTACACCCTGTAAGTGGTAGTACTGGTGCCACAGTAAAATGCATTAACCCTTTAGCATTTACATTACTCTATATATACTAATGTATTTTGTGGTAAAGATTTTATCTCACATAATTATCTCCAATAATATCGAATCCACGATATTTTGATGTTATTTATTTAGAGAACAATACCTTAACATCAGTATGAGCACTCATTTACGGCTGGTTTGAACAGAAAGTGGTGAGAGAACTGTGGCTGGATATGGGTGGTTTAAATGCCAAAGTACACCCAGTACACCCTATAAGTGTTAATGTTGGTACCACAATAAAAAGGCAGTGAGTAAAGTCTGTAGGAGACTATGAGCAAAATGTAGTCATATGACCAGTTTAGCCTCAGTGCATGACAGTAGGGTTGGATTTAGAGGGGGGGGCACTTCAGCCCCCCCCCCCATACACAAACACATAGAATACCCCCCCCCCCCTAAATTTTACATATCAAAGTTAGCTTGGAGCAAGTAATTGGAATTGAAAAGTTATACATGCAGGTATTAAATGTATGTGTGTATGTGTGTGCATGCATCCACGTCTGTGTGTGTACACTGCGGTGGTGCCACCAGTGTGGAAAGTATCAATGCTGGTGGTGATTAAGTTCGGGAGTAGACATGGCTGAATGGTTAAGAAGTTTGCTTTGCAATCATGAGATCTAAAGTTTGATCCCACTGCATGACTTGTACAAATGTCTTTACCACAGTTCCAGGTAAACTTAAACCTTGTGAATATAACTGGAGAGATAGAAACTGTGAAAAATCTGTTGGATGTGTTGGACCTGTAATTCAAAGGTCCAACCTTGTTACACATATTGTGTCAACCTGATTAAGATTGAGAATTACATTAACCCGTTAGTATTAACCCATTAGATGGGCTCCACCAGGCTTAAAATGCCCAAGAAATGCTGTATGTTAATACGGTGCCCCTACAACTCTATCGGGAGTTAGAGGACCATACCATATCTACTATTGTGTTTTAACAGTAATAGCTTTCATCATCATCATCACTCACACAATTACCTCACATAATACCAAAGCTATTGAGAACAATACCTTAATGTCAGTCTGAGCAGTCACTTACAGCTAGTTTGAACAGAAAGAGGTGAGAGAATTCTGGCCAGATACAGCCAGTTTAAGTGCTAAAGGGTTAAAGGTGTAGAATATTCAACCATTTACACATTAATTCATAAAATTGGGAGATTTAGACAGATTTTCATGGTTGGATACAACTGATATCTTTGCAGCTCCACCTCTCTCATATATATATATATATACTAGCAGCAGTACCCAGCATTGCCTGGGTAGGTAAAATAATATCTGCTTTGAGGAAAAAGTGTTGATCTTAGCGACTGCTTCTCGATGACTCATCTATGGCCACACACAGGCCTTGTGGGAGAGGTGGTTATGACCTCTATCACTGAGAAACGCGGGTGACTGACGAAGGGGCATGCTGGGGGAGGGAGTTTTGAATTTGAATGAAATCGGTTGAAAAATATGGGAGCTAGAGCCGAAAAGGCGGAAATTTGAGCGAAAAGGTGGTATTTTTGAATATTTAAGCGGCTGCCACGCCGTCCCTGAACAAAATATCCAAAATGTAAAGCCACTTTAAGATATGAAATAATCAGATCTAGTATGTTGATTAATGTGGGATCTAGAGCCGAAAAAGTGGAAATTTGAGTCTAAAAGTGGTATTTTTGAATATTTAAGCAGCTGCCACGCCGTCCCTGAACAACAAATGCAAAATATAAAGCCATTACAGGAGGTGCAACGATAAATTCTATTTTGCTTTAAAATTTGAACAAAATCGGTGGCAAAATGTGCTAGAGCCAAAAATCTTATTTTTCGTTACTTAAAAAAAGGTGACGCCCCTATCGATTTTTATCTGCAGAATGACCCCAGAATAAAAAAAAACGATACGCTGATATATAGAAAACACTTCCCGATGACTAATCTATGAGCCTGTAAAGTTTCATGAAAATCGGTCGTAAGATGTAGGCCCCTATAGGTAATACACAGACACACAGACACCTACACACACATACTTAATTTTATATATATACAGATATACACACACACGTGTTGTAACATAACTAGAACCACCGACAAGGAAGAATATATGTTTGTGTATGTGTGTATAATAAGGTCTGTAAAGTGAAATGTTATTTATCGTCGATTACAACTGTTATGATGCCTTCATTGGTTTCCTTATTCTTCCTCGTCGGCGGTTCGAGTTATATTGCGACATACACACAGACACACACACATATATATATATATATATATATATGTATATATATATGTGTATGTATATATGTGTATGTATATATATATGTGTATATATATATGTGTATGTATATATGTATATATATGTGTATGTATATATGTATATATATGTATATATGTATATATATATATATATATATATATATATATATGTATATATGTATATATATATATATATATATATATGTATATATATGTGTATGTATATATGTATATATATATATATATATATATATATATGTGTATGTATATATATGTGTATGTATATATGTATATATATATATATGTATATATTATATGATTGTTCCCAATTGTGAGGTTGTGAGTTTGAATCCCAGATCGGGTGGTGCATTGTGTCCTTGAGCATGTTGCTCCAGGTCACTCAGCTGTAGAAATGAGTTACGTCACTGGTGTCAAGCTTGGACAACATAACTGGCGTGGAGAGGGGAGACTGGTATGCATGAGTCACTGCTGGGTCTTCCACAAACATACCTTAACCCAGGCTTGTGCCTTGGAAGGGAACTTTCTAGATGAAAACCATGGTCATTTATGACCAAGGCAGGCCTATGATACAATATATATATATAGTAATAATGTCAACTCTGGATGTCGGTGAGCATGTCCAGCTAACCTCAGTCTCCTCTGTGTCACTTTTGAGCTGACTTTTGGGAGGCTCCCATACAGCTCTGAGTTTTTCATCCTCAGTGTATACCGACATCCAGAGTTGACATTGCACTCAGTGCTCCTGTGGGAGCCCCTACATGGACACAGTGGAAGAGGAAGACCAAGGTTAATGTATGTTGATGCCCTAAGGACAGACACTGGTCTGTTGGAAACGCAGGACATGGCAGCGATAATGAGGGACAGAGACTGCTGGAGAGAACTCGTCCATGGATCTCAGGAATTTTACCCGCCCTAGAATAGTAATAATAATAAATGTGAAGACTAAAATCCAAAGAGGGCTCGATATGGATAAATATATATCAAATATATAAGAACCCTAGAGCAAATATTTATTAAAATAACAGATTAAAGTTTAAGCAAAGAACCATATATAGATAGAGGCACATGGCTTAGGGGTTAGAGCATTGGCTTTGCAATCGAAAGGTTGTGAGTTCAATTCTCAGACTGGGTGATGTGTTGTTTCTTTGAGCAAGACACTTTATTTCACATTGCTCCAGTTTACTCAGCTGTAGAAATGAGATGATAGGGACTGGGGTCCCTATCATTCCACTGCAAAGTGAACGGGGAGGTGCCACGGAAAAAAAAGCACCCAGCACTCACTGTAAATGAGGTTGGTGTTAGGAAGGGCATCCAGCTGTAGAAACCAAGCCAGAATCAGTTCCCGTCCCACCCTTGCAAGCAGGGAAAAGTGGACGTAAAATGAAATGATGATGATATATATACAGAGAGAGAAAGAGAGAGAGAAGTTGTAGATATTGTGTGAAGCAACAGAAGTAAAATGTCTTGTAAACCAAAATATTGATTTTAAAAATGAAGAGAAGTATTTTTCAATATTTTAATTAAAAAATTCTTTTTTTTAGTATTTAGGATGTTTGGAAGTAAAAGAATCTATGAGGACTTTAGACTTTGAAACGAGGACAAATCTAGCAAGGTAACTCAACTATATATTTCACTCTTCCATCAGATTTAAATTGAAATTATTACCACTACCATCACCACCACCAACACCACCACCACCACCACCACTACCACCAATACCACCACCACCATCATCACCCCCACCACTACCATCACCGACACAACTACCACCAACACGACTACCACCAACACCAACATCATCACCACCACCAACACCACCATCACCACCACCACCACCACTACCACCACCACCATCACCACCCCCACCACTACCATCACCGACACAACTACCACCAACATGACTACCACCAACACCACCACCAACACCAACATCATCACCAACACCAACAATACCACCACCACCAACACCACCACCAACACTACTAACACTACCACCAACACCACCACCAACAGAACCACCAACACCACCACGAACACCACTAACACCACCACCACCAACAACAACAACAACACCAACACCAACACCACCACCGCCACCAACACCGCCACCAACACCATCACCAACACCACCACCAACATTACTACCAACACCACCAACACCACCAACATTACCACCAACACCACCACCAACACCACCACCACCACCACCAGCAACACCAACACCAACACCACCACCAACACCACCACCAATACCATCACCACCACCACCGCCACCAACACCGCCACCAACACCAACACCATCACCAACACCACCACCAACACCACCACCACCACCAACACCACCACCACCAACACCAACACCACCACCACCAACACCACCAACACCACCACCAACACCAACACCACCAACATTACCACCAACACCACCACCACCACCACCAACACTACCACTAACACCACCACCAGCAACACCACCGACACTACCAGCAACACCACCAACACTACCACTAACACCACCATCAATTTTCATACAAGCACCCACTGTCACAGCCCCCACCCTATTCACCATCTTCTGGTTTGCTGAGTGACAGACATGGCCTAACCCCCCCCCCCCCTATTACTTCTCACAGTTACCCTGTTACATCATGTTATATGTTGACTTTGCCTTTCATCCTTACGGGGTCGATAAAATAAAGTACCACTAATGCACTGGGTAATTGCTGGCCTTGTGCCTAAAGTAGAAACAGTTATATGTTATATGTATGTATTATATATGCATGCGGATGTATTATACATAGGCATATATACACACATGAGTGTGTATATATGTATAATATCTATATTATATATGTTATGTTATATATGTACATATTTTGTTATACCTCTGCATGTGTGTTAATGTATATATTGTATATGTATGTTGCATATTATGTATTATGTGTTTATATACATATGTGGTATATATATATCGTATATACACCTATCCAAAACATCACTATGAGCAAAGTATGGCATGGTCAACAGGCCAGATCTTCATAATGGGACCACCCAGTTCCATACTGTAAACATGGTTGGTATGAGGAAGGGCATCCAGCTGTAAAAACTCAGCCTAAACATGGCCCCACCATGAGCAGGGCATGGCGTGGCCAACTGGCCAGAACTTCTTCATAATGGGACCACCCAGCTCCCAAAATATAGTTCCGCTGTGAGCAGGTTAGGGCACAGCCAACTGGCCAGACCCTCCTCATAATGGTGTTACTCAGCCTCATTCTGTAAATGTGGTTGGTGTTAGGAAGGGCATTCAGCAGCCATAAAAACCCAGCCGATACATAGTCCTGATATGTGCAAGGTATGGTGCAACCATCAGGCCAGACTTGTCTCATAACAGGACCACCCAGTTCCACATTGTAAATGTGGTTGGTGTTAGGAAGAGTGTCCAGATGTAAAAAAAAACAGCCAAAATACAATTCCGTTTGAACAAGTTGTGGCATGGCCAACTGGCCAGACTTGTCACATAACATGGATGACTTGTCTAACCCATGTAAGCATGGAAAAATAGACATTAAACTGTGGTGATGATGATGATGATGTTTACATACATTTACAAACACAGTCATAGAAAAAAAACCACACACACACTCGCACACACAATTTTCCATTTGGTATAAATATCTCAGCAAAACAAAATGTTTTAGATATTACATTTCCTAAGTAAGTCATTATCCATTTTGTAAAAATGTAATTTCATTGTTATTACTATATATTATTATTGAAACCCTTGTGGTTAATAAAGAAAGCATTGTTATTACTATATTATTGTGGTTCTTATTCACATTATTATTATTCATTTTCTACTGGAATTTTCTGCAACAGAGAAGCCATTAACCGCATCACAGAAGCAGCTGGGTTGAAGTTTTTGGACAAAAAAAAGAAAGTAGGTTTTTCCCATCTAATTTTGTAATTGTTTTTTTTGTTGTTTTTTTTTTTTTCTATTATCTTTTGTTCAGAATACTTCCTTGAAATGATATATGTGGTGAAACAAATGTTATATATGGTAGAAAATAAACTATATATATGGTTGAAAATAAATTATATATCTGGTAGAAAATAAATTATATATATGGTAGAAAATAAATTATATATATAGGAGAAAATAAACTCTATATATGGGAGAAAATAAACTCTATATATTTTATAAAATAAATTATATATATGGGAGAAAATAAATTATATATATGGGAGAAAATAAATTATATATATGGGAGAAAATAATCTATATATCTGGTAGAAAATAAATTATATATATGGTAGAAAATAAACTATATATATGGTAGAAAATAAATTATATATATATATATAGTAGAAAATAAATTATATATATGGGAGAAAATAAATTATATATATATGGGAGAAAATAAATTATATATATATGGGAGAAAATAAATTATATATATATGGGAGAAAATAAATTATATATATATGGTAGAAAATAAATTATATATATGGGAGAAAATAAACTCTATATATATGGTAGAAAATAAACTATATATATGGTAGAAAATAAATTATATATATGGTAGAAAATAAATTATATATATATGGTCCAAAATAAATTATATATATGGGAGAAAATAAACTCTATATATATGGTAGAAAATAAATTATATATATGGTAGAAAATAAACTATATATATGGCAGAAAATAAGTTATATATATGGTAGAAAATAAATTATATATATGGTAGAAAATAAACTATATATATGGTAGAAAATAAACTCTATATATATGGTAGAAAATAAATTATATATATATGGTAGAAAATAAATTATATATATGGTAGAAAATAAATTATATATATATGGGAGAAAATAAATTATATATATATGATTGAAAAGAAATTATATATATGGGAGAAAACAAATTATATATATATGGTAGAAAATAAATTATACATATGGTAGAAAATAAATTATATATATGGGAGAAAATAAACTATATATATGGGAGAAAATAATAAATTATATATATATGGTAGAAAATAAATTATATATATATGGGAGAAAATAAATTATATATATATGGTAGAAAATAAATTATATATATGGTAGAAAATAAATTATATATATGGTAGAAAATAAACTATATATATGGTAGAATTTTTTTTATATATATGGGAGAAAATAAATTATATATATATGGTAGAAAATAAATTATATATATGGTAGAGAATAAATTATATATATGGTAGAAAATAAATTATATATATGGTAGAAAATAAATTATATATATGGTAGAAAATAAATTATATATATGGGAGAAAATAAACTATATATATATGGTAGAAAATAAACTATATATATATGGTAGAAAATAAATTATATATATGGTTGGAAATAAATTATATATCTGGTAGAAAATAAATTATATATATGGTAGAAAATAAATTATATATATAGGAGAAAATAAACTCTATATATGGGAGAAAATAAATTATATATATGGAAGAAAATAAATTATATATATATGGGAGAAAATAATCTATATATCTGGTAGAAAATAAATTATATATATGGTAGAAAATAAACTATATATATGGTAGAAAATAAATTATATATATATAGTAGAAAATAAATTATATATATGGGAGAAAATAAATTATATATATATGGGAGAAAATAAATTATATATATATGGTAGAAAATAAATTATATATATGGGAGAAAATAAACTCTATATATATGGTAGAAAATAAACTATATATATGGTAGAAAATAAATTATATATATGGGAGAAAATAAATTATATATATATGGTACAAAATAAATTATATATATGGGAGAAAATAAACTCTATATATATGGTAGAAAATAAATTATATTTATGGTAGAAAATAAACTATATATATGGTAGCAAATAAATTATATATATGGTAGAAAACAAACTCTATATATGGTAGAAAATAAACTATATATATGGTAGAAAATAAATTCTATATATGGTAGAAAATAAACTATATATATGGTAGAAAATAAACTCTATATATATGGTAGAAAATAAATTATATATATATGGGAGAAAATAAATTATATATATGGTAGAAAATAAATTATATATATGGGAGAAAATAAATTATATATATATGGGAGAAAATAAATTATATATATGGTAGAAAATAAATTATATATATGGTAGAAAATAAACTATATATATGGTAGAAAATAAATTATATATATGGTAGAAAATAAATTATATATATATGATTAATAAATCAAAAATACTAGCTCTTTCAATTGCGCAGAGGGTTCTATAGAAATAGTGGACAGCTTCCGTTACCTGGGCGATAAAATCAGCAGTGGGGGAGGGTGCTCTGAAAGTACTGTAGCTAGAGTCAGAACTGGTTGGAAAAAGTTCAGAGAGCTTATACCACTATTAGCTGCTAAAGGGTTCTCCCTAAAAATGAAAGGCAGGTTGTACGATGCCTGCATACGAACAGCAATGTTGCATGGTAGTGAGACCTGGGCATTGTGTGCAGAGGATATACGCAGACTAGAGAGGAACGAAGCTTGCATGCTCCGCTGGATGTGTAACAGTAATATACGTGAACGGCAAAGCATAAACGAACTAAGGAAAAAATTAGAGATAAGAGGGATCAGATGTTGTTTACTCGAGAGAAGGCTGCGTTGGTATGGACACGTGATGCGCATGAAAGTCGATAGCTGTATTACAAAGTGCAGGGCAATAAAGATAGACGGTAGCCACGGAATAGGCAGACCTAGAAAAACATGGGATGAGCTGATAAACTCCGACCTCACACACTTACACCTCTCCAAGACAATGTCACTGGACCGTGACCTTTGGCGGTACTCAGTAACAGAGAAGACCCGCCTTGCCAGTAGGCATATCTAACAAAATACACCCCTCCCGCCGCCACCCCCACCCCATCCACGCCACCCCGTTCTATGTAAAGTTATGTTGGTGCCGCGCCATCCAGGCCGAAACAAATGAGATCGTGTAGGTGTCACGACAAAAAAACACACAGTCCACGCTGTAATGTGGCCGTGTAGGCAACACGGTAAAAACCTCCCAGACCCACACTGTAAATGTGGTTGGTGTTAGGAAGGGCATCCAACTGTAGAAAACCTGCCAGACAGTCCTATGCGAGCAAGACAATCACTCTTGCCTCAAGTGGGACTACCCCCGTCCAAACCCATGCAAGCGTGGAACACGGACGTTAAACGTTGATGATGATGATGATGATGATGATTGAAAAGAAATTATATATATGGGAGAAAATAAATTATATATATATGGTAGAAAATAAATTATACATATGGTAGAAAATAAATTATATATATGGGAGAAAATAAACTATATATATGGTAGAAAATAAATTATATATATATGGTAGAAAATATATTATATATATATGGGAGAAAATAAATTATATATATATGGCAGAAAATAAATTATATATATGGTAGAAAATAAATTATATATATGGTAGAAAATAAACTATATATATGGTAGAAAATAAATTATATATATGGTAGAAAATAAATTATATATATGGGAGAAAATAAATTATATATATATGGGAGAAAATAAATTATGTATATATGATTGAAAAGAAATGATATATATGGGAGAAAATAAATTATATATATATGGTAGAAAATAAATTATATATATGGTAGAAAATAAATTATATATATGGGAGAAAATGAACTATATATATGGTAGAAAATAAATTATATATATATATGGTAGAAAATATATTATATATATATGGGAGAAAATATATTATATATATATGGGAGAAAATATATTATATATATATGGGAGAAAATAAATTATATATATATGGTAGAAAATAAATTATATATATGGGAGAAAATAAATTAAATATATGGTAGAAAATAAATTATATATATGGGAGAAAATAAATTATATATATGGTAGAAAATAAATTATATATATGGTAGAAAATAAATTATATATATGGTAGAAAATAAATTATATATATGGGAGAAAATAAATTATATATATGGTAGAAAATAAATTATATATATGGTAGAAAATAAATTATATATATGGTAGAAAATAAATTATATATATGGGAGAAAATAAATTATATATATGGTAGAAAATAAACTATATATATGGTAGAAAATAAATTATATATATGGTAGAAAATAAACTATATATATGGTAGAAAATAAACTATATATATATGGTAGAAAATAAATTATATATATGGTAGAAAATAAACTATATATATGGTAGAAAAACTATATATATGGTAGAAAATAAATTATATATATGGTAGAAAATAAATTATATATATGGTAGAAAATAAATTATATATATGGGAGAAAATAAATTATATATATGGGAGAAAATAAACTATATATATGGTAGAAAATAAATTATATATATGGTAGAAAATAAACTATATATATGGGAGAAAATAAACTATATATATGGTAGAAAATAAATTATATATATGGTAGAAAATAAACTATATATATGGTAGAAAATTAACTCTATATATGGGACAAAATAAAATCTATATATGGTAGAAAATAAATGTCTTATACATAGTGAAAAACAAATGGCATCATCATTGTCATTTTAATGTCCACTTTCCCTGCTAGCAAGAGTTGGACAGGTCTATATAGATCAAGTCAGTACTGAAGTGGCCAGGAATCTGTGTCTCACCTATGTACAGTCTCACGTTCTGTCAAGTGCTCAAGAGAACTTGACATGACTGGAAGGTCCTTCTGACCCTTTTTCTGGCAAGTTTTCTATGGCTGGATGCCCTTCCTATCACCAACCACTTTACAGTGTGTACTGGGTGCGTTTGTTGTGTAAATTACCAACAGTATATGGTAAAAAGTAAATGATATATGTATATGAAGGTGCATGGCTTAGTGGTTAGAGCATTGGGCTTGCAATTGAAAGGTTGTGAGTTCAATTCTCAGACCGGGTGATGTGTTGTTTCCTTGAGCAAGACACTTTATATCAAATTGCTCCAGTTTACTCAGCTGTAGAAATGAAATGATAGGACTGGGGTCCCTATCATTCACTGCAAAGTGGTTGTGGAGGTGCCACGGTAAAAAATCACCCAGCCCACACTGTAAAGTGGACGGAAAAAATGACCCAGCACTCACTGTAAATGAGATTGGTGTTAGGAAGGACATCCAGCTGTAGAAATCAAGCCAGCATCAGTTCCCGTATGAACAAGACAAGGTAAGCCAACCGGACACTGCCCACAACAGGACAACCCGTCTAACCCATGCTAGCGTGGAAGAACAGATGTAAAATGGTGATGATGATGATGCATATGGTAAATAAATATATTACCAGACAACCCATGAGAACAAAGATTCTGTTGTTTCTATACATGAAAACTGTATTGTGAGACTACTAAATGTTTTAAAATAAAAAATGATGACTTCACATTATTTCATTGTTACATAGTTTGTAGCAGCAATTATTAGTGGCATTGTGACATGTGTGCGTGTGTGTGTGTGTGTGTGTGTGTGTGTGTGTGGTGGCCAATGATAACAGCACAGACAGAATAGAGTAAGTATAACCCCAGAGGTTAGTGAAGGAGATACGCTGAAAAAGAGCCATTCCAAATTAGGGGCCTCATTCCTGTGGGTGGTCAACTTCACCTTGGTAGTAGTAGTGAGTAGGTTCAGTGACCTACAATGTTGACCCCCCCCCCCCTTCATTACTATAGGTACATACCCACAATTCACCCCACACACACACTAAAAACACTGCCTCAAAAAAGACTCTATATTGAGTATGAAACTTGTCATGAAGTCTGCAAAGATAATCCCTGCTTTATGTACAATTGCTTAATAAAGTCTTTTATTTTGATGTTTTCAGTCAGACAAAAAAGTCCTTCGTATCCTCGGAGGTTACGCTAATCTGAGGTTTTCAGGATCAAATATTACTCTCACAATCACAACAGAAGCTCTTAAACTTGTCATCATGGAAAATGGAAAGGTATGGATATTATCATCATCACTATCCTCTCTCTCTCTCTCTCTCTCTCTCTCTAGTTGTTTCTAGTTTTAGCACAAGGCCAAAGTAATAATAATAAATGTGAAGACTAAAATCTAAAGAGGGCTCGATAAGGTTAAATATATATCAAATATATAAGAACCGTAGAGCAAATATTTATTAAAATAACAGATTAAAGTTTAAGGGTGAAAGCAGCGAGTCTTTGCTTAAACTTTAATCTGTTATTTTAATATATATATATATCAACTATCACTGTGTATGTCTGTTTTAGAATCAGTACACTGTATCCCTGCATGTTATAGGAAGCAACCAAAAGTGTTGGCATCAGGGAGGCCATCTGGTTATAAAATACTGCCTGAAAAAGGACCGCATGATGTGTATCAAGTCTGCTATGGGGCCTGCAAGGCCTTTAAAATGTTTGTTGTTGCTGTATCCTTGAAGTTAAACTCTTTAAAAAAACTTTGTTTGTTTGTTTGTTTGTTCTATTGATATATTTCTTGTATTTCCATTTGTTTATTTCAGACAATTGCTAATCATGATATGGCCTCAGTCTCATTTGCATCCGGAGGAGATGTTGTAAGTTTTTAGTCATTTCATTTTTACATTCTCTTTAACCCTTAATTACCAACCCAGCCAAAACTAGCTCTGGTTCTAAGAAATAAAACCACCCATTTTAAAGGTTTCCAATTTAAATTATAATCTTCCAACATAATTTTATATAAGAACCTTACTTTAATTTATTATCTTAGTAATGAAATAATTAATAATTTTAGTAAATCACTCAAAATTCTTCATTAATTAGTTAAAATAGAGTGTATTTCATTAGAAATGCAGTCATGAAAGGGTTAAGTAGTTGTTAACTTCATGTTTCAATTTGTTGTTGCTTCAATATCCTGTTGGACAGGATGGAGAATATATTATCCTGAAGGACTGTAAGGAAGATAGATTAAAAGAGCCAGCCTACATTGTAGGGCCCATTCTTGTTAAAGCCATCTAAAGCCATCTAAATATCAGTATGTAGGGAGATGGTTTAGAGAAAAAAAAACTGAATAGTTTCAGGTTGAATGGCTTTAACATAACTCTGCTCAATGTCGACATATTTTCATCATGTGACCACTGTGATTTCAAATATGGTAGCCAAAGTAACGTTTCACTAAACAGCTCTTCTTCTTTACTTCTCCAATACTCTATAGCAGAGCTAAACTCTTCTTTCTATAATATTGTCTGATACTTTAGTAGTTTATTGTATAATCTTTCTTTCACAAACATTGAATTATCATATACTTATTAAATAATATATATATAAATAACATTACAAATTGCTCACAATTCTTACAGATATAATATCGTTGATAAACACAAATATAAACACATATAACAAATACAATTAACCATTGCTAGGAACCTCACAAAAACAACGCACCAAAATATATGACCGTAGATAAATATTTGAGGCTTTAAAATTAAAATCTTCATCTGACCTCTTCTGTATGAAAGTATATGTGTTGTCATGTCTACATTTTCAGTTCTTATTTCTTTTTAATCTCATTTAAAGGAAACCAAAGATTTTGTGGCGTATGTGGCCAAAGATTCTGTCAATGGCCGAGCATGTTATGTATTAGAGTGTGGGGGAGGACTGGCTGAAAATGTTATAACTACGATTGGTCAAGCATTTGAACTGAGATTTAAAGAATACCTTAGGAAACAACCCAAACCAACAACATTAACTGAATGGTAAGATTTCATATCTAATTTTTATTTATTTTATTGTTATTGATATCTATAAAATTTAATTTATATTTTATTTTCCTAAGTTCACAGTCGTATAAATAACATTACAAATTGTTTGTAGTTCTTACAGAATGAAAATATAAACATAGATATAGACACATATAATAAATACAATTAATTATTGCTAGGAACCTCTCAGATATAACGTGTCAAAATATATGATCAAAGCAAGAGAAAAAGAAGAGGAAAGAAGAAAAGAAAACAAAAAAATCAACAACCATCAATACACCACCAAGTGCAACAATCGGTCACACACCACCACATTGGTAGTCAGAGATGCCAAAGATTTGGTTTTTGAACTAAATGAAGGGACCCCAAACTAGTCAATATGTCCACCTCCCCTCAGGAGTCAGTGGTACTACTCAGGATGTCAATTAAACTGACATTTGTGTAAGAAATGAAAATACACAAAATATTACTATAAAATACAACTTCTACATGTTTCTAATTAATATATAATTAGTTTGAGGGCAGTTGATTGGCATAATCGGTAGAGCATCAGACAACATATTTAAGGCATAGGGTTACGGCCCTTTATGATCTGAGTTCAAATCCTGCTAAGGTTAACTTTGCCTTTCATCCTTACGGGATTGATAAAATAAAGTACCAGTAACGCACTGGGCTCGATATAATCGACTTTTGCCAATATATAATTTATCTTCGGCAGTATCGGTATAGGGTCAGACGCCATGCTTTGACGCATAGAGTTACGGCCGTTGCCATTCTGAGTTCAAATCCCGCCAAGGTTAACTTTGCCTTTCATCCTTACGGGGTCGATAAAATAAAGTACCAGTAATACACTGGGTAATTGCTGGCCTTGTGCCAAAAGTAGAAACAATTATTTATTTTTTTAGTTCAAATCCCGCCGAGGTTAACTTTGCCTTTCATCCTTACGGGGTCGATAAAATAAATTACCAGTAATGCACTGGGATAATTGCTGGCCTTGTGCCAAAAGTAAAAACAATTATTTATTTTATATTCTATTTACTAATTTATTTATTTACTTATCTTATTTTTTACATGCTTAGGGCCAATGAAGGATTAAGGATTTCATGAAGAAGTCGATGGTCTAAAGTTTTTAGGGGTCCCTGAGCTAAATGGTGATATTTTATAGTACATCACTGGCCCTGAAGACACCTGATTTTTAATTCTTTGAATGCAAAGTTCTTACTGATATGACCTCTATACTCCACCCTTTGTGTGCCAAAGAGATACTGGCACATTTTAGCTAAGTTTGTGAAGTATAGCTACAAAGTAGATAAAGAAAATTTAATTAAAATTTCTATTTAATTTTATTTTCAGTAATTTTCTGAAAAATGCAAAAATTATCATAAGATACCAAACAGTGCAATACCAAAAACGATACTGGCACTTCAATTTTGTGTAAATAGGTTCCATGAAGAGGTACAGTTTATGACAGTATATTGTACTATAGTATTTATCTTCCTTTGGGAATTATAACATACTGGTTACTTGGGTCAATGCTATCAACTATATTCTTTTTATCTGTTGGTTTTGTTGCTTTGGAAGAAAAATAATATTTTATGTTACTAATGTCATCATTTTTCTTTAATAGATTTAATAAATTTATTCTTTATTTTTAGCCCCTCAGCTCCCATGGCAAAAACATGGCTTAGGGAACAATGTGGAGTGTAAGTTAGGAACTGTATAAACATCTTTTACTGATATAGGATGTTTTCATTTTATTGATATATATAAAAGAAATTTTATTTAACCCTTTTGGTACCAACCTAACTAAGACCCTTCTTCGTTTTACGGAAAAAATCTGTCCTTTTTAAATTGCTTATATGGAAATTTAAACCTTTTATCATAGTTGTATATAGTTTAACCCTTTAGCATTTACATTACTCTATATTTACTATTGTATTTTCATGGTAAAGGCTTCATCTTACATAATTATCTCGCATAATATTGAATCTATGAGATTTTAATGATGTTATTTTATATTTTGAGAATAGTACCTTAACATAAGCAACTAATTTGAACAGAAAAAGGTGAGAGAATTCTGGCCAGTTTAAATGCTACAAATATGAGCTCCAAACATGAGCTTAATAATAAAGAAAATTAGTTGTTTTACTAAATCCTGCCAAAGTTTTAATTTTTTTCAAAATTAATTAAAACACACAAATGAAGTATTTCATTAGAAATATGGCCATGAAAAGACTCCTATTTAGATTGAAACTTTCCAACATAATTTTATAGCGGATCCATTTACAAATGCCATTCTTAATACTACAATGATTTTAATTAATCCCTCCAAATTGTTCATTACTTAATTGAAATACAGTGTATTTCATAAGGAATCTGGTCACAAAAGGGCTTAAATACATTTCATCTTGATGTTGTGATTCAGAATTGAAGCTCGTTTATAAATCTCTACATTCTAATTGTGTTTCTTTTTTTTACAATCCATGTATTGGCATGATTTGTATTCTTTTTCCTCTACATTTATTTTTGCTTTCTTATCTTAATTTTTCTGTTGCTCCATAAAGTAATGGCATTTCGGGGTTTTTGCTTGATAATTTTCTCTATGTTCAATTCCCCACGTGTTGTAAAAGGTAACTAAAATGTTGGTACCAGAAAGATCTGATTATAAAACATTGCCTCAAAAACGACCCCACGAGTATAAAGCCTATTATTATAAAGCACACAAGACTAACCCTGATTTAGCAGGACAAGTGACCTTAAAAGACTTGTGTATTTGTTCTCTTTACTTATCCTCTGTCTATCTGGTTTAGAATAAGTACACTATATCTGTGTGTGTTGTAAGGGGCAACTAAATATGTTAGCACAAGGGAAGACATCTGGCTATAAAACATTACTTCAAAAAGGACCCTATGATGAATAAGAACCCTGTTGTGGGGCCTCACATGGCTAACCCTTGCTTTAGTAGGTAAAATGGCTTTTAAAATGCTTGATGTTTTAAATTCTCTTATCTCCTTCTTATCAACATCTAAATAAATATGATGCAATCCCCTCTGAACATCATTTTTATGTTCCTGTTATTTTTTTCTTTTCCTTTCATTACTTTTTCTGAAGTTATCCATTGAAAGAAATTTCTGTTCAAAGTAAATTGTAACTTCAACACCTTCATTCCGATCATCATCATAATCATCATTTAACATCTATTTTCCATGCTAGCATGTCCTGTTTGAGGCAAGTCAGGCCAGGTGACCATGTCTTGCTCATACAGAACTGTTTCTGGCTGCTAGGTTTCTACAGTTGGATGCCCTTCCTAATGCCAACCACATTTACAGTGTGGACTGGGTGTTATTTACCAGTCACTAAATTACTGAAGGACATAAAATAAATACTTACAGGAGAAACACCTGGAAATGAAACCAAATAAATATAAAAGCTAGCCAAGTAATAGACTCATAAAACTTACAGAATTGATGTGAGCAAGTTCTAGCAATCTTTCATAAACTGTTTGGAAATTGTTCATTCGTCACCATGATTTTATTTTCTACAAACATGTCTTTCTGTCTCTCTCGGTCTCTGTCTATCTATCTCTTGCCCATCTCTCTCTATCTGTCAATCTGTCTATCTATCATCTCTCTCTCTCTCTCTCTCTCTGTTAATCTGTCTAGCTATCATCTCTCTCTCTCTATCTATCTTTCTATCTACCTATCTCTCTCTATCTTAATTAGCTCTTGAAAAGCAATTGAATGGGGTTTTTTCATCTATGGCTTATTTTCATTACCTGCATGACTAAATTAATTATTTCACCTTTTTACATTTCCAATAATTGAAGAGTTCTTTTCCAATTCCAAATTATTCTTCAAATTATCTATCTGCATGACTTCCATTCCAGCTGCTAATTTACAGCAATTTATTTCAAAGTGTTTATATTTATCTAGAAACTTTTCATTATAATTTTATGTAAGAACCATTCTTAGGTTCGTTATACCAATCGAAACCAGCTATATTTAATGAAACAATTATAAAATTATTCATTCTGTCAGATTAAAGAAAAAATAATCTTTAACCCTTTAGGATTTACATTACTCTCTATATACTAATGTATTTTCATGGAACGGGCTTTACCTCAGATAATATCTCACATAATGTCGAATCTATGAGATTTTGATATTATTCATTTTGAGAATAATACCTCAACATCAGTATGAGTGGCCAGATATAGCCAGTTTGAACAGAAAGAGGTGAGAGAATTATGGCCGGATATGACCGGGTTAAATATAATTCTGTGCATTTTCACCATCATTTTTTAACTATAACTTTTGTTTTTTTAGAATTTGATATTTTGCTTTAACGTAATGGACTACATAAATACCATTATAGGTTTTATATAGAATAATAATAATATTCAATTCGTTTGCAAGCAAACAGCCTCCTTATGCTATGTTTTGTTTTTGATGACCATTGCCATCCATTTGTTGAACAGTAGCACCGAAGAACAGCCAACATGTTTCTGGGTCATTACCCTTCATCAGGACTGTACTTCTCTGTTACTCTGAATTGTTGAAAATATATAAAACTCATAATTTGATCTTTGTTTTTTATATTTACTAAAATGGATTTAAAAGGGTTTTATTATTCACAGTTATACTTAATTTTGTTTTTATATTTCTTTTTCATTGTTAAGTTATGTTCCAAACCTCAGCTCAATAACGAGGAAGTCATTTTATTAAGTCATTCAAAATGTTTTGAAAATTAAAGGAGGTGACTTTTATTAAAAATACAGAAATGTTAAAGAAATATCAGTTACAAGAGATACTGCACACACACACACACATATATATACATGTACACACACATGTACACACCACACATATAAACACAGACACCACACACACACAACACATATACAGTAAACACACACCACACATATACACACACACACCAAACACACACACCAAATACACACCACACACACCAAACACTACACATGTACACACATATACACACTACACATATATACACAGACACCACACACACATCACACATATACAGTACTCACACTCACACACCACACATATACACACACACACCATACTACATCACACACACTTTTGTTCCTAATTATGGGTACAGGCACAGCTGTGTGGTTTCAAGATCAACCCCATTGTATGGAAAACTTGGGCAAGTGTCTCTAGTACTCTAGCTTTAGTATGAGTGAAACTGTGCTGAAGCCCTTTATATACATGCAGAGGCATAACCAGAGTACATAGCACCTATGGCAAGCAGTGAAATTGCACCCCTGCCCAGCACTGTATTTTTACCTATGGAGGTATAATAATTTATATAAATGGTTTAATGATCAAGCCACCATAGTATTCTCAGCCATGATAGAGACAGATCATACATCTGAAGGAGTTTCTTTTTTCACTCTCCAATGAGGCTTATTTGACTTTAATAGAACGTGCTCCTAGTCCAAGTGGCGCCCCCTTCATGTGGCGTCCATGGCACATGTCATGGTTGGTGCCCCTTCATGTAACAACCATGGCACATACCATGCTTTCCACACCCTAGTTATGCCTCTGTATATATATAATCATCATTATCACTCTCTCTCTGAGTTCAAATCCTGCTGAGGTCAACTTTGTCTTTCATCCATTCAGAATGAATAGTTAAGGTACCAGTTCAAGGAATGGTGGACTTGCAGGATTATTGAAGTGTTGAATGAAATGTTTTGTGGTATCTAATCCTGCTCTATGTACTGTGAATTCAATTCCCGTCTCCTTCTGCCAGAAATTGTGGTTGACAGATAGTATCAGCAATTGAAAGACCAATGGATACATAATTTCCTTGGTCTTGAACCTTTACCATTTACATTAATCTATATTTACTATTATATTTTCACGGTAAAAGCTTTACCTCACATAATTATCTCACATAATATTGAATCTAGGAGATTTTGATATTATTTATTTTGAGAACTATACCTTAACATCAGTATGAGTGACCGGTTACAGCTGGTTTAAACAGAGAGAGGTGAGAGTTCTGATATGGCAGGTTTAAATACTAAAGGGCTAATTTCTTTATCTTTGTCTCTCTGGCAATTACTAATCAAGGAATATTTTTTTCTGAAACATTTTCAGGACAGACAGTCAGTTTAATGGAGAATCATGGGAAGATGAAGCAGAGTATTATAATGACCGACCGAATGCCATTCCACCATCACCTCCCCCACCACAGATACCACCCCTTCCAAATTATTCTGTGCCTAACAGTAATTCAAATGTAAGTTTGTTAATACATCTGCTATAACCTTTTCTTTCTTTCCTCATTGCCATTGTCATCCAGGTAAACCACTCTCGGGTCTCAAATAATCCCCCCCCCCCCACACACACAACCCCCACTTATTAATTTTCCCACTCCCCTCACCACTCTTATTCCAAACCCCACCCTCCCGCACTTATTAACTTTTCATACCCCCACACCCGGCTCTTATTCCACCTCCACCTCACCCTCCACGCTTAACAATTCTTCAGATTTTTTCCACACCCTACTCTTATCCCCCCCCCCCCCGCTTACTAAGTTTTGCTAGACAATCTAGAAACATTACTGATTACCCTCCCCCACATATTCCAATCCCCACCTTATTATTTGGGACCCAAGAGTAGTTGGCATAGGTTTATTATTTTGACCTAATTCTCTCAAGTTCTGCTACTTTTATTCTGTTACCTGTAAGTACATCATACACATTACATACCTGTAATCTATACAGGTATGTATTTAGCATTGATTACTAAAATACTCTAACTTCAGTAGTTTGAAATGTGACCTACTTTTCACATCTGGTATTGGCCTATTACCAACTTTTCATGGTTTGGATCATCTAAAAGTAGGAATATCTCATCATTATATGTAACTGTAGCACTTCAGAATTAATGAGAGGGATGGGCTTTATTGAACTGACTTCCTCTTGAAATACTACATAGTGGGAATCCCCTACAACCGACTTTTCACACTCACCTCCCTCCCACAAAATTTAGCCTAGTGTTTCATTTTAAAAAAAAAACAGTATATTTTTGTTTTTTCAATTTTTTGTTCATATTTATCTCTTCTTTATCATGTACTCTTGAATAATCATTGTTGTCATCACCTCCCCCCTTCCATGCTTATGAATTTTTCAGATTTTTTACACCCACCCCACTCCACTCTTATTCCACCCCAACCCCCACTCATTAAATCTATCTTGCCGCGCAAAATTATATTTTAAGTGGCAACATTCCTGCGACATTAATTTTCTTGAGACATTAAAAAACATTAAACATGACAATAAAAGTACATTACTAGAAATCCCATATGTTATAAAATAAATAGGATGGGTTGGGGTCTCAATATGTAAACTAAACGACTTATTCTGGTTTTTAAAAAATCAATGGAAACAACCTAGAAAAATTACCAATTTTCCAATCCCACTGCACCCCCCCCCCCCTCTCCTTGCTTATTCGACGACGACCCCCCCCCCCCCCCCCACACACACACACACTGTTATTTGGGACCCAAGAGTATAATGATGAATTGGAAATGTCATTAGAACATTGGGGGAAATTTGTCTGGCTTTTTACATTCTGAGTTCAAATCTTGCTGAAGTCAAATTTGCCCTTTCTCCTTTTGAGGTCAATAATTAAAGTAACTGTCTTGGGTGGTGAACTGGCAGAATTGGCAGAATTTTAAAGGTTTCCAATATAAATTAAAATCTTCCAACAACAACCCTGAGCACCTTTTTGATTTTCATGTGTCTAACACACGTGGGCATGCCTACAAATTCAGAAAACAGCACACTCCCATGACTTTCGGAAACATTTTTTCACGCTTAGAGTTGCTGAAGCATGGAACAAACTGCCTGCGTCAGTTGTTAGTTGCCGAGACACTGCATCCTTTAAAACCTCCATGCTTCCTGAGATTCGCCAACAATGCACCTGATGTCCTCCCTCCATACACACACACACACATGTATTTCATGACTCATACACTGTTCATTTTCCTGACATTTGAACATTATTCTATGTACTATACATGCACCTTTGATGAGTTGTAGTGCATCTGAGCACTGTACACAATAATTTCATTATCATTATTATTATATTATCTCATGCGATACATTGTAGAGAGGGTAGCTAGGTAACCTGGCACGGGTGGGTCCTTGATCAATTTAGATCAGTCGAAAGCTTTTGATAGGGTCGACCATCGTTATCTGGCGGCAGTCCTGAGGGAGGCTGGCTTTGGGCCCGTCTTCAGAGGCTGGATCGCTGCCATGCACAGCGACATCTGCTCTGTGGTGAGAGTGAATGGTCACCTTTCGGAACCGTTCAACATCATGCGCTCGGTCCGCCAAGGATGTCCCTCTTGTACGTATTGACTCTTGAGCCACTACTGCACAAACTGGATACGTTGAGGGGGGGGTCCCGTGCGAACTAGGATGCGGAAGATCCGTGTCAGCATATGCGGACGATGTCACCGTAGTGGTGTCGAACGCTAAACACATCAAGGCGATCGGCACTACACTAAGAGAATACGAAGCGGTGACAGGAGCAATGATCAACCAGGAAAAGTCAGTAGGCCTGCAGCTCGGCACCTGGAGAGGCAGGTCCATGCCGTCCAACAGCGTCGTCGGACGCTGGACGGATGGACGGGTTAAATTGCTAGGGGTCTGGTTTGGTCCGGACCTCCAGACGGACAAAAACTGGGACGAGGTGACGAGCAGGGTGGCTTCTCTCACCCAGAAATGGGCGGAGAGGAAGCTGTCCTTGAAAGGTCGAGCGGAGGTGGCTAACGTGTACATTGTGTCTGTTATCTGCTACCGCTTGACCGTCGTACCTTGTCCTAAGCCCCGCCTGACTGTGCTGGAGCGTTTGCTCTTTCGCTTTTTGTGGAAGGGACGCGCTCCGATGGTCAGGCGGTCCATCTGTTGTCAACACTCGCTACGTGGAGGGCTGGGCATGCCGTGGCTGATGATGCACAGACACGCGCTCAGGCTACGACATCTCCACCTCTTCCTCGACAGTGATCAGGTGTGGTCGCCGTTTGCTAGACACGTCTTTCCCCAGCTCGTTTCTTTGACGGAGCTGCAGTCCTGGGTCAAGCGAAGACCGAGAGGGGGCACTTGGAGACTGGAATGTTTTCAGGCGCTCACAGCCCTCGACCAATCGGGCAATGTGATCGGTGGAAACTCCACCTCGGTGTTCTATAGAGGATTAGTGGAGGGGAAGAGCGACGACGTACTTGGGGAAACTCTAGGCGTCGACGAAAATCAACTAGCCAATCTCTTTGGAAGAACTTTCGGGCTGGGGCCTATGGACAACTTCCAGAAATCCCTGGCCTGGCAGTGCTACCGAGGAGCCTTGCCAGTTCGGGATAAACTCTACAGGCATGGAGGTGCCGTCAGCCGGGCATGTCCGAGATGTGCGCAGGGTGATGAAACCGTCCTGCATGCACTCGTCCAGTGTCCGAGCATTGCTGACTTGTGGGTTTATGTCGAACACCTGCTGTCACGTGTAGGACGGATCCAGCTATCAGCTGAGTCCATCGTGAGGATTGCCCCGCCCTCTTCCTTTAGCCGGGAAGGGCAGGCACTTTTTATCTGTCTGGTGGCCATGGCGAAAGAGATAGTATGGTGGACACGTTTGAAAGGGCTGAAGACGAGCACTTACTTCTTCGGTGATGCCCTGATTAACTTTTTCAAATTTCATTTGAAAAGGAAAATCAGGGTAGAGAGGGAAGTGCCCTCTTCCCAGCATTTTGTTGAAAGATGGGTGAGAGAATCAAGTATGGCCCAAGTGAATGGGCCTACTCTGAGTATGTGTCTGTAAATTAAAGGTGGAAAACTGGGAGAGGGCAATTGCCCCGGTGGTCAGGGTCACTGTGGCCTTTTAATGGGCTTTCTCCACAAATGTCCCTCGGAAGTCTCCCCCCTATTGGGGAATTTTTCATTGTTATTTTTTATTACATCCTCTGTTTTTTTTACACGCAGAAATGCCCATCTGTACCATCCTGTATTGTCCTGTACTGTCCTTAATGTCTACTTTATGTAAACCCTTTTGGTTAATAAAGAAAGCATTATTATTATTATTATTATTATTATTATTATTATTATTTTATATAATGACCTTACATTAGGTTACTATCTTAGTAATGAAATAATTAATAATTTTAGGAAATGAGTAAATCCCTCAAAATTCTTCATTAATTAATTAAAATAGAATGTATTTCATTAGAAATGCCATCATGAAAGGGTTTTAAAAATTATTAAAATTGATATTAAATTGAATTTCAGGTTCCTGAAGGATTATATTCAACTGTAAATAAAAATAAACATAATGAATTCAATAACAGTGCTGAAGGATTACTTGTGGATTTGAGTGAGGCACCAGAACAAGCATTATATGACAAACCAAAATGTAAGTAAAAGTCTTAATAGACTCAAGAAAAGAGTGTTTTATCTCAAAGGTTGTAAATATGGAAACTTGATATCATGTTCAGTAACATGAACATTTTCTCTCCAAAAGCAGGACTTAGCTTTTCAGCCCCCATGGAAAGTTTCTCCATTTTGCTCTATCCTCTGTATCCCTCTTTACTAAACCCGCTTTCATTTCTTCCTGAATCATTTTTAAACATGTCCTCCTCTATTTCCTTCCAGTCATTTCCCCCACTCTTCTCACCCAGTCACTTTCACCCTTCCACAGTCATATCTATCACTCCTCTCACCCTGTCACTTTCACCCTTCCAGTCATTTCCCCCACTCCTCTCACCCTGTCACTTTCACCCTTCCAGTCATTTCCCCCACTCTTCTCACCCAGTCACTTTCACCCTTCCACAGTCATTTCCCCCACTCTTCTCACCCAGTCACTTTCACCCTTCCACAGTCATTTCCCCCACTCTTCTCACCCAGTCACTTTCACCCTTCCACAGTCATTTCCCCCACTCCTCTCACCCTGTCACTTTCACCCTTCCACAGTCATTTCCCCCACTCTTCTCACCCAGTCACTTTCACCCTTCCACAGTCATTTCCCCCACTCTTCTCACTCTGTCACTTTCACCCTTCCACAGTCATTTCCCCCACTCTTCTCACCCTGTCACTTTCACCCTTCCACAGTCATTTCCCCCACTCTTCTCACCCAGTCACTTTCACCCTTCCACAGTCATTTCCCCCACTCTTCTCACCCAGTCACTTTCACCCTTCCACAGTCATTTCCCCCACTCTTCTCACTCTGTCACTTTCACCCTTCCACAGTCATTTCCCCCACTCTTCTCACCCTGTCACTTTCACCCTTCCACAGTCATTTCCCCCACTCTTCTCACCCAGTCACTTTCACCCTTCCACAGTCATTTCCCCCACTCCTCTCACCCTGTCACTTTCACCCTTCCACAGTCATTTCCCCCACTCTTCTCACCCAGTCACTTTCACCCTTCCACAGTCATTTCCCCCACTCTTCTCACTCTGTCACTTTCACCCTTCCACAGTCATTTCCCCCACTCTTCTCACCCAGTCACTTTCACCCTTCCACAGTCATTTCCCCCACTCTTCTCACCCAGTCACTTTCACCCTTCCACAGTCATTTCCCCCACTCTTCTCACTCTGTCACTTTCACCCTTCCACAGTCATTTCCCCCACTCTTCTCACCCTGTCACTTTCACCCTTCCACAGTCATTTCCCCCACTCTTCTCACCCAGTCACTTTCACCCTTCCACAGTCATTTCCCCCACTCTTCTCACCCAGTCACTTTCACCCTTCCACAGTCATTTCCCCCACTCTTCTCACCCAGTCACTTTCACCCTTTCACAGTCATTTCCCCCACTCTTCTCACCCAGTCACTTTCACCCTTCCACAGTCATTTCGCCCACTCTTCTCACCCAGTCACTTTCACCCTTCCACAGTCATTTCCCCCATTCTTCTCACTCTGTCACTTTCACCCTTCCACAGTCATTTCCCCCACTCTTCTCACCCTGTCACTTTCACCCTTCCACAGTCATTTCCCCCACTCTTCTCACTCTGTCACTTTCACCCTTCCACAGTCATTTCCCCCACTCTTCTCACCCTGTCAATTTCAGCCTTCCACAGTCATTTCCCCCACTCTTCTCACCCTGTCACTTTCACCCTTCCACAGTCATTTCCCCCACTCTTCTCACCCAGTCACTTTCACCCTTCCAGTCATTTCCCCCACTCTTCTCACCCAGTCACTTTCACCCTTCCACAGTCATTTCCCCCACTCTTCTCACCCAGTCACTTTCACCCTTCCACAGTCATTTCCCCCACTCTTCTCACCCAGTCACTTTCACCCTTCCACAGTCATTTCCTCCACTCTTCTCACCCAGTCACTTTCACCCTTCCACAGTCATTTCCCCCACTCTTCTCACTCTGTCACTTTCACCCTTCCACAGTCATTTCCCCCACTCTTCTCACCCAGTCACTTTCACCCTTCCACAGTCATTTCCCCCACTCCTCTCACCCTGTCACTTTCACCCTTCCAGTCATTTCCCCCACTCTTCTCACCCAGTCACTTTCACCCTTCCACAGTCATTTGCCCCACTCTTCTCACTCTGTCACTTTCACCCTTCCACAGTCATTTCCCCCATTCTTCTCACCCTGTCACTTTCACCCTTCCACAGTCATTTCCCCCACTCTTCTCACCCAGTCACTTTCACCCTTCCACAGTCATTTCCCCCACTCTTCTCACCCATTCACTTTCACCCTTCCACAGTCATTTCCCCCACTCTTCTCACTCTGTCACTTTCACCCTTCCACAGTCATTTCCCCCACTCTTCTCACCCAGTCACTTTCACCCTTCCACAGTCATTTCCCCCACTCTTCTCACCCAGTCACTTTCACCCTTCCACAGTCATTTCCCCCACTCTTCTCACTCTGTCACTTTCACCCTTCCACAGTCATTTCCTCCACTCTTCTCACCCAGTCACTTTCACCCTTCCACAGTCATTTCCCCCACTCTTCTCACCCTGTCACTTTCACCCTTCCACAGTCATTTCCCCCACTCTTCTCACCCAGTCACTTTCACCCTTCCACAGTCATTTCCCCCACTCTTCTCACCCAGTCACTTTCACCCTTCCACAGTCATATCTATCACTCCTCTCACCCTGTCACTTTCACCCTTCCAGTCATTTCCCCCACTCCTCTCACCCTGTCACTTTCACCCTTCCAGTCATTTCCCCCACTCTTCTCACCCAGTCACTTTCACCCTTCCACAGTCATTTCCCCCACTCTTCTCACCCAGTCACTTTCACCCTTCCACAGTCATTTCCCCCACTCTTCTCACCCAGTCACTTTCACCCTTCCACAGTCATTTCCCCCACTCCTCTCACCCTGTCACTTTCACCCTTCCACAGTCATTTCCCCCACTCTTCTCACCCAGTCACTTTCACCCTTCCACAGTCATTTCCCCCACTCTTCTCACCCAGTCACTTTCACCCTTCCACAGTCATTTCCCCCACTCTTCTCACTCTGTCACTTTCACCCTTCCACAGTCATTTCCCCCACTCTTCTCACCCTGTCACTTTCACCCTTCCACAGTCATTTCCCCCACTCTTCTCACCCAGTCACTTTCACCCTTCCACAGTCATTTCCCCCACTCTTCTCACCCAGTCACTTTCACCCTTCCACAGTCATTTCCCCCACTCTTCTCACTCTGTCACTTTCACCCTTCCACAGTCATTTCCCCCACTCTTCTCACCCTGTCACTTTCACCCTTCCACAGTCATTTCCCCCACTCTTCTCATCCTGTCACTTTCACCCTTCCACAGTCATTTCCCCCACTCTTCTCACCCAGTCACTTTCACCCTTCCACAGTCATTTCCCCCACTCTTCTCACCCAGTCACTTTCACCCTTCCACAGTCATTTCCCCCACTCTTCTCACCCAGTCACTTTCACCCTTCCACAGTCATTTCCCCCACTCTTCTCACCCAGTCACTTTCACCCTTCCACAGTCATTTCGCCCACTCTTCTCACCCAGTCACTTTCACCCTTCCACAGTCATTTCCCCCATTCTTCTCACTCTGTCACTTTCACCCTTCCACAGTCATTTCCCCCACTCTTCTCACCCTGTCACTTTCACCCTTCCACAGTCATTTCCCCCACTCTTCTCACTCTTTCACTTTCACCCTTCCACAGTCATTTCCCCCACTCTTCTCACCCTGTCAATTTCAGCCTTCCACAGTCATTTCCCCCACTCTTCTCACCCTGTCACTTTCACCCTTCCACAGTCATTTCCCCCACTCTTCTCACCCAGTCACTTTCACCCTTCCAGTCATTTCCCCCACTCTTCTCACCCAGTCACTTTCACCCTTCCACAGTCATTTCCCCCACTCTTCTCACCCAGTCACTTTCACCCTTCCACAGTCATTTCCCCCACTCTTCTCACCCAGTCACTTTCACCCTTCCACAGTCATTTACCCCACTCTTCTCACCCAGTCACTTTCACCCTTCCACAGTCATTTCCTCCACTCTTCTCACCCAGTCACTTTCACCCTTCCACAGTCATTTCCCCCACTCTTCTCACTCTGTCACTTTCACCCTTCTACAGTCATTTCCCCCACTCTTCTCACCCAGTCACTTTCACCCTTCCACAGTCATTTCCCCCACTCCTCTCACCCTGTCACTTTCACCCTTCCAGTCATTTCCCCCACTCTTCTAACCCAGTCACTTTCACCCTTCCACAGTCATTTGCCCCACTCTTCTCACTCTGTCACTTTCACCCTTCCACAGTCATTTCCCCCATTCTTCTCACCCTGTCACTTTCACCCTTCCACAGTCATTTCCCCCACTCTTCTCACCCAGTCACTTTCACCCTTCCACAGTCATTTCCCCCACTCTTCTCACCCATTCACTTTCACCCTTCCACAGTCATTTCCCCCACTCTTCTCACTCTGTCACTTTCACCCTTCCACAGTCATTTCCCCCACTCTTCTCACCCAGTCACTTTCACCTTTCCACAGTCATTTCCCCCACTCTTCTCACCCTGTCACTTTCACCCTTCCACAGTCATTTCCCCCACTCTTCTCACCGTCACTTTCACCCTTCCACAGTCATTTCCCCCACTCTTCTCACCCTGTCACTTTCACCCTTCCAGTGATTTCCCCCACTCTTCTCCCCCTGTCACTTTCACCCTTCCAGTGATTTCCCCCACTCTTCTCACCCTGTCACTTTCACCCTTCCACAGTCATTTCCCCCACTCTTCTCACCCAGTCACTTTCACCCTTCCACAGTCATTTCCCCCACTCTTCTCACCCTGTCACTTTCACCCTTCCAGTGATTTCCCCCACTCTTCTCACCCTGTCACTTTCACCCTTGCAGTGATTTCCCCCACTCTTTTCACCCTGTCACTTTCACCCTTCCACAGTCATTTCCCCCACTCTTCTCACCCAGTCACTTTCACCCTTCCACAGTCATTTCCCCCACTCTTCTCACCCTGTCACTTTCACCCTTCCACAGTCATTTCCCCCACTCTTCTCACCCTGTCACTTTCACCCTTCCACAGTCATTTCCCCCACTCTTCTCACCCAGTCACTTTCACCCTTCCACAGTCATTTCCCCCACTCTTCTCATCCTGTCACTTTCACCCTTCCACAGTCATTTCCCCCACTCTTCTCATCCTGTCACTTTCACCCTTCCACAGTCATTTCCCCCACTCTTCTCATCCTGTCACTTTCACCCTTCCACAGTCATTTCCCCCACTCTTCTCACCCTGTCACTTTCACCCTTCCACAGTCATTTCCCCCACTCTTCTCACCCAGTCACTTTCACCCTTCCAGTCATTTCCCCCACTCTTCTCACCCAGTCACTTTCACCCTTCCAGTCATTTCCCCCACTCTTCTCATCCTGTCACTTTCACCCTTCCACAGTCATTTTTCCCACTCTTCTTATCCTGTCACTTTCACCCTTCCACAGTCATTTCCCCCACTCTTCTCACCCTGTCACTTTCACCCTTCCAGTCATTTCCCCCACTCTTCTCACCCAGTCACTTTCACCCTTCCAGTCATTTCCCCCACTCTTCTCATTCAGTCACTTTCACCCTTCCACATTCATTTCCCCCACTCTTCTCATCCTGTCACTTTCACCCTTCCACAGTCATTTCCCCCACTCTTCTCACCCTGTCACTTTCACCCTTCCACAGTCATTTCCCCCACTCTTCTCACCCTGTCACTTTCACCCTTCCACAGTCATTTCCCCCACTCTTCTCACCCTGTCACTTTCACCCTTCCACAGTCATTTCCCCCACTCTTCTCACCCTGTCACTTTCACCCTTCCACAGTCATTTCCCCCACTCTTCTCACCCTGTCACTTTCACCCTTCCACAGTCATTTCCCCCACTCTTGTCATCCTGTCACTTTCACCCTTCCACAGTCATTTCCCCCACTCTTCTCATCCTGTCACTTTCACCCTTCCACAGTCATTTCCCCCACTCTTCTCATCCTGTCACTTTCACCCTTCCACAGTCATTTCCCCCACTCTTCTCACCCTGTCACTTTCACCCTTCCACAGTCATTTCCCCCACTCTTCTCACCCAGTCACTTTCACCCTTCCACAGTCATTTCCCCCACTCTTCTCATCCTGTCACTTTCACCCTTCCACAGTCATTTCCCCCACTCTTCTCATCCTGTCACTTTCACCCTTCCACAGTCATTTCCCCCACTCTTCTCACCCTGTCACTTTCACCCTTCCACAGTCATTTCCCCCACTCTTCT
Organism: Eledone cirrhosa; assembly: GCA_964016885.1. Taxonomy (NCBI): domain Eukaryota; kingdom Metazoa; phylum Mollusca; class Cephalopoda; order Octopoda; family Eledonidae; genus Eledone; species Eledone cirrhosa. Next base: position 23,788,234 of record OZ024741.1, read on the forward strand.
CACCCAGTCACTTTCACCCTTCCACAGTCATTTCCCCCACTCTTCTCATCCTGTCACTTTCACCCTTCCACAGTCATTTCCCCCACTCTTCTCATCCTGTCACTTTCACCCTTCCACAGTCATTTTCCCCACTCTTCTCATCCTGTCACTTTCACCCTTCCACAGTCATTTCCCCCACTCTTCTCATCCTGTCACTTTCACCCTTCCACAGTCATTTCCCCCACTCTTCTCACCCTGTCACTTTCACCCTTCCACAGTCATTTCCCCCACTCTTCTCACCCAGTCGCTTTCACCCTTCCAGTCATTTCCCCCACTCTTCTCACCCTGTCACTTTCACCCTTCCAGTCATTTCCCCCACTCTTCTCACCCAGTCACTTTCACCCTTCCAGTCATTTCCCCCACTCTTCTCATCCTGTCACTTTCACCCTTCCACAGTCATTTTTCCCACTCTTCTCACCCTGTCACTTTCACCCTTCCACAGTCATTTCCCCCACTCTTCTCACCCAGTCGCTTTCACCCTTCCAGTCATTTCCCCCACTCTTCTCACCCTGTCACTTTCACCCTTCCAGTCATTTCCCCCACTCTTCTCACCCAGTCACTTTCACCCTTCCAGTCATTTCCCCCACTCTTCTCATCCTGTCACTTTCACCCTTCCACAGTCATTTTTCCCACTCTTCTCATCCTGTCACTTTCACCCTTCCAGTCATTTCCCCCACTCTTCTCACCCTGTCACTTTCACCCTTCCAGTCATTTCCCCACTCTTCTCACCCTGTCACTTTCACCCTTCCAGTCATTTCCCCCACTCTTCTCACCCTGTCACTTTCACCGTTCCAGTCATTTCCCCCACTCTTCTCACCCAGTCACTTTCACCCTTCCAGTCATTTCCCCCACTCTTCTCACCCTGTCACTTTCACCCTTCCAGTCATTTCCCCCACTCTTCTCACCCTGTCACTTTCACCCTTCCACAGTCATTTCCCCCACTCTTCTCACCCAGTCACTTTCACCCTTCCAGTCATTTCCCCCACTCTTCTCACCCTGTCACTTTCACCCTTCCAGTCATTTCCCCCACTCTTCTCACCCTGTCACTTTCACCCTTCCACAGTCATTTCCCCCACTCCTCTCACCCAGTCACTTTCACCCTTCCAGTCATTTCCCCCACTCTTCTCACCCTGTCACTTTCACCCTTCCAGTCATTTCCCCCACTCTTCTCACTCTGTCACTTTCACCCTTCCACAGTCATTTCCCCCACTCTTCTCACCCAGTCACTTTCACCCTTCCAGTCATTTCCCCCACTCCTCTCACCCTGTCACTTTCACCCTTCCAGTCATTTCCCCCACTCTTCTCACCCAGTCACTTTCACCCTTCCAGTCATTTCCCCCACTCTTCTCACTCTGTCACTTTCACCCTTCCACAGTCATTTCCCCCACTCTTCTCACCCTGTCACTTTCACCCTTCCACAGTCATTTCCCCCACTCTTCTCACCCAGTCTCTTTCACCCTTCCACAGTCATTTCCCCCACTCTTCTCACCCTGTCACTTTCACCTTTCCACAGTCATTTCCCCCACTCCTCTCACCCAGTCACTTTCACCCTTCCACAGTCATTTCCCCCACTCTTCTCACCCTGTCACTTTCACCCTTCCACAGTCATTTCCCCCACTCTTCTCACCGTCACTTTCACCCTTCCACAGTCATTTCCCCCACTCTTCTCACCCTGTCACTTTCACCCTTCCAGTGATTTCCCCCACTCTTCTCACCCTGTCACTTTCACCCTTGCAGTGATTTCCCCCACTCTTCTCACCCTGTCACTTTCACCCTTCCACAGTCATTTCCCCCACTCTTCTCACCCAGTCACTTTCACCCTTCCACAGTCATTTCCCCCACTCTTCTCACCCTGTCACTTTCACCCTTCCACAGTCATTTCCCCCACTCTTCTCACCCTGTCACTTTCACCTTTCCACAGTCATTTCCCCCACTCTTCTCACCCAGTCACTTTCACCCTTCCAGTCATTTCCCCCACTCTTCTCACCCAGTCACTTTCACCCTTCCAGTCATTTCCCCCACTCTTCTCACCCAGTCACTTTCACCCTTCCAGTCATTTCCCCCACTCTTCTCATCCTGTCACTTTCACCCTTCCACAGTCATTTTTCCCACTCTTCTCATCCTGTCACTTTCACCCTTCCACAGTCATTTCCCCCACTCTTCTCACCCTGTCACTTTCACCCTTCCAGTCATTTCCCCCACTCTTCTCACCCTGTCACTTTCACCCTTCCAGTCATTTCCCCACTCTTCTCACCCTGTCACTTTCACCCTTCCAGTCATTTCCCCCACTCTTCTCATCCTGTCACTTTCACCCTTCCAGTCATTTCCCCCACTCTTCTCACCCTGTCACTTTCACCCTTCCAGTCATTTCCCCCACTCTTCTCACCCTGTCAATTTCACCCTTCCAGTCATTTCCCCCACTCTTCTCACTCTGTCACTTTCACCCTTCCAGTCATTTCCCCCACTCTTCTCATCCTGTCACTTTCACCCTTCCAGTCATTTCCCCCACTCTTCTCACCCAGTCACTTTCACCCTTCCAGTCATTTCCCCACTCTTCTCACCCTGTCACTTTCACCCTTCCAGTCATTTCCCCCACTCTTCTCACCCAGTCACTTTCACCCTTCCAGTCATTTCCCCCACTCTTCTCACCCAGTCACTTTCACCCTTCCAGTCATTTCCCCCACTCTTCTCACCCAGTCACTTTCACCCTTCCAGTCATTTCCCCCACTCTTCTCACCCAGTCACTTTCACCCTTCCAGTCATTTCCCCCACTCTTCTCACCCTGTCACTTTCACCCTTCCAGTCATTTCCCCCACTCTTCTCACCCTGTCACTTTCACCCTTCCAGTCATTTCCCCCACTCTTCTCACTCTGTCACTTTCACACTTCCAGTCATTTCCCCCACTCTTCTCACCCTGTCACTTTCACCCTTCCACAGTCATTTCCCCCACTCTTCTCACCCTGTCACTTTCACCCTTCCAGTCATTTCCCCCACTCTTCTCACCCAGTCACTTTCACCCTTCCAGTCATTTCCCCCACTCTTCTCACCCAGTCACTTTCACCCTTCCACAGTCATTTCCCCCACTCTTCTCACCCAGTCACTTTCACCCTTCCACAGTCATTTCCCCCACTCTTCTCACCCAGTCACTTTCACCCTTCCACAGTCATTTACCCCACTCTTCTCACCCAGTCACTTTCACCCTTCCACAGTCATTTCCTCCACTCTTCTCACCCAGTCACTTTCACCCTTCCACAGTCATTTCCCCCACTCTTCTCACTCTGTCACTTTCACCCTTCTACAGTCATTTCCCCCACTCTTCTCACCCAGTCACTTTCACCCTTCCACAGTCATTTCCCCCACTCCTCTCACCCTGTCACTTTCACCCTTCCAGTCATTTCCCCCACTCTTCTAACCCAGTCACTTTCACCCTTCCACAGTCATTTGCCCCACTCTTCTCACTCTGTCACTTTCACCCTTCCACAGTCATTTCCCCCATTCTTCTCACCCTGTCACTTTCACCCTTCCACAGTCATTTCCCCCACTCTTCTCACCCAGTCACTTTCACCCTTCCACAGTCATTTCCCCCACTCTTCTCACCCATTCACTTTCACCCTTCCACAGTCATTTCCCCCACTCTTCTCACTCTGTCACTTTCACCCTTCCACAGTCATTTCCCCCACTCTTCTCACCCAGTCACTTTCACCTTTCCACAGTCATTTCCCCCACTCTTCTCACCCTGTCACTTTCACCCTTCCACAGTCATTTCCCCCACTCTTCTCACCGTCACTTTCACCCTTCCACAGTCATTTCCCCCACTCTTCTCACCCTGTCACTTTCACCCTTCCAGTGATTTCCCCCACTCTTCTCCCCCTGTCACTTTCACCCTTCCAGTGATTTCCCCCACTCTTCTCACCCTGTCACTTTCACCCTTCCACAGTCATTTCCCCCACTCTTCTCACCCAGTCACTTTCACCCTTCCACAGTCATTTCCCCCACTCTTCTCACCCTGTCACTTTCACCCTTCCAGTGATTTCCCCCACTCTTCTCACCCTGTCACTTTCACCCTTGCAGTGATTTCCCCCACTCTTTTCACCCTGTCACTTTCACCCTTCCACAGTCATTTCCCCCACTCTTCTCACCCAGTCACTTTCACCCTTCCACAGTCATTTCCCCCACTCTTCTCACCCTGTCACTTTCACCCTTCCACAGTCATTTCCCCCACTCTTCTCACCCTGTCACTTTCACCCTTCCACAGTCATTTCCCCCACTCTTCTCACCCAGTCACTTTCACCCTTCCACAGTCATTTCCCCCACTCTTCTCATCCTGTCACTTTCACCCTTCCACAGTCATTTCCCCCACTCTTCTCATCCTGTCACTTTCACCCTTCCACAGTCATTTCCCCCACTCTTCTCATCCTGTCACTTTCACCCTTCCACAGTCATTTCCCCCACTCTTCTCACCCTGTCACTTTCACCCTTCCACAGTCATTTCCCCCACTCTTCTCACCCAGTCACTTTCACCCTTCCAGTCATTTCCCCCACTCTTCTCACCCAGTCACTTTCACCCTTCCAGTCATTTCCCCCACTCTTCTCATCCTGTCACTTTCACCCTTCCACAGTCATTTTTCCCACTCTTCTTATCCTGTCACTTTCACCCTTCCACAGTCATTTCCCCCACTCTTCTCACCCTGTCACTTTCACCCTTCCAGTCATTTCCCCCACTCTTCTCACCCAGTCACTTTCACCCTTCCAGTCATTTCCCCCACTCTTCTCATCCAGTCACTTTCACCCTTCCACATTCATTTCCCCCACTCTTCTCATCCTGTCACTTTCACCCTTCCACAGTCATTTCCCCCACTCTTCTCACCCTGTCACTTTCACCCTTCCACAGTCATTTCCCCCACTCTTCTCACCCTGTCACTTTCACCCTTCCACAGTCATTTCCCCCACTCTTCTCACCCTGTCACTTTCACCCTTCCACAGTCATTTCCCCCACTCTTCTCACCCTGTCACTTTCACCCTTCCACAGTCATTTCCCCCACTCTTCTCACCCTGTCACTTTCACCCTTCCACAGTCATTTCCCCCACTCTTGTCATCCTGTCACTTTCACCCTTCCACAGTCATTTCCCCCACTCTTCTCATCCTGTCACTTTCACCCTTCCACAGTCATTTCCCCCACTCTTCTCATCCTGTCACTTTCACCCTTCCACAGTCATTTCCCCCACTCTTCTCACCCTGTCACTTTCACCCTTCCACAGTCATTTCCCCCACTCTTCTCACCCAGTCACTTTCACCCTTCCACAGTCATTTCCCCCACTCTTCTCATCCTGTCACTTTCACCCTTCCACAGTCATTTCCCCCACTCTTCTCACCCTGTCACTTTCACCCTTCCACAGTCATTTCCCCCACTCTTCTCACCCAGTCACTTTCACCCTTCCACAGTCATTTCCCCCACTCTTCTCATCCTGTCACTTTCACCCTTCCACAGTCATTTCCCCCACTCTTCTCATCCTGTCACTTTCACCCTTCCACAGTCATTTTCCCCACTCTTCTCATCCTGTCACTTTCACCCTTCCACAGTCATTTCCCCCACTCTTCTCATCCTGTCACTTTCACCCTTCCACAGTCATTTCCCCCACTCTTCTCACCCTGTCACTTTCACCCTTCCACAGTCATTTCCCCCACTCTTCTCACCCAGTCGCTTTCACCCTTCCAGTCATTTCCCCCACTCTTCTCACCCTGTCACTTTCACCCTTCCAGTCATTTCCCCCACTCTTCTCACCCAGTCACTTTCACCCTTCCAGTCATTTCCCCCACTCTTCTCATCCTGTCACTTTCACCCTTCCACAGTCATTTTTCCCACTCTTCTCACCCTGTCACTTTCACCCTTCCACAGTCATTTCCCCCACTCTTCTCACCCAGTCGCTTTCACCCTTCCAGTCATTTCCCCCACTCTTCTCACCCTGTCACTTTCACCCTTCCAGTCATTTCCCCCACTCTTCTCACCCAGTCACTTTCACCCTTCCAGTCATTTCCCCCACTCTTCTCATCCTGTCACTTTCACCCTTCCACAGTCATTTTTCCCACTCTTCTCATCCTGTCACTTTCACCCTTCCAGTCATTTCCCCCACTCTTCTCACCCTGTCACTTTCACCCTTCCAGTCATTTCCCCACTCTTCTCACCCTGTCACTTTCACCCTTCCAGTCATTTCCCCCACTCTTCTCACCCTGTCACTTTCACCGTTCCAGTCATTTCCCCCACTCTTCTCACCCAGTCACTTTCACCCTTCCAGTCATTTCCCCCACTCTTCTCACCCTGTCACTTTCACCCTTCCAGTCATTTCCCCCACTCTTCTCACCCTGTCACTTTCACCCTTCCACAGTCATTTCCCCCACTCTTCTCACCCAGTCACTTTCACCCTTCCAGTCATTTCCCCCACTCTTCTCACCCTGTCACTTTCACCCTTCCAGTCATTTCCCCCACTCTTCTCACCCTGTCACTTTCACCCTTCCACAGTCATTTCCCCCACTCCTCTCACCCAGTCACTTTCACCCTTCCAGTCATTTCCCCCACTCTTCTCACCCTGTCACTTTCACCCTTCCAGTCATTTCCCCCACTCTTCTCACTCTGTCACTTTCACCCTTCCACAGTCATTTCCCCCACTCTTCTCACCCAGTCACTTTCACCCTTCCAGTCATTTCCCCCACTCCTCTCACCCTGTCACTTTCACCCTTCCAGTCATTTCCCCCACTCTTCTCACCCAGTCACTTTCACCCTTCCAGTCATTTCCCCCACTCTTCTCACTCTGTCACTTTCACCCTTCCACAGTCATTTCCCCCACTCTTCTCACCCTGTCACTTTCACCCTTCCACAGTCATTTCCCCCACTCTTCTCACCCAGTCTCTTTCACCCTTCCACAGTCATTTCCCCCACTCTTCTCACCCTGTCACTTTCACCTTTCCACAGTCATTTCCCCCACTCCTCTCACCCAGTCACTTTCACCCTTCCACAGTCATTTCCCCCACTCTTCTCACCCTGTCACTTTCACCCTTCCACAGTCATTTCCCCCACTCTTCTCACCGTCACTTTCACCCTTCCACAGTCATTTCCCCCACTCTTCTCACCCTGTCACTTTCACCCTTCCAGTGATTTCCCCCACTCTTCTCACCCTGTCACTTTCACCCTTGCAGTGATTTCCCCCACTCTTCTCACCCTGTCACTTTCACCCTTCCACAGTCATTTCCCCCACTCTTCTCACCCAGTCACTTTCACCCTTCCACAGTCATTTCCCCCACTCTTCTCACCCTGTCACTTTCACCCTTCCACAGTCATTTCCCCCACTCTTCTCACCCTGTCACTTTCACCTTTCCACAGTCATTTCCCCCACTCTTCTCACCCAGTCACTTTCACCCTTCCAGTCATTTCCCCCACTCTTCTCACCCAGTCACTTTCACCCTTCCAGTCATTTCCCCCACTCTTCTCACCCAGTCACTTTCACCCTTCCAGTCATTTCCCCCACTCTTCTCATCCTGTCACTTTCACCCTTCCACAGTCATTTTTCCCACTCTTCTCATCCTGTCACTTTCACCCTTCCACAGTCATTTCCCCCACTCTTCTCACCCTGTCACTTTCACCCTTCCAGTCATTTCCCCCACTCTTCTCACCCTGTCACTTTCACCCTTCCAGTCATTTCCCCACTCTTCTCACCCTGTCACTTTCACCCTTCCAGTCATTTCCCCCACTCTTCTCATCCTGTCACTTTCACCCTTCCAGTCATTTCCCCCACTCTTCTCACCCTGTCACTTTCACCCTTCCAGTCATTTCCCCCACTCTTCTCACCCTGTCAATTTCACCCTTCCAGTCATTTCCCCCACTCTTCTCACTCTGTCACTTTCACCCTTCCAGTCATTTCCCCCACTCTTCTCATCCTGTCACTTTCACCCTTCCAGTCATTTCCCCCACTCTTCTCACCCAGTCACTTTCACCCTTCCAGTCATTTCCCCACTCTTCTCACCCTGTCACTTTCACCCTTCCAGTCATTTCCCCCACTCTTCTCACCCAGTCACTTTCACCCTTCCAGTCATTTCCCCCACTCTTCTCACCCAGTCACTTTCACCCTTCCAGTCATTTCCCCCACTCTTCTCACCCAGTCACTTTCACCCTTCCAGTCATTTCCCCCACTCTTCTCACCCAGTCACTTTCACCCTTCCAGTCATTTCCCCCACTCTTCTCACCCTGTCACTTTCACCCTTCCAGTCATTTCCCCCACTCTTCTCACCCTGTCACTTTCACCCTTCCAGTCATTTCCCCCACTCTTCTCACTCTGTCACTTTCACACTTCCAGTCATTTCCCCCACTCTTCTCACCCTGTCACTTTCACCCTTCCACAGTCATTTCCCCCACTCTTCTCACCCAGTCACTTTCACCCTTCCAGTCATTTCCCCCACTCTTCTCACTCTGTCACTTTCACCCTTCCACAGTCATTTCCCCCACTCTTCTCACCCTGACACTTTCACCCTTCCAGTCATTTCCCCCACTCTTCTCACCCTGTCACTTTCACCCTTCCAGTCATTTCCCCCACTCTTCTCACTCTGTCACTTTCACCCTTCCAGTCATTTCCCCCACTCTTCTCACCCTGTCACTTTCACCCTTCCACAGTCATTTCCCCCACTCTTCTCACCCTGTCACTTTCACCCTTCCAGTCATTTCCCCCACTCTTCTCACTCTGTCACTTTCACCCTTCCACAGTCATTTCCCCCACTCTTCTCACCCTGTCACTTTCACCCTTCCACAGTCATTTCCCCCACTCTTCTCACCCTGTCACTTTCACCCTTCCAGTCATTTCCCCCACTCTTCTCACTCTGTCACTTTCACCCTTCCAGTCATTTCCCCCACTCTTCTCACCCTGTCACTTTCACCCTTCCAGTCATTTCCCCCACTCTTCTCACCCTGTCACTTTCACCCTTCCAGTCATTTCCCCCACTCTTCTCACCCTGTCACTTTCACCCTTCCACAGTCATTTCCCCCACTCTTCTCACCCTGTCACTTTCACCCTTCCAGTCATTTCCCCCACTCTTCTCATCCTGTCACTTTCACCCTTCCAGTCATTTCCCCCACTCTTCTCACCCTGTCACTTTCACCCTTCCACAGTCATTTCCCCCACTCTTCTCACCCTGTCACTTTCACCCTTCCACAGTCATTTCCCCCACTCTTCTCACCCAGTCACTTTCTCCCTTCCAGTCATTTCCCCCACTCTTCTCACCCTGTCACTTTCACCCTTCGACAGTCATTTCCCCCACTCTTCTCACCCAGTCACTTTCACCCTTCCAGTCATTTCCCCCACTCCTCTCACCCTGTCACTTTCACCCTTCCAGTCATTTCCCCCACTCTTCTCACCCTGTCACTTTCACCCTTCCAGTCATTTCCCCCACTCTTCTCACCCAGTCACTTTCACCCTTCCAATCATTTCCCCCACTCTTCTCACTCTGTCACTTTCACCCTTCCACAGTCATTTCCCCCACTCTTCTCACCCTGTCACTTTCACCCTTCCACAGTCATTTCCCCCACTCTTCTCACCCAGTCACTTTCACCCTTCCACAGTCATTTCCCCCACTCTTCTCACCCTGTCACTTTCACCCTTCCACAGTCATTTCCCCCACTCCTCTCACCCAGTCACTTTCACCCTTCCACAGTCATTTCCCCCACTCTTCTCACCCTGTCACTTTCACCCTTCCACAGTCATTTCCCCCACTCTTCTCACCCTGTCACTTTCACCCTTCCACAGTCATTTCCCCCACTCCTCTCACCCAGTCACTTTCACCCTTCCACAGTCATTTCCCCCACTCTTCTCACCGTCACTTTCACCCTTCCACAGTCATTTCCCCCACTCTTCTCACCCTGTCACTTTCACCCTTCCAGTGATTTCCCCCACTCTTCTCCCCCTGTCACTTTCACCCTTCCAGTGATTTCCCCCACTCTTCTCACCCTGTCACTTTCACCCTTCCACAGTCATTTCCCCCACTCTTCTCACCCAGTCACTTTCACCCTTCCACAGTCATTTCCCCCACTCTTCTCACCCAGTCACTTTCACCCTTCCAGTCATTTCCCCCACTCTTCTCACCCTGTCACTTTCACCCTTCCACAGTCATTTCCCCCACTCTTCTCACCCAGTCACTTTCACCCTTCCACAGTCATTTCCCCCACTCTTCTCACCCTGTCACTTTCACCCTTCCACAGTCATTTCCCCCACTCTTCTCACCCAGTCACTTTCACCCTTCCACAGTCATTTCCCCCACTCTTCTCACCCTGTCACTTTCACCCTTCCAGTCATTTCCCCCACTCTTCTCACCCAGTCACTTTCACCCTTCCAGTCATTTCCCCCACTCTTCTCACCCTGTCACTTTCACCCTTCCACAGTCATTTCCCCCACTCTTCTCACCCAGTCACTTTCGCCCTTCCACAGTCATTTCCCCCACTCTTCTCACCCTGTCACTTTCACCCTTCCACAGTCATTTCCCCCACTCTTCTCACCCTGTCACTTTCACCCTTCCACAGTCATTTCCCCCACTCTTCTCACCCAGTCACTTTCACCCTTCCACAGTCATTTCCCCCACTCTTCTCACCCTGTCACTTTCACCCTTCCACAGTCATTTCCCCCACTCCTCTCACTCTGTCACTTTCACCCTTCCAGGGTCATTTCCCCCACTCTTCTCACCCAGTCACTTTCACCCTTCCACAGTCATTTCCCCCACTTCTCTCACCCAGTCACTTTCACCCTTCCACAGTCATTTCCCCCACTCTTCTCACCCAGTCACTTTCACCCTTCCACAGTCATTTCCCCCACTCTTCTCACCCAGTCACTTTCACCCTTCCACAGTCATTTCCCCCGCTCTTCTCACTCTATCACTTTCACCCTTCCACAGTCATTTCCCCCACTCTTCTCACCCAGTCACTTTCACCCTTCCACAGTCATTTCCCCCGCTCTTCTCACTCTGTCACTTTCACCCTTCCACAGTCATTTCCCCCACTCTTCTCACCCAGTCACTTTCACCCTTCCACAGTCATTTCCCCCACTCTTCTCACCCAGTCACTTTCACCCTTCCACAGTCATTTCCCACGCTCTTCTCACCCAGTCACTTTCACCCTTCCACAGTCATTTCCCCCACTCTTCTCACCCTGTCACTTTCACCCTTCCACAGTCATTTCCCCCACTCCTCTCACTCTGTCACTTTCACCCTTCCACAGTCATTTCCCCCACTCTTCTCACCCAGTCACTTTCACCCTTCCACCGTCATTTCCCCCACTCTTCTCACCCTGTCACTTTCACCCTTCCACAGTCATTTCCCCCACTCTTCTCACCCTGTCACTTTCACCCTTCCACAGTCATTTTCCCCACTCTTCTCACCCTGTCACTTTCACCCTTCCACAGTCATTTCCCCCACTCCTCTCACTCTGTCACTTTCACCCTTCCACAGTCATTTCCCCCACTCTTCTCACCCTGTCATTTTCACCCTTCCACAGTCATTTCCCCCACTCCTCTCACTCTGTCACTTTCACCCTTCCACAGTCATTTCCCCCACTCTTCTCACCCTGTCACTTTCACCCTTCCACAGTCATTTCCCCCACTCTTCTCACCCTGTCACTTTCACCCTTCCACAGTCATTTCCCCCACTCTTCTCACTCTGTCACTTTCACCCTTCCTCAGTTATTTCCCCCACTCCTCTCACTCTGTCACTTTCACCCTTCCACAGTCATTTCCCCCACTCCTCTCACTCTGTCACTTTCACCCTTCCACAGTCATTTCCCCCACTCTTCTCACTCTGTCACTTTCACCCTTCCTCAGTCATTTCCCCCACTCCTCTCACTCTGTCACTTTCACCCTTCCACAGTCATTTCCCCCACTCCTCTCACTCTGTCACTTTCACCCTTCCACAGTCATTTCCCCCACTCTTCTCACCCAGTCACTTTCACCCTTCCACAGTCATTTCCCCCACTCTTCTCACCCAGTCACTTTCACCCTTCCACAGTCATTTCCCCCACTCTTCTCACCCAGTCACTTTCACCCTTCCACAGTCATTTCCCCCACTCTTCTCACCCAGTCACTTTCACCCTTCCACAGTCATTTCCCCCACTCTTCTCACCCTCTCACTTTCACCCTTCCACAGTCATTTCCCCCACTCCTCTCACTCTGTCACTTTCACCCTTCCACAGTCATTTCCCCCACTCTTCTCACCCAGTCACTTTCACCCTTCCACAGTCATTTCCCCCACTCTTCTCACCCTGTCACTTTCACCCTTCCACAGTCATTTCCCCCACTCTTCTCACCCAGTCACTTTCACCCTTCCACAGTCATTTCCCCCACTCTTCTCACCCTGTCACTTTCACCCTTCCACAGTCATTTCCCCCACTCCTCTCACTGTGTCACTTTCACCCTTCCACAGTCATTTCCCCCACTCTTCTCACTCTGACACTTTCACCCTTCCTCAGTCATTTCCCCCACTCCTCTCACTCTGTCACTTTCACCCTTCCACAGTCATTTCCCCCACTCCTCTCACTCTGTCACTTTCACCCTTCCACAGTCATTTCCCCCACTCCTCTCACTCTGTCACTTTCACCCTTCCTCATCAACATTGTCATTAATCTATAATTTTTCAGCGATAATAAATGTAATTACTTTAATTTACACACCAGATAAAATTAAACATTTCAGAGCTTATAAGGTTTAGTTAGTATTTTATTACTGTAATAAGATGTAGTTAGTATTTTATTACTGTAATAAGATATAGTCAGTGTAATTTGAACTTAAAATCATCATTGTCATTTTAATGTCCGCTTTTCCTGCTAAGAAGAGTTGAACTTGAAATCATCACTACTGTATAACGCCTATTTTCCATGCTAGCATGGGTTAGACAGGTTGTCCTGTTTGAGGCTAGTTGGGTCAGGTGACCATGTCTTGTTCATACAGAGCTGTTTCTGGCTAGGTTTCTACAAATGGATGCCTTTCTTAATGCCAACCACATTTACAGTGTTTGCTGGGTGCTTTTTGTTGTGACACCTACATAACCAGTTTACAGTGTGGACTGGGGGCTTCTTGTCGAGAGACTAAGTACTACAGAGCAATTTGTTCAACACTTTAATGTTTCTACCCTATTTGTCATGAAATATTAAGAATTAAAAACAACATATTTTCTTCTTCTAATTCTAGCAATGGCAGCCTTTGCCAATATGAATTCCATTCTATTGTTTGATTCTGCTGAAAATTTAAAATCTGATGCTGACAAATCCACAGACTTTATTGAATCAACTCAAGATTCCGGATGGTCAAATGGTGCTCTTGATCCATTTGATATGCGTAAGTCTAGCTCACTTCTTAATAATGAAAAATGATAATAATGAAATTTTGTGTAGAGTGCTCAGCTGCACTACAACTCATCAAAGGTGCATGTATAGTACATAGAATAATGATATACATGTGTGCGTGTGTACAATTATGTTGATGTTATCATGTCTGTTGCAGTAATACAAGAAAATCTGCTTCTCTTTCTAATATCATCATCATCATCATCACCGTTTAACGTTCATTTTTCCACACTAGCATGGGTTAGACGAGTTGTCCTGTTGTGAGAAATGCCTGGTCGGGTGACCATGTCTTGCTCATACAGAACTGAGTTTGCCTTGGTTTCAGTCGGATGCCCTTCTTATCATGCATATATATATATATATATATTGGTGTTAGGAAGAGCATCCAGCTGTAGAAACCAAGCAAAACACAGTCCTCTGACCTGGCTTGTCTCACAACGGGACAGTTTGACTAACCCATGCTGGCATGGAAAATGGATGTTAAATGAAGATGATGATGATATCATCATCATTATCTCCATTTAACATCTATTTTCATTAGATGTTATGAGGCTAAACAGGTCGAGTGACCATGTCTTGCTCATATGTTTGGATTACCTTCCTATGTCAACCATTTCACAGCATGTACAGAAGGGCTTTTTTGGTGACACCAGGACAACCACTGTTCTCTGGATTTTACTATCAACCACTGTTCTCTGGATTTTACCATCATTTCTTTGTATTCCCGTAATGTTCATTTAATTTGATTTTGTTCAACATTATTAAATCTTAGTGATGGTGGATTGGCAGTATCGGTAGAGGGTCGGACACCATGCTTTGACGCATTGAGTTACGGCCCTTGCCATTCTGAGTTCAAATCTCGCCGAGGTTAACTTTGCCTTTCATCCTTACAGAGTCGATAAAATAAAGTACCAGTAATACACTGGGTAATTGCTGGCCTTGTGCCAAAAGTAGCAACAATTATTAAATGTTAGTGATGGTGGCAGCAGCAGTTCTTTCTCTTCCTCCTCCACTGTATTTGATCCCTCTCAATTCCACATCCATTGAATCATGCAAACTTCATTTCTTTCCAATCTTCACAAGTCCTCTGCACATAGCACCCAGGCCTCACTATCATGCAACATTGCTTATATATATATTCATTTTATTAAGGCTAAATAGTGAGTCTTGTTACTCTGGAGTTTTGCCTGTGCAAAACTCCAGCTTTCTAACAACAAAGTTATTCTACTAAATTCCTCCAAATTTTGTTAGAAAATATAGGCAGTATATTTAATCAGAAGTATTGATGAAAGGCTTAAACAAATGTCATCATCATCATCATTGTTTTACGTCTGTTTTTCCACCTTTACATGGGTCAGATGGGTTCTTTTCAGCACAGCATCTCTCCACTCAATGCCTTTCTTCATAATTTCCTCTGTGCGTCTCAGCAATTTGAAGTCAGTTCTCACCACCTCTGCCCAGGTCTTTCTCAGTATATTTCTACTGCAGCTTCCATCCTCTGGCATTTTCTGGCCCCTCTTCACTCATCAGTCATCATACATACACGTTACATGTCCATACCAATGCAGTCATCTCTCCTGCACACCACCTCAGATTCCTCTTAAACCCAGTTTCTCCCTCAGTTCATCCAAGCTTTGCCTCTCTCTCACATTTACATAGTGCATCCAACGAATGCTTCATTTCTCTCCATGTATTTCTTATAATTTATCTGTGATCTTCCTAACACTTATGGTCTGCTTCTTATTCTATCTCTCTCTCTTTTTTTTTTTTTTTTTTTTTTTTAGAACCATTTGAAACCTGTCTTTTACATGAGTCTATGACTCAACCTCCCCCACCAGCACCAGAAGAAAGTATGCAAGCAGCAATGATTAGCAAAGATGAGATTCCTGCAGTTCTTGCTCCAGTTTATGAAGAATGGTACCATGGGCCTTTGAATAGAAAAGAGGTGGGTTTAAATTAATCATATGCATGACTGTGAGGTGGAAGCATGGTTGTATGATTAAGAAATTTGCTCATAATTTTGGTCTCAATCCTACTGTATGGCACTTTGGGGCTGTCTGGGCTAACCAATTAACTTTGTCATTGCCTTCGTGTAACCGTCCATTTTGCATTGTTTAGCCTACCTACATATATCATAATTTTGTTGTTTTTTGTTTGTTTTCCACAGGCTGAGTTGTTACTGGAACATGAAGGAGACTTCTTAGTGAGGGAAAGTACCACAACACAAGGTCAGTTTGTCTTGAGTGGGAGACATTCTGCTGGTGTAAAGCATTTATTACTCATTGACCCTGAGGGTGTGGTAAGTGTTTACTTCTCACATGACTAACCATCATCATCATCATCGTTTACCGTCCATCTTCCACGCTAGCATGGGTTAGATGGTTTTGTTCCATTTGATGCGGGAATAGTCGGGAGACCGTCTCTTGCTCGTACGGAAGTGTCTCTGGCAGGTTTTTTACAGCTGGATGCCCTTCCTAACAGCAACCACATTTATGGTGTGGACTGGGAGCCTTTTCACCATGTCTCCTACACGACCACCTTACAATGTGGACTGTTGTGTCATCGACACAGTGGACAAAACAGGAAAGGGAGGATGGGGTAGAGTGTGGCGGTGGGGTGTACATTGGGTTAAGAGGTGCCTACTGACTGTAGGTTTGTATGTAATGACAGTTGGGTCTTCTGTACAACTGCATGGCACCAAAGATCTCGATCCAGTGACATTGTCTTAGAGAGATGTAAGTGAGCAAGGTCAGTTTTTATCACCTTGTCCCAGGTTTTTCTTGGTCTACCCACTCCGTAGCTTCTATCAATTTTGATCACTCTGCACTTTTTTATACAGCTGTTGTCCTTCATACACATCACATGTCCATACCAACGCAATCTCCTTTCCAGAACACATTTGATACCTCTTATGCTTAGTCTCTCTCCCAATTAGTTTATGCTTCGCCATTCACGTACATTACTATTACACATCTATCAAAGCATGCAAGCTTCATTTCTTTCTAACCTACGCAAGTCTTCAGCACACAATGCCCAGATCTCACTACTATGTAATATTGCCATTCATATACAAAAATCATACAATCTGTCTTTCACTTTTAGAGAAAAACCTCTTGAGGTATTAGCTCTCATATATTATTATACAGCAAGTATCGGTAGAGGGTCAGACGCCATGCTTTACAGCATAGTGTTACAGCCCTTAACAGTCTAAGTTCAAATCCCACCGAGGTTAACTTTGCCTTTCATCGTTACGGAGTTGATAAAATAAAGTACCAGTAATGCACTGGATTAATTGCTGGCCCTGTGCCAAAAGTAGAAACAATTATTATACAGCAAAACAGTGGATTGGCAGAATCATTAGTCTATTGCATAGTTTGTTCCAGCTCAAATCCCACCATAGTCAACTTTGCCTTTCATCCTTCTGAGGTCAGTTTAATCAATTTTCCCTCCATTGTCTCTAATTGTTGGACTTGTGCCTATTATTATTACTCAATTACTCAAAATAGAGCGGTGGATTGGCAGTATCGGTAGAGGGTCGGACGCCATGCTTTGACGCATAGAGTTACGGCCCTTGCCATTCTGAATACAAATCCCGCCGAGGTTAACTTTGCCTTTCATCCTTACGGGGTCAATAAAATAAAGTACCAGTAATACACTAGGTAATTGCTGGCCTTGTGCCAAAAGTAGAAACAATTATTATTACTCAATTTGTTTTGACGTGCTGCTTTGCTCACTAGTTACAACTTTGTTTTTATATCATTCTGTGCATACGAGGCACAAGATTCCAAGGAACTAGCTGCTCCTTTCTCTTTTGTTTTTCTTACCCCTCAAGACAACGTCATAGAAGTGCTGCTTTGAATAACCATCTTCTAATTGGTGGCAGCCATCTGGGTTTTAATGGAGGCACATGGACCTCCTAATCCAAACACATCCACAGACATGGCTTGAATACTTGCAACAAAGTGCCCCACACTATCCACTGCACCACTCCTTTCCACCCAGAACATTAGCCCTTTGAACTCCCTCATTGCTCATATCATTCCAAAAGGAGTGGACCTGCAACAGTTTGAAACCTGTGATTACTTTAAACTTTTTTTTCCTTTATAACTGTTTATGTTTATATTTTGTGATGAAATTGTTCTCCTGTTATACTTCAACCCTTCTTTATTCTCTTTCAGGTTCGTACAAAGGATTGTAAATTTGACAGTATTAGTCATCTTGTAAATTATCACAAGGATAACCATTTTCCAATTTTAACACAAGGCACAGAACTTCATCTCTTTGAACCAGTTGTTTGTAATAAATGACAAAAACAATTAAAAAAATATTTACAGAACAATGTCAAGATTTTATCCACTCAGACTTGAATTCTGTGCCCAGAGAATAAACCTATTTGCTTTCTGAACTACAGATACAAATGTGATAAAACAAAACACATACATATACATATACAAGGGATAGAAGAATAGTTGCTCATAGCTTTCTGCACAAGCTAAAGTACCATCGATCTGTCAACACTGCTAAATTGTCTTCTCTCTACAATCAACAATCAAGCTCCATACAAAAGGGCTAGAACAAATTTGGGAAAGATATATTATTTAATTTTATTTTATTATATTATTTTCCTTCATTTAAATTTGGCCAAGTAATCAGTTTGATAAAAATTCATTTTATTACCAAAATTATCACCTGAAATATGTGCTTAAATATTTCCTCCTTGAGAGAAACTGAAATTTTAAAAAAATACTCATAGATGGATGGATGGATGGTTAGTAGAGCTTTGTGTGTGTGTGTAGATGGGTGGGATTTGTGTATGAATGTGTATGTGTAGATGAGTCATCTGTTGGGCTTTATGTATGTATGAATGCATGTGTAGATGGTTGGGCTTTGTGTGACTGAATGAATGAATGTGAAAATGGGTGGTTGATTGGGTTTTATGAATGAATGAATGCATGTATGTAGATGGGTGGTTGGATGAGCTTTGTGTGTGTGAATGAATAAAAGTGTAGATGTATGGTTGGGTTGGCCTTGTGTGTGAATGAATGAATGTGTGTAGATGGATGGTAAGTGAGATTTAAGTAAGTATGGATGGATTTGTAAATTTTGTATAGTGTGTTAATTTTGCAAAATATATATATATACAGATATGTAAAATCCTGACTGGGGTACCGAGCGGTTTCAGCTTGTGTGTTCGGCAGAAACTGCTTGGCACCACAGTCTGGAGTTTACATATCTCTATACCAACTCTGCATCTCCCCATGTATTGAGTACTCCCATGATTAGTGGTCTTCTCGGTCTCAGCATCGCAGACTCTATACATACACACACACACATATATATATATATATATATACACACACATAAATATTTCTAATGAGTCAAGTCCAAACATTTGTGTAGTTATTTACTATACAAACAGAACCACATTAGCATATATTATTTGTTATGGTATTTTTAATTAAGTCAAATTAATTTTGGGCATCCATGTCTTGATTATATTAATCAAGATGTTTGTTTATTTTTAGTATTGAGTGGTACTGCCTTAGTCCATTCATTCCTCTCCACAGAACTATCATTAATATATTGAATTGGCAGAATCTGTAGAGCGTCGGACAACATGCTTGGTGGCATAGTGTTACGGCCCTTTGCATTCTGAGTTCAAATCCCAAGTTTAACTTTGCTTTTCATCTTTATGGGGGGTCGATAAAATAAAGCACCAATAATGCACTGGGATCGATTTAATTGACTTTTCCCTCTCCCAGAAATGTTGGCCTTGTGCCTAAATCAGAAACCATTATTATCATCAACTTCTTTTTAAATCCTTCAGATGTTTTTAACAGAGCTTTTTTTTTCTTTTAAAGTAATGCTTTTATAACTGAAAATACTCTTTGCAATGCTAATTAATTATGTTTGCAGAAAGTACTCGTTTAATTTTAACCATCTCCCAAGAAACAATTCAACAGTATTTAAACTTTAGACTACCCAGTCACTCTACTACCATTCTACCATTCACAATTAAAAGAATAATTTATACTGCTGACACCAATATTTTTTGTTTGGACAGGAATACTCTATATTATTTCTATAGAAGCAGAGTTTATTACCAACTTTGTTTTCTTGGTTATTTTCGTTTTTTTTTTATTTTTAAGCTGGAGGAAATTCAAAGTAAAAGGACTCAGAGATCTGTATTTAACCCTTTTGGTATCAAACTGCCTGAAACCTCCCCTGGTTCTACAATATTAAAATGTTTATATTTATCTAAAAACTTTTCATCATAATTTTATAAAGAACCTTTGTTTAGTTATGTTCGAAACATGAAACCAGCCTTGGTTCTACAATACTAAGCTGTTTATATTAAAATATTTATATTTATCTAAAAACCTTCCATCATACTTTTATGTAAGAGACATTGTTATGTTCTGGATACCGGGTTAATAATAAAAAAAATAGTTATATTATTAAACTCCTTCCAAATTCTTGATTATTTAAAAAATTATTGAAAATCATAGGCAGTGTCTTTCATTAGAAATATGGTAACAAAAGGGTTTGAAAAAATGCCACCCCCACCACAAATATCTCCCCTTCCAAATTATTCTGTGCCTAACAGTAATTCAAATGTTTGTTAATACAACATTCACTATAACCTTGTCTTTCTTTCCCCCTTTCCATTGTCATCCAAGTAAACTAGATGGCATGGGTTTATTATTTTGACCTAATTCTCTCAAGTTCTGCTACTTTTATTCTGTTACCTGTAAGTACATCATACACACTACATACCTGTAATCTATACATATATGTATTTAGCACTGATTACTAAAATACTCTAACTTCAGGCTGTCCAAACACTTGTCAGTCACTTCTCAACAGAGAGGGGGGGGGGGTGACCCCCTCTCTCCCTTAAATACTATAAAGACTGTGGAAACTTGTGATAGACTATGCTCGAAATAAAGTATGTTTTATTGATTTTTTAAAAATATTATTTTTGAATATTTTTTTAAATATATGAACCCAACATCAGATGTTTAAACTAAAAATTTGGTGTATATACCTCTTTAAATGAAATTATGGCAGCATACACACTCCTTTAATGACATTAAGGCAGCATACACACTCCTTTAATGACATTAAGGCAGCATACACACTCCTTTAATGACATTAGCCCCAGTGGTCAATAAAATATCATGATGTTCATCAAATTGGTTTAATTTTTTACAGTAAATTGTTTGCTATCTTATTTCTACTACTATTACTAACAACAACCATAGTTCTTTACTAAGGGAGACTCTACATGGTATGCTGGTTTGCTAGAAATTCCAGCCAAATCTTTAAATCACACCATACTGTCTTAACCCTTTAGCATTTACATGCGATGCTGCATGGCAGTGAGACATGGGCAGCAACTGCAGAGGATATGCGACTGCTGGAGAGAAATGAGGCAAACATGCTCCGTTGGATGTGCAATGTCAGTGTACATGAACGACCGAGCATGGATGTGTTGAGAGGGATAAGTTGTAGTGTGCGGGAGAGACGACTGTGATGGTATGGACATGTGATGCGCATGGAGGACGACCGCTGGGTAAAGAAGTGCCAAAAAATGCCAGTTGAAGGAAGACCACAAAAAACATGGGCGGAGGTGGTGAGAGCAGACCTCAGATCGCTGAAGTTCATGGTGGAGATGACGAAGGACCATGACAAGTGGAGAGATGCTGTGCTGAATAGGACCCATCCCACCCTTGCAAGCAGAGAAAAGCGAACGTAAAAATAATGATGATGATTCTATATATACTATTATATTTTCACGGTAAAGGCTTTACCTCACATATCGAATCTATGAGATTTTAATATTTATTTTGAGAACACTACCTTAACATCAGTATAAATGACCAGTTTGAACAGAAAGAAGTGAGAGAATTCTGGCTGGATACGGTCAGTTGAAATAAAATGAAATGTCAGTGTATGTAGGACTACATTATTTAATGTATAAATAAAAAGGTAGGTTGGTTATGGCTGGAATGTCTTCAATAAATAGGTTTTCTGGATCAATACTAACCTGGAGCTAAACAGCAGTAACAATCAAAACCACTACTACTACTACTACATTATCTCTTCCTTACTTTGTTTTTATCACACACACACATAGATGGTAGACTGTTGTCCAGTTTAATACCACCAACTGGTCCTTGAATGCAGAGTTCACTCTGTTGCAAACATTTGGAGTAAGGTCTTTCTCTCTTCTGATCGATTGAAAGCGAATGAGGTTTGGGATCTTATCAGAGTGGGGTGGACGTCGTCAAATTGGACCAAGGAAACTTTTGTTTCCATTGCTGATACTATCTATCGGTTGCAACTCCTTGGCAGAAGGAGCAACATGAAATAAAGTGTCTTACTCAAGAACACAACACATCACCACATCCAAGAATCCAACTTTCTAACCACTAAGCCACATGCCTAGTTTGATATCTTCTTCCATCCTTTCCACCAGTCTGGAAACATTCATGGACATTGCTCTTTCTTTCCTGACTAAATAGTAAAAACAAAATGTAACCACCCAACAGTTTCTTCTTATCATGTTATTCCTTCAAGGCTATGTTAAGATTAACTTATGTTTCTCACCTTATATGCTACCACTTCAATCAGATATTAATGACATTAGTGTTTGTCTATAAATACAAATTGCCCCTGTTGTCATCATTTTATGTCTGTTTTTCATGCCAACATGGATTAGACAGGTTGTCATAGTCTGCAACTAGATGGATACAAGAACCACCCACATCTTGTTTATATATTTTGGCATGGGTTCTATGGTTGGATACCTTTCCTAGTACCAACCACTTTTCAGAGTGTACTTCGTGTATTTTATCATGGTGTCAACACTAGTGAGTATACCTTGAATCATGCAACACAAAGTATTTACTACCTGACATCGGCTCAACTCATTCAAGGCACATGATTAGTGATTTACAATTAAAAACTACAACACAGAAACACATTTTATTGACAGACTTTATTAAACATATGAGCAAACTAATTCCAGGAATTAACTTCCCCGACCAAAAATGTCTATTTTATATCCTCCCTTTCGAGCAAGGGCTAATTTATCCTGCACAAATTCTTCAGCATCAAAGTCAATTCCTGCTTGTATCTTGGTTTGGAGTTTGGCTTGGAAAATCTTTTCTTTTCTCTTCCGACGCTTATGCAACTCTTTACGTCGTACAAATCGCATTCGTTTCCGTAGCTTTTTCAGTCGATGTCTATTCATTTTTCTACGCCTGATTTTCAAAATGTTTTTGGCTTCAATTGCCAAAGGTGATTCAATAATCCACTCATTAAGAAAAGATAAAGGGTCTTCTTTGCTGATGATAGCTGGAGAGTGAAATGGAAGTTGGAACACTCCTTTGTTGGATTTTACAGGACAGTCATATAAAGGTAATGGTGAAATAAGTGGATCAATTGCTGGAGCAGTGGGCAAGACAAGCAGGTTCTGTTTAGTAGAATTTAAAGAAATACCTGAGAGAGGTAGTGGTGACACGATTGTATATCTATTTAATAAGTTGTCTGTTGTGTGCTTTGGCATGCTGCTATATGTATGATTGGTGTGTGATACATCATACAACTTCATATGACCAGGTAAACACTTCTTCCATTGATTTTTACTAATACCTATAAAATAAATATATAAAATAAACTGATTGTTTTGAAAGGTAAAAAACAAAATATTTCTAATAAAAACATGAAAGATAAGTATTTATTAATTTATTTCAAATAAAATTTACTTAACCCTTTTGTTACTTAACATATTTCTAATGAAAAATACTGTCTATATTTTCAAATAATTTGGCAAATAAGAATTTGGAGGAGTTTAGTAATCATTGTTTAATGTCCATTTTCCATGCTAGCATGGGTAGGACGTGCTGTCCCGTTGTGAGACATCCAGGTTGGAGGGCAATGTTTTGCTCACACAGAACTGATTTTGGCTTGGTTTCTACGTCTGGATGCCCTTCCTAATGGCAACCATATTTACAGTGTGTATATAACTAATATACTCATTATTACGCTGATGTTTCGAGAATAATTTAAAGGTTGTTACATGAAATTCTGATTGATGGTTTTTAGATAGACACTACGATAGAAACGGTTGTATGAAAAGGGTTTACCTCTTTAGCATTTACATTACACTATATTTACTAGTATATTTTCATGGTAAAGGCTTTACCTCTCATTATTATCTCACATAATATTGAATCTATGAGATTTTGATATTTATTTTGAGAACAATACCTTAATGTAAGTATGAGTGGTCGGTTACAGTCAGTTTGAACAGAAAGAGGTGAGAGAATTCTGGCTGGACACGGCCAGTTTAAATGCTAAAGGGTTAATAGAAAATAATTTCAATTTCAAGTAAGAATCCAATTATAAAACCTACCTGAAACCATAAGGTTTCTAAAGGCATGACATATTCTTGATAAAGCAGGTGTCATATTTGAAACTCTGCTGCTAGCTTCTGAATCTAAAAAGAGAAGAAACATATAAATATACACAAAATATGAATGGTTGTTAACACAAGTTATCTTCGTTTAAAATTAATTGCTCAAACAATTTCTATGCAAATATCCACAACTTACAGAACCATTGAAACTTTTGTGTGAATACAAATACATATAACTGTTATAAAAATGAATATGATATAAGGAAGAATAGATTCTGAAAAACTTAACATTTCAAAGTATTTAATCATAAACCCTAGAAATAATACAAAGAAATTCTAAAGCCTTCCAAATAACCCTCCAACTTAAAACAGAATCTTCTTCATCCACTTCTTTCTGAGAATATTGTGGGAGCAGAGTCCTCAAACACTCCTTCCAGCAGGTCCTGTCAGAAACAACCGTGTCCAACTGATCCGGCTGGATCCCCAACTGAGACCAGCCAAGCTCATAGATGTTATCCAACCATCTTGCTTGGGGTTTACCCCTGGGTCTCTTGCCAGTTGGTTTTGCCCGTAAAATCTCTCCACCGATTCTTTCCTCAGACATTCTAACTACATGCCCATAGTTTCAGAGAAGTAGCAGCTCTACCTGGAGTGAAACTTTGACCTTCGAGCTACACACTCTATCGACTAAAGTTACTCTTCGGAGGAACTCCATTTCAGCCACTTGTATTCGCAAGGTTTTTTTAAATATCAGAAGTCCTTCCCAATAAGGCAGCAAGTAACCAGCAATACAGCAGGCTCCAAGCAAACATGTAGTTTGTTGAGAATTAGGAGAAAAAAAAGGAATGAGACACTGTTGTTGAAATCAGAAAATGATCAGCTGAAGATTTAAAAGAATTAAGATTACAGCCATCAGGGTTTAGCAGTTATGGGTTATTGAGTAGTCGCCACATTAGCAGGGTGGTAGAATCAGTGGTCGTTAGTTGCCAGTGTGGTAAGTGATAGTATCCTCGTTGGATTATCTTGTTGACATAGACGTGAGGGAAGGTCCCTCGATCTATTTACCATCTATTTACAATATTCCTTTCGTCAGGTCGCCAATTCCAGCAGCATGGATTAAAGATGCCATTGAGACACGAGTAACATAACGATCTCAACAGCAGTAATTAGAGATGAAATGTTTGTTTATTTATATGGTTGAAGTTACAGATAAAAAGAGGTTACAAAAGGGAATGTGCCATTGCGCCGTTAAGCCGGCGAGGCTAGGGGTGCAATATCTCACTGTTACATTATGCGTGTTGCTGGCTCGAAGTTTCTGGTACAAGAGAGAGATTCTTCAAATCTTCACGGGGAATTTCTTCCTCAGGGCGCGTATGGATACATCCTCTTCTACTGGCGCTGATTGGCTGAACTGAGCCAAATCACGCACAGAGAATGTATGTGAGCCCGCGGAATGTAGGTCACTACATCACCTCCAACCAGATTTTCAGCCGAAAATCGATAACGAAGAAACCAAGGACCCACATATTATTAAATCAGCAAGAACAAATGCTGAAAGAGCACATCAGTGAAAAAATAATTGAGCAGAAGGTTGCATGCAAGAACAAAAAATGAGGCGCTACGGGCCGTGTTGGGCCGCTGTGTCAAATGACCAGTTGTTTTGTTGTTTATACGTGACCGCCAAAGGTCTAACAAAAAACGGATAAAGTCTGACATGGGCGAGGTTGCTGTTCTTGCATTAAATGTTAATGGTAAGCGTTGTACCAGTAGCTGTGAACGAAGCTATTATGGTAGTTTACCAGTGCTGGCGAGAAAATGATGGCCCCCAGATGTATTGTCGAATGTGCTGTGGAGCCAGGAAAAAATGGCTGGTTGCTTTGTAAAGAACAAAAGGCAAGTTTAATCTGTAGGTGGGTTGCAGTGTAAATTCCATAATTCGGGCGAATCCACAGAAGTGGCTGAAATATTGACAAGTCCAGTTCAATTTGTTGCTTTCCCAGCGAGTCGGGCAAAAACAACAAGACGGATGGCCGTCATGGACGATCAGTGTGCAACGAGATGCGAAGCTGTTTGAGTTCAGCTGCAATTAGTATTCTCGTGTTGCGGTGACTGTTTGAATCCAGTGGATTAAGCTCTGTGAGCTGCCAGCATCTCAACCAGGTGAAAAGGGACTCGCAGAATATTACGTTTGAAGAACATATACCAAGAACAACATGTTGGTGTGTGATAAAAAAAATGTGTGCATATGCAGGCATGTAAAACAGCAAAGAATGTGAATAAACAAAAACCATGAGCAAGCAAATAGCAAAAGAGCACAAAACAAGTAAATGCATTCTACAAAGAAATATGTGAATGTAACAAACTGATAATTCAAAGTCAATCTAGGGGAGCAGAGAAATTGCTCAATAAGTTAAAAGTTTTTCAAAGTCAAATAGTTCACACATCACTAGTGTACAGACACTAGTTCTATCTGAAAACTGAAAAAGAAGTTTGTTAATGCCGTTAGGGGTTAGATGTATGGTGTTTTTGTGAGATTTCGTGGCCATCTTACCGTCCCGCCACACGGTAGTGTTGCTTATTGTTAAAGTAATGTCAAAGAATCTTCTGTAGAGTAGGAGTCACCAAATATGGCAGTCACGTCTGACGCCATAATGGTGAGAAAACTACTGTCTCAATTTCTCGCGTCCCTGCGGTAACAAGACAGAAGGTATGGTGGTTGCGTCGGTAAAGTTACAAGCCGTTTTGAAATTTCCAATGTGTGGTGGTTGGCGTTGGTAAGGTTATGAAGCTGCCACTCACTGTTCCCTGTATTGGTCAGTGGTTAAACAACGCTGTCGCTGCTGCTGTCATTGTTGTTGTCAAGCGTAGCCATGACATGTCGGTAGCCATCTTGAAATTTTTTCGTGGCGAAAAAGTTTTTGAAATACTGCTAATTTTTCAAAAATCTTAAAAGGAATATTCTGGATTTTCGCAAGTTGCGACGTGGTAACAAAAGTTAAACTGAATGAATAAGAAGGGCTGCGTGATATTCTTACGTCGGTCACCACTTTAGCAGTATTAGTTGTAGATGTATCCCTACGCGCCCTGAGGAAGAAATTCCCCGCGAAGATTTGAAGAATCTCTCTCTTGTACCAGAAACTTCGAGCCAGCAACACGCATAATGTAGCAGTGAGATATTGCACCCTTTTTTTTGCCTCTGTGTTTCTGCTTTTTCTTTGCCTTGTTTTTTTTATGCATGCATGTCGTTTTTTTTTTAACATTTTTCAAATCCTTATTCTGGATTCAATTTTTGCTAGAGCGGATAGCTCCCCCTTGTTGCATTGTTCGCCATCTTACTCCACATGTGAGTAATGACATCGATTTTCAATAATTTGAAAATCTGGCTCGAGGTACTGTAGTAAGACGCCTCACGCTCCTTGATAGAACAACGCCGGTTGAGAACGCCAGAAAGAAAAGACAGACAGCCACTGGAAAGCCGACTGATCATACGCCAGATACCAGCCCCTGTACAACACCATTGTTTGTGCTACATCAAAAAATAAACGTATATTTCATCTCTAATTTCTGCTGTTATTATGTCACTCGTATCTCGATAACATCTACAACTAATACTGCTAAAAGGGAAACAAGAAATAAAAGAGTTCCATGAGAACATACTCTCGAGGAGTGTGGATACAACCACAATAAAAACGATGAGAATTACTCTTGGGTCCCAAAAAATAAGGAGTGGTGGTGGAAAATCGATAATTTTTCGAGGTTCCTCCGTTAGTCTTTTTAAAAAACAGAATTAGTTGTTTAGTTTACATATTGAGACCCCAACACATCCTATTTATTTTATAACGTATGGGATTTCTAGTAATGTACTTTTTTGTGTCATGTGTTTTTAATGCATAAAGAAAATTGTCACAGAAATGTTACCACTTAAAATAAAATTTTGTAAAATATATGAAGCAGAGGCAAGGAGGATTATTTGGGACCTGAAAGTAGCAAGAGCTGATAAAACTCTTATTTTAAAGATTAAAACTAATCTCTGCATTTCAGGGGCATTAACTCATGCATTCAATGTATGAATGTGCCATTATCAACTATAATAATTCATGTGTTTATATATATCGTTTTTACGTTCGCTTTTCCACGCTTCCATGGCAACCCATGCAGGACCTTCTCAGCATGGCATCTCTCCACTTGTTGCGTTCCTTCGTCGTTTCCTCTTCCAGTCTTGGCGATTTGAGGTTAGCTCTCACAACCTCTGTACTGGTCTTTCTTAGTCGTCTTCTATTGCAGCTTCCTTCCACTGGCATTTCTTCACCCATTGTCATTATACACGCGCATCACAAGTCCATACCAATGCAGTCTTCTTTCCTGCACACTATCTCGGATCCCCCTTAAACTCAGCATATATGTATATATATATAATTACATAATAAACAACACAATATAATTATATCATTACCAAAGGTTTCAAGAAACTAGACGATCCCTACAGAAACGTCCAACCCGTTCATCAGATGAAATAGTTATAATGGAATATATATATATATATATATATATATATATATATATACACACACATAAAACCACATGCGCGCATTTATACGTACATCCATATACACTTACTTAGATATATAAGCGCATCAACCACATATATACACACATACATATATATATATATATATATATATATATACACACGCACACATCAGTGGCGAAGAGTAACCTGGAAAGCAGGGCATGCAGTCCAATCGCCATGGCGGAAAGTGGGGCTGTGCAGCCTTACCCCTTCCACAATTTCCTTTAAATGATCCTCCCGGTCAAAGCCGCATGTAGTGTTATCTAGTGTGTGTGTGTTATCTTTTTATGTGTCTACGATTTAGTAAGCAGTCAAAATTCTGCTTGCCCCAAAGCTGTTGTGTGTTTGTGTGTGTGTTATCTTTTTTTGTGTCTATACGTTTTAGTAAGCAGCCAAAATTCTGCTTGCTTCAACTATAAAATGTACACATACATTCAATGTGATTCCCATCTAAGTCATGATAGAATAACAACAAAAAAAAAAGCAAATGCAGAGTGGAGCTAGTGCTTATGCTGTGTCACCAGATCATCAAATAGCTTGTTTCCTGAGAATTTTTGCTGCTTAGGTTAATTCAGTCCCACATCAGCTGTGCAATAACTCATTCTATAATTTTCATGACCTGATCCATCAATTTGATGTCTCTACGGTTTCCTCTGTCTGGGGCATCTCCTTTGCCTTAATAATAGTTGATAATGATGCTGCTACACCAATCATTGGAGTATGACACCATTCAAATTACTTGGTTTACAATACGGGTGGTTAAGGTAAGACCTACATCCCAGGTGCTTTCAGCATCTCAGCAACTATCTCCAATGGTCCAGCTGCTTTGCTTGTCTTCATATCCTTAATTGCCTTATTTACTACACTGCTGGTGCCATGATAAAATTCACCCAGCCTACACTATGAAGTAGTAGTGCTGGTGCCATGATAAAATTCACCCAGCCTACACTATGAAGTAGTAGTGCTGGTGCCATGATAAAATGCACCCAGCCTACACTGTGAAGTGGGAGTGCTGGTGCCATGATAAAATTCACCCAGCCTACACTATGAAGTAGTAGTGCTGGTGCCATGATAAAATGCACCCAGCCTACACTGTGAAGTGGGAGTGCTGGTGCCATGATAAAATTCACCCAGCCTACACTATGAAGTAGTAGTGCTGGTGCCATGATAAAATGCACCCAGCCTACACTGTGAAGTGGGAGTGCTGGTGCCATGATAAAATTCACCCAGCCTACACTATGAAGTAGTAGTGCTGGTGCCATGATAAAATGCACCCAGCCTACACTGTGAAGTGGGAGTGCTGGTGCCATGATAAAATTCACCCAGCCTACACTATGAAGTAGTAGTGCTGGTGCCATGATAAAATGCACCCAGCCTACACTGTGAAGTGGGAGTGCTGGTGCCATGATAAAATTCACCCAGCCTAAACTATGAAGTAGTAGTGCTGGTGGCATGATAAAATGTACCCAGCCTACACTGCATAGTGGTAGTGCTGGTGACATGATAAAATGTACCCAGCCTACACTGCATAGTGGTAGTGCTGGTGACATGATAAAATGTACCCAGCCTACACTGTAAAGTGGTAGTGTTGGTGACATGATAAAATGTATCCAGTCTAGACTGTATAGTGGTAGTGCTGGTGATACGAAACAAGCACCCATGGAAAATAAACGTAAAACAGTGATGATGATGATGATGAGGTGCCCTATATTGTGGTGTAATGAAACAGACTATTTTACAAATTTAACTAAAGCTTTAGCATTTGTTTTTATATTTTATATAGCCCTGGGTTCTCATTCTACCTTCTTGTTATGGCTGTGTTCATGTTCAACAGTGTGTTCATGTTAAGCAGTGTCAAATGGAATTCTTAGCTGTCTTAATCATGTGGTTAAGCGGTCTGAGATCTTTGTCACATAAGAATTCATCTACCTCTGGGAACTACATTTCTGTGTCTGTTGGGCTTTACATGTGGAACGAATATAATGCATATAGCTGGCATGTCGATGTCTTATATAGAGAGATTATTACCAGCCCAGTTTTATTTTAGGATCTCTTTCTGAATGTTTTTCCAGTTATCTTTGTGAAAGTTCAAAATGGATAGAATCCAGGTGCTTCCTGTAGGTGTTATATTTAGTTTTTCTTGGATCATGGTCCATGGTCCTAGTAAATCGTTGCTGTCAGCTTTACATTGTGAAACAGCTCCACATTACTTATGAAGCAGAGATCTAGAGTATTTTCACTTTGTTCGCTGTAGTATTACTTGTTCCATCAACATGATTGTAAGGTCAAGTAGTAATTCTGATTGTCTTTGTTCATGCAATGACATTCCTGGGAGAAAGTGGCCTTTAATGCCATTTGACATTGAGGAGGTTGAAGTCTCGCTGAAGTACACTTAGGTTTTCTTTTAGTTTCATTGGCACTAGTATCTTTTTAAGGCTACCTTCAAATACATTCTCGTTATTTAAAAGGCCTCGTGTACGATGTGTGATATAATCACTATGATAGTCACAAATTGAGTTGGTGTAACAGCAGAATTAGGTGAGGACATACGAAAAAGAACTTTGTAAAAATTCTAAACAAAATGTATAAAAATATATAAAATTAGCGATTAAATGTTGAAAATATTTTATTAAAAAATGGAGTATCATTGACAATAGATCTATCTCTTTTGAAGAAATTAAAAATACCTCGTCCGGATTCATTTCATGTGCCCCACCATCACTCTCTCTATCACTCACATAATGCATACATACACGAATCAGTGAACCCAAACTTTAAATCTAACTGTAACTCTAACGTGTGCATATATATATATATATATATATATATAGGAACCAGTAAGACCCCGACGGCTGAGCTCAAGCCGTTTCGACGGCTAATTCTGGAATTAGCCGTCGAAACGGCTCGAGCTCAGTCGTCGGGGTCTTACTGGTTCCTATTACCCACTCTACTACCCTAAGTATTGAGTACTTTGGTGCGTTATGGTCCACCTGGTTCCTTACCACATTTCCTTCGTTATATATATATATATATGCAACGAATGTGATATTTACGTTTTCTTCGATCGAGATCTAGTTAATGACACCCTAAAAATGTATTAAAGTTACAAAAATACAACAGTTAGTTATAAATCAGTTTGTTAGGGGAGTGGGGAAAGAGTGTATATGGATATATTTTGTCTCGGTAGCACTGACCATATTACCAGCAGTCGTTATATGTAAACAACGTGCTTGACTTACCTTCGATGAAATTCACCTTCAATAATCACCATTACGCCGGCCTCAGTTTCGAAATGGTTTATGTAAAAACTGAACAGGGTACAGTAAAACGAGAAGAAAAAAAACGGAAGGAAAAGAAACGAAATGTTGAATGAATGGTTTTCATTGTTTACACTCGCACACACGAAAATATCTTTTTTCTTTACCTATGAATAATCTTTAACACGGTCAGACGCCAAGTGGTAAATAGATTATTCTTAATAGCTTAGAGAAGCAAGGGCAATTGCCATTACACATACTTGGGTCTCGAATAATCGCCCCAACCCCACCGCTTATTAATTTTTCAGATTTGTCCAGTCCACCCCCACCTCCAGTTATTAAATGTTGCTAATTTATCTCTGGCAAAATTTTATTTAAGTGGTAGCATTCCTGTGACAATTAATTTTCTTTATTAATTAATAAACATTATACATGACAAAAGTACATTACTAGAAATTCCATACGTTATAAGATAAATAGGATGGGTTGGGGTCTGAATATGTAAACTAAACTACTAATTCTGTTTTGTTTTTTTAATCAACGGAGACAACCTAGAAAAATTACCGATTTTCCACCATCACTCGCTCTAACGATTTCACGAAACAAAACACAAATTTATAACTCTGCAGAACACATCTTTCTTTACCTTTTATCTTTATTAATTTTTTTAAAAGAGGAAATATATTTGTAAGAATGCAAACAAGAACCACTTTAATATATTTTACAACTAAAAGTTGTTTCTACTTTTGGCACAAGGCCAGCAATTACTCAGTACATTACTGGTACTTTATTTTATCGACCCCGTAAGGATGAAAGGCAAAGTTTACCTCGGCGGGATTTGAACTTAGACCGTAAAGGGACGTAACTATGCTGGAAAAAGTGCGAAGCTATTTGGTCTCACCAAGCCCAACGGGGACCTGCGCCCCATTGCGGTTGGCTGCACTCTTCGCAGTCTCACTGGCGGAGGAATTTTCCCCCATCCAGCTGGGGGTGGGTACCAGGTTGGGATGTGAGGCTGCTGTCTACGCTGCCAGAGCATTTGCCAACTTGCCCTCCTCGTCCCCCAAGGTCATCCTCAAACTTGACCTCAGGAATGCCTTCAACTCCGTCAGCCGCGACATCGTCCAAGGCTCAGTATGAGAGAGGGTCCCACAACTCTACTACTTTGCTTGGCAGGCTTATCGGGAGCGCTCCTACCTCTCTTTCGGTGACCAGATCATCACCTCTGCCTCAGGAGTGACCCACTCGAGCCTGCACTGTTTGCACTGGGCATTGATGACGTCACCAAGATGGGCGCTGAGTTGGACCTCAATGTCTGGTACCTCGACGACACCTGTTTGGGCGGAACTCCGGATATGGTTCTCGCCACCACCAACAGGATGGTGGAGGAGCTTGGCCGCCGGGGTCTCCAGATCAATAGCTCCAAATGTGAGCTCTGGATCCTCAACCACCCAACTTCTCAACACCAACAGCTGATCGACCTGTTCGCAGAGTCCTTCCCTTCCATCGCGGTCCCTCCCCCGTCGGCTTTGGTGCTCCTTAGGCTCCCCAATCACAAACCTGGCCTTCGAGTCAATCTTCCATTCGAACATGGTTGGCCTTGAGCAGCTGCTGAGGAATATCGAAGTTATTAAACCCCATCAAGGTTTCTTCATACTCAGGAACTACCTGTCTATTCCTAAGCTTCTGTATCTGCTCATGGTCAGCCCCTCTCACAGATTTCCGTCCTGCCTCCAACGCTTCGACGATCTAATCTTCGAGAGACTCGAGTGTCTGATCAATGTTAGACTCTCTCCGGAGTCCTGCGATCAGGCTGCCCAAGCTATTTGGGGGTCTTGGTCTCCATAAGTGTTCGTCCATCTCTCACCCCTGCTTCCTTTCCTCCACCCATGCTTGCTCACCCTGGTGAGCAGCATCCTCTCCTCTCCAACAGGGAGTTGGGTGAAGCTCTCCAGCAATGGAGTGAGCTTGGCTTGTCTCTTCCTGAGAAGGTGGAGGACAGTCGAAGTCAGAGAGCTTGGGACAGCATAAGTTTGAAGGCCACCTTTGACTCCCTCTTCATCCAGTCAGATCAGTTTGTAAGGTGCCGCTTACTATCTGCCAGCGCCAAATACTCAGGCGACAGTGGCCTACTCAGCCTGGACGAACTTAGTGTCTCCATCGCCCTCAGAGGGGGAGCCGACGTCTACATGGGTTTGAGGAGCCGATCCGGCAAACTCCTTAACTCTACAGGCCTCCACGGTCTTTCTTGCCGCCTGAATGCTGGCCGCTTCGCGCGTCACACGGAGCTAAAACTCATTCTGAAGAGAGCTTTGGCCCAGGCGAATATCCCCTCAGTCTTGGAACCATCTGGGTTGTCCAGAAGTGACAGCAAAAGACCTGACGGTCTTACCCTGTGCCCCTGGTCGAGAGGCAGGTGCCTTGTCTGGGACGTCACCGTTAGTGACTCCTTTGCTCTTTCCCACACCCTGGATGCTGCGGTTAGGATGAGAGCCACAGCTTCTGCAGCCGAGCGGAGTAAGACTCTCAAATACTCTGCTCTGTTGGCCAGCTACATTTTTCAGCCTGTGGCTTTCGAGATGTTAGGGGGAGTCGGGCCGCTGACTGTGAGGTTCCTCTCCTCACTGGCGGCTCGCCTAATAGAGGTGACTGGCGAATCTCGCACGTGTACTTGGCTGTTTCAGCGCATCAGCCTTGCCATCACCCGAGGCAACGCTGCGAGTGTGCTGGCTTGCCTCAAAAATCATTAGAGAGGTTGCCCAGTACTCCTCACTGCTGTCTTTTGCTCTGGTGTTGGCTCCATTGTTCACCCCTTCTTTTACATTTTCTTTAATATTGTAGCATTGAAGGAATATATCTTTCATTATATCATCCTTTGTAATGTTATTTATGTATATATTTAAAACATACTTATTATGTTATTCTACTGTAAATTTATTAATATGCTCTGTTTATATTTTCCTTCTGAAGGAACTTATCCACTTGTGTTGATATAAGTGATTTTATGACTTTCCTGTAAGCATTGTGTCAATAACTAAAATAGATGGAGGTAGGCTGAAATGAAATTCATTTCTTTGAAACACTTAAATGTTCGTTTATCAAAGATTTCTCTCGACTGTCATTTTGAAAAGTAAAACAAATAATGAAAAGCTAATGAATGATTTACAATTTTTTTAAAATGGTATTATTATTATAGAACACTCCTATCGATTTCAGGGGGAAATAATTATTTCCCCTCGTTTTCTTTGTGTGCTATCAACTAATTTGACCTCTGAACATACCGCAAGAAGTGAGAAGTATACTAACAAGTAACTGAGTCGAGTTGAGTGATGGAGTGAGAAGTATACTAACAGGGATTCAGTCGAGTTGAGTGATGGAGTGAGAAGTATACTAGAAGGTGACTGAGTCGAGTTGAACAATGGAGTGAGGAATAAACTAAAAGGAGATTCAGTCGAATTGAGTGAAGGAGTGAGAAGTATACTAAAAAGGGACTCAGTTGAGTTGAGTGAAGGAGTAAGAAGTATACTAGAAGGTAACTCAGTCGAGTTGAGCAATGAAGTCATATTTCAAATGAAAGATATTGCCTGTGATTTTCAAATACTTTTGAAAATAATCAAGAATTTGATTAGATTTATTTATATAACTTTCTCATTTTTAAGCTGATGTTTGAAACATAACTTAACAAAGGTTCTGTATTGGAGTATTGTATTGTAGAACCAGGAGTAGTTTCAGGTGGATTGGTATCAAAAGGGTTAAAACACTACCCAAGTTACAAATTAATTTTTACAGAAAGACAGAAATCTGTTTACCCAGGTTTCTTTTTTTTTTCTGATAGCTACAGTAATATATTTTATTTGTTCAACAAGTGAAGTTGAAAGGTTTCATGATAAATCTCAGCTGAGTCGCTGACAGCAAAGTTCTTGGCATTGTTAGGGGCTCACCATACCCAGTTGTCAGGTGACACTCGTGAAGAGTGCTTGGTTGCTTCAGCGCCTTCGCCATGTCACATGGTAATGCTGTGAGCACGTTGGCTTGCCTTAAAAAGTTCTGATGATCCTTGTGGTATGTGACTGATTGATGCTCTTACAGGTTTTTTTTCACTTTGATTGTATATTTTTGTTTATTATACTTATAAGGTTCCAAGCAATAATTGATTTCATGCCTGTACTTCTATTTAGTCGTATATATCTCTAGACTATTAATTTCCCAGAATGTTTGAAATAAAACTTTAGTTTCTGAATGTGAAAATGATGCAAAGTATCGTAGAATTGCTTCTTTTTCTTCGCCCACTTATTTCTGAAAGGGTCGTTGGAGCAGAGTCCGCAAACACTCCTTCCAGCAGGTCCTGTCAGAAGCAACCATTTCCGACTGATCTGGCTGCATCCCCAAGCGAAACCAGCCAAGCTCATAGATATCATCCAACCATCTTGCTCGGGGTCTACCCCTGAGTCTCCTGCCAGTTGGTTTAGCCTGTAAAGTCTGTCCAGCGATTCTTTCCTTAGACATTCTAACCACATGCCCATAGTATCGGAGCTGTGATTTCTCAATTCGGAGAAGTAGCAACTCTCTGATCTCTGAGTTACGCATTACTCTAATGACCCTTTAGAGGAACCCCATTTCAGCCGCTTGTATTTGCAATCGTATTCTTTTGGTCATTATGCAAGATTCATTACCAAGGGTAAGGGTTGGCACAAATACTGAATTGAAGACAGTGAGTTTGGCTTTTACGCCTACCTCCCTTCTTCTCATTACTGAAGCTGGCGCATTACTGCACTAGCTTTTGTAATTCTTACACTTAATTCAGCCTCCTATCACTCGTGAACATGGCCCTGAGATACTTGAACTTCTCCGCCTGCTTCAGTGAAACTCCATTCACATGTGGCATGCACTGTGCAGGCTTCCTTGAGAGGACGAGTGTCTCAGTTTTCACAGCACTGATGAACAATGAGGTTTTCACCCTAGACACCTTCAAGAAATCATAGAAGTATTGCCAAAAGGTATATTCTTGTTTTGTAGACCTCAAAAAAGCATATGTTCCTCGGGACCTGCTGTGGAAGGTTCTGCAGGAGTATCAGATCAATGGTCAGCTTCTTGTTGCTCTGATGTCTCTATATGAATGCCCAAGTATTTGTGTTAGGATGAATGGTGCTAAAATTCAAAGAATTGCTGTTTTGTGCAATTATTTACAATCATAGGCAAAGAATGACAAGAAAAGACTTGTGTAATCCTGCACCACACAAGAAATCTCAGTAAAAATACATCTTGTATATAATAATAGTTTCTGATTCAGGCACAAGGCCAACAATTTTGTGGCGAGGGGAAAGTCGATTAAATCGACACCAGTACGTAACTGGTATTTTATTTTATCAATCCCCTAATGATGAAAAGCAAAGCTAACCTCGGCGAGATTAGCTTGTATATAAGTACTGGATGTTGATGCTGAAGTCATTGTATTTTTGTTTTGTTATATAGACATATAATAATTGTTTCTACTTTTGGCACAAGGCTAGCAATTACTCCAGTGCATTACTGGTACTTTATTTTATCGATCTAGTAAGGATGAAAGGCAAAGTTAACCTCGGCGAGATTTGAACTCAGAACGTAAAGGGTCATAACTCTGTGCTGCAAAGCATGGTGTCTGACACTCTACCAATACTGCCAATATGCCTATGCACCAAGCTAGTTCTCTTGTATAACGTGCATCTGTGATTTTAAGGTTTATAAATCTGTAACAGATTTTTATTGAATAAATACGATAAAATACAAACCTACTCAAAAGTAACTAAAAACTATTGATTCATCTCAATTTTTCCCAGCATTTCTGCAAAGTTATTCCAGCATATATCCGAACAATATAATTTTCACAATACAGACAGTGACTTAAACGCTTATCAATAATCCAAACGACATTCTATAGAAAGTAAAATTATACGTACCAGAGATTTCCGTTCTTTTATGGGCGACCATAATGATAGATTTCACTCACATTTTTTCATTCCGATTATTTCCTCTGTAATTATTTTCATTTCATTTTATTTTATTCTAAGTAAAATATCGAACTAATACAAGAATATTTTAAACCGTAAGAACACCAACAGATTTAACGGTGTACTGGGAACTAAATCCTTTGTTTAATTTTTGCTACATCTTTCAATTAAACAAAATATATTTTTATGTTACTTAAAATATATATAACCAGTGTTTTAGATATAATATGTTCATGTTGTTTTTAATGAATTCAATAGAAATATAAAAGAACATGAAAATATTTAATAAAGTAATGAAATATGTAGCTTCTGGTGTTTACTAGAATTCGTAGTTATTTCCCTTGAATACTTATTGTTTTCTGTGTTCAGGCACTGAATTCGGTGTAACGAGGACATTTTCATTTTGCCAGTGCAACAAAGAAAAAAAAATTCGAACTTTCTATTAGTTAAATATGAAAAAAAAAAAAAAAATCGGCGATATCCAATTTTAGCTGTCTAAATGCCGCTTACTTGCTGCAGTTGCTGCTTACTTCAATGTATGTGGCTATTCCAACAAATTTACAATCCCCCTTTTTTTTAGCCGTTAAAAGAAATATAGATTTTTTTTTTTTTTTTTTTTTTTGCGATTTTTTAGAGAGGGGGGTGCTCCCTTCTTCTCTTACCTGTACAAGCCGATATAGAGAGATGGCCCACGTACACGGGCCATTATTGCTACTTTCATCCATCTTTCATGGAATTGGCTGTGACTGATTGTCTTTTTCTCCAAGAGGACCATTTGTTGGCCGGCGCCATATCCCACAGTTTCCTCGTTGCAAACGCATCTGGGACATTTCTTTTCCAAGGGGTTTCCGTCCCGGAATCCGTGTCTGTAGAGCCTTTCCCGAACGGTATAATAGTAAGTATTAGTGGTTGTAATAAAAATGCAGTAAGAGAAGAAGGGAGCACCCACCTCTCTAATAAATCGCAAAAAAAAAAAAATAAATAAATCTATATTTCTTTTAACGGCTAAAAAAAAGGGGGAATGTAAATTTATTGGAATAGCCTCATACATTGAAGTAAGCAGCAACTGCAGCAAGTAAGCGACATTTAGACAGCTAAAATTGGATATCGCCAAAAAATCAATCAAATATATTTATAATGATATTCATATTCAGAATTTAAAAAAGAGGGATTCAAATCACTTATATAGACACATTTTTAAACACATGTAATAAATACAATTAATCATTGCTGGGAACCTCACAAATATACCACATAAAAATATACGATCAAAGCGAGAGAAAAAGAAAAGGAAGGAAAAAACAAACAAAAACATATAACATAATTCTAGTACGAAGCAAACGTATAATTTTTTTTTTTTTTATTCCTTAGTCTGTTATTTTATCGATTTTGTTTTGTTGAATAACTTTGATATCAAACACACTATCCCAAGTATCGAGTACTCTCTCTTACTAGTTTAAAACTTTTAAAATCCTGATCTCTCTCTCTCTCTCTCTCTCTATATATATATATATATATATATATATATATATATATATATATATATATATCACATTAAAAAAAAACGGAGAATCAGTGGTGCGACGAATTGAAATTTATTAGACATATTACAATCGTTTCAATCTGGCACCAGCTCGAGGCACGATCGAGGCCGCCAGAGAAACAATTGTAATATGTCTAATAAATTTTAATTCGTCGCACCACTGATTCTCCGTTCCTTATATGATATTATACTCTGCTCTGTAAGAGCATCGAGTGCTCAAACGGCCTACCGCATACGGACACTTTAAGCATCCCACGCCAATTATATATATATATGTTCACTGCACTTTCGCAAACATGGAATCGTTTGCCAGCG
This sequence comes from Eledone cirrhosa, assembly GCA_964016885.1. Lineage (NCBI taxonomy): Eukaryota > Metazoa > Mollusca > Cephalopoda > Octopoda > Eledonidae > Eledone > Eledone cirrhosa. The sequence continues at coordinate 23,827,732 of OZ024741.1, forward strand.
ACATATCAACTCACTCATATAATTGTGTTAACATATGATGATGTCACACTAATGCCGGTTGCTGATGTAGTGATTGCATAACAGCTCCATACTGGTATCACTGAAGTACGTATAATCCAATAAATACAATTATGTAACAACTCTCTTTACTTTTATTTCATACACATATGTATATAACTTATGCCAAAGTCTCCCAAAGGGAAGAAGATGTCTTGTATATCAACGACAAAATATTTTCTGTTGATTATATATATATCATCATCATCATCATCGTTTAACATCCATCTTCCATGCTTGCATGGGTTTGGACGGGAGTTTTCCCACTTGAAGCAAGATTGGTTGTCTTGCTCGTATAGGACTGTCTGGCGGGTTTTCTATGGCTGGATGCTCTTCCTAACACCAACCACGTTTACAGTGTGGACTGGGAGGTTTTTACTATGTTACCTACACGGCCACATTACAGCGTGGACTGTGTGTTTTTTTGTCATGACACCTACATGACCTCATTTGTTTCGGACTGGATGTTGTGGTACCAACATAACTTCACATTGAAAGGGGTGGTGTGGATGGAGTGGGGGTAGTGGGACAGGAGTGTATTTTTGTTAGAGGTGCCTACTGACTGTAGGCTTCGCTTTGTACTTAGGCAAGGCGGGTCTTCTGTATTACTGTGTAGCGCCAAAGATCTCGGTCCAGTGACATTGTCTTGGAGAGGTGTAAGTGTGTGAGGTCGGAATTTATTAAGTCGTCCCAGGTTTTTCTGGGTCTGCCTACTCCGTGACTACCGTCTATTTTTATCACCCTGCACTTTTTTTATATAGCTGTCCTCTTTCATACGCATCACGTGACCGTACCAACGTAGTCTTCTCTCGAGTAAACAACATCTGATCCCTCTTATTCCTAATTTCTCCCTTAGTTCGTTTATGCTTTGCCGTTCACGTATATTACTATTACACATCCAACGGAGCATGCAAGCTTCGTTCCTCTCCAGTCTGCGTATATCCTCTGCACACAATGCCCAGGTCTCACTGCCATGTAACATTGCTGTTCGTATGCAGGCATGATACAGCCTGCCTTTCATTTTTAGAGAGAACCCTTTAGTGGCCAATAGTGGTATAAGCTCTCTGAACTTTTTCCATCCCGTTCTGACTCTAGCTACTGTACTTTCAGAGCACCCTCCCCCACTGCTGATTTTGTCACCCAGGTAACGGAAGGTGTCCACTATTTCTATAGAACCATCTGTGCAATGGAATGAGCTAGTATTCTGTGGGCACTTGTTGCTACTTATTGCACCAGAGCACCGGCCACATATAAAATCTATATTCTTAGTTAGCTTACCTGTGATCCCACTACATCTTTTATGCACCCATACTTTGCATTTGGGCCATAAAATGGAGTTTCTGCCTACTCCTTTCCTACACACTGATCATGGCCATTTCCCAGATGGCACCGGTGCCCTATTTTCCTTCCTACAAACTAGAACTTTAGTCTTAGACAAATTAACTTTAAGGGCTTTTGATTCTAGGCCATGCTTCCATGTTTGGAATTTCTTCTCTAGTTCAGCCATTGATTCAGCTATAAGCGTTAGATCATCATATATATATATATAATAACTAGAGATTGATTAACATATAAATAAACATGAATAATCACAGGAGATAATTTTTACAAGTGTGTAACCACACATAGCTAGGTAGGTAACTAAATAAAGTTGACCAGAACTTCAAAAATGATTAATCTTCCCTGTATATATTCTATTAAAGAAATATATTTCACCAATTAATCAGATGGTAAACCACAGAAGTGGATACTTGGATTTTCAACAAGGAAGAATTTTTCAGCAATCCGTGTTTACACTTCAAGTTCAAATCAGCGACCGGCCAGCACGTGTTGTATTTACTAGAAATACACACATCATACTAGCTTCATCCCAGTGGCGTGAAAAGGGTTATCGACAACTAGAAACAGCAGTCGAGTCCTTTCAACAGAGTTAGCTCTACAATTAAGGAGCCGTATTTATATATCTATAGCCAATATTTGTCAATATTTCGAGGTGTTGAATCGTGGGAAGATTAACATGAATTAAGAAGATCTAACTTCTCCCCCATTATTGACACTAGCAACAGTGAATGTTACAAGGCCCTCTTTATCCGACTTATTATGGCGTATTTTCTCGGGTTATGTCTACTATAGGGGGAAAAAAGGATGGTTTTATTGAATTGCTTCAGTCATTCGAAGGGCTTTACAAATGGTGATATAGAGGGTGCTTGAACAGTACATGAATATGTTCACTCGGTTATCATTTCTTCAATAATTGTGATGACTTCCTCAATTGTTCTGTGTTTGTTCTTGAGCACTAAGTTTGCTATAAATTTGTTGAATAAGTTTGATACTCTTCGAGCTCAAACTTCCCCGGCTTATTCATTCTGAATGAAGAAAGCTGGATGGAAGAAGGACTTATGACTTAAACAGCTATTGATAGTTCCACACAAAAAATTGATCTGCCTTAAAAACACCGAGCAAAGTTTGCTATTGAAAATCCAGTATGGGCACCCAGGGTCGCTAGCATTTTCAGGCGTATTCTAGGAACTACGAATAACCCCACCTTTCCTGGGTATTACCGGGTACTGCAACCAATTAATTATAAATAAATGCTCGGAAAACTTCAGTTCTTGTCGGAAAACTTCAGTTTGCCAAAACGTTTCATAGGGTATTTAGTTAAATTTTAAATAAAATTTGATAGACTATTAAATAAGTAATATAAAGTTTCTTTATATATAGTTTTTAAGCTATTTTATTTCTAAATCGTTAATAAAACTAAATAGACCAAATAAGTATTACATTATTTCTTCATTATAACTTTTACATCTATTTTAACTTTAATTAATATATAAGTGAATTAATTTTAATATAAATTGACAAATTAGGCATTATAATCCATGCATTTTTCCTTTGAACTAAATTATTAATCCAATATCCTGGTACCCTAGCCAGTTATAAAAATAGCAATAGCAATTGTTAAATAATTTCTTCCACTCATATATCCTCTATCATAAAATTGTAAACATAGATAAATTAGGCAACAACAAATACATCTTTTCCTTTGAACCAATTGATTAATGCCATATAATAATAACCTAGCCAGTTCTAAAAATAGCAATGCCAATTGTTAAATATGTTTTTCCACTCTCATAATATCTGCTAAAAAATAATTGTAAGCATAAACTAAGATAAATTGTCTTGAAATTAGTAATTTATAAAATTTTCTCTATTATATAGTTACATTATTACTTTAGCATCTTCGAATAAATTTTTGGTATAGTATCTAATTTAATCTAACATAAGGTATAATTAAATAGACTAACGGTCAATATTTGTTTTTGTTTTGATTTTTTTTTTTACCAATCCGGTAACATCATACTCTTGCCAATTCAAAAACTTCAATACCAACTGTAATATTTCTCCCAATTATGTATCTTCTGTGTTGAGGCTGTTTTTTCCAAGCATATGCTTGCCGGCTACAGATCTGAACAGCTCGTCTAACTGACTGCATATCAAATGATTTCTGCATCTCCCGTGGATTTTATCTGAAGAGAACATGTTTTGGCTTATTTTATACATGAGCCTTGCATCTTCGAAATACGTATAATAAAATAATTTGGGATAGTCTAACGCAGGGGTGTGCAACATATTCCATTGGTGGGCCACTTTTGAACATTGGAACAACTATTAGGGCCAGTCACTGTCAAAAATATGTAATCAATGTAAACCACATCTTCTTTCCATAACATGGAACTGGGAAATTATAACACATATAACCTTATCAGTGGAGCTCTTTAGTATAAGTCAACTAACAGAAAATTGTATTACAGTTACGAAAAAAATTCTAAATAAGCCTACAAGGTAAAAATTAAAAATGGTCATCGCAGGCTACTCTGACTGGTCTGGCAGGCCAGATTGTGGCCCGCAGTCTGTCTGTTGCACGTCCCTGGTCTAAAGTAACTGTCTTTCATTTATTATTATATATATATATATACATATTTATTATATATATATTATATATATATATACATATTTATTATATATATATATATATATATATACATTATTTCTGAAGACAGCATATATATGTGTAGGTATGTATATTCCCTCTAATAGCTTGTAAAACTTTTACATAGATCTATATGATATACATACCAACACACACATATATATCCTAGAAACCATCGTAAAATGATGAATTTTTTAATATAAGGAACTGTTTTCTTTGTTTTTATTCATTATTTTTATTAATTTATATATATATATATATATATATATATATATATATATATATATTTATATATAGAAGTTATATTTATATGTAGAAGTTATATTTAATTTGTTGGGATACAACAAGCAAATATTTTTATAACTGATATAAAGCACTCAACAAATTTTTAGAGTAAAAATACAGTATATTATTTTTAGAATTATATTGCTTGAAAATTACATTGCTTAAAAATATAATTCCTTTTAAAATTATATAATTATATCTTTTTAAAAAATTGTAATTCCTTTTAAAATTATAATCCTTTTTAAAATTATAACTCATATTTTATTTTATATTATGTATTTTGTATTTATATATATATATGTGTATGTGTGTATATGTATGTATATATATATATATGTGTGTATATATGCGTATGTATACATGTATGTATGTCTGTGTATATGTGTGTGTATATATATAGAAATGTATAATTTGAATACATTCTATGAATGAACTCATATAAAAGGTTTTTTTACGGTTTATGCTTTAGATATGGAAGCACTTGGCTTAGTGGTTAGAGCATTGGCCTTGCAATCGAAAGGTTGTGAGTTCAATTCTCAGACCGGGTGATGTGTTGTTTCCTTGAGCAAGACACTTTATTTCACATTGCTCCAGTTTACTCAGCTGTAGAAATGAGATGATAGGGACTGATTCCTATCATTCCACTGCAAAGTGGTCGTGGAGGTGCCATGGCAAAAAAGCACCCAGCCCACACTGTAAAGTGGACGTGTAGGCGCCACGGAAAAAAAGCACCCAGCACTCACTGTAAATGAGGTTGGTGTTAGCAAGGGCATCCAGCTGTAGAAATCAAGCCAGAATCAGTTCCCGTCCCACCCGTGCAAGCAGGGAAAAGTGGACGTAAAATGATGATGATGATATATTCTTATGAAAAACTTTAAACATTAAGACGTTATAGTAAACAAACTTATATTTTAACAGTCACAACTGTATAACAGGTGGATTTATAAAATATATAAAATTATAACTTACTATAAAATAATATAAAGTTCTCTTCTAATCTTAACTTTTTTTATCATCTTAACTTTTATAACATTTAATCCTTAGAGCTATCTAAATTACAAATAAATCAATTAATTTTCCCTCACGCTGTATTTTTCTTCGGTAAAATCTCTGAACATTCCTATATTTTAAACATATATTTTGTTATTTCTTATAAGTTTTATTGTTAATTGAAAAATTAATAATTAATTGTTGGTTGATGATTAATAATAAATTTATGTAAGGTTATGTAATAATAACATATATTTTAATAATATTTTTTGATAGTATATATATATATAAATATATATATATATGTGTGTGTGTATATATATATATTTTAATAATATATAGATCTCAATTTTTAATTTATAGATCTCAATAATTTAATCAAATTTAAACATTAGATAAAATTCTCCGGTTATTACTATTTATTTATTTATTTATCCACTCTTTATTTACTCCGCATAATTCATCCACTTCATCATTTATCTTTTCGTTTCATCATCTCATAAAATTACGTTAAAACAACACTCTCTCACTTAGGGTTTTATCTCTTTCTTTTGTTTTCCTTCTTTGGGTTTGCTCTTTCTTTCTTTTTCTTTTTCTTTTTTCCCTATTCCAACGGCTTAATTTAAATGTATGGGATTTAAACCTCTCCGACACTAATTTGCATAATAGACCAATAATAAAATTAGTAACCCCACTATCCGGGAGCTTCCAACCGACATGGTCGCATTCTTTAAGGGTATGTCAATATTTGTTTCTAAAACTGATCTATATTATATTTTATCTGATGCAAGCGCACCATAATTTGCTTTGGTGTCCTTGAAATATGTATAATGAAATAAATAGGGTTTTATAAATATAGTTTCCATTTGTTAATATACTATATATATATATGTATATATATATATATCTTCTTTCACTTAGATATATTTACGCTATGTATATTTTTCCATTAAAACTCATTTCTTCATTCACTCTGTCTATCTCCACTATCACTATGTATAATTGTTCTTTCTTTCCTCTTCTCTCTTTCTCCTTCCTTTTCTTTTTTCTCTCTCCCTTACATATCATCTTCTTCCAACAGTTTAATTTAAATAAACCGTTATCTTTTCAACTTTTCGGACACTCATTTGCATACTCACTCATAACTTTGTATCACCCTCAATAAAATATCTCCACTATCCAGGAAGCTTCAACCGTTAAGGTTGTCTTTTTTCCGGGTATGTCAATATTTATTTATAAAACAAATCTGTATTTTATCTGATGAAAGCGCACCATAATTTACCTTGGTTGCCCTTGAAATATATATAATAAAATAAATATGGTTTTATAAATATAGTTTCCATTTATTAATATATTGTATATATATATATATATATATATATATATATATATATATATATATATATATATATATATTGTTATACTTTGGGAGGGTCATGTTGCCAATAAGAAACACACGCACCACTTGCTTTCACTTCAATTTATTATAATAAATTTATAAATTTAGGAATTTATAAATTTCCGGTTGGTTGGTTGGTTCCACAACCAGATGGTTGTTTATATATTGTCAAAGTTCTTTCGTCACACATTCTATGACCTCTTCAGTGACTGGGGATACTTTTCTTTGTTTTTGTGCCTCTTCTTTGTTCTGTCCTACGCCATCTTGTTTCAGAAACAATATATATATATATTAATATATATTTATATATATATATATATTAATATATATTTTAATATTAATTTATCAAATAGGGTTTGGAGTCATTTAAAATGATTGCTTTCCTTGGTGTTTACCTAATTTCTTAAATGCACGCGAGGCCTAAATGTGTATACATTTGCTTTTGTTTTGTAATTTCCGGTTGATTGTATTTATTTGTTTTATTCTATATTCTATTTACTACTCACTGTCTGGCTTCGCTCACTCATCCACATATGTCTGTCTACTAACCTTGTAATTATAAGTATTTATATATTTTATGCCAATTTTAAAATATATTATATTATATTGTATGTTATATATATCCTTATTACTTACCGTTCATTATATGTAACATTATGATATTTAAACTTTATATATCATGTAAGATGTCTGGATTTTTTAATGTTATAATATGTAACATTATGATATTTAGACTTTACATATCATGTTAGATGTCTGTATATTTTTTTCTGTAACATCATATTTTTTCTGTAACATCATAATTTTTTTCTGTAACATCATAATTTTTCCCTGTACCATTATAGTTTTTTTGAGTATTATATGATTTATATTTCCTCATTTACTCTGTAACCCAGTATGAATCAATTTGTATATATTGTTTATGGTACATGTTAATATACTGTTAACATTTTATCATTGTATTTCATTGTGACTTCTATATTGTTTCTGTAAATTAACCGGGGATTATCTATTCTATTTTATTTTATTATATTATATTGAATCATATAATTTTGTTGTTTATTATTTGTTATATGTGTTTCTTGTAATTATATCATATTATTGCCTCATGTATATTGGGTAGATGTATTAGTATTATTTTCACTATTACCATGCTTATTTTTAATATTCAAACTTCTAATAGGGCTTAATTTCTGTGTAGTCGAACATAGATATGTGCGTTGTTATACGTGTGTGTGTGTGTGTGTGTGCGCGCACATATATACATGTATATATTGTACCTTTTGATTGTTAATTTGGAATGTTAATGTTGGTAAAAGTATATTATTATTATAATGTATTCATCATCATCATCATCATCACCGTTTTACGTCCGTTCTTCCACGCTAGCATGGGTTAGACGGGTTGTCCTGTTGAGGACAGTGTCTGATCGGCTGACCATACCTTGCTCATACAGGAACTGATCTGGCTTGATTTCTACAGCTGGATGCCCTTCCTAACACCAACCTCATTTACAGTGAGTGCTGGGTGCTTTTTCGTGGTGCCTACACGTCCACTTTACAGTGTGGGCTGGGTGCTTTTTTGGCACCTCCACGACCACCTTGCGGTGGGGGGAGTGGGGGCATATTGTTTATATGCTTCAGCATGTACCCATGGGAGGTCGGGTACCCTGTATTACTGCGTGACGCCAGAAGTCACGGTCGTGTGTTATTATATGTGTGTTATATATAATTCCTGCTCTATATAACCAAATTTGTTTAGATTTAGGTTGGTTGCTTTGGACTATATTTGTAATATGGTTCTTAATGTTATCTACATCCTTAGTTATTCTTATTATATATTTTTATTATTTTTATCTTTATTTTCATTTTTATTATCGTATATCTTTGTAAGACATTAGTGTATGTACACTCCATATTCTTCAGAGTTTCTGGCTTGTATCTGCCGATATTACCTCTTGTTGTTTTGATTGCCCTGATGAGTCCTTAATAGGACGAAACATTGTCGGCTAATAAAAACTTTTGATGTATTAAAGGATTCTTTGTTTTACTCTCTTAATTTTTCGGCTCTGTTTAACTGCATTGAGCTATACTTTTTACTGTCATTTCTATAATACGAAGAGGGTGTTTGACTCAAACACGCTCCAGTATTCTAATCCTTATATATATATATATATATATATATATATATATATATATAGTTGTTTCCTTGAGCAAGAGACTTTATTTCAAGTTGCTCCAGTTTACTCAGCTGTAGAAATGAGATGATAGGGACTGGGGTCCCTATCATTCCACTGCAAAGTGGTCGTGGAGGTGCCACGGCAAAAAAGCACCAGCACTCACTGTAAATGAGGTTGGTGTTAGGAAGGGCATCCAGCTGTAGAAATCAAGCCAGTATCAGTTCCCGTCCCACCCTTGCAAGCAGGGAAAAGTGGACGTAAAATGATGATGATGATATATATATATATATATATATATATATATATATATGTATATGTGTGTGTGTGTATGTGTAGAGAACAATGAAAACAAAACAAAAGGAACATGGTGTTTGCCAGAGGTCAGCATATCTGGAGACACTGATGTACTTTGTTGACATCATCACAAGAGTTCAGATTACTGCTACAGAGGTATAGCTAGGATGGCGATAGTTACTAAAGAGTGATAATGGTATGAACAAGTCAGGTCATATTTTAATACTGGTAGAGGGGAGTCTCCTTCAGTAACAGATCCAGGTTTCATTGCCTAACAAACTGAAGATTACAAATTGATGAAGTGTTGGCTACTTTCTGATAAACCTATCTTTGAACCTATAGCAGTGAAACTACCCCTACTTATTGTGATCTGGATGGAGTTGGCCACCTACAAGAATTGAACTTGCTCTTTCAGCACATCTCCCCCACTCTCCTCTTCTAGGACCATGAAGCAACATTCACCTGAATTTTTCCACTTCAAAGTGACAGATCAGGAAAAGGAAAGAACATGACAACCTTTTATTGGTTGATTTGTGCTGTTACCATTAGCCTCTATATACACATTCATACAATGATCACATTATTTTTTGAAATGAGTATGTCTGCATCTACATATTTAAAAATACCTCAACTTTGAGAACAATGTACTTTTATCTGTTGTACTAAACAAAAATTTCTTTCATAAAACTATGATAGAAGGTTTAAATTTACATTTGAACTCTTAAAAATAAATGGTTTTTATTCATTGGAACCAGAGACGTTTGGTATCATCATCATCATCATTGTTTAACATCTATCTTCCCTGCTAGCATGGGTGAGATGGGAATAGTCCCACTTGAGGTGACCGTGTCTCGCTCATATCGAACTGTATCTGGCAGGTTTTCTACGGCTGGATGCCCTTCCTAACACCAACCACATTTACAGTGTGGACTGGGAGCCTTTATTACCATGTTTTCTACAAAGCCACATTACAGTGTGGACTGAAAAAAATAATTTCAGATGTTATGGTACTGAAAGGGTTAATGGGTCAATAATATTTAAGTGAAACTAAACGTTAGGATTCAGCAGAGTTAAACTGTAGATAAAGGAGAGCTTTACCAGTACATGGTGTTATGTTAATATATAACTGGAAGCTACTCATCCAAGAAATAAGAGATAGAGGGTGCTCATGAGTAGATAGTTTAGTTAGATGTGTATGTCAAACAGCCAGATGATCAGACAGTTTGATGTGTATGTCAAACATGACCAGATCAGCAGGTAGTTAGATGTGTATGTCAAACATGACCAGATCAGTAGATAGTTAGACATGTATTTCTAACATGACCAACATCAGCAGGGAGTTTGATGTGTATGTCAAACATGACCAGATCAGCAGGTAGTTTGATGTGTATGTCAAACATGACCAGATCAGCAGGCAGTTTGATGTGTATGTCAAACATGACCAGATCAGCAGGCAGTTTGATGTGTATGTCAAACATGACCAGATCAGCAGACAGTTTGATGTGTATGTCAAACATGACCAGATCAGCAGGCAGTTTGATGTGTATGTCAAACATGACCAGATCAGCAGGTAGTTTGATGTGTATATCAAACATGACCAGATCAGCAGGTAGTTTGATGTGTATATCAAACATGACCAGATCAGCAGGTAGTTTGATGTGTATGTCAAACATGACCAGATCGGCAGGTAGTTTGATGTCTATGTCAAACATGACCAGATCGGCAGGTAGTTTGATGTCTATGTCAAACATGACCAGATCGGCAGGTAGTTTGATGTCTATGTCAAACATGACCAGATCGGCAGGTAGTTTGATGTCTATGTCAAACATGACCAGATCGGCAGGTAGTTTGATGTCTATGTCAAACATGACCAGATCGGCAGGTAGTTTGATGTCTATGTCAAACATGACCAGATCGGCAGGTAGTTTGATGTCTATGTCAAACATGATCAGTTGCTTTTCTGATGTCAAGTGCAATAACAGCAGTTTCCACCAAATCTTTCAAAAGTCAAGGCCCACTGGTGAATGACATAAGAAAGTAGGTCCCTTGCAGATCTAACCTTACTTGTGGTTATCATCAGAGAGGAAAGCAAACTATTGGAGAAAGTAGTTGTTAGTTTGTGTTTAAATACATTTTAATGTGTATGTGTTTAAACACACACTTCCTCACAGTAACGCCTCTTTACTGTGTGTGTGTATGTTTAAATACTCACATCTTTTTACTACATTCTACTGTGTGTGTGTGTATGTGTTTAAATACACACTTCCTCACAGTACCTCACTTTAGTGCATGTGTTTAAATACACCCCCCCTCTCATTACCAGACTTTACAGTGTGTGTGTGTGTGTGTTTAAATTCACACTTCCTCTCACTAACACACTTTACTATGTGTGTTTAAATACACACTCCCTCCCACTACTACACTTTACTGTATGTGTTTAAATACACACTCCCTCCCACTACCACACTTCCTCTCACTACACCATTTACTGTGTGTTTAAATACACACTTCCTCTCACTACACCATTTACTGTGTGTGTTTAAATACACACTTCCTCTCACTACACCATTTACTGTTTGTGTTTAAATACACACTTCCTCTCACTACACCATTTACTGTGTGTTTAAATACACACTTCCTCTCACTACATCATTTACTGTGTGTGTTTAAATACACACTTCCTCTCACTACATCATTTACTGTGTGTGTTTAAATACACACTTCCTCTCACTACATCATTTACTGTGTGTGTTTAAATACACACTTCCTCTCACTACACCATTTACTGTGTGTGTTTAAATACACACTTCCTCTCACTACACCATTTACTGTGTGTGTTTAAATACACACTTCCTCTCGCTACGGCACTTTACACTTTACTCTGTGTGTGTATGTATTTAAATATATTTATACACATTTAAACACACACACACAAAGTAAAGTGGTGTGGGAGAAGGAGTGTGCTCCCTTTAACCACCACAGCCCTAATCATTAAACTCCCTAAATACACGTCCCTCTCTCCAGCTATTCCTCTTGTTAACACCTTTCTCTGTTAAAATAGAAGCTCACTTTCCAACCACTACCGCCTTTCTCACTCTTAAAATATACGGTTTCACCAACCACTAACATTTCCATCCTGGTTGATAAAATACGTCTTCTCTCTATCTATCTTCAGTCAGAACCACCAATATAATCTTCTATTAAACTAGAAGAGAGAGAGAGAGAGGGGGAGGTCAACATCATCTTCTATTAAACTAGAAGAGAGAGAGAGAGAGACAGGGGGGAGGTCAACATCATCTATTAAACTACAGAGAGAGATCAGTGAGAGAGGGAGGTCACCACCAGCTATCAAATTACAGAAAGAGATATAGAGAGATCAGTGAGAGAGAAGGAGACCGCCGCCACCACCATCTTCTAGCAAATTACAGAGAGAGAGAAAGAAGGAGAGAGAGAAATGTGAGACAAGGAGGTCACCACCATCACCATCATCATCTATTATACTACAGAGAGAGATATCAGTGAGAGAAAATGAGGCCACCAGCACCATCCTCTATTTAACTACAGAGAGAGAGAGAGAGAGAGAGAGAGAGAGAGTAAGAAAGAGATATAAAGATATCAGTGAGAGTGAAGGAGGTCGCCGCCATCTTCATCATCTATTAAGCTACAGTGAGAAAGAGAGTAATATAGATAGAGAGAGAGAGAAGGAGCCCGCCGCCACCACCATTATCTATTAAACTACAGAGAGTGACAGAGTAAAAGAAGGAGAGTAAGATAGAGAGAGAGATCAGTGAGAGCAAAGAAGGCCGTCGCCACCACTATTATCTATTAAACTACAGAGAGAGTGTATGAGAGAGAGTAAGAGAGATTGAGAGAGGTATCAGTGAGAGAAATATATGAGACTGAGAGAGAGAGGGGCCGCCGCCGGTGTTTGTTGCTAGCCGTTGTTCCATATATGGAAATAAATAAGTAACACAATTTTGGATTGGTTTAAAAAGAAGATTGAGGAATTCCTCAGGTCCCCGGATGAAGAAGCCATCTTTATTGGCAAGGAGTATTAACTTGTCTTTTTAGCTCTTCTCTTTTTATATCTCCTGCTTAGGTTTTACCTTCTTTTCTCTGGACATTGTTTCTCAGATATAAACACTAAACAATTACCGACCCTATCCTGTGTAGAGATATATTTCTAAGAGGCTAATTCAGCTCCAGTCACAATGGTAAGTCGGCAATATACGATTTCTTCAATAGCTTTTTCATTATTTTTGAAAAAAAAAATTAGTTTAAAATTTTAAAATTTAAATTTTTATTTGTTCGTTTCTTTCGACAATATTTTAATCTTATCTTCCAACTTGATCGGCGATCGATGATTTTTTTTCCTTGTGACTGGTGGATGTTAAGGATGTGTTTTGGTGTTTTGTTTGTTGGTTCCTCTCTTGACAAGATACGTGTCTATAACTACGTGTAGATGTGTATATATATATATATATATATATATATACATACATAGCTGTGTGTGTAGTGTATATATGGTTCAGTGTATTATATATATATATATATACAAGTGTATTATACATGTATAGTATAGTGTATATATGGGTGGTGTATAATCTATATATGGGGTGTGTATAATGTATACTTGGGTGTGTATAATATGCATATATATATATGTGTATAATGTATATATAGGTGTATGTATGCATGTATATGGGGTGTGTATAATGTATATATGGGTGTGTGTATAATGTATATATGGGTGTGTGTATTATGTATATATGGTTGTGTGTTATGTATATATAATGTATGTATTGTGTGTATAATGTATATATTGGATGTGTGTATAATGTATATATGACTTGCATATAATGTATATATGGTTTATGCTTATATGGGCTGTGTATAGTGTATATATGGTTGTATTATATATATACATGTATGTATGGGTGTGTATAAAGTATAAGGCTGTGTGTGTATAATGTATATATGGTTGTATGTATAATGTGTATATATATGTTGTATAATGTATATATGGTTGTGTGTATAATATATATATATATATATATATAAAATATTAAACAAATAATGAATAAAACAATGAAACAGTTCCTTATATTAAACAAAAAAAGTTCATTATTTAACGATCGTTTCTAGGATATATATGTGTTAGAATTGGCATGCATATTCAACAGATCTATGTACAAAATTATACAAAATTATACAAACTATCAAGATTAAATATACATACCAAACACACATATATGCCGTCTTATTTCTGAAGACGGCATATATGTGTGTTTGGTATGTATATTTAATCTTGATAGTTTGTATAATTTTGTATAATTTTGTACATAGATCTGTTGAATATGCATGCCAATTCTAACACATATATATCCTAGAAACGATCGTTAAATAATGAACTTTTTTTGTTTAATATAAGGAACTGTTTCATTGTTTTATTCATTATTTGTTTAATATTTTATCTTGACTCTGTATTCCGTTTATCTTTCACCGAAAGTGATTTTTCATTACATCTCTTCTTTCCATGATATCCGGAATACATTGAGTTCTTCATACGGATTGGACACTACCGTAAACTCTTGGTAGATTTATCTACATATATATATATATATATATATATATATATGTTGTTCAGCTCTGACATAACGGATCATCTCGCTGTCGTACTGGCAGATATGTACAAGTGGGTGTGTAACAATGTCTTCTCTCTCTCTCACACACATATATATATATATATGTGTGTGTGTAGTGTTATGTGTGTGTAGTGTTATGTGTGTGTAGTGTTGTGTGTGTGTAGTGTAGTGTTATATGTGTGTATAGTGCTATATATATGTGTAGTGCTATATATATATGTGTGTGTGTAGTGTTATATATGTGTGTAGTGCTATATATGTGTGTGTGTAGTGTTATACATGTGTGTGTTGTGCTATATATATGTGTGCGTAATGTTATATATATATATGTGTGTGTGTGTAATGTGTGTAATGTTGTGTGTGTGTGTGTAATGTTGTGTGTGTGTAATGTTGTGTGTGTGTGTGTAATGTTATGTGTGTGTGTGTAATGTTATATATGTGTGTGTAATGTTATATATGTGTGTGTAGTGTTATATATGTGTGTAGTGTCGTGTGTGTGTGTAATGTTATATGTGTGTGTGTGTAATGTTATATGTGTGTGTGTGTAATGTTATGTGTGTGTGTGTAATGTTATATATGTGTGTGTATAGTGTTATATATGTGTGTGTAGTGTTATATATGTATGTGTTGTGTAGTGTTATATATGTGTGTGTTGTGTAGTGTTATATATGTGTGTGTTGTGTAGTGCTATATGTGTGTTGTGTAGTGCTATGTGTGTTGTGTAGTGCTATGTGTGTTGTGTAGTGCTATGTGTGTTGTGTAGTGCTATATGTGTGTTGTGTAGTGCTATATGTGTGTTGTGTAGTGCTATATGTGTGTGTTGTGTAGTGCTATATGTGTGTGTTGTGTAATGCTATATATATGTGTGCGTAGTGCTATATATATGTGTGCGTAGTGCTATATATATGTGTGCGTAGTGCTATATATATGTGTGCGTAATGCTATATATATAGGTGTGCGTAATGCTATATATATAGGTGTGCGTAATGCTATATATATAGGTGTGCGTAGTGCTATATATATGTGTGCGTAGTGCTATATATATGTGTGCGTAGTGCTATATATATGTGTGCGTAATGCTATATATATATATAGGTGTGTGTGTGTGCGTAATGCTATATATATAGGTGTGCGTAATGCTATATATATAGGTGTGCGTAATGCTATATATATAGGTGTGCGTAATGCTATATATATAGGTGTGCGTAGTGCTATATATATAGGTGTGTGTGTAATGTTATATATATATACGTGTATATATATGTCGTCGATTACAACTGTTATGATGTCTTCATTGCTTTCCTTATTCTTCCTCGTCGGGGGTTCGAGTTATATTGCGACACACACACACACACACACACACACACACACATATATAGTATATTACATCACACATGTGTGTCGCAATATAGCTTGAACCTCCGACGAGGAAGAATAAGGAAAGCAATGAAAATATCACAAAAGTTGAAATCGAATGTAATCGACGATAAATAACATTTCACTTTACAGACCTTATTATACACATACTTACCCCCCGAATATGCTGCAAAGAACCGTTTTCCCCGGAGGAGGGAATGGAGGTACCCTCGGACTTTTCACCCCTCACTTTTTTTTTTTACCAGTAATATATTTTATATGTATATATAATATATATATATGACACTTTAAAGAAGCCTCTCATTCATTCACCTTCAGTGAACATCGCCTTGGCCAGGAGGTGTTGATGTCATCAGGCAGTGGGTGTTTCACCTTTAGCCGTAACACTTTCCCGTTAGTGGGTCAGTAATGATGGTCAAATCACTACCCATTTGCCTCTCCTGGTTTCCAGCTCTTCTCACTTGCTTGCTCCTAAGCCAACATGAGACCTTTTCTGATGCCTTCTCCAACCTGTAAACTGCTACCGTTTTCCCTCTTTCTGTCATTCCAATGTCAGTGAGCATTTTCCATACAGATTTAGCTGGGAATCCCTTGCAGCCCACTTCAACTAGAAATATCTGTGCTGGCCATCCTTTCTCTCTGCACTCTTGCACAAGTTATTGGTACTTAACACTCTCGTGGTTAAAAGTGTGGCAGCACCCTCCCTCTCATGGGTCTGCAAGTTAAATTAGTATTATCTTTTCATAGGATTCATCCTCCCTCATGTCCCTGTGCAAATTTGTTGGAGTTGGTAATGTCATACACTGCTTGTAACAGGAAGGAGATTTGGAAAGGTTCTAATCTCCACAGATCTGCCTAAGTGATCTTCTTTTCAGAGAGGTTCCATTTAGTCAGGCTTCCTCGATGTTAGTTCCACAGTCTTTGATTCCCATTCTTGATCATCTTGATACTGTACATCCTCTTGGATTGTTGCTCTCCTCTCCTTTTTGTCTCTCTTTTCTCATAGTTGGAAATGGGAAATTTCAAGACCTTCTCTTTCTGTGTATGTTAATCCAATGATGACCCATAGCTTCAGCATACTTTGTGCAACAACTGCCTACTTGTATCCTGATCTTGTAGAGACACCTGCATGTCTGATTTGTGCATCCAGTTAGTGTTTGAACATCATTGTTACTTTGCACTTTGCCGCTTTCTTGATCACCATCTTCCTGGATTGTTTTGGTTGTCTCATTAGTCAAGTACTGCTATCACTTGTTTTGCCTCCTCCTAGGTTGTGCTTGTCACAATGTGATCATCTTTGAAACCTCTTATTGGGTGGTGTTGGATATCTGATATAATGCTTGGTCCTTGGTATTCTTTTCGAGGAGCTGTTATAAGAAGGTTCATTCCCAGGCTTTTCCCTCAAAATGAAAGGCAGATTCTGTGATGCTGTGTGCAAATAGTAATAGTGTATGGAAGTGCGATTCGGGCTCTGAATGCAGAGGATCATACAAAGATTAGATAGAAATGAAGCAAGCATATTTTGATGGCTGCATAATATTGAGTGTGCATGAATGTTGAAGCATCAATGAACTGAGAGAGAAACTGGGCACAAGAGAGGTTAGATGCAGAGTGCAGGAGAGGAGATTGCAGAGGTATGAACATGTGTATGGAAGATTACAGATGCATAACAAGGTGCAGGGCACTTGATGTTATTAGAAACTACAAAAGAGGAAGACTGTAGAAATCTTGAGATGATATAGTAAAACTAGCACCATACAATTAAACCTTTTGAAGGAGATGACACAGGATCAAGTTCTCTGGCAATATGCCATACTGCAGAAGACCCACTTCCCCATGTGTACATAATGAAACAAACATGATCAGGACAGTCTGCACCAATGCCCCTCATATGCTTCCCCAACATAATACTCTCCCATCCCCCTCACTCACTATCTAAATACCTCACCTTTGACCTCCTCCAGTTACTTCATCCATCCCTACTTCACCTTGCAAATCCAACAGCTACTGCCATCATGGAAAGACAGCCCTCTCCCTACATTCATTAAACTCCTACCAGCATAAAAAGGCAGCCTCCCCTAGCCCAGCCCAACCCATACTAATGTACAAAGACCCTCACACCACCATGGGAGGTCTGACATGTCTCACCTTGTACCATGACAAAATGCCTGGTTTAAATAAGGGAATATATGAATTAGATGTAGTCTCCAAGTGTGACTGTTTGTTTAGCCTAAGCAAGCACAGGGAAAGTAGATGTCTAAGGACTGGATATACTCCCCCTTCACATCCCTGATACACCTTCTTCACCTTTTCAACAGTGCTATGACAAAAAAAACACCCAGTCCATCCTGTATGGAGGGAGTGCTGGTGCCATGACAAAAAAAGCACAGTTCACCCTGTGAGATGGTTATGCTAGTGTCACGACAAAGGAGCACTGTGTCCACCCTGTAAGGTGGTTATGCTGGTACCACGACAGAGGAGCACCCTGTCCACCCTATAAGGTGGTTATTCTGGTGCCACCACAAAGGAGCACCCAGTCCACTATATAAAGTGGTAGTGGTGGTGCCATTAGAGAAGCTTCTAGTACATGCTGTAATGTGGTTGGTATTAGGAACAGCATCCAGCTGTAGAAACTAAACTGAAAACGTATCACATCACCTTACCTGGCTAGCCTCATAACATGACAATTCCTCTAACCCATACAAGTATTGAAAATCTTAATGGTGATGACGATATATAAATATATTTATATATACAAGTAAAATTCTGTTATAATGAATACCATTAGAACAAAATTATTTTCAATCCCCAGCCACACGCTTGATGTGTTAGGTCAATCTTGTTATAAAGAATTTTTCGTTAAAAATTTTTTTTTATACCCCATGAATTTCATTATAATGAAATTTTACTGTACATATTATACTATACATATTATAAATATATATATATATTTATTTATGTAGATCCCAAGTTAAATCAAGGGTAATCACAGTAAATAAAGTACTCAATACATTAGTAGAGTGAAAAGATCAAAATTTAATATAGGAATACAGGAATAGAACTTTCATTTGTGTTTGTATATATATATATATATATATCATCATCACCATTTAACACTAGCATGGGTTATACGGATTGTCCCGTTTAGGGCAAGTTGGGTCAGGTGGTCGTTTCTTACTTATACAGATATATCATCATCATCATCATCATTTCATTTTACGTCCCCTTTTCCCTGCTTGCAAGGGTGGGACGGGAACTGATTCTGGCTTGATTTCTACAGCTGGATGCCCTTCCTAACACCAACCTCATTTACAGTGAGTGCTGGGTGCTTTCTTGCCGTGGCACCTCCACGACCACTTTACAGTGGAATGATAGGGACCCCAGTCCCTATCATCTCATTTCTACAGCTGAGTAAACTGGAGCAATGTGAAATAAAGTGTCTTGCTCAAGGAAACAACACATCACCCGGTCTGAGAATTGAACTCACAACCTTTCGATTGCAAGGCCAATGCTCTAACCACTAAGCCATGTGCTTCTATATAATTAAAAATAAACAAGATAGAGAGATGTAAAAACACAAAGGCTCATGCTTGGGATTGAAGCTAAAGAAAAAAAATCTATAAATGTCTCAGCATGTCAGATACGTCCTTCATCAGAAGTTTGGAGAGAAAAAAACAAAACTTTTTCAAGATGGGTGAAGAGGGCAAGTGTGTAGTGTGGTGATGGGGGCCATGATGGATAGTCCATGTGTGCAGATGGTGTGTATGTTATTTCTCTTTTGTGTGTGTGTGTGTGTGTGCATTGATGGAAGTATACGTGTGTATTAATACTTATGTATGAATGTGTATGTGGGTGTATTTTGGGGTGTTTTGGGGTATTGTGTGTAGTGACTTTGTGGTTATTAGTTTTTGTGTCTGCATAAGCTTATATGACTGTCTGTATCCCAAATGAGAAGAGATGTAGTTCCCAGAGTTGTGATTGAAGTTTATGATAGAATGGTGTGTCGTGGTCTGTTGTCTGTGCTATTTCAGGATGTGGCCAGATAGGAAGAGTGGGTGGTGAGGTGGCTGTGTGTAGCACACTACCTCCCTCCTTCTGATTACTGAATGCTGAAGCTGGCGCATTACTGCATCAGCTTTTGCAATTCTTGCACTTAATTCAGCTTCCTGACTTCTATCACTCGTGAACATGGCCCCGAGATACTTGAATTTCTCTACCTGCTTCAGTGGAACTCCATTCACATGTAGCATGCAGTGCACAGGCTTCCTTGAGAGGGCAAGTGTCTCAGTTTTTGTAGCACTGATTTTCATTTCAGCCATGTAGCACTCAACATCAAACCTATCAAGTGCAAGGTGTTCTGCTAGAGAACGGGTAGCAGGTGGCAGATAGCGATAAAACCACCAGACGTGATGGTTAGTTGTGATATAAGTGGGCAGGTGCCAGATGAATAAGCAACCCCGGACCAACAACGATAAACTACTAGAGGAGATGGAGCAATGGGTGACACCTGAAGATCCCAAGAAAACTCTCACAACCCAGTGACATAGTTATGATGAGGCAAGTAAAGGCCACCTCTAAATAAGCCTAGTTAGTTTTCATGGGTTTGACAAAGTACCAGATTGGTAACCAGCGCGAATAAGACCACTGAAACTGCTATGTATTTATATATATATATATATATATATATAAAACACAGTGAAGAGAGACGAACACAGATATATATATATATATATATATATATATATATATATATGGGTTGGAAGAAGTTTAGGGAGCTGCTGACGAAGAAGGGTTTCTCTCTGCGTACGAAAGGCCGGTTATATGATGCCTGTGTGAGGAGCGCGATGCTGCATGGTAGTGAGACATGGGCAGCAATTGCAGAGGATATGCGACGGCTGGAGAGAAATGAGGCAAGCATGTTCCGTTGGATGCGCAGTGTCAATGTGCGTGAACGACCCAGCATGAAGGTGTTGAGAGAGAAACTGTGTCTGAGAGGGATAGAATGTAGTGTACGGGAGAGGAGACTGGGGTGGTATGGAGGATGACCGATGGGTGAAGTGCCAGGAAATGCTAGTTGAAGGAAGACGTGGTAGAGGTAGACCATGAAAAACATGGGTGGAGGTGGTGAGAACGGACCTCAGATCGCTGAAGCTCACGGTGGAGATGACGAAGGACTGTGACAAGTGGAGAGATGCTGTGCTGAATAAGACCCTTGCAAGCAGGGAAGAGCAGACGTAAAATGATGATGATGTATATATATGTATATATATATGTGTTCAAATCACAAGGGACAGAAACTGCCAGAGGGAAGAAAATACTGACTAAAGATAGTACAGTTCACAGAACTGAACAAAAGGATAAATCAAGATATACAAACCTACTATGATATCATCCAGGCAGCTTCGGGTAGAACTGTTTCGCAATTTAGTGAAAAGAATTATTGGTTCAATGCTTTTCAAAATTTACTCTATGAATATATCCTTAATGTATTAGGACAATATGAGGGACTAATATTGACATTGGAAATATATATTATGTATGTTTGTAATAAAACCCATGATCAAATCTAGAACAAAGTGACAACCATTTTGTACTTAATTTGTTTGGGAAATGGGAAATTGATATCTTTCCTATCTATCAGACAATAAAAACATCTGTCTGTTTTCTTGTTTGTATGCATGCCTGTTTGTCCCCTTCCCCTTGACTTTTTTGCCCTCCCTGACTTTGGCCCCCATTGTATTTTTTCATGCTAAGAGTCAATGGGATTATAGGGTGCAATGTGTTAAAAAGCTCGGGTGGGGCCTGATTTAAATTTTGCTTGTGCTATGACAAACAAGCACCCTGTCCACTCTGTAAGGTGGTTGTGCTGGTGACATGACAAGAAGTAGTCTGTCCTCTCTGTCAGGTGGTTTGGTGTTAGGAATGACATTCCACTGTAGAAAATCAAGCCAAAGAAGGATCATATATGGTTACTTGATCAGTCTAACTTCATAATATGACAGTCCATCTAACCCTTGTAAACATAGATATCAGTGTTTAATAGTGATGAGCCCATCTACCTAACTTTATATCTATCTCTCCATCTGTCTGTCAGTCTGCCTGTCACCTTCATATGTTTCTACTGAGTGCATTTTATTGTAGCGCAAGCACTTCCAGCTCTTTGTTTGACAAGCTTTCTATGGCTGGATGCCTTTCCTATCACCAACCACTTTGCAGTGTGTACTGGGTGCATTTATCATGTAGATCACCAACACGAGGGAGGTTGTCATGTCATTGACACAACTGAAGAAGCCTCTTGATCCTTTTTGGCATGTTTTCTGCAGCAGGATTCCCTTCCTATTGCCAACTACCTTACAGGGTGTACTGGATGCATTTTCATGACACCAGCACTAGAGAGTTTGTTGGTTATTGGCTCAATTGTAGAGCCCTTTCTACCCTACAGATGGGGGGAAAGAAGGAAGATAGGTATGATGTAATACTCATATCATCATCACAAGCAGCCATATGAGGGGAGAAGTGATCTCTAATAGTGGGGGGGGGGGTGTACTGTGATATCAGCTTCAAAGAAGCTATGACTTATGCCAGGATTTTAGAGGGAGAGGTGTAATGTTGAGAATAGTAACTAAGGAGTGCTGGTGGTGGGTAGAGGATGTTGATGGATTTGCCTCTTCCAAGATTTCTCTGTGCTACTTTACAGCTGTCTTCTTCTGTATGCATCACATGACCATACCAGCTTCTCTCTTGCACACTACATCCAAGTGTTTTTCTCCTCAGCTCACTTATGCTGTGTCAGTCATGCACACTGTTACATCCAGTTCCTCTAATGCTAATTTTTTATCTCAGTTCACTTATGCTATGTTGTTCACACACAAACTAATGTTACATATCTATTGGGGCATACTTCATTTCTTTCCAGCCTTCACAGGTCTTCTGCAGACAAGGCAAATGTCTCACTGACATGTGCATTGCAGTTGCCATACATCACACATCAGTCTACTCTGAGAGAGAAGCCCTTTGTTGAGGTACCAACCCCTTAAACTTCTAACCTGTTCTTACTCTTGCTATTACACTTTAAGAGCATTCTCCCTTACTGCTGATTATGTCACCTAAGTAACAAAAGCTGTCAGCAACTTCTGGGGAGCATCCATGGCAAATGAGGGAATCTATTCCATGTATGCTCTTAGTGCTTACTTCTCCTGTGCATCAGCTATATACAAAGTCAATCTTTTCCCTTAACCTGCCTGTAATTCTGCTACATCTCTTGTATGTCTATATATTTCACTGTATGCACTTTATGGAATGTCTGTCCACCCCTTTACGACATAGTGAACAAGGCCTCTTTTCTGACAATGTCACCTTCCTCTCCTCTTTCCTATTTAAGACTTTGCTAAGTTTTCTTTTAGGCCTTTTGACTTTTAATCCCTTTTCGTTCCATGCTTGGAATTTTGCCTCTCACTCTCACTGACTCAGTTATAAGGACTTAGAATAAAGGAGTTCCCATGGACTGCCAGTTTTAAAATTCTGTTATGGTCTAAAGTTAATGATAAACAAAGGTTGAACCCCACCTGCACTTCAAATTTATCACTGAACTCATTGCCAACTCTCACATTACACCTCTATACATAGATTGCATGGCTATCACGATCCATCTGTTTACACTTAGCTTCCTAAATGCTCAAGGGAACCTTGTCAAAGACCTTCTCCAGATCCATAAATGCCTGGTACAGTGGATTACTCTTAGCTAAGTACTTTCTATTTCACCAGAAAGAGAACATCAGTAGTACCCTTACCAAACATAAAGCTAAACTGTATCTCATCTAACTTAATTCTGTCTCTAATTGTGCTGTATCCCTTTCAGCAACTTTCATGACCTGGTCTATCAACATGATACCTTTGTAGTTACTTCACTTTAGTGTGTCTCCTTTCTCCTTTTAATGATACTGATGTGCCAGTCATTGAATATGAAACCATCTTATACTACTTGTGTCTGACTAGCTTATAACCTACCATTTTCTGATGTTTTTAGCATTTCAGCTGCCATCCCTACATTCATGTCATTATTCGTTAACATATTTTTAATGAAAGACACTGTCTATTGTTTCCAAATAATTTTGAAAATAATTAAAGATTTCGAGGGATATAGTAATATAACTAACCTTCTCATTTGGAACATAACTTAACAAAGGTTCTTATGTAAAATTATGGAAGTTTTTTTTTGTAGATAAATATAAATACTTTAAATCATAAAGGGATTTGGAGATTTAAATTTCAAATGCTCTTCACAACATTGTGCTGTTGAATGTGGCAGATGTCACAACCCAAGGAAATAATTGTTTCTTCAGTTGGTACAAGACCAGCAATTTGAAGAAAATCGATGAAATCGACCTTATAGTGTGTAACTGCTTCTTTAGTTTGTCAACGTTTATCAACCCTGTGATGATGAAAGGCACAGCTAACCTCGGCCAGGTTTGAACTCGGATCATAAAGGACTGTAACTATATACTGCAAAGCATGTTTATATGATGCTCTACCAAGAAATAACTTTGTGGACAAATTCATAGGTGTACTCCATTAGGACATGAAGAGAGAGACAGAGGATAAACTACAACAACAGTAACAACAACTCACTGAGTGATGTGATGTGTAATGGATATTCTCTTTAGTTACATTTTCTCTATGTCAGCAAGAGGTCAGTGGTTATTCTTGGCCACTACAACACCCCTTGTGTCAGGTAGGTCAGTGAGGATCAAATGATAGATGTGGTAGCATACTTTATGTATATCACTAAACATTTACCCTTCCTCACTTTTATGTGTATGATTCTGAATAGGTGGCTGGATGGAGGGATGAGTAGGTGGCTGGATGGGTGGCTGGATGGAGGGATGAGTAGGTGGCTGGATGGAGGGATGAGTAGGTGGCTGGATGGATGGATGGTTGGATGGAGGGATGAGTAGGTGGCTGGAGGGATGAGTAGGTGGCTGGATGGAGGGAGGAGTAGGTGGCTGGAGGGAGGGAGGAGTAGGTGGCTGGAGGGAGGGAGGAGTAGGTGGCTGGAGGGAGGGAGGAGTAGGTGGCTGGAGGGAGGGAGGAGTAGGTGGCTGGAGGGAGGGAGGAGTAGGTGGCTGGAGGGAGGGAGGAGTAGGTGGCTGGAGGGAGGGAGGAGTAGGTGGCTGGAGGGAGGGAGGAGTAGGTGGCTGGAGGGAGGGATGAGTAGGTGGCTGGAGGGAGGGATGAGTAGGTGGCTGGAGGGAGGGATGAGTAGGTGGCTGGAGGGAGGGATGAGTAGGTGGCTGGAGGGAGGGATGAGTAGGTGGCTGGAGGGAGGGATGAGTAGGTGGCTGGAGGGAGGGATGAGTAGGTGGCTGGAGGGAGGGATGAGTAGGTGGCTGGAGGGAGGGATGAGTAGGTGGCTGGAGGGAGGGATGAGTAGGTGGCTGGATGGATGGCTGGAGGGAGGGATGAGTAGGTGGCTGGAGGGAGGGATGAGTAGGTGGCTGGATGGATGGCTGGATGGAGGGATGAGTAGGTGGAGGGAGGAGTAGGTGGTTGGATGGAGGGAGGAGTAGGTGGTTGGATGGAGGGAGGAGTAGGTGGCTGGATGGAGGGATGAGTAGGTGGCTGGATGGATGGTTGGATGGAGGGATGAGTAGGTGGAGGGAGGAGTAGGTGGTTGGATGGAGGGAGGAGTAGGTGGCTGGATGGAGGGATGAGTAGGTGGCTGGATGGATGGTTGGATGGAGGGAGGAGTAGGTGGCTGGAGGGAGGGAGGAGTAGGTGGCTGGAGGGAGGGAGGAGTAGGTGGCTGGATGGAGGGATGAGTAGGTGGCTGGAGGGATGGTTGGATGGAGGGATGAGTAGGTGGAGGGAGGAGTAGGTGGTTGGATGGAGGGAGGAGTAGGTGGTTGGATGGAGGGAGGAGTAGGTGGTTGGAGGGAGGAGTAGGTGGTTGGATGGAGGGAGGAGTAGGTGGCTGGATGGAGGGAGGAGTAGGTGGCTGGATGGAGGGAGGAGTAGGTGGCTGGATGGAGGGAGGAGTAGGTGGCTGGATGGAGGGAGGAGTAGGTGGCTGGATGGAGGGATGAGTAGGTGGCTGGATGGAGGGATGAGTAGGTGGCTGGAGGGAGGGAGGAGTAGGTGGCTGGAGGGAGGGAGGAGTAGGTGGCTGGATGGAGGGATGAGTAGGTGGCTGGATGGATGGTTGGATGGAGGGATGAGTAGGTGGCTGGATGGAGGGATGAGTAGGTGGCTGGATGGAGGGATGAGTAGGTGGCTGGATGGAGGGAGGAGTGGGTGGCTGGATGGGTGGCTGGATGGAGGGATGAAGTAGTAAGGTAGATGAAAAGTAGAATTAAGGTTAGGATAGGATCAAGATTTATTTCAGTGTTATTTACATAATTAATCTTAGATCTCATTTTGAAAAGCAGGACACCTGGACATGGCAGATGTAGAGCTATGAAGAAACCCAATAAAATATGTTTATTGGTGGGGAGCTCCAGAGGTGGGGCTGGTGTAGGTGTGGGTGTAGGTCATTAATGTGAAGACCTTTAGGCTTGTTTATTATTTGATGGTGGCCGGATCCAGAAATGTACTATATATATATATATATATATATATATATATATAAATGTATTATATATATGCACTGGGATAATTGCTGGCCTTGTGCCAAAAGTAGAAATAATTAATTACTTGGTCTATCACACTATCAACTTTTATGGCTGATCCCTTAATTGTATTCGCATGGGCAAGGTCTTCACCTATTTTTTCTCTTCACTCAGTAGTCTTTCGCAGTAGGTCTTCCATACCTCTTTTTGCCATCAGAGTTTGTGCTCTGCTATTGTTTAAGGCACACTTTTCCCCAACCATGTCATAATTTTCTCTAACACTCTCTCATAATCTAGAATACTTCATACCTCTGATCTTCATGGCATAGAACATGTACAAACTTATTCTTTTCTGATTCTCCCTTTGCTAGTAATACCTGGTGTTTAACCTCTCTTCTAGTTATTAGGTATTACTCTGTTTTCCCTTTCTTCCAGTCTCTCCAGACCTCTTTGTTTTTATGGCTCTATCTACCTTATCATTTCACTACCATGTCACTCTCTGTCTAGCTGGAATTTTGCCCCAACTGCAGACCTGATCTGTGGCTTTCAGCAAGTTGTCTCATAGAAATCCCAATTTTTCTCTTT
This sequence comes from Eledone cirrhosa, assembly GCA_964016885.1. Lineage (NCBI taxonomy): Eukaryota > Metazoa > Mollusca > Cephalopoda > Octopoda > Eledonidae > Eledone > Eledone cirrhosa. The sequence continues at coordinate 23,855,138 of OZ024741.1, forward strand.
ACTATAGGTTTCCATCTCTTCCTTATTGTCATAAGTGTCAAGTAGGATTTTTCTGATTTTGTTGCCTGTTGAGTGTTCTTTCAGCTTCCATGTCTTTCTCCTCTAGACAGGCTTTTGTCCATCTCGCCCTTACTCTAAGATCACTGACAATAAATCTGTCTGGAGGTACATTCTTCTCTAAGGAAGGACTTAGCATTGACGACCATTCACCTATCTCGTTTCCTTGACTTGTATGCCCCCTGGTTGGTAAGTAATCGGGTGGCTGGCTGGCTAGTTTCCTGAAGTTTTTGTAGCAAATGGATAATCATATGCATTGCTTTTTTGTTGTGGCACCAGTACAACCACCTTACAGGGTGGACTAGGTGCTTTTTGTTATGGCACCACTACTATTACATTACAGGGTGGATTGAGCGCTTTTTGTCATGGTACCAGCATAACCATCTTACAAAGTGAATTGAGTGCTTTCTTTTTCTCAAGGCACCTCTTCATCTCTTGTACCATACCCATAGCTTCCATTCACACATTGAAAACCATCATGGTGTTTCTCAACATGTCCATTTGAAGCCTGTAAGAGGACTTTACACACACACACACGCACGTGCACGCGCACGCACGCACTGCTATTATTCATAAAGTACAAGACAAAATATATTCATGTTTTTGAGGCTCATGTTGCCAATCAAAATACATGCATCAAGTAAGATTCACTTCAGTTTTATCAAGCAGGTAATTAGTCTTTCAGTCAGTTGATTAACAACTAATTAGTTGTCAAAATCCTTTCATCACAACCTGTGTCCTTATTGATGACTCTTGCCCTCTGTGTCTCCTCTTTAGGCACAATTTCTCAATCTTTTCTCATTGGAGTAAATGTATATGAAGAGTAGACACAGAGGGCAACAGTCATTAATAAGGTCTCGGGCAGTGATGGAAGGACTTTTACAATAGTTAATTAGCTTTCTGATTGATGGATTAATTGTATTTTAATTGTTTCTGTTTACAGCAGAGTATGGAATGAAACATCATGAAAATATTTCTTTCATTTCTTCCTCTTTTCATTACATTGAAATCATTTTAAGATCTAGTCTCTTCATATACCATTGTAGTCCTCAATTGCTTGGGGATCCAGCCAGATCAATTGGATATGGCCTCTTCTCTGAAGACCTTCTGCTGTACAGCTCTTGAGTTTCTTATTACTGTTGTAGATGTGATATTTTAACTAAGGTATTTACCAGTAATCAATCGACTGGCATGGTTTTGAAATCCTTCAAATTTTAAAGTTTTTGCAATGTAAAAACTGTAGAGACCAGTGCTCTCTATTAAATTTTGCTAATTTATCTCAGGTGAAATTTTAATTTAAGTGGTAACATTCCTGCAATAATCAATTTTCTTTATACATTAAAAACATTATATATGACAAAAAAAAAATCATTTCTAGAAATTCCATACATTATAAAATAAATAGGATGGGTTGGGGTCTCAATATGTAAACAAAATGACTAATTCTATTTTTTTTTTTTTTTAAAGAAATCAACCGAGACAACGTAGACCCCCCCCCCCCCCCATTATTTGAGACAGAGTAAGCTTTCCAAATCACATCTACAAATTACATGTGACCATCATTGTTTCTTGTAAAAAATGACCTTTACTTTTACTTTCTTTTCTCTCAGGCTGCCAGTCAGCCTGGAAATCACTCAATAGAACAAATATTTTCCCTGCATCAAATTATGGTATAATCAATTGAATTCAACAACCCAATTCACATTGTTTTTATAGCCTTTACCAAGGTTTTTGACAGCATACACTTTCCATGCCTTTGAAACCTTCTAGAAAGCAGCCATATTCAGAAGAATTATATGGAAGGTTCACAATCTGCTATGAAGACCAATATTGACATAAGTAGATTTGTGGACATAATGAAAGGTGTTAAGCAGGGAGCTATTTTGTTGATTATTCTTTTCTAGATTAATTACTAGATGAATAAAAAGCAAGTGAAACTCAACTGGTGTAAATGTTTTTATTGGCAGCATGACCCTCCCAAAATACAATGTTTCAGCAAAGGATTTCACAAATAAAAAAAATATCACTGTTGTCATTCCTCATTAGCTACTACTTGTCTCTCTAAAATTGTATCTTCTTCTCCTCTCTAAACCTCCCTCTTTCCCTAGTCATATATTTCTACTTACAATGAACTTAATGTATTTCTACTTAAGATGAACTTACTGCCTCTTCAAACATTAACTGACCCAAATCATGTGTAGTTTAGAGATGAAATGAAAACTATGCATTGCTAAAATGGAAATTAAAATCAGTCAATGAACATTGTTGGCATAACTTGTTTTTTTAGTTTTTATTAGTTGAATGAGGAAAATGATAGAGCTAGGTTAAACCAGAGATGCTTTCACTAATTTGTCTGTTTAGTTGCAAGAGGTTAAAATTTATCAAAATAATTTTTTCATAACCCTTTCAAGGTCACATTTCTAATGAAATAAATTTTCTATGTGTTTCAAATAATTTTCAAAATAACTAAGAATTTAAAGTGTCTTGTTCTGTTTTCTAAATTCTGTCTTTAAGCCAACCAGACAGCCTCTCTGATACTTTACCTGAGGATATCAGACAAATCATTATTAAGCCAACCAGACAGCCTCCCTGCTACTTTACCTGAGAAGGATATCAGACAAATCATTATTAAGCCAACCAGACAGCCTCCCTGCTACTTTACCTGAGAAGGATATCGGACAAATCATTATTAAGCCAACCAGACAGCCTCCCTGCTACTTTACCTGAGGATATCAGACAAATCATTATTAAGCCAACCAGACAGCCTCCCTGCTACTTTACCTGAGAAGGATATCGGACAAATCATTATTAAGCCAACCAGACAGCCTCCCTGCTACTTTACCTGAGGATATCAGACAAATCATTATTAAGCCAACCAGACAGCCTCCCTGCTACTTTACCTGAGGATATCGGACAAATCATTATTAAGCCAACCAGACAGCTTCTCTGTTACTTTACCTGAGAGACATTAAACAAATCGTCATCACAACCTACCTTAAAAGTAGACACATAATGTAGTTTTAGATATCTCCCCAAAAGTTGGGATGGTCACAAGTGGAGTACTTTTCATCTTAGGTTTGCTCAGTGATGATTGAATTAAGGTGAAACATCTATAGAGAAAATGTTTATGCTAGAATATAGCATATATTAGGTTTAGATTTAGGGTAAATTTAATTTAAATAACTACAGTTTTTTTTTTCAATTAGAAGCCTTCACTGTGAAAAGAATGAAGCATAAATACCTTCTACTATTCCTCTGTAAGTAGGAAAAGATGAGATTATCTTTGTGCATTTTGGTTATTTTTGTTTCCTCATCAGGAGATAACGCTTTCATGATTATGTATAGAGGAATAGTAGAATGGAGGCACATGGCTTAGTGGTTAGAGCATTGGCCTTGCAATCGAAAGGTTGTGAGTTCAATTCTCAGACCGGGTTATGTGTTGTTTCCTTGAGCAAGACACTTTATTTCACATTGCTCCAGTTTACTCAGCTGTAGAAATGAGATGATAGGGACTGGGGTCCCTATCATTCCACTGCAAAGTGGTCGTGTAGGTGCCACAGCAAAAAAAGCACCCAGCACTCACTGTAAATGAGGTTGGTGTTAGGAAGGGCATCCAGCTGTAGAAATCAAGCCAGAATCAGTTCTCGTCCCACCCGTGCAAGCAGGGAAAAGCGGACGTAAAATGATGATGATGATGAATCTCACTATAGCAATGCTATATGTAACAGGATGTTGAATATAATTGAAATGATCAGTCTAATTTGTATTAGGTGTACACACCAGCCTATCTGAAATGTTATTACATGAGAAATGTAATATTAGATTTCAGGAGTTAAATCTTTCAGTTGAAAATAGTTACTGTATTTAATTTTTTATGACTTAGTCAGTGCAGTATATGACACAAGGGCAGTATATCATTTAATATATAGTCACAAAAGGGTTGAACTATAAAGATATTTTGACATCAATAACTAAATTTTAATATAAAATGTTCTTACATTCAATGAGTCATAGAAATGCTTTGTATCTCCTCTCCAAGCATCAACTCTGTCACTAAGTTTAGCCTGCCACCATAAGCAGTTGCCAGGACATGGCTAACAAATGTCCCAGAGCCCAAAACAAAAGTCAGGTGAGAACTTCTGTACCCACCTATCCATCCCTAAAGATGTAGCTGCCAGACAACAAGGTATCCTCTCTAACCAAACACCATAATTTTAAGATAATGTTTCTTTAACCCTTTAGCATTTAAACCAGCCGTATCCAGCCAGAATTCTCTCACCTCTTTCTGTGCAAACCAGCAGTAACCGACTGCTCATACTGATGTTAAGTTATTGTTCTCAAAATAAATAATATCAAAATCTCTTAGATTTGATATTACGTGAGATAAAAATGCTAAAGGGTTAAATACTGGATAATAGTATGTCCAATATTGCAGTAATGTTTCTTCAAATCATTTTACTTTATTTTCAAAGTAACATTAGATGTCCAGTAGAGAAATGTTTCTTGAAATTGTTTCACTGTACTTTCAAAGAGACAGTGTGTAATAGGATGTCCTGTTTTGAAATAATGTATTTTTAAATCCTGGATAACCGTATGTCCGTTATTGAAATAATATTTCTTCAGATCATTTCAAACTATAACAGTAATGAAATAACATTTCTTTAAAAATATATAGATTATATGTTATATCCTGTAGTGAAATAACATTTTCTTAGATTGGTTTATCTCATTGAAATAACATATCTTTAAATACTAGAAAACAGTATGTCCGGTATTGAAATAACGTTCTTCAAATTTACTCTATTATATGATTATAGATACAATAAAAAATTAATACTGTATAACATTTTGTTTAAATTTCATATTTAATATTTTCTTGAATTTAATATGAAAAATTCTACTTGAGGTTTGTCACTACTTAGTTATATCCATGTTTGAATTGCAAAGATTTTTTATTTTCTTGATATAACTTCTAATTATTTCTTGTATGAATATTTACCTGAAGCTTTCTGTCAGGTGTTTATGGGGCTTGCATCTGCCACACTCCTTCCCTACATAAATGACCTATTTACTGCCATTGAGCAAATGTGAGAACCTCTCTATGGTTGGATGTGTTTTTTTGGAGGGGGGTGGGTGGGTGGGTGGGTAAATTGACCTGCTAGAAATATCAGCCAAACTGGTTAACTCACAGCATATACCCTTTCATTATCCTATTTCTCATGGAATACATACACTTCCTTTCATTTTCAAACTGTCAAATGATTCATTAATTTTATTCATCTCTCTGCACTCCTTCAAAGTAAAACTGTTGTGAGGAGGGAATATTCCACTATCTTATACATTACAAAATGTCATTCTTCACTGATGTTTTTCAGCATTGTCACATACTATGCTAGAACCCTTTTGTAACCATACTTCTAATGAAATACACTGCCTATGATTTTCAAATAATTTTGAAAATAATTTCTAAAAACTTAGTACTATAACTGATTTTTCCCTTATTAAGCTTGTTTTTGAAACAATTTTCTTACATAAAGTTATGATGGAAGGTGTAAATTTAACCCTTTAGTATTTACATTACTCTATATTTACTATTGTATTTTCATGGTAAAGGCGTTACCTCACATAACGTCAAATCTATGAGATTTTTATTTTATTTTGTGAACAATACCTTAACATTGGTATGAGGGGCTGGTTATGGCCAGTTTGAACAGAATTCTGGCTGGATATGGCTGGTTTAAATGCTAAAGGGTTAAATATGAACACTTAAAAACAAATGGCTATGTATTATAGAAGCAGGAGTGGTTTTAGGTAGAAATTAGATAATGAAGTCTTAGATGTCAAAGTATGGGAATGTTATGGCTGGAATGCATATAACCACAGTCAAGTTTACTTGAACAAGGCTAACCTGAGACTAAACAACAGCTTGCTCTCATATGTACAGAGACTCCTATGCAGATAGTATTGCATTTTTTTGTTTTTCAATTTCTGAACATAGATTTCATTCAGACACAATCTTTAATATGACTCTATATCCTCCATCAAAATGCTTGCTCTGCACATCCCAGTAAAATATTCCTGCAACATTAGCTCCTCATAAAATATTTCCAGCTAAATTTGTCACATTCTTTTATAAGTAGTATCTCAGCAAGAGTTGAATCTCTTAATGACCCACACTTGTAAACATTACTGTGTCCCAATTCTTCCATGATTAAGTAGGTGTTTGGAACATAACTGAAAAAATTGTTTTTATATAAAATTATGATGAAGGTTTTAACTTTAAATTGAGAAGTTCTATTCAATTAAATGCAGCTTGGTGCCAAAAGAGCCAAACTCTGATATAAATCTCTTTTAAAGTGTTTATATTTATCTAAAAACCTTTCATCACATTTTATGTAAGAATCTTTATTTCCAAACACCAGCTCTATAATGAGTTTTTACTAAATCCACCCAAATTCTTGATTATTTTTCAAAATTATTTGTAAATTATAGGAACTTTCATGGAAATATATAAAAAAAAGATTAAAAAAAGTTTTATTTCCTAATACATTCTGAGGTTGTTGGTTTATCATATATCTTCATATTTTAGTTATTTCTTTACCTATGATCACCACCACTAATAACTCACATCAAATGAGACAAACTGGATTGAATATATTAGCATATTTCTAATGAAATACCCTACCTAGGATTTTGAAATAGGGTTTTAATATTGTAGAAGCAGGATGGTATCAATATATTGGTATCATATATGATCTTAGAAGTTAAGCTACCTTTTGTAACCCTTTTGATACCAAACCACCTTTCTTTCTACAAAGCAAAACTGTTTGTTTTCAAATAATTATGCTCATCATTGTCGTTTTTATGTCCACTTTTCCTTGCTTGCATGGTTGGACACCTTCCATCAATTTTATGTAAGGTCTTTTGTTAAATTAGGTTCCAACCACCAATTTGATTTTGAGAAAGTCAGTTATATTACTAAAATCCCTTCAGATTCTTGATTATTTTCAAAATTGGTAAAAATATTATTAAAAAAAATATATATATTTGTACTTCTCTTTCTAAATACATTTAATCAATAATCTTGACTATTTTCTGAGAATTACAAGTATGTTATATATTTTATGCCACCTACTTTATCAATCACTGAAACAATTTATTGATATAGCCATATTTCTTTTCTAAATACACTTTAACCCTTTAGCATTTAAATTACTCTATATAGACTATTGTATTTTCACAGTAAACACTTTATTTTCCATAATTATTCCACATAATATTGAATCTGAGATTTTGATATTATTTATTTTGAGAACAATACCTTAACATCAGTATGAGTAGCCAGTTACAGCCAGTTTGAACAGAAAGAAGTGAGAGAATTCTGGCTTGATACAGCCAGTTTAAATGCTAAAGATTAAAACATTATTATGTAATCCTAGACTGATAATGGTTGCATTTTCTTCATAGTTAATCGGTGATTTTCATTCTTGCTTGGCATGTGGGCCCTGTAGTAAGGACAGTAATTCTTCATTTGCTATGAATGGTTGAATAGAAAGTTATATAATATAAATCCTGTCAATATATTAATTTAGCAAGACAGGGTCACTTGAAAATAAGAATTTACTTTCAAAGAAATGTTTGGATACCATATACATTCATATATAAGCTGAAAAATATGTGATAAAAAAAAAGATTAATGGTAAAATGGGGGTCGGTTTAATATTTGATGTCAATATTTTGCTGATTTTCACCAACTTCAAAATTCTACGTAAATGAGGTACTGAAATATTTTCACTTTGGAGGTGAATATTACGCCAGTTTCATTTTGGAGGTGAATATTACACCTGTTTCACTTTGGCGGTCAATATTACACCTGTTTCACTTTGGAGGTCCAATATTACACCTGTTTCACTTTGGAGGTCCAATATTACACCTGTTTCACTTTGGAGGTCCAATATTACACCGGTTTCACTTTGGAGGTCCAATATTACACCTGTTTCACTTTGGAGGTGAATATTACACCTGTTTCACTTTGGAGGTGAATATTATATTGGTTTAATTTTTCGACTTTGATGTTTTGAATATAGTTGTTTTCAAAATGGTCTGAAATTAGTAAAACATCTTTATGTAATGGAGTTGTGAAGCAAACTATACTCTAAACGTTCAATATCAAAATATTAAAACTTTATAAATATATTCTTCACTCATGAGAATTCCAAAATTGCCTCATCTAGACATAGTGTTAATTAACTGCCTCAGCTTATAAACAGGGTTTGGATTTTTGCCCATTTCTCAGACATAAAATAGGAAGGGGAGATCAGCTTATATTTGAGTATATACTACAAATGTCATATCTGGTATACTTTGATGTATTTTGCAAAACATCAGCTAGATGTTGTTTTGTGGTCCTGGCAAACAGAATAATGAATATGTTACCCTGAAAAAGCTCATTTTTGGTTGAAATTAGAAAATATAATTTGAGATAACCAGTCCTAGATTGCTAAAGCTTTTACATTAGACAAACTTTGTATTTTAATGAAATAAGTATGTGGTAATTTTTATATGTCCATTTTAAACTGTCCTAGTATAGCTAAACATTGGAGATAACTGTTATATCAGCTGACCAGCTTTATAACAGGAAGTTTCTATACTTTTCTACATTCCAGTTTTAACTGATTATGATTATAAAGAAAGCCCATCCTTTACCTAAAACAATCCCAAACAATCTCTAACTTGTTAAATGGTCAGTTTTCTATTTTTCTTGACTATTGAATTATTCCAAACTCTTAACTGAAGTTCATGCTGCACACTCACATTCTCTCTCTCTCTCTCTCTCTCTCTCTCTCTCTCTCTCTCTCTCTCTCTCTCTCTCTCTCTATATATATATATATATTTCCTAATTTGACTAATTGTTTGACATTTTGCTAGTTATATTTTAATTACTCCCTTAATATGGTTGAGTACTGTATAGCAATGATAGGCTTTTTTAAAATTATATATATATTATTTTTTTTTACATTCCAGTAGTAGTAAACTTGATAAATGTGCCAAGCTGGCTTTTTCAATAATTAACCCCCCACCCCACCCCATATACACAAAAACAAACAATAGAAAACTACGAGAGAAACCATTGCAAGTCTTTTAACCTTGTTGGTATTAACTCTCTCCCCAACCACCCCTGGTTCTAAGTTACAGCATTGCTCATGTTCATGTTTAAATTAACGCTACAATTTAACTTTATGTAAAAAATTTGTAAATGTCCAAACATCAGCTTTCTAATAAAAGAAATATGTTTACAAATAAACATTTTCAAAGCCATTTAGCTATGAATAGTGAAAAGGTGGTGGCACCATCTAGCAGTTTCTAGCAGAATCAGTAGAGGATAACTGTCAATGCATTTCTGGCTTATGGCTGTCATCAGGACAGTGCGCCCACCCTGCTCTCTGCTGGAATTTGAAACAGGCGAAAATATATTTGTTCACTTATGTACATGGGAGGATTAGCCTTATTTGTATATTCTACTAGATTACAATTTTTGGATAATTTTAAAAATTAGTTCATAAGAAATTTGGTAACAAAAGTGTAAACACATGCAAACTGCAGTGTGGCATGAACATCACTATAACATTCTCTGTTATTATATATGTCTAACTGCTGAGATATTAGATTTGTTAGACTATTTCTATCTTCTGAGGTAAAAAATCTTAAAAAAACATTGCTTTTTAGGTTTTTGTATTACAATAATAACTCATTTCACATGGTTTTGCATGATAAATCGCAGATAAGGCAGTGCCATAATCTTTCAAAGCCAATGTCTTTGTAGTCTTGCCACTAGTCCCTATCCTCTGTCAGTGTTGCAGTACTGTAACCTGTCCATTCTTTATTAAACCATTAATTCTTATTAGCTCTCTTTTCTTCACTTTCCTCCGACTATTTCCTGGAGAATGGTTTTGGTCAGGGCGTCTCTGTATCAGGCAAGCTTTCATCTTTTTATTGTCACAAGGAGTGGTTCCTGTTTAGCAGCATATTTGTTGATTTGTTGCCTGATAAATCTTTGTGCTCTGTCTATGGGATATGTATTATCTTTGGCAATCCAAGCTCACTAGATGACAAGGATGTCTTTCTAAAGAGCTTCCTTGATGACCTCCTCTAGGTCCTCATAAAACTCTTCGATGACATCGTCATATTCAAGTGTTGGGAGTATGATGGTAATATTCTGTGATCTTGTAGTTTCACATGGGGATGAGCCTGTTTAATACTGGTGTAGAGTTTATGACTGAACTCACTCTAATCATGTTGACAATGATGCTTAGTCCATATTGATGTTTGGTGTCATCTTCACTGTACCACAGTTTGTGACCTTTGTCTGTAGTTGTTGCTCCAAATCCACTCCACCTACTTCAAACAGCTATTAGTTAACCTATGTGTATCTAGTCAAGCAAGTTTGTAAGTTCCCTCACCCTTCCATAAGCATACTGAGTGTAAGTATTCCACATCTCAAAGACAGTATTATCATTGTTCCAGTAGCACATTGGTTGTATCCACCCTGGGGAACAGCAGTCATTGGTTTTCCTGATCTAGTACATTGTTTTTACTATCTCCATCATGGTGTTTCAGTGGGCCTTAAAAATGGTTGACTGTGCCAATTTACTCTCTAAGTGGCCAATCTCTAACTTTAGCCTGATAGCAGATGCAGTTACCAGAGTGTGGCTGAAAAAGGTCTTAAAATCAAAAGTAAGTTGGATGAGAACCAGTGAGTCTGTCCACCCCTAAGGATGCTGTTGGCACTCTCCCTACATGAATGTCTCGTTATAAATATACAGTGAAATTCTGTTATAACGAAATTCACAGGGTATAAAATAAAATTTGTTGTAAAGAAAAATTCTTTATAACAAGATCGACCTAACACATCGAGCGTGTGGCCGGGGATTTAAAAAAATGTTGTTATACTGAAAAATTTGTTATAATGGTAGCAGGGAAAAGCAGACGTAAAATGATTTTATATATATATATAGATATATTAGTAACAATTTGCCAAAGCAGTGGGTAAATTTTATGAAACTTTGAGGTCAACAAACTTAACATATATTACATTGACTCTATAGACAATATCAGTTCTTCATCCATTGCATGTTTAGTGTGTTTATTACATAAACCTATCAAACAAGCATGTACACAATCTTTAAATCTTAAGATGTACTAAACTCAGACTGAGGTATTATTTTAGGTTATTCTCAAACATATGGTTTGAGAAAAACCAAAATAAAAGCTATGTTTATTATTATTATTGCAAGCTGAAATGATATATATGCTAACTTGTGTAGAGAAACTATGTAACAAGTTTGGTGATATTGGTATCAAATTATCTAATAGTTCTCTACCATTATTTACCCTCATACCCACCCCCCGACATTTTAGCTTATTAAAAAAAAAAGGGGGGGGGGGGTTATATCTTTACAAATACTATAGTGTCTTAATTTGATAATTTTGTACATCATATTCATCCTGGTGGAATTGTAAGGTTAGTGTTGTGACATTACAGCATGTCTTAGATTTTTAAATCTGGCAGAGCCCATCCTTCCTTGTGTCTGAACACAGCTGATGTCTTCCAGTGAAAAATAAAAAGAATATGAAGAAGAGAAATAGAAGAATCAACACTAGTATGGAAATGGTAGTTAGCAACTTCAGTGGGATGAAAAGTCTGGCTGTTTTGTAGCATTCCTCTGATGTTTTAATGACTGCCACTGCCTTAGAACTACATCATAATACATTCTTTTAAATTCATACTTAAAATTGGCAACTAATATTTTTGTAATTAGAATGTTGCTTTGGTTGGAATCTTTATTTCAGTGAAATTTCTGTCAATGTCTTGGATATATCTCTCTCTATATAACATTCTTTGTCTCTGTCTGTCTCTATGCATTCTCAAACAGCTCAACCAAATCAAATCAAATTTTACAAGGTAATAAATAGTATTAGACCTCAGGAGTGTCAACATGTGATTTTTATTTTCATTTGAATTAAATCTTTCTATAGTCAACTATAGTAAACCACGACGACGACATCACATTTTGTATATGTGTGTGTGTGTGTTTGCGAGTTTGTTACGTACGTTAGGCCTCAGATAATTAAACACACAGGCATCTACACATGCATACACACTATCTTCACATACAGGCATCTACACATGCGTACACACTATCTTCACACACAGTTAAACACACACACACACATCTACTCATACATATACATATGTGTTGACAGACAAGTAATAGGTGTGCATGAATGTATGACTGTCTTAGTATATGTATGTGAGTGTGTGCATGCGTGTTCATTAGGTACATTATTAAACACACATCTACACATACATATAAATATGTAGCGACTACAAAAAAAAATGAGGTGAAAAGTTATGCGTATGTCTGCCTGAATGTATTAGGTTGTAACATAAATTCCCGCCGTTTTTATTAAACAAATTATAACAACGGCGGGAATTTGTTACAATCCAATATGTCTGTGTGTCTGTCTTAGTGTATGTATGTGAGTGTGTAGCAACAATTTATTCATTTGGACACCAAAAAAAAATGACACAATATTGTTTACCCTAAGGTGCTTCAAGATTGACAAATTTTCATTTCTAAATCCTATTATTATTACAATGTTGATATTTCTTTTATAAAATATAGATATTTTGAAATAATTATGAGAAAAAAAATATATCTTCATATTTATTATTTGCTAATCTGAATAAGAACAGCAGTAACCCAGGTAACGCTGGGTCATTCAGCTAGTATATATATTTTAAAATGCTATTGATGTTATCATGAATAGTATACTTGTTGTGTTTTTATAATTAAACATAGGTTATTGCTATGATTTTAAAGTCATTTTGAAAATAATGAATTTAGTTAGATTTAGGAATATAACTTTTTTTTATTATTAAGCTAGTGTTTAGAATATAACTTGAAAAAGGTTTCACACTCAAAATTAAGATGGAAGGTTTTTAGATAAATATAAACACTTTCAATAGACAGCTGTGTATCATAGGACCAGAGGTGGTTCCAGGCAGTTTGGTATCGAAAGGGATGTAGTATGCACTGCTTTTCGTATGATTAATGGTAAATCTTGTACCAAATGTATCTAGTTTGTGTTGATTACTGTAGTGAACAGTATGCAAGCTCTTAGTTTGAACCAAAATCTTTTGGCAGTGTGTGTGTATGGTTGGTTGGCTTGCTTGCTGCTTAGCAACTAGCTTAGTATTTGTTGATAGTAATACTGTGGATATATTGTCTTCAAGTATGTCACTTTGCCCTTCTTGTTTCAATTACTATTATGCAGCCAACAAGTTTCACTTGGTACCGGAAGTGGTTCCATCTACACCAATCACACCAAACAAACTTATTTCATACATGAAAATATGAATAGTTTGGCAGTTATTAGTACCTATTAAATCATAGAAATTCAAGAATCTTCCTGCAGGGTAGTTCTTAATTTCAGTTTCTCAGATTGTACTTTATATTAAATAAACATCAACATTTTATTATCTTCTGATATTAAATTTCTGAAACCACCCCTGGTTTAATGATACAAAGCCATTTGATTTTAAGTGTTCATCTAAAAACCTTCCCATATAATATTATGTAAAAACCTTTAATGTTTTATTACCATATTTCTAATGAAATACATTGTCTATAAGTTTCAAATCATTTTGAAATTAATCAAAAATTTGGAGGGATTTGGTATCAACTAACTTTCTCATTCTTAGGCTGAAGGTTTTTGCAAACAAGAATTATGGTGTTTTTATAAAAGTTTTGCATAGAATTATGATGAAAAGTGTTTAGATAAATATAAACAGTTTAAAACAGTTTTCTATTAGAATCAGAGGCAGTTTTAGACAGCTTGGTATCAAAAAGAAATTATGATTCAAATGCCAGCTTAAAAATAGTTGTTATATCACAAAATTCTTACAAATACTTGATTTTCAACAAAAACTTTTATTTTGATTTTGGGATTTTTTGTTTTTGTGTGTTTTGGTCAATCATAGAGGTACAGATAAAGTAAATAAAGGAAAATTGATCAAAATATCTATTTTATTTTTAAAAACTACCACAATTAATACGTAATCCTAGCTTGGGACAGTAAAATATAAAAAAAATGGCACTATGTGGCCTGCAGAGTCCACATACATACCATTTTTTGGTATGATTTCTGTGGGTGTATGCTCACTAACCTTACAGTGTACTGGGTGCATTTTGCATATTTCTAGAGATGTATGCATCTGATATGTGATTATATGTATATTATGGACATTAAATGGTGATGATGTAATGTAATATAATGATATATATATATATGCTAACATAAATTATATAAGCTGATGTTCAACATCAGTTTTGCTGCCAAAACAAAAGTGTTCACTTCTTTAATATGTGAATTTTTGTATGCAGATGATTGTGATGTTGTTGCTCTGAGAGTGACATGCAGAACCTGATGGATTTATTTTCAGAAGCATGCAGCACATTGGTGGATCTGTCAGTCTGGTCAAGATAGGTTGTTATGTATCAACCTGCTCCAGGCATGGATTTCACTGAGCCTAGTTAGCATTTATATGTATGGTAAAACATTGAAAGTCTTGGATAAATTGTGTATTTAGGCAGCACAGTCAACATGACAAACACCCTTTGATGGTGAAATCTTATTACGACTAAAGAAAGCAAGTGATTCTTTTGGTAAATTAGATGAGTGTCTCTTGTGTCGACTTGATTTCCATTGATACAAAGTTAAAGATGTACAGAATGTGTATGTCTTCATTGTTGTAGCAAAATATAAAAATGCTTGAACGTTTTCATCAAGTGCCTTCATCGAATACTCAGTATCCATTGCCAATCACATATGATTGATATTGAAGTGCTAGAACAAAGTCATTTTGAAAGTATTGAATCTTTCATACTTCAATATAAATTGCACTGGAGAAGTCATGTTGTAAGAATACTAGATCATCGTATTCTTAAGCAGTTACTGTACAAGGAGTTAGTCTCTTTGCCTTCTCTTTCTGTCGGAAATGTGGAAAACAATGTACCTTGGCCGGTGGACCCCAATGTCATTTGATAGCTCACCAAAACAAAACGGGGAACTAAAGTGGAAGTAATGTTCATTATTGTTGCATATGCAGAAAGGAATGTAGATCCTTGGGTTAAAGAGGTATGTTCATTCCACCAGTGTGTGAGAGGGGGATCAGGTGGTGACAATTTTTGAAATCGAGCTGCAGCCATTGCACGTGTGTATTTTTGGTAATTGGATATAGATAATGCTCTCCAAGTAAATTGTTCCCATTGACACAGACAGTAGCTAAATGTCAACACTGTTGTTCAATTTGCTACTTTTTGTAACATCATCACCGTTTTACGTCCGTTCTTCCACGCTAGCATGGGTGAGACAGGTTGTCCTATTGTGGGCAGTGTCTGGTCAGCTGACCATGCCTTGCTCATACAGGAACTGATTTGGCTTGATTTCTACAGCTGGATGCCCTTCCTAACACCAACCTCATTTACAGTGAGTGCTGGGTGCTTTTTCGTGGCGCCTACACGTCCACTTTACAGTGTGGGCTGGGTGCTGTTTTGCCGTGGCACCTCCACGACCACCTTGCGGTGGGGGCATATTGTTTATATGCTTCAGCTTGTACCCATGGGAGGTCGGGTACTCTGTATTACTGTGTGACGCCAGAGGTCACGGTCGTGTGTCATTGCCTTTGAGAGGTGTAATTGGGTAAGGTCGGCTTTTATCACATCATCCCAGGTCATCTTGGGTCTCCCCACTCCGCGGTTTCCATCAACTTCTAGTGCTCTGCACCTTTTTATGCAGCTGTCATCCTTCATACGCATCACATGTCCATACCAGCGCAACCGCCTCTCCTGCACACAGCATTTGATTCTTCTTATGCTCAGTCTCTCTCTCAATTCATTTATGCTTTGTCGTTCACGTATATTACTGTTACACATCCATCGGAGCATGCAGGCTTCATTTCCCGCTAATCTACGTAAGTCTTCCACCTTCAGCGCCCAGGTCTCACTACCATGCAACATCGCTGTTCGGATACATGTATCATACAGTCTGCCTTTCATTCTGAGGGAGAAGCCTTTTGCAGCTAGCAGTGGTAGTAGTTCCCTAAACTTCTTCCATCCCGTTCTTACCCTAGTTATTGTATTTTCTGAACACCCACCTTCGCTGCTAATTCGGTCACTTAGGTAGCAGAAGCTGTCTACTGTTTCTACAGAGCCCTCCCAGAGATTGGTGGTACTTGTTTCCTGTGGCTGTCTGCTGCTTGCTGTCCCAGCACAGCTGCTGCATGTGAAGCCTACATTCTTAATTAAGCTTCCTGAGATCCCACTACATCTCTTGTGTACCCATTGTTTGCATTTGGGGCAGAGAATGGAGTTCCTACCTACACCTTTCCTACATACTGAGCAAAGCCATTTCCCTGAGGGGATCTGGGTTCTGTTTTCTCGTCTACTTACAAGGACCTTAGTCTTTGTCATGTTGACATTTCAATTTTCTATCAGAAGCAACAAAAATGAAAAGAGACTTAGGCCTGTTCTTTCAATATTTCTACATCCTCCTCATCATCATCATCTCCGTTAAACATCCATTTTCCATGCTAGCATGGGTTAGACGAGTTATCTCATTGAGACAAGCCAGGTTGGATGACTGTGTCTTACTTATACAGAACTAATTTTGGCTTGGTTTCTACATCTGGATGCCCTTCCTAATGCGAACCACATTTACTGTGTGTACTGGGTGCTCTTTGTCATGACACCTACACAATCACCTTTCAGTGTGGACTGGGTGCTGTTTGTTGTGACACCAACACACTTTACAGTGTGTACGGGGATTTTTTTGGTAGTAATATTTAACTGAAGTAAACTACATCATAGACAATTTCAAAATTGTGAACGCTGAACAATGTCTAAATGGTTGAGTATTCCACAGACAGATGTACTTTTATCATAATTCTCTGGCAGAATCAGGATGACACAATTTGTAACAAGGCTGAACTGTTGAATTATATGTACAGTCCAATGAGCTTTCACACAGTTTCCATTTACCTAATTTCACTCACAAGTTGAGGTTATGGTAAAGATAAAGACACTCGCCCAAGATATCATGCAGTGGGATTGAACCTGTCAAACTTCTTAATCACACAACAATGCCTGCATCAGCTGACAAGTGAAGCTAAAGAATCCAACAAGGAGCTAAATACAGAGAAATCTGATGACCTGTCTAATTTATACTGCAAAAAAAAAAAAAAATCCCCAAGAAAACTTGTTTATGGAAGATTCTGAGCTACTCTTCGGCCTCGACCCCCGCCCCCCCATGGAAGATTCTGAACTGCTCTTACCCCCCCCCCCCCCTCCATTATTTGGGCTCTGATAGTAAGCTTTGTTGGTTTGTTTCCTTCAATATTGGTTTCCTACTTGTCAGATGTTCACATTTAATTCTACCAAACTAATGTGTAGGTTTTTATTTCTTATTTTATTTGATATTATGATTGGTGAACAATAGCATTGTTTATTCCAGGTTATCAAAGGGTCAGCAACATTGACAACAGATTGTCTATCTTGACAGAACAAACCACTGGATTTTCTTTGCCAATATATAACTGCAAAAGTTACACACACACACACATGCACCCCACACGCGCGCGTAACCAAAGTATTTTACTTTGGAAGCTTTGGGGAAATTTGAAATGTATGCATCTCAACACCATAATAGTTACTATAAATAAACGGAATTTGTTTACACTTTCAGCTACAGGTTTAAAATCTTCTAAAATGACTGAATTGGTGGCTTGCAGCTATTTACCATAGTGGTTAATGCACTTGCCCAACATCTCAGAGATGCAAGGTTCAATTCCTTGCAGGCGCCGTTCTTTTTTCCATCTCTGAGGTACTCTGCCTGATTTTCTCAACTATTATTTATAGTGATATATTATAATGGTTATCGGCATTGGGATGCACACATTCCAAATATATATATATATCATCATCATCATATATATATACTAGCAGTGGTACCCAACTATACTCAGAAAAAGATTGATTACACTGAACAATTTCTTGGAAAATAACTGCAACTGTGCATAAATACATTTGAAAGTGTTTATATTCAATGTGTTTGTATGTCTGTGTTCTTGTAATATAGTTTGGCAAATTGACATTGATAAATTAATAGATTGAAATAAGTACTGGGATCGATATGATTATTGAAACAATAAAGATATTGCTCTTGAATGACTGAAACTAAATCAGTGAAAGTTCTGATTCATTTTTATTGTTCATTTACCACCTCACCATTCTAAACATGAGCAGCATGTAATTAGAGCCTCAGCATTCTATCCAAATACCAGGCCTCGGTCTTACTAAGGGTCTTTCATGGCGATTGCACATTCAAAACATAACCAGAAAATTACTTCAGCCCTTAACTTGTGATCTTTTAAGAAAAGGTAGCTTGTCTGATAAAATATAATCAGACAGACGGTCCAGTCACTGTCCCACATATACTGTCACTGTCGGACACTCCATCCTCTGTCCCACATATACTGTCACTGTCAGACACTCCAGCCTCTGTCAAAGATATACTGTCACTGTCAGACACTCCAGCCTCTGTCAAAGATATACTGTCACTGTCAGACACTCCATCCTCTGTCCCACATATACTGTCACTGTCAGACACTCCAGCCTCTGTCCCACATGTACTGTCACTGTCAGACACTCCACCTCTGTCCCACATATACTGTCACTGTCAGACACTCCTGCCTCTGTCAAAGATATACTGTCACTGTCAGACACTCCAGCCTCTGTCCCACATATACTGTCAGTCAGACACTCCAGCCTCTGTCCCACATATACTGTCACTGTCAGACACTCCAGCCTCTGTCCCACATATACTGTCAGTCAGACACTCCAGCCTCTGTCCCACATATACTGTCACTGTCAGACACTCCAGCCTTTGTCCCACATATACTGTCACTGTCAGACACTCCAGCCTCTGTCCCACATATACTGTCACTGTCAGACACTCCAGCCTCTGTCAAAGATATACTGTCACTGTCAGACACTCCAGCCTCTGTCAAAGATATACTGTCACTGTCAGACACTCCAGCCTCTGTCAAAGATATACTGTTACTGTCAGACACTCCAGCCTTTGTCCCACATATACTGTCACTGTCAGACACTCCAGCCTCTGTCCTACATATACTGTCACTGTCAGACACTCCAGCCTCTGTCAAAGATATACTGTCACTGTCAGACACTCCAGCCTCTGTCCCACATATACTGTCACTGTCAGACACTCCAGCCTCTGTCAAAGATATACTGTCACTGTCAGACACTCCAGCCTCTGTCAAAGATATACTGTCACTGTCAGACACTCCAGCCTCTGTCAAAGATATACTGTCACTGTCAGACACTCCATCCTCTGTCCCACATATACTGTCACTGTCAGACATTCCAGCCTCTGTCAAAGATATACTGTCACTGTCAGACACTCCAGCCTCTGTCCCACATATACTGTCACTGTCAGACACTCCAGCCTCTGTCCCACATGTACTGTCACTGTCAGACACTCCACCTCTGTCCCACATATACTGTCACTGTCAGACACTCCAGCCTCTGTCCCACATGTACTGTCACTGTCAGACACTCCACCTCTGTCCCACATATACTGTCAGTCAGACACTCCAGCCTCTGTCCCACATATACTGTCACTGTCAGACACTCCAGCCTCTGTCCCACATATACTGTCACTGTCAGACACTCCATCCTCTGTCCCACATATACTGTCACTGTCAGACACTCCACCTCTGTCCCACATATACTGTCACCGTCAGACACTCCAGCCTCTGTCCCACATATACTGTCACTGTCAGAAACTCCAGCCTCTGTCAAAGATATACTGTCACTGTCAGACACTCCAGCCTCTGTCAAAGATATACTGTCACTGTCAGACACTCCAGCCTCTGTCCCACATATACTGTCACTGTCAGACACTCCAGCCTCTGTCCCACATATACTGTCACTGTCAGACACTCCAGCCTCTGTCCCACATATACTGTCACTGTCAGACACTCCAGCCTCTGTCCCACATATACTGTCACTGTCAGACACTCCATCCTCTGTCCCACATATACTGTCACTGTCAGACACTCCACCTCTGTCCCACATATACTGTCACCGTCAGACACTCCAGCCTCTGTCCCACATATACTGTCACTGTCAGAAACTCCAGCCTCTGTCAAAGATATACTGTCACTGTCAGACACTCCAGCCTCTGTCAAAGATATACTGTCACTGTCAGACACTCCAGCCTCTGTCCCACATATACTGTCACTGTCAGACACTCCAGCCTCTGTCCCACATATACTGTCACTGTCAGACACTCCAGCCTCTGTCCCACATATACTGTCACTGTCAGACACTCCAGCCTCTGTCCCACATATACTGTCACTGTCAGACACTCCAGCCTCTGTCCCACATATACTGTCACTGTCAGACACTCCAGCCTCTGTCAAAGATATACTGTCACTGTCAGACACTCCAGCCTCTGTCAAAGATATACTGTCACTCACTCCAGCCTCTGTCAAAGATATACTGTTACTGTCAGACACTCCAGCCTCTGTCCCACATATACTGTCACTGTCAGACACTCCAGCCTCTGTCTCACATATTCTGTCTCTTCTTCCTGCCTTTTGTACAGATACTACAATGGCCTCTGCTCCTTGGAGCAGGCTGGCATTGCACAGCTTTCACTGATATTCCTGCCACATTCGATTCACCTACATTGTGTCCAGTATTCCAGGCCTGATGCTAACCCATATGATCAGTCTTTCCTCCCTATATGTCATTATTCTGAAATTCATTCCCTGCCAACATCTTTCATGCAGGAGTCAACTTGCAATAATTTCAATTGAACATAAACAATATGTTTCAGAGGTGCTGCAAAGGTCATCAGTACAGCCCCCTTCTTCCATATCTAACCCCCCCAAAAAAGAAAAAGAAAACAAACATGAAAATTGTTAATTTAAATTTATACCATTTAGTGTATATATATGTGTGTGCGTATGTCTGTTTGAATGAGAATGTTTGATATTGTATGTGCACTACAGAAATATATTTTCTCTCTTTTTTTTTTAATAAAATAATTTATGTACCCCCCCCCCCCCCATTTTTCAGATTTCCCCCCTGCTTTTACTCCAACTCTTCCCCACTTATTAAATGTTGCTAATTTATCTCTGCCAAAATTTTATTTTAAATGGTAGCATTCCTGTAATAATTTCTTTATACATTAAAAAACATTATACATGACAAAAAAAGTACATTACCAGAAATGAAGCAGAAAGTGAGGAACAAAATTTTGTTATATAAAAATGAGAGGAGACATAGAAACCTGTACAACATCATCATCATCATCATCATTTTACGTCCGCTTTTCCCTGCTTGCAAGGGTGGGACGAGAACTGATTCTGGCTTGATTTCTACAGCTGGATGCCCTTCCTAACACCAACCTCATTTACAGTGAGTGCTGGGTGCTTTTTTTCCGTGGCGCCTACACATCCACTTTACAGTGGAATGATAGGAACCTCAGTCCCTATCATCTCATTTCTACAGCTGAGTAAACTGGAGCAATGCGAAATAAAGTGTCTTGCTCAAGGAAACAACACATCACCCGGTCTGAGAATTGAACTCACAACTTTTCGATTGCAAGGCCAATGCTCTAACCACTAAGCCATGTGCCTCCATTAATGATATATATATATATATATATATATATATATATCATCATCATCGTTTAACGTCCATCTTCCACGCTAGCATGGGTCTGGACGGGAATTGTCCCACTTGAGGCAAGATTGGTTGTCTTGCTCAGGACTGTCTGGCAAGTTTTCTATGGCTGGATGCCCTTCCTAACACCAACCACGTTTAGAGTATGCACTGGGAGGTTTTTACCGTGTTATCTACACGGCCACATTACAGCGTGGACTGTTTTTTTTTGTCGTGACACCTACACGACCTCATTTATTTAGGACTGGATGTTGTGGTACCAACATAACTTTACATCGAAAGGGGTGGTGTAGATGGGGGTAGTGGGACGGGGTTGTATTTTGGTTAAGAGGAACCCACTGACTAGGTTTCGCTTTGTACTTAGGCAAGACGGGTCTTCTGTATTACTGCGTAGCGCCAAAGATCTCGGTCTAGTGACATTGTCTTGGAGAGGTGTGTGTGAGGTCGGAATTTATCAAGTCGTCCCAGGTTTTTCTGGGTCTGCCTACTCCGTAGCTCCCGTCTAGTTTGATTGTCTATATATATATAAAAAGTTGTAGTTCTTGTCTATTTGTTTGTTTGTTCACGAACTCCTCCTATGGTTTTGGAGATAGACCCCCCCCCCCCCCCATAATCATATATATTCTGAACCTACATTGCCCAGGGTACTTGGATAAGTATATTTCATTTTTATCAAAGGGTTCTCTGGGGACACAAACCCCCACTGAAAATTTTTCCCCTTAGATTTATATGAAATTTAAACCATAGGTAAATGACAAGATATGATGTGTATTCACAAAATTTCAGCAAATTTCAAAGATATTCAGACACCCTAATGGGGGTTAAACCCCTATTAGGGTTCTCCGAGGACACAAACCCCCACTGAAAATGTTTTCCCTTCGATTTATATGAAATTTAAACCATAGGTAAATGACAAGATATGATGCCTATTCTCAAGTTTTGATTTGATATTTAAAAAAAAATTATTTACAAGAAACAAAATAAGAATAAGATTTAATAATGTAATTTTGATTTGATATATTACAAAAAATGTTTTCCAATTTTTCATGCATTACATTTTCCATTGAGTAATATTGAAATGCAGAGTTTTTCTCCATAAATTATATCACTGATTTAAAATCAATCATTTTCTTACAAAAAAAAATGTGTGAAACGCAGCAAGGCGTGGGTAATTCGGCTAGTATATATATAAAAGATCATGTACTATTACATAATTTCTGTCTAAAAATTCTGCTCACAAGGTGTTGGTCAATAGAAGACTTTTATCCATGGTCTTTCATAGTGGGATCAAATTCAGACCCCTGTGGTTGTGAAACAGGTTTCCTAGTCACATAACCATACCTGCACTCTTGGTTAAATTGTTTTTTAATTACTTTTGTGGAAATTATTTGTAGAGTTAAATCTTTCGCTCATTAAATTTTTCAATGTAGCCATTTTTTTGCTTTTTTCTTCTTGCTTTAATGTTTTTGGTTTAACCTTTTCATGATTGTTGTTTCACGTTTCTTGCTAGTCATCGTTTCACGTTTCTTCCCAGTCATCATTTCATGTCTTTTCCCAGTCATCATTTCATGTCTCTTCCCAGTCATCATTTCACATCTGTCTCTTCCTAGTCATTTCACATCTGTCTCTTCCCAGTCATCATTTCACATCTGTCTCTTCCCAGTCATCATTTCACATCTGTCTCTTCCCAGTCATCATTTCACATCTGTCTCTTCCCAGTCATCATTTCACATCTGTCTCTTCCCAGTCATCATTTTACATCTGTCTCTTCCCAGTCATCATTTTACATCTGTCTCTTCCCAGTCATCATTTCACATCTGTCTCTTCCCAGTCATCATTTCACATCTGTCTCTTCCCAGTCATCATTTCACATCTGTCTCTTCCCAGTCATCATTTCACATCTGTCTCTTCCCAGTCATCATTTCACATCTGTCTCTTCCCAGTCATCATTTCACATCTGTCTCTTCCCAGTCATCATTTCACATCTGTCTCTTCCCAGTCATCATTTCACATCTGTCTCTTCCCAGTCATCATTTCACATCTGTCTCTTCCTAGTCATTTCACATCTGTCTCTTCCCAGTCATCATTTCACATTTGTCTCTTCCCAGTCATCATTTCACATCTGTTTCTTCCCAGTCATCATTTCACATCTGTTTCTTCCCAGTCATCATTTCACATCTGTTTCTTCCCAGTCATCATTTCACATCTGTTTCTTCCCAGTCATCATTTCACGTCTCTTCCCAGTCATCATTTCACGTCTCTTGCCAGTCATCGTTTCACGTCTCTTGCCAGTCATCGTTTCACGTCTCTTGCCAGTCATCGTTTCACGTCTCTTGCCAGTCATCGTTTCACGTCTCTTGCCAGTCATCGTTTCACGTCTCTTGCCAGTCATCGTTTCACGTCTCTTGCCAGTCATCGTTTCACGTCTCTTGCCAGTCATCGTTTCACGTCTCTTCCCAGTCATCGTTTCACGTCTCTTCCCAGTCATCGTTTCACGTTTCTTTCCTGTCATCGTTTCACGTTTCTTTCCTGTCATCGTTTCACGTTTCTTCCCAGTCATTGTTTCATGTTTCTTCCCTGTCATCGTTTCACGTTTCTTCCCAGTCATCGTTTCACGTTTCTTCCCAGTCATCGTTTCACGTTTCTTCCCAGTCATCGTTTCACGTTTCTTCCCAGTCATCGTTTCACGTTTCTTCCCAGTCATCGTTTCACGTCTGTCTCTTCCATGCTGGTATGGGTTTATCATATTTCTAGTGAAAGACATTACTTATGTTTTTCAATTTTGAAAAGAATAATTTGAAAAAATTTTGGTAAAATAGCTTTTTCATTATTTATCTGGTGTTTGGAACATAACATAGAATGATGATGAAAAGTATTTAGATGAATATAAACATGTTAAAACAGTTTTGTATCCTGGAACTGTGGGTGGTTTCAGGTGGATAGGTATCAAAAGTATTAAATTTTGATGAGTAAGTTTCATAACACTTATATTGTTGCTTGCCATTAGTACTTAAATTAGGTTGTAAAGTTAGTCATGTGAAGTCAGTCAATTAGTGTCTGTAGAAGTATAGTCTGTGTAAATGTAAAAATACTTGCTGTAGTTTTCTCTTTTTTTTTTTTTTTAAAAGATTGTGCATTGTTATTCTTAGTAATAGTGCAAGATTAGATTATGATTAATTTTGTAGTTAATTACTTAGCTGTATTAAGTATGACTTTGTGCACTTGAACTTACAAATGTTTGACGAGTAAAGCTTAACTAATTAGCTATAATCTTCACAACAGATGTATACAAAACTTGTTAGAATGACTGCTCAATTAATTCTAGCAACATTTCCCCATATGTTCTGTTGAATGTCTCATGAGAAAGGTGTGTGTAGGTGTTGACATGTAAATATTAACAGTTTATACTATCCCTACCTCATTGATATAAGCCCCGGCAGAATCCTAAATGCAAACTACTTCATGGTCCCAGCAAACAGAAGAGAGGAATTGTTGCCCAGAAGCATGGATGATTGAGAAACTGAGTATAACAGGAATCCAATATAGTGTGCAAAACAGAAGACTGCACTAGTATGGTCATGTGATGTGTATGGATGATGACCATTGGTTGAAGAAATTGCCATATCTCTCGGATACCAGCTAAATGCTTTAATAATTAAGCTAAAGGACCATGACAACCTTTTAAGGGTCTTCACCCTATTTTATAAGCTGTTTTATAGCACTTGAGCACATCATCCTTTACATATATTTATATATATTCTCAGCACTTAAAAGTCCAAAAATTTGGTTTAAGTACAAAATTATAATTATTTCATTTAAATATTAATCTATGATAAAATAAAGAAATGAGGACCCCCCCCCTCCAAAAAAAAAAAGGTAGCTTCTCTGATATCTTATGTCCCAGTTGAAGATAATATAACATAACTTACACAAAATAATTGTTTATAATGAAAAAAGAAACATCTATATTTTGTTTCTTTTTCTTTGCTATGTGAATATTCAAGTATCACATATAAAATTATCAAAATAAACTTCTGCATTTAAGAATAAACATATCCTGTTTAGAAAAGATATGTGACTGAAAATAGAAACATTTTGACAGAGTAACTTTGTAACACAAATCTGACCATTAGAAGATCTGTCATTATTGGTTGATAGGAGAGGTTTGTTTTTAGCCAAAGATAAACTCATCAAGTAGCAAAGGGTGTAACCTATAAGTGTTGTGTGTGTGTGTTTGTGTGTTTGTGTATATATATATATATATGAGAGAGAGAGGGGTCACAGCTAAACTTGATAAAAATTTAAGAAGAAACGGGCTGTGTAGTTGCTGGATAAGGTGTACTTATAAATAAGAGGAAAGCACAAACGGGAGACAATTTTCCTTCATCAGTTGTCTGCTGGGGATCATAGATATTTCTACGCATTAAAGACAAGATATCTAACCCCAGTGCGTCAATATCTAAAGGAAGTTATTGGGGAAAAAAAGGCAGAGAGAGAGAAAATATATAACAGAAAGGAAAAGGAAAAAAAAAAAAAACTGAAAAAAAAATCGGGAAACAACAAACCGAAGAGAGAAACCCGAAGCACGTGTGTGAGCAACTCGAAGAGAGAGAAAAAAAAAATTAAAGTCAACATCAACTACTGAACTTAAGTCAGGGGCTGTGTGGATGAGGTGTATATATATATATATATATATATATATATATATATATATGTTCCACACTGTAAATGTGGTTGGTGTTAGGAAGGGCATCCAGCCGTAGAAAACCTGCCAGATAGTCCTATATGAGCGAGACACGGTCACCCGACCAGCCTTGCTTCAAGTGGGACAACTCCCGTCTAACCCATGCTAGCGTGGAAAATGGACGTTAAACGAAGATGATGATGATATATATATATGTTTATATATATATGTATAATTAGTACAGATTAAAGTTTAGGCAAACAATTTCTGCTTTCACCCTATTCTGGGATCTTCTGAAATTCAGAATACAGTCCTTATTGAGCTCTCTTTGGATTTTGGTTTTTGTAATTGTTATTACTCATCATCATCACTGTTTTACGTCCATTCTTCCACACTAACATGGGTTAGATGGGTTGTCTTGTGGGCCATGTTAGGCCGGGTGACCATACAGGAATTGATTTTGGCTTGATTAAGTTGGATGCCCTTCCTAACACCAACCTCATTTACAGTGAGTGCTGGGTGCTTTTTTTCGTGGCGCCTACATGACCACTTTACAGTGTGGGCTGGGTGCTTTTTGTCATGATACCTCAACAACCACTTTGCAGTGGGAGGGGATGGGGGCATATTGTCTATATGCTTCAGGTCTTCTATTTATATATATATAGTATAAAGTTTCATACACTTAACACATGCTACCATTGGTTTCGGAGTTGAATCATGACCACCAATGTATATTGTAGCAGGCACTTTTTAACTAGCCCTTCATTCGAGCACTTGATTTATATAATTGTTTATATATGCATGTTTGTGTATGTATATAAAACATTGTAAATCTTGGTTCTTTAACTGTTTCATTATTATATTTCTAGTAGATTGGTGGTGGATTGACAGAATTGGTAGTGTCGGACAATATGCTTTGCAGCATAGTTTTGGCCCTTTACTTCCACAAACATTGTGACTGAGATACATTTGTTTCCCTACAATTGCCAGCAGTGATGAGCTATTATTAGAAATTTCTTGGAGTTATCAGCTCTTTTGTTTTGAGATTATTTTCAACTGACATGGAGTTGGATTAACCGTTCTTTTCCCTCACGCTCTTCCAGAATAACACATCCAATCCCCTCACTCTCCTCCACAGTAACACATTTGCAAAGGACATGGGATGTTAGCATTATCAATGAATTTTTTTTTATTGTTACAAATTTGTTTTAAAATTTTATATTCTTTTGTCTAAAAGCAAATATATCTAGCTTCTTTATACCCCCCCCTCTCTCTCTCTCCAATATGACACAGCTTTATCACATTAAAGTTGGCATTTTTTGTGGTGTAAAACGGCTGGAAAGTGTCTGTCTCTGTCTGTCTCTGTCTGTGTCTGTCTGTCTGTCTGTCTGTCTGTCTGTCTGTCTGTCTATCTGTCTGTCTGGTGGAGAGCAATGGTTGTGGTGGTGATTGCATGTCTTTATGGAAAGGGAATAAGAGAGAACAGGGTCAGTTTCAAGTGATTTGGTACCAAAAGTGTTGATGATATTACTGCTGTCTTGGTTTGTGCATATTGTTGGACAATATGCCCCCACACCCTCCCACTGCAAGGTGGTCGTGGAGGTGCCACGGCAAAAAGTACCCAGCCCACACTGTAAAGTGGGTGGACGTGTAGGTGCCACGAAAAAGCACCCAGCACTCACTGTAAATGAGGTTGGTGTTAGGAAGGGCATCCAGCTGTAGAAATCAAGCCAAATCAGTTCTTGTATGAGCAAGGCATGGTCAGCCAACCAGACACTGCCTACAACAGGACAACCCGTCTAACCCATGCTAGCGTGGAAGAACGGACGTAAAACGGTGATGATGATGAAAGGTTGGGTGAAATGAGAATGAAGCTGTAGTTGAATCAACTTCTATTTCTATTGTTCTGATCCATGAGCAAATCACAGTATCGGTAGAGGGTCGGACGCCATGCTTTCCAGCATAGTTACGTCCCTTTACGATCTGAGTTCAAATCCCGCTGAGGTTGACTTTGCCTTTCATCCTTATGGGGTCGATAAAATAAAGTACCACTAATGCACTGAGTAATTGCTGGCCTTGTGCCTAAAGTAGAAACAATTATTTCTAAATCAGTTGACCTATTTAAGGTATATAGAAAATGTGACCCAGAAAATAATATACATTTTATTTTACAGGAAATGAGTCATAAGATATTTGTAACTTTACTTTCAGTTACACATATTAACAATTTTGACATTGAGCTGTAAGTCTTCTAAGTATATTATGATAATTCCCTTACTCACCATGAAGCTAAAATGAAGCTTTTTTCTGATTCTCTAAGTTATGTTGAAATATGTACTTACTTGGGCTGTATAATTTATTTTGTGTTGTGTGGTTTCCTGTCTTTTTTTTTCACATGAGTCAGTTGCTGGTTGACATTGAATTTACTTGGCTTCTTATCTCTTCAAACCAACTTTTCCATTAGATGGTGGCGGATATTAAACTTTCACTTCAATACCATTTGATGTGGGCAGTTTTATCAAAAAGGAATTTAAAATCATCCCCTTTTTTAGTGCTTTTAGCACCGTGGCCTTTTTGACTGTCTAGCAAAAAAAAAAAAAATCTCAAACCATTATAGTTGACAGCTTCCTTTTAGAGAATGTCAGTACCTCATTCATTTGTGAAGCTGGTAAACAATTATACATTGTAAGCTGTTTTAATAGTTTATTATACATTATTCTATGTACTATACATGCACCTTTGATAAGTTGTAGTGCACTGTACACAATAATTTTCATTATTATATGTACTGGGTAATTGCTGGCCTTGTGCCTAAAGTAGAAACAATTATTATATTTTCATTAAACATTTGTGTTATAGGCCATCACTAAGTGTTGCACATTGTGTTGAAAAAATGTTTGGATTGTTCAACCAATCACAAACAGCATGATAATGTAATCGACCAATAGTAATAGTCATATTGTGGGTCTTGTCAGAAGCAACTGTTTCCAACTGATCCAGCTGGATCTCCAAGTGATACCAGTTCATCTCATAGATGTTATCCAACCATCTTGCTTGGGGTCTAATCTTGGATCCCCTACTGGCTGGTTTTGCCTGTAAAATCTGTCCAATTCTTTCTTGAGACATTCTAACCACATGCCTATAGTATTGGAGCTGTGATCTTTCAATTCAGAGAAGTAGTGGCTCTATCTGGAGTGACTCTCTGATCTCTGCACTCTATTGAGAAACGTTACTCCAAAGACCCTCTGGAGAAACCCCATTTTGGCCACTTGTATTTGCAATCATATTTTTTCGGTCATTACCCAAGATTCATGACCATAGGTAAGCGTTGACACAAATACCAAATTGAAGATAGCATGTTTGACTTTTATACCTACCTCCCTTCTTATAATTACAGAATGCATTACTGCACCAAGCTCCTGCAATTTTTCACTTAATTCAGCCTCCTAATTTCCATCACTTGTGAACATGGCCCCAAGATACTTGAACTTCTCCACCTGATTCAGTGGAACTCCATTCACATGTAGTGCACTACAGAAAGACGAGTGTCTCAGTTTTCACAGCACTGATTTTCATTCCAGCCATGCAGCATTCGGCTTCAAACCTATCAAATGTTAGTGTCTCTGACTTAATTAGCAGCGAAGGAGGGAGCTCTAAGAGCATAATAGCTAGAATGATAGAGAGCTACTCCCACTGATGACAAAATGTTTCTCCCTGCATACAAAAGGACTGTACGACACCTGTGTGTGAAGTGCAATGCTGCATGGTAGTGAAACATGGACAGTGACTGCAGAAGATATGCGTAGGCTGGAGAGAAATGAAGCAGCCATGCTTCATTGGATGTGCAATGTGTGAGAGAAAGGCAGAGCTTGGAGGAACTGAGGGAGAAACTGGGTTTAAGACGAATTAAGTGTGCAGGAGAGAAGACTGTATTGATACAGACATATGGTGCTCATGGACGATGACCAATGGGTGAAGAGTGTCAGGAAATGCCAGTGTAAGGAAGCCACAGTAGAGGTAAACTGAGAATGACGAGCAAAGGTAGTGAGAGCTGACCTCAAATTGCTGAGACTCGCAGTGGAGATGACAAAGAAACACAGTGAGTGAAGAGATGCTATGCTGAGGACCCATCCAACCCATGCAAGTGGAAAAACGGACATAAAACCGATGATGATACACACTCACACACACACACTACAATGACTAAAGACTGTTTATAATTTGAATTCAGCACCCTCATCCTTCATAAGACTTGCTGAAATATAAAGTAAAATTTCTACCTGAAAAGTCTCGTGAAAGATGAAAACACTAGACTTAAATCATAAACTGTTTCACCGGCTGTTTCAATTTAAAGTTATGGTTTGAGAAAATATGCAAACTAAAAAATCTTGTGTCGGCAATATCTCAATGTAGACTGAAAGGAATATGATATTGAAACTGGGGTTGGTGTTAACTCTTAACCCTTTAGCATTTAAACCAGCTGTATCCAGCCATAATTCTCTCGCATCCTTCTGTTAACTCTCCAATGAAT
The DNA here is from genome assembly GCA_964016885.1 of Eledone cirrhosa. Classification (NCBI taxonomy): domain Eukaryota; kingdom Metazoa; phylum Mollusca; class Cephalopoda; order Octopoda; family Eledonidae; genus Eledone; species Eledone cirrhosa. The sequence goes on from OZ024741.1 coordinate 23,886,246, forward strand.
GCTTTAAATATGTTGATCATGTGAAGTTACTAGAAAACTAAAAATAACTTTGTTAAAACATCACCAGATACACTCATAAATTTGTTTGTTTGTAATAATGCAGCTTTCTCTGTTTATTGTTCGTCTATATAATTTATGTAATAATGCAGCTTACTCTTTATTGTTCATCACCATCATCATTTAGCGGCTATTTTCCACACTTGCATGCATTAGACGGGTTGTTTCATTTGAGGCAAGCCAGGTCAGGTGACCGTTTCTTGGTCATATAGAACTGTTTCTAGCTTAGTTTCTATGGCTGCATGCCCTTCCTAACACCAACCACTTTACAGTGTGGGTTGGGTGCTTTTTGTCGTGATACCAACATGACCACTTTATAGTGTGGAATGAATACTTTTTTTGTGACTCCTACACGACCACTTTACAATGTGTGCTGGATGCTTTTTGTCATGATACTTACATGACCACTTTACAGTGTGGGCTGGGTGCTTTTTGGTGCAACACCTACACAACCACTTTACAGTGTGTGTGTTGGGTGTCTTATTGTGTCACTGTAACAACCACTTTATAGTGACCTATGATTATCAAATACTTTTGAAAATAATATAGAATTTGGTATCTGAGAGCACAAGTAAGACTGGATAAGACACCATTTCAGCACAGGGCTCACTCCCCAACTACCTCTGGTGGTTATTTTCATCTGAAATGAAGTACTTTGCTCCACAACACACCATCTTGTCTGGGAATCACATCTGTGATCTTATGATTGTTAGCCTTAGCAACTAGACTGAATTTGTTCACAATCATTTTACTGAAAGTCTAAAAAGAATAAAAGAGATATATTATAAGTGTTAATGTTATCGGTGTATGTATCAACTACATTGTCCTATTGGTTAACCAGATAGCAGTTAGATTCAACTTTGTTCTGTAATTGTTGATAAATTAGTTAGGCGCTTCTGTTCACTAAGGGTAATTTACCCAATTTTCTCAACTCTTATCTATAGTGATCAACTGTTGTTACAATTATTTTCTGAGTTTGGGACACCCAGATTTTCAGCTAGTTGGTGCCTATTTGTCAGGAAAATTGCTTGGATTGCCAGAATTTAAATATAAGGTGGTGGATTGACAGAATCATTAGAACATCAGACAAAATACCCTTTGCTATTTAGTTGTGCTCATCATAAGGTGGGTTGCACTATATGTGCTATTTAGAAAGCCAAACAAGCCGCAGTTTGCCCATAACTGATCTAGAAGAACAGGAGGAATGTAATTCTAGATCAGTGATTCCCAACTTTTTCACCACCAATGACCCCTTTTATTTATATCAATTCTTCCATAGTCTCCCTGTTGTAATTATTCCCTTCCTAAATGTTTATATGGTGATCATAATCAAAAGGGAGAAATTTTTTATTATACTTAAAGAAGAACAGATGATACCCAATGGTGTATATATGTTTTTAATATAGCATTTGAAACTTTGAAATTAGCTTACAGGCTCCCAGTGCTATCATTATGAACTCCGTATAGTAACTGTCGTTTTAGATCAGTCATGAGCAAACTGCAGCTTGTTTCGCTTTCTGAATGGTACACCTAATTTCAAAATTGCCTTGAAATTTTCAGTAGTGCAGCCCACCTTATGATGAGCCACATCCTATGCGTTCCATTGCTTGAAAAGGTATGCACATGCCTGTTCTAGATAATATAGCTTGGGTAAGATGTTCATTGTGGAGATTGAAATTTAAAATACGGTGGTTGTGCTGATGCCACAACAAAAGAAAAAAGCAAGCTGTTCACCTTATAAGATGGTTGTTTTGGTGCCACAACAAAAAACACCCAGTCCAAGTACTCAGGCTTCATAACCAAAGGAAGGCTACACTGGCAATGGATTGATGGAATCATAGACATATTCTGCATCTCTGGCATAATGTTATTGCAGGGGCCTCATACCTTACTGCAGATCACCCATTTTATCTGTCTGGTTTGTTTTATTTAGTTTCTGTAACAATTTTTCAGTTTTAAAGAAAAATTCCTTAAAATTCTAACATGGTTGATGTAAAATGCTGATGAAATATTTTCCTTTTTTATTCCAGACGGAACAACAGTTGGACTGCGCATTAGATTTGATGCGAAGACTGCCGCCACAACAAATCGAAGAAAATTTAAGTGCACTTATAGATATTGTAAGTAGTAGATTTGTTTTTATTAATATAGAGGATTGGATAGTTTTGATGGCACATTTGACAGAATTCCATGCTGAAGAAGATAAGAATGAGGGCTGTACAGACCATGGTGCATGGTTGTAGGAATCGTTAATGAGTACACTGTTGAATTTAGTGTCCCAGTGGGAGTCCACAAAGAATCACTCCTCAACCCTCTGCAGTTTATTATAGTTCTCCAGGCCATAACTCAGGTATTCTTATATGCTGATTTAGCCATATATGTCGAAACAAGAGAAGAACTAGAGAAGTTCCAGACCTGGAATAAAATGGCCTCAAGTTTTGGTCAGTAGGAAAAAGAATAAGACTGCTACCATCAAAGAAATGGTTGCACTCAATATGTATGAAAGGAGTAGGTAAGAGTTCCATATAATGTACCCAGTGTAGACTGTGAACACAGATATGTGAGATCTTTCAACTGTTTACCTTGCCATTTACATTATTGTGAGGAACTCTGGCACGCACAGTAGATGAGTTCACCTTGTTTTCTAAAACTGCAACATTCTGAACTCTTTGTCCACACTCTACTGATATTGAGTTAAATACAATATTATCATCATCATCGTTTAACGTCCATCTTCCACGCTAGCATGGGTTGGACGGGATTGTCCTACTTGAGGCAAGATTGGTCGGGTGACTGTGTCTTGCTAGTATAGAACTGTATCTGGCAGGTTTTTTACGGCTGAATGCTCTTCCTAACACCAACCACATTTACAGTGTGGATTGAGAGCTTTTTTTTACCGTGTTTCTTACACAACCACTTTACAGCATGGACAGGGTGCTTTTTGTCATGACACTTACATGACCACTTTACAGTGTGGACTGGATGTTCTGTGGAACCAACTTAACTTTACAGAGAAAGGGTGGTGTGGGTGGAAGTAGGAGGATGGAATAGGGGTAGTGAGGTGGAATGTATATTTGGTTGAGAGGTGCCTACTGACTGTAGGTTTAACTTTGTACGTAAGGGAAGGCGGGTCTTCTGTATTACTGCATAGCGCCAAAGTTCTCGATCCAGTGACATTGTCTTGGAGAGGTGTAAGTGTGCAAGGTCAGATTTTATGTCGTCCCAGGTTTTTCTGGGTCTACCTACTCCATAGCTTCCATCAGTTTTGATCGCCCTGCACTTTTTTATACAGCTGTCGTCTTTCATGCGCATCACATGACCATACCTCTCAAGTAAACAGCATCTGATCCCTCTTATTCCTAATTTCTCACTTAGTTCATTTGTTTTGCCATTTATGTATATTACTATTACACATCCAACGGAGCATACATGCTTTGTTCCTTTCCAATCTGTGCAGGTCCTCTGCACACAATGTCCAAGTCTCACTGCCATGTAACATTGTTGTTCGTATACATGCATCATACAATCTGCATTTCATTTTTAGAGAGCAACCTTTTGTGGCCAACAGCGGTATTAGCTCTCAGAACTTTTTCCGTCCTGTTCTAACTCTGGCTACTGTACTTTCAGAGCACCCTCCTCCACTGCTGATTTTGTCACCCAGGTAACAGAAAGTGTCTATTATTTCTATAGAACCATCTGGGCAGTTGAATGAGCTAATATCCAGTGGGCACTTGCTACTTACTGCACCTGAGCATCTGCCACATATAGAATCTACATTCTTAGATAGCTTGCCTGTGATCCCACTACATCTTTTATTATGTACCCATAGTTTGCATTTGGGACATAGAATGGAATTTCTACCTACTCCTTTCTTACACACTGAGCATGGCCATTTCCAAGAGGGCACCTGTGCTCTATTTTCCTTTCTACATACTAGAACTTTAGTCTTAGACAAGTTAACTTTAAGGCCTTTTGATTGATTAGAATTATTTAACACACTGCCTTGATTTTCTTGGGAGATAAATATAACTTTGACGAGTAGAATAAACTATAGTTTGGTAGTTTTGCAATTTTGGTTCAAAAGTTATGAATGTGTTTTGATTTTGAGAGAAAATAAAAGAAACCAAGGTCATAAGTAGTATATTTTATCATTTATTGAAGTTATCTTCATGACTACTGCCTGAAGTATCACTTCACCACCACTGACTTCATCTTCAGACTCTTCAGCATCTTCAATGGCTCTAATATGCTTGTAAAGCTTGTTTAGATGAGAATTAGCCTTGTTAATGCATCCTTGGACTGTTTTGCTCTCCAGATTCTGAAATGATGCATACAGTCATGTCAGCACTTGCTCGAAGGTGGTGTTTATGGTGTACTGTCTTCCCACTTCTCGCTTGACAATGGCCCATACAAGCTTGATCGGCTGCAAATTGGAATGATGCGGTGGAGAAAAGATGACCTCTTTCTCTTGCCGTGGAACAAACAACTGGAAAGACGTGTAGTTTGCTGTACTCCCTCAGCTTTTCCTATAGCACACACTTCAGATCTCATGCTTCAAATAGAATCTCTCATTCTCGACATGCCATCTGCACTTGAGCCTTCTCCACGATCCTTTTGGTGTCATATTCTGCTCTGAAATTTCTCGTTTCAACAAATTTAGTTCAGATTTCGCTACAGAGCTTATTATTACGACCAAAGACAGTCACTGTACGGTTCGTGGCATCTGCATTCTTCTTCATTCACCTTGGTCTCTTATTACTGTGTAGCATGACATGTTCATGACAAAATTTGCCTTGTACAGAGAGAATATCCAGCTTCTCTTCCTTGGTAAGACTCCTAGGTTGATTTCTAGTTTTTCACAAAACTCACCACAGATTCGAGAAATGGTTCATCCACAACCTTATGCCTCTTCTTGTGAGTATAAGAAACATTTCCCTGTCTTTTGTTTCTTCTCGGCTCCAAAATACGATCTTCAACTTGATCCTTTTTTTTTTTTATTTCTTTCCATTACTTTTGTTCTGGAGGGGAGAGAAAAATAATTAATGGTACAAAAGAAAGATCTCAACGAGCTCTATCCAACGATATAATGGGTTTAAAATAGCAGTAAAAACACAAAATAGGTGTCAATGGTGTTGCGGACTGTGAATTCATAGTTAATATGATTGTATTCTATTGAACTTCTAATACCCAACTATGAACAATGTGTATTGGAATAATGAATTTATTAATACATGTATACAACTATAGTGTATGTGCAGGCAGTCATAGTCAGCCTTTGTGATATGTATATCTTCATTTAACATGTTTTCTCTGTTAGTCTATAACAATCTGTCAAACCCATGCTAAGTTAATACTTAATTGGGGCTACTGGGTGTCTGCATCTTATTTACATACATTCTTGCACTTTGCAAACTGTACTGAGTGCATTTTATCGTGGCACCAGCTCTAGGAAGGTTATTATGTCTTTGACATAGCTGAAGAATCCTCTTGATTCTTTGTTTAGCAAATTTCCAAGCACTTTATAACCATAGCATAGAAAGCAGTTACAGAATGATGTCATCATCATCACCGTTTAATGTCCTTTTTTCCAAGTCTTGCTCATACAGAACTGATTCTGGCTTGATTTCTATGGCTGGATACTCTTTCTAATGCTAATGTTTACAGTGTGGGCTGGGTGCTTTTTGTTTTGACACCTACATGACCACTTTAGAGTGTGGGCTATGTGCTTATGTCATGGCTCCAAAGATAGGGTTAATTGATTGTACCAGACTGGATTTGAAATAGAATGTTCATTTCTAAACTAAGTAATAGCCGTTTTATAATATAGTCTGACTGTCTCAAGCCTACAGGCTCGTGCTTATCCTGGGTTCATTGGTATTAAGTGACTGAGAGAACAAGACAGCAGTCTATTGTAGGGTTAACTCCTAGCTTCTGCTGGTACTAACTTTTTTTTTTAGCTAAATGGTCTGAAGCAACATGAAAGGAAATGTCTTGGGGCTTAATGTGCTGCCCAATCTGGGAATTAAACTCAAGTTCTTGAGTCCAATACCCTGTCCACTAGGTTGTGTACCGTCATCTTAATAATTTTATCTGAGGCATTTAGACAGTTTTCAACCACATTGACTTTACATGTCAGAGATCTGTAAAGGCCTTAGTTACTGCCCCTATATCTAGGACTAAGTAATTAAAAAAAAAAGTTCTGTTAGAACTATTTTTATTTTCTAAATTCTTTGGGTTTCTTTATATTTAACCCATTTATTACTTTATTTCTAAGGTAAGACTCTGCTTATATGTTTAAGACAGATTTGAAAATAATAATTTGAAGGGATTTAGTAATATAATTGTTTCTACTTTAGGTACAAGGCCAGCAATTACCCAGTGCATTACTGGTACTTTATTCTATCGACCCCGTAAGGATGAAAGGCAAAGTCAACCTCGGCGGGATTTGAACTCAGATCGTAAAGGGACGTAACTATGCTGGAAAGCATGGCGTCCGACCCTCTACCGATACTGCCAATCCAATAATAATCAATAATTTGAAGGGATTTATAAATATAATAATCACTGGTGTTTGGATGTAACTTAAGGTTCTTACATAAAACTATAATGGAAGGGTTTTAGATCAGTGTGTACTTTAAAACAAAGGCAGTTTGGTATGACAAGTATTATTTTTTGTTTTTCATTATCAATTTAACCCTTTAGCATTTAATCCAGCTGTATCCAGCCAGAATTCTCTCGCCTCTTTAACCGGCCACTCATACCTATGTTAAGGTATTGTTCTCAAATTAATATCAAAATCTCATAGATTCAATATCATTTCTGTGAAAATATGATAGTAAATACTAAAGGATTAACAGCTGATTATGGTGAATGTATATAATTTACAGCTTTTGTTTCCACCATAGGCACCTCCTTTATGTGAAGATTTACTTTCTTCTGTTGACCAACCATTAAAAGTAGCCATTGACAAGCTTACAGGACGTGATTATCTGCTGTGTGACTACAATAGAGATGGCGATTCTTACAGGTAAATTTGTTTGTTTTACCAGATTTCAACAATTTTTATTCAGAGCTAAATTTAATTTTGATAGGGCAGAATGACCTAGTGTTTTGGGGGTGGGTGGGAGTGGGCTTCTATTTTTGTATTTAGCTATTTTGAAAACAAATGTAAATGAATATATTTATAAAATTATGAAACTTAAATTAATGAAATGGATCAATAATCTATTATGTTATGAATCTTCAAATAAATTAAAACATATATAATTAAATATAACATACAAGCATTACAAAAGCAGGGGGGTAGTCTTGTAAGTGTCATGGTAGGTTTCATACTTACCATTGATTCTTTTTCAGACCATAGTTTTGGTCTCTCCAAATATCTCAATACAATCATATATTAATCTGTAATGTTATGTGCAATGAAGTTACAGAAAAATATTTTTCTTTTTTCTCACAAATGATTCATTTAATTAAAACTTGTTGACCTATAATATCTATCAGCTCTTCAGATATAATGGAAATGAAACAATTGGTATGTCCTGCCCCCTTTTGTAATGTGCTGTTTTAAGAACTTATTATATTTAGTAATAAGTTCCAGGAGCCCAAAGTAGTTGATGTTAAGAAGTGAATCAACTTTGTGGTTACCAGCTCTGAAAGTCAAACCACATTCTGACAATACTTTGATCACACTAACAAGTCTGTGTAACAGCTTTTTTCAATATGTAGTCAGTTCATTAAATTCTCTTTGCATAACTGAATCAACACATCTATGAGTATCAGTTTCATGAATAAAAATTCTTATAACATATACATGGCCTTATGACTGGCCAGAGTAATTTGATACCAACTCACCTAAACTTGCACTTTGTATAAGTGTTCATATTTATCTAAATATCTTCTGTCATTATTTTATGTCAGACTCGCTGATGTTTTTCAAACATCTGTTTATTAATGAGAAAATGTATTATATTACTCTTTCTAAATTCCTAATTATTTTCAAAATTACTTGGAAATTATGGGCAGTAGTTTTTGTTAGAAATATAACAAAATTCTTCCTGAGCATTTGTAGCACTGTCTTACCTGTGTGGAGTCTAGTCTATTGTACGCAGCATACATTTACTTGCTTTTGCTCTAACATCTCTACAATCCCATCTGATCTCCCTTCTATTGTGCCATCATTAGTAGTGGCAACTCTAAAGTTTAGGAAATCGCTGGAAGAGGGGAAAGTTTTGGAAGGTGAGTGGATTGGTATTGGCTTTCAGTGGTTCATGTACATGGTGAAATATTTCAGCCTTTTCTAAATTGGTCTGCCATATATTCCTCATCCTTAGCAAACTATTATCATCAATAATTATGATTAATGTGCCTGTTAGTTTGATGTTAATACTGTTTGATTGGTCTGTCCATCATTATTGGTAGTAAAATTAGTGCAGGTAGGTGTTATTTGGAGACACTGGAAGAACATGGGATCTTAATGCTAGACCAACGTAACATCCAGCCATAGAAAACTTACCAAACATAGGGTCAAGAGGACTCATCAGTTGTGTCCACGACAAAACCTCTCTAGCATTGGTGCTACAATAAAATGCACCCAATACACTCTGTATAGTGCTGGAAAGTATGGAAATGAGATTTGGGCTGTTGGTCCATTTGAAGGATCAGTGGATCTAGTTATGCACACACACACACATGCACTCCAACTTATGCCAGCATGGAAAAATGGATGTTAAACAATGATTATATATATATATATATATATAAGGTAGTTGTGCTGGGGATACAATGAAAAAATACCTGGTCCAACCTATCAGTTGATCATTTTTGCTGCCACGATAAAAAGCACCCCATCCACACTGTAATATGGTGCTAGGTATGGCACCCAGCTATAGAAATAAAGTCAGTAAGAGTTCTCTATGAGCAAGACACTGTCACCTGATTTGACTTTTCTCACAGCTCATCTAACTCATGCTAATTTGGAAAATAGATGTTAAACAATGATGATGATATAAATATGCTTGTTTTGTGTTAATTATAGGTCACCCTGGAGCAATGTGTATGACCCACCATTGGATGATGGTACTTTACCATCAGATCGATTGAGAAAGCTAGAAATAAAAGCTAATGCTGCGTTTGATCAATATAGAGAAATGTAAGTTACTTACTTCATTTGGTTGCTTTAAATAAAGAAGAAAAAATGTGTAATACACAACATACCAGTGTTATGCTAATTTGTAATGACAAGTTTTATGTGAAATATCCATATTTATTTTCCAATGTTTGAAAAAATGCAATGGCTGACTAATTTGCTGTTGGAATTGTATAAAATGTTCCTTTCTATAGTTGTAGGCTGCATTCACAAATCTTGGTTGCACCCTCCATGCACAGAATAAATTTCAACCCTTTAATAAATGTGTGCCATCATAGCAAACAAGGACTCTGTGCCCAGGGACAAAGATACTTTTTCGGCCCTGACGTTAATTAGTGATATGATAGACCAGAGGAAATTTTATACCCCATTGTACTTGCATCTGGGTTTGACTAACCCTCCTGACATTACCTTGTTACACAACTGTTTGGAATTGAATATATATGTATCTGGGTATACTTGACTTTTGAGATTCTCACAATCACTTGATATCAATTTGGGTGGGGGTCGGGTGTTGAGACCCAAGAGTTCCTGTGTAAAATGTTTGACAGCCCTCTAAATCTATGAATTGTTTCATTTCATGCATTAAATTGTTTTACAACTATGACATACATTTCTGAAATCCAAATATTCTCATCTGCTAATTCAATTGTCAATATTAATTATCTTTGATAATATATATCAGAAGAAATACTTAGATTTCTCCTTTACTTGTTCCTTCTTTCCTTCCTTTAACTCTTAACATCCTGTAATGATTTAGCAGAAAATATCTAAAAACGGGTTTGTTAATTCAAATAGTTGTATATTTATTTGTGGACTGATCATTGTGAAAGATTGCAAGAAACTAAAGACTTTAATATTTAATGTGACGTGTCCATTGTGCTGTTTGTACATTCAAGAAAGTCTTACTGATGCAGTTTCATGCAGTACAACAAGATTAAGAATTAATATTTATCTTTCTATCATATTGTTTTACTGCTCCTGTTTTATTTTTATTCTGTAATTACTTAACAACCACACATACACATTATTTTTAGCACAAATTGCTACATTACATTAAAAAAGCAATGTCTGTCCTACAATACTGATAATTTTTATAATGATTTATTCACTAGTAAAGATACCATAAGCATTTAAATAAACAAACCTGTTTTTAGATATTTTCTGATGTAGGATAATAATGAAATTATTGTGTAAAGTGCTCAGGTGCACAACTCGTCAAAGGTGCATGTATAGTACATAGAATAATACACAAATGTCAGGGAAGTAAATAGTGTATGAGTCATGATATACACGTGTGTATGTGTATGGAGGGGGAACATTAGGTGTAGTGTTGGCGAATCTCGGGAAGCATGGAGGCCTTAAAGGATGCAGTGTCTCGACAGCTAACAACCGATGCAGGTAGTTTGTTCCATGCTTCAGCAACTCTGAGCGTGAAAAAATGTTTCCAAAAGTCATGGGAATTGTATATAAAGCTCTATCAATTTAAAATGGGTTGAATGTCAGTTAACCAGATGTGGTTACTGGGCTTATAACAACACTGAGTCAAATTATTTAAACAGTAAATTACTATTTATAGTTGATGCTTTAAAGAATAATTGTCAGTTTTTCAACTGAAGTTTGAATCTGTAGATAAGTGACCTAAAACAATGTATTTTGATCTCCTTTTTCTCTCAGTAAAATAGGTTACTTAAAAAAAGCTAAATATGAGGTCCTTTATTGAAGCAGTGTTTTATGTCCAGATGCTCTTCCTAGTGCCAACCCTTTTAGTTGCCTCTTATAACATGCAGAGATATGTTTTAAGAATGAAACAGAGTGGAGGGGTGATGTAAATTGTGGAAGGAAGGAGAAGGTCAAGAAAAAAATTGGCTAAATATAATGGAGGTATTTGATGAAGTGGGGATGTAGATGATTGCGCAAAATTGGTTGTGCTTGTCATTTGGTCCACAATATTAGCCCCTTTTTTAGCAGGGAAAATAATCTTAAAACACTGGTCATAAGTAGCAATAAAGGAATTAAATAAAAATATAATCTACAGCAACTAAAGTGTGTATTATGTTTATAACATTTTGGTTTTGTTATTTAATATTTCAAACCCAGAGCAAGGTTTGTTAAATGGGCTGCCTCTTTTATTACCTTTTTGTATTTCATATTTATCTGTTTAGATAATTGTGGCTTTTAAAAATGAACATTGTTCAGTTTTCAGTTGATTTAGTTAAAACCTGTTGAACTTTAACCATTATCTTAGGCCATTTACTCCTCCATCATTCAACTGTCCTCTGAACAGCTTTCACCTACAGTTTCATACAGAACACTTGGCTATGATAGAAGATAGTGACCCAAGGTGCTGCATGTTATGATTGAACCTCGATTGCTGTGATTAAGAAGCAAACTTCTTTTCTTAATCACAGCATCTCTGAAAACATTATTCAGTAGGTTCTTTTAAATCAGTAAATATGGCTGTGTGCTTATAAAGTTCTCTTTATAGTCATGTGGTCTTGTGTTATATCCTACTTTGTGGCACTTTGGGCTTCTACTATAGCTTGATGGAAGCTTTAAGAAAGTGTCTTGTGTGTGTACATGCATGTGTGTATCTGCATATTTGTCTCTCTATTCATAAACAGATCCTGTTGCTCAGTAATTAGGTTTACTTAAAAAGAGAGATATCTGGAGGTAGAATTCTATCTTCAAAAGTTTTATTCAACTCATACCAACTTGGAAAATCATATCGTCATCACTGTTTAACATCCATTTTCCATGCTAGCATGGGTTAGACAAACTGTCCCATTGTGAGACATGTAATGTTGGATGACTGTATTTTACTCATAATTGATGTAAAACTGATAATGATGTAATTTAAATGCTATTTCTAGTGGGTTGAGTGTTGGGTTGGTGCTTTTCTGATAGTGGATGACAAATTCTTATATTTGAAGAATTTTCTTTTAAGCTTTGCTTATCAATACTACTAGACTCATAGATTAAATTTCCTGTTTGGTTGACATTTCAATAATTCCCTTTGGAATAAATGGTTCAAGACAGCAGTTCATTGTAGTTTTAGATAGATTAGTTTCTAATAACTGTGTAAATGTCTTCAAGTATGTTGATCTAATTCCTCATGTTCCTGATAAGTTTTTAAATTTTTATGATTAATCTCAAGTATTTTGATACCAAACAACCTGAAACTGCCCCCCTGTTCTCTGATGCAATACTGTTTGTTTTAAAATGTTTGTATTTCTCTAAAAAACACTCCATAATTTTATTTTTATGACTGTATGAATTAGGTGTGGTCCCCCTGACCAGTCTAGTCTCAGAATTTGATAGTCTGTCTGGTCTTGGCAGGTATGGAAAATAGATCCCATTAGATGATAGTACTGGTGCCATGTCACAAAGCACCCAGTCCACCTTGTAAGATGGTAGTGCTGGTGCCTTGACAAAAAACACCCAGTCCACCCTGTAAAATCACAATGAAAAGCTCCCAGTACACACTGTAATGTGGTTGGTATCCCGCTGAAAACCAAGCCAAAAAAGGTGTTCACCTTAAATAATGATTATCATCACTTTTTAACATCCATTTTTCCATGCTGGCATGGGTTAGACTAGTTATCTTGTTGTGAGCAATGCATGCCACGTCAGGTGACCATGTCATGCTTATACAGAACTGATTTTTGCTTGATTTCTACAGCTGGATGCCCTTCCTAGTGCCAACCTCATTTACAGTGAGTACTGGGTACTTTTTGTCATGACAGCTACATGACCACTTTAGTGTGGACTGGGTACTTTTTGTTGTGACACCTACACAACCACTTTACAGTGTGGACTAGGTACTTTTTGTTGTGACACCTACACAACCACTTTACAGTGTGGACTGGGTGTTTTTTGTTGTGACCTACACGACCACTTTACAGTGTGGACTGGGTGTGTTTTGTTGTGACACCTACGCAATCACTTCAGTGTGGTTAATGAGTTAGTCTTAAAGAATATAGACAAATGATAAAAATCTATTTATAAGAAAAGAAGCCCCTAAAGTTGTGTCCCTAAGCTATATCTTATTTTGCTTATAAGTCCAGCACTGGCTCCACCAAGCATCAAAGCCTGGTGATGTCTGATCTTCCATACAACTAAATGTGTCTGATCTTCCATACAACTAAATGTATCTGATCTTCCATACATTTTAACTGAATAAGCTAATAATGGCAAACTTCCATAACACACTTGAATGAACTGCCTTTGTCTTGGTAGACAGCTGTATTTATTACATATTTTATTTTCAGCTGTATTTATTATGTATTTATTACATATTTTATTTTCTATATAAAATATGTAATAAATACAGCTGTCCCTCAAACAATATTAACAGAAGCTATCCAAATTAATAGCTTCTTTTCAACGTTGAGAATATATTGAACTAATATCTGAATGTGTGCTTTCTTAGAAACACTATTACGTAAAAATGTTGGCAACAACGATGTATATATATTCTCAGAAGACTTAACAAACTTCAACTTACATAAAATATTAGACATCTACAAATTGTTCTATATTTAAAATAGTTTACCCCCACAACGAAAGCTGTCAATTACAAACTCTAATAGCTTATTTTTTCCAAATTTTTCTTTCTTTGCTTACGGAATTGTGTTAACATAGTGATTGTTAGTAACCTATTTTGGCTTGCTGATGCTGTGATTGTTAATACTATGATTGATAACAATACTCTGATTGTTAGCAACATACTAACAATAATGATGATAATGCTTAATGTGAAAGTTAATTGCGTTGTTAAATTTCTTAAAATTTTTTATTGTTTTCAAAATCATTTAAAAATTGAGATGTCTTTTATCATAAATATGGCAATGAAAGAGTAGACTATAAATTTAATCAGTGTTTTCCATACAATGAATGATGTCTTTTCCCATATTAATTTGAGAGTAGTAGTTATAAAGTGTCTGTGCTAGGGTGTCCAGCTATAGAAAACATGTCAAAATGGAGCTTTTGTTTAGGGAGGTATAGTTACCCAAACTATTTAGGACACTGCTCTGATAAAAGGATTGACAGTCTGAATTCTGTCCAACTCATGCCAGCATAAAAAAATACATATAATGGAGATAAATGATAGCTAGCTAGATATAGATTTCATATATTTAGTTAGAATTATTCTCTTATTTATTGAAATAGGATGTAACATTTTATTGGATCTTCTATATCAATTTGATTTTATCTCTTTATCAGTTTATAACAGATCAGTGGCTCATTGAATTACACGGCTAAATTTACAATTTCTTCGGCAGTCATTTTTGTTATAGTTGGGTGTGTCTTCTAATGTTCCTTCTCTATTTTTACTTCTTTTTCTGTCCCCCTTTTCCACCTTTCCGGTTCTTATCTGCCTCTAGTTACATAGTTTCTCTGGACTTAAATACTTGAGGTTCATTCGTCAAGTTTCTAGGCTATTTGAAAAAGTGAAAAACAAAAATTGATCGGTTGCACTCTTTAAAGAAATTCTGAAGTTGAGTGCATGAGAATCTCAGCTATCAGTGAATATAGTTTAAAAATTGAACTAAAATTATTTAAATTTATTAACAATGTTTTACATTTTTTAATTTCTTTTTTTTACTAAGACTACTTTTGGACTAGTTGTACCTTATATAAATCTACTACCAGAATCTAATGTGTTGGGTTGTTGGTCTGTCACATTTGACAACATGTACTATCAAGTCCTAAATAATAGGGGAAATTGGTAATTTTTCTAGGTTCTTTCCATCGATTTTAAAAAAGACCCAGAATTTGAGACCCCTGCCCATCCTATTTATTTTATAATGTATGGGATTTCCAGTAATGTACTTATTTTGTCATGTATAATTTTTTTTTAATGTATAAAGAAAATTGTCTCAGGAATGTACCACTTAAAATGAAATTTCGGCGGAGATAGATTAGCAAAATTTAATAAGCGGGGGTGGGGCTGAAAATTAATAGGGTTGGGGGCATTATTCAAAACCCGAGAGTAAAGAGAAGAGAGCGTTAACATATGGGTTGAAGTACTGAGCAAAGTAGCAGGTAGAAAGCTACAATGACGTGCACATGTATGTGCACACGCACACGCGGTATCATATGCTGAGAGAACAGTAAATGTTGATAACTTTTGTATGAAGTATGTTTTGATTTTACCTTCTCTTTGGTTTTGTAAACATTACAAATAGGGTGGAATACAAATA
Source organism: Eledone cirrhosa (assembly GCA_964016885.1). Classification (NCBI taxonomy): domain Eukaryota; kingdom Metazoa; phylum Mollusca; class Cephalopoda; order Octopoda; family Eledonidae; genus Eledone; species Eledone cirrhosa. The sequence continues at coordinate 23,901,657 of OZ024741.1, forward strand.
TAGTTTTAAATTGGAAAAAATATATTTGAGCAGTTATATTTTTAAAATGTTGGCGGCAAAGGCTTGGTTATGTGATGGAAAGGTTTGCAGTCTTGGGTTCTGTCCTACTGCATGGTACTCTTCCATTACAGCTTTGGGCCAACCAAAGACTTGTATATAATTGTTTCTACTTTAGGCACAAGGCCAGCAATTACCCAGTGCATTACTGGTACTTTATTTTATCGACACCGGAAGGATGAAAGGCAAAGTCAACCTCGGCGGGATTTGAACTCAGATCGTAAAGGGACGTAACTCTGCTGGAAAGACTTGTATATAATATTCAGTATGGTTCATGTGATGTCTTGTTTGACAATATATATGGAGGGGCGGGGGGGGGGGGGGGGTTAACACTTATGTTGAAGGATGAATATATGTAGACATCAAGCCAAAATCAGTTCTGTATGAACAAGACATGGTCATCCGACCTGTCATTGCCTACAACAGGACAACCTGTCTAACCCATGCTAGCGTGGAAGAATAGATGTAAAACGGAGATGATAATGGTAGTGGCACATGTGAACACATCACAGTATACAAGTGGCACATGATTACACATTACAGTACATATACTGATGGTGGTGGCACATGTGTACACATTACAGTACACATACTGGTGGTGGTGGCACATGTGTACACATTACAGTACATATACTGGTGGTGGTGGCACATGTGTACACATTACAGTACATATACTGGTGGTGGTGGCACATGTGTACACATTACAGTACATATACTGGTGGTGGTGGCACATGTGTACACATTACAGTACATATACTGGTGGTGGTGGCACATGTGTACACATTACAGTACATATACTGGTGGTGGTGGCACATGTGTACACATTACAGTACATATACTGGTGGTGGTGGCACATGTGTACACATTACAGTACATATACTGGTGGTAGTGGCACATGTGTACACATTACAGTACATATACTGATGGTGGTGGCACATGTGTACACATTACAGTGCATATACTGGTGGTGGTGGCACATGTGTACACATTACAGTACACATACTGGTGGTAGTGGCACATGTGTACACATTACAGTACACATACTGGTGGTAGTGGCACATGTGTACACATTACAGTACACATACTGGTGGTGGTGGCGCATGTGTACACATTACAGTACATATACTGGTGGTAGTGGCACATGTGTACACATTACAGTACACATACTGGTGGTAGTGGCACATGTGTACACATTACAGTACACATACTGGTGGTGGTGGCGCATGTGTACACATTACAGTACATATACTGGTGGTAGTGGCACATGTGTACACATTACAGTACACATACTGGTGGTAGTGGCACATGTGTACACATTACAGTACACATACTGGTGGTAGTGGCACATGTGTACACATTACAGTACACATACTGGTGGTGGTGGCACATGTGTACACATTACAGTACATATACTGGTGGTGGTGGCACATGTGTACACATTACAGTACATATACTGGTGGTGGTGGCACATGTGTACACATTACAGTACATATACTGGTGGTGGTGGCACATGTGTACACATTACAGTACACATACTGGTGGTGGTGGCACATGTGTACACATTACAGTAAATATACTGGTGGTGGTGGTACATGTGTACACATTACAGTACATATACTGGTGGTGGTGGCACATGTGTACACATTACAGTACATATACTGGTGGTAGTGGCACATGTGTACACATTACAGTACATATACTGGTGGTGGTGGCACATGTGTACACATTACAGTAAATATACTGGTGGTGGTGGTACATGTGTACACATTACAGTACATATACTGGTGGTGGTGGCACATGTGTACACATTACAGTACACATACTGGTGGTGGTGGCACATGTGTACACATTACAGTAAATATACTGGTGGTGGTGGTACATGTGTACACATTACAGTAAATATACTGGTGGTGGTGGTGGCACATGTGTACACATTACAGTACATATACTGGTGGTGGTGGCACATGTGTACACATTACAGTACATATACTGGTGGTGGTGGCACATGTGTACACATTACAGTACACATACTGGTGGTGGTGGCACATGTGTACACATTACAGTACACATACTGGTGGTGGTGGCACATGTGTACACATTACAGTACATATACTGGTGGTGGTGGCACATGTGTACACATTACAGTACATATACTGGTGGTGGCACATGTGTACACATTACAGTACATATACTGGTGGTGGTGGTGCATGTGTACACATTACAGTTCATATACTGGTGGTGGTGGCACATGTGTACACATTACAGTACATATACTGGTGGTGGTGGCAGATGTGTACACATTACAGTACATATACTGGTGGTGGTGGCAGATGTGTACACATTACAGTACATATACTGGTGGTGGTGGCACATGTGTACACATTACAGTACATATACTGGCGGTTGTGGCAGATGTGTACACATTACAGTACATATACTGGTGGTGGTGGCACATGTGTACACATTACAGTACATATACTGGTGGTGGTGGCAGATGTGTACACATTACAGTACATATACTGGTGGTGGTGGCAGATGTGTACACATTACAGTACATATACTGGTGGTGGTGGCACATGTGTACACATTACAGTACATATACTGGCGGTTGTGGCAGATGTGTACACATTACAGTACATATACTGGTGGTGGTGGCACATGTGTACACATTACAGTACATATACTGGTGGTGGTGGCACATGTGTACACATTACAGTACATATACTGGTGGTGGTGGCACATGTGTACACATTACAGTACATATACTGGTGGTGGTGGCACATGTGTACACATTACAGTACACATACTGGTGGTGGTGGCACATGTGTACACATTACAGTACACATACTGGTGGTGGTGGCACATGTGTACACATTACAGTACATATACTGGTGGTGGTGGCACATGTGTACACATTACAGTACATATACTGGTGGTAGTGGCAGATGTGTACACATTACAGTACATATACTGGTGGTGGTGGCAGATGTGTACACATTACAGTACATATACTGGTGGTGGTGGCACATGTGTACACATTACAGTACATATACTGGTGGTGGTGGCACATGTGTACACATTACAGTACACATACTGGTGGTGGTGGCACATGTGTACACATTACAGTACATATACTGGTGGTGGTGGCACATGTGTACACATTACAGTACACATACTGGTGGTGGTGGCACATGTGTACACATTACAGTACACATACTGGTGGTGGTGGCACATGTGTACACATTACAGTACATATACTGGTGGTGGTGGCACATGTGTACACATTACAGTACATATACTGGTGGTAGTGGCAGATGTGTACACATTACAGTACATATACTGGTGGTGGTGGCAGATGTGTACACATTACAGTACATATACTGGTGGTGGTGGCACATGTGTACACATTACAGTACATATACTGGTGGTAGTGGCAGATGTGTACACATTACAGTACATATACTGGTGGTGGTGGCAGATGTGTACACATTACAGTACATATACTGGTGGTGGTGGCACATGTGTACACATTACAGTACATATACTGGCGGTTGTGGCAGATGTGTACACATTACAGTACATATACTGGTGGTGGTGGCACATGTGTACACATTACAGTACACATACTGGTGGTGGTGGCACATGTGTACACATTACAGTACACATACTGGTGGTGGTGGCACATGTGTACACATTACAGTACATATACTGGTGGTGGTGGCACATGTGTACACATTACAGTACATATACTGGTGGTAGTGGCAGATGTGTACACATTACAGTACATATACTGGTGGTGGTGGCAGATGTGTACACATTACAGTACATATACTGGTGGTGGTGGCACATGTGTACACATTACAGTACATATACTGGTGGTGGTGGCACATGTGTACACATTACAGTACATATACTGGTGGTAGTGGCAGATGTGTACACATTACAGTACATATACTGGTGGTGGTGGCACATGTGTACACATTACAGTACATATACTGGTGGTAGTGGCACATGTGTACACATTACAGTACACATACTGGTGGTGGTGGCACATGTGTACACATTACAGTACATATACTGGTGGTGGTGGCACATGTGTACACATTACAGTACATATACTGGTGGTAGTGGCACATGTGTACACATTACAGTACACATACTGGTGGTGGTGGCACATGTGTACACATTACAGTACACATACTGGTGGTGGTGGCACATGTGTACACATTACAGTACATATACTGGTGGTGGTGGCACATGTGTACACATTACAGTACACATACTGGTGGTGGTGGCACATGTGTACACATTACAGTACATATACTGGTGGTGGTGGCACATGTGTACACATTACAGTACATATACTGGTGGTGGTGGCACATGTGTAGTCATTACAGTACATATACTGGTGGTGGTGGCACATGTGTACACATTATAGTACATATACTGGTGGTAGTGGCACATGTGTACACATTACAGTACATATACTGGTGGTGGTGGCACATGTGTACACATTACAGTAAATATACTGGTGGTGGTGGCACATGTGTACACATTACAGTACATATACTGGTGGTGGTGGCACATGTGTAGTCATTACAGTACATATACTGGTGGTGGTGGCACATGTGTACACATTATAGTACATATACTGGTGGTAGTGGCACATGTGTACACATTACAGTACATATACTGGTGGTGGTGGCACATGTGTACACATTACAGTACATATACTGGTGGTGGTGGCACATGTGTACACATTACAGTACATATACTGGTGGTGGTGGCACATGTGTACACATTACAGTACATATACTGGTGGTGGTGGCACATGTGTACACATTACAGTACATATACTGGTGGTAGTGGCAGATGTGTACACATTACAGTACATATACTGGTGGTGGTGGCAGATGTGTACACATTACAGTACATATACTGGTGGTGGTGGCACATGTGTACACATTACAGTACATATACTGGTGGTGGTGGCACATGTGTACACATTACAGTACATATACTGGTGGTGGTGGCACATGTGTACACATTACAGTACATATACTGGTGGTGGTGGCACATGTGTACACATTACAGTACATATACTGGTGGTGGTGGCACATGTGTACACATTACAGTACATATACTGGTGGTTGTAGCAGATGTGTACACATTACAGTACATATACTGGTGGTGGTGGCACATGTGTACACATTACAGTAAATATACTGGTGGTGGTGGCACATGTGTACACATTACAGTAAATATACTGGTGGTGGTGGCACATGTGTACACATTACAGTACATATACTGGTGGTGGTGGCACATGTGTACACATTACAGTACATATACTGGTGGTAGTGGCACATGTGTACACATTACAGTACATGTACTGGTGGTGGTGGCACATGTGTACACATTACAGTACATGTACTGGTGGTGGTGGCACATGTGTACACATTACAGTACATATACTGGTGGTGGTGGCACATGTGTACACATTACAGTACATGTACTGGTGGTGGTGGCACATGTGTACACATTACAGTACATATACTGGTGGTAGTGGCACATGTGTACACATTACAGTACATATACTGGTGGTGGTGGCACATGTGTACACATTACAGTACATATACTGGTGGTGGTGGCACATGTGTACACATACTGGTGGTAGTGACAGATGTGTACACATTACAGTACACATACTGGTGGTAGTGACAGATGTGTACACATTACAGTACATATACTGGTGGTAGTGGCAGATATGTACACATTACAGTACATATCTGCCACTACCACCAGTATATGTACACATTACAGTACATATACTGGTGGTGTTGGCACATGTGTACACATTACAGTACATATACTGGTGGTGGTGGCAGATGTGTACACATTACAGTACATATACTGGTGGTGGTGGCACATGTGTACACATTACAGTACATATACTGGTGGTAGTGGCACATGTGTACACATTACAGTACATATACTGGTGGTAGTGGCAGATATGTACACATTACAGTACATATACTGGTGGTGTTGGCAGATATGTACACATTACAGTACATATACTGGTGGTGTTGGCACATCTGTACACATTACAGTACATATACTGGTGGTAGTGGCACATGTGTACACATTACAGTACATATACTGGTGGTGGTGGCACATGTGTACACATTACAGTACATATACTGGTGGTGGTGGCACATGTGTACACATTACAGTACATATACTGGTGGTGGTGGCACATGTGTACACATTACAGTACATATACTGGTGGTGGTGGCACATGTGTACACATTACAGTACATATACTGGTGGTGGTGGCACATGTGTACACATTACAGTACATATACTGGTGGTGGTGGCACATGTGTACACATTACAGTACAAATACTGGTGGTGGTGGCACATGTGTACACATTACAGTACATATACTGGTGGTGGTGGCACATGTGTACACATTACAGTACATATACTGGTGGTGGTGGCACATGTGTACACATTACAGTACATATACTGGTGGTGGTGGCACATGTGTACACATTACAGTACATATACTGGTGGTGGTGGCACATGTGTACACATTACAGTACAAATACTGGTGGTGGTGGCACATGTGTACACATTACAGTACATATACTGGTGGTGGTGGCACATGTGTACACATTACAGTACAAATACTGGTGGTGGTGGCACATGTGTACACATTACAGTACATATACTGGTGGTAGTGGCACATGTGTACACATTACAGTACAAATACTGGTGGTGGTGGCACATGTGTACACATTACAGTACATATACTGGTGGTAGTGGCACATGTGTACACATTACAGTACAAATACTGGTGGTGGTGGCACATGTGTACACATTACAGTACATATACTGGTGGTAGTGGCACATGTGTACACATTACAGTACATATACTGGTGGTGGTGGCACATGTGTACACATTACAGTACACATACTGGTGGTGGTGGCACATGTGTACACATTACAGTACATATACTGGTGGTGGTGGCACATGTGTACACATTACAGTACATATACTGGTGGTGGTGGCACATGTGTACACATTACAGTACATATACTGGTGGTGGTGGCACATGTGTACACATTACAGTACATATACTGGCGGTTGTGGCAGATGTGTACACATTACAGTACATATACTGGTGGTGGTGGCACATGTGTACACATTACAGTACATATACTGGTGGTGGTGGCACATGTGTACACATTACAGTACATATACTGGTGGTAGTGGCACATGTGTACACATTACAGTACATATACTGGTGGTGGTGGCACATGTGTACACATTACAGTACACATACTGGTGGTGGTGGCACATGTGTACACATTACAGTACATATACTGGTGGTGGTGGCACATGTGTACACATTACAGTACATATACTGGTGGTGGTGGCACATGTGTACACATTACAGTACATATACTGGTGGTGGTGGCACATGTGTACACATTACAGTACATATACTGGTGGTGGTGGCACATGTGTACACATTACAGTACATATACTGGTGGTGGTGGCACATGTGTACACATTATAGTACATATACTGGTGGTGGTGGCACATCTGTACACATTACAGTACATATACTGGTGGTGGTGGTGGCACATGTGTACACATTACAGTACATATACTGGTGGTGGTGGCACATGTGTACACATTACAGTACATATACTGGTGGTGGTGGCACATGTGTACACATTACAGTACATATACTGGTGGTGGTGGCACATGTGTACACATTATAGTACATATACTGGTGGTGGTGGCACATCTGTACACATTACAGTACATATACTGGTGGTGGTGGCACATGTGTACACATTACAGTACATATACTGGTGGTGGTGGCACATGTGTACACATTACAGTACATGTACTGGTGGTGGTGGCAGATGTGTACACATTACAGTACATATACTGGTGGTGGTGGTACATGTGTACACATTACAGTACATATACTGGTGGTGGTGGCACATGTGTACACATTACAGTACATGTGGTGGTGGCAGATGTGTACACATTACAGTACATATACTGGTGGTGGTGGCACATGTGTACACATTACAGTACATATACTGGTGGTGGTGGCACATGTGTACACATTACAGTACATATACTGGTGGTAGTGGCAGATGTGTACACATTACAGTACATATACTGGTGGTAGTGGCACATGTGTACACATTACAGTACATATACTGGTGGTAGTGGCACATGTGTACACATTACAGTACATATACTGGTGGTGGTGGCACATGTGTATACATTACAGTACATATACTGGTGGTGGTGGCACATGTGTATACATTACAGTACATATACTGGTGGTAGTGGCACATGTGTACACATTACAGTACATATACTGGTGGTGGTGGCACATGTGTACACATTACAGTACACATACTGGTGGTGGTGGCGCATGTGTACACATTACAGTACATATACTGGTGGTGGTGGCACATGTGTACACATTACAGTACATATACTGGTGGTGGTGGCACATGTGTACACATTACAGTACATATACTGGTGGTGGTGGCACATGTGTACACATTACAGTACATATACTGGTGGTAGTGGCACATGTGTACACATTACAGTACATATACTGGTGGTGGTGGCACATGTGTACACATTACAGTACATATACTGGTGGTGGTGGCACATGTGTACACATTACAGTACATATACTGGTGGCGGTGGCACATGTGTACACATTACAGTACATATACTGGTGGTGGTGGCACATGTGTACACATTACAGTACATATACTGGTGGTGGTGGCACATGTGTACACATTACAGTACATATACTGGTGGTGGTGGCACATGTGTACACATTACAGTACATATACTGGTGGTGGTGGCACATGTGTACACATTACAGTACATATACTGGTGGTAGTGGCAGATGTGTACACATTACAGTACATATACTGGTGGTGGTGGCACATGTGTACACATTACAGTACATATACTGGTGGTAGTGGCACATGTGTACACATTACAGTACATATACTGGTGGCGGTGGCACATGTGTACACATTACAGTACATATACTGGTGGTGGTGGCACATGTGTACACATTACAGTACATATACTGGTGGTGGTGGCACATGTGTACACATTACAGTACATATACTGGTGGTGGTGGCACATGTGTACACATTACAGTACATATACTGGTGGTGGTGGCACATGTGTACACATTACAGTACATATACTGGTGGTGGTGGCACATGTGTACACATTACAGTACATATACTGGTGGTGGTGGCACATGTGTACACATTACAGTACATATACTGGTGGTGGTGGTGGCACATGTGTACACATTACAGTACATATACTGGTGGTGGTGGCACATGTGTACACATTACAGTACATATACTGGTGGTGGTGGCACATGTGTACACATTACAGTACATATACTGGTGGTGGTGGCACATGTGTACACATTACAGTAAATATACTGGTGGTAGTGGCAGATGTGTACACATTACAGTACATATACTGGTGGTGGTGGCACATGTGTACACATTACAGTACATATACTGGTGGTAGTGGCACATGTGTACACATTACAGTACATATACTGGTGGTGGTGGCACATGTGTACACATTACAGTACATATACTGGTGGTGGTGGCACATGTGTACACATTACAGTACATATACTGGTGGTGGTGGTGGCACATGTGTACACATTACAGTACATATACTGGTGGTAGTGGCAGATGTGTACACATTACAGTACATATACTGGTGGTGGTGGCACATGTGTACACATTACAGTACATATACTGGTGGTGGTGGCACATGTGTACACATTACAGTACATATACTGGTGGTGGTGGCACATGTGTACACATTACAGTACATATACTGGTGGTAGTGGCACATGTGTACACATTACAGTACATATACTGGTGGTAGTGGCACATGTGTACACATTACAGTACATATACTGGTGGTGGTGGCACATGTGTACACATTACAGTTCATATACTGGTGGTGGTGGCACATGTGTACACATTACAGTACATATACTGGTGGTAGTGGCACATGTGTACACATTACAGTTCATATACTGGTGGTGGTGGCACATGTGTACACATTACAGTACATATACTGGTGGTGGTGGCACATGTGTACACATTACAGTACATATACTGGTGGTGGTGGCACACGTGTACACATTACAGTACATATACTGGTGGTGGTGGCACACGTGTACACATTACAGTACATATACTGGTGGTTGTGGCAGATCTGTACACATTACAGTACATATACTGGTGGTGGTGGCACATGTGTACACATTATAGTACATATACTGGTGGTGGTGGCACATGTGTACACATTACAGTACATATACTGGTGGTGGTGGCACATGTGTACACATTACAGTTCATATACTGGTGGTAGTGGCACATGTGTACACATTACAGTACATATACTGGTGGTAGTGGCACATGTGTACACATTACAGTACATATACTGGTGGTAGTGGCACATGTGTACACATTACAGTACATATACTGGTGGTAGTGGCACATGTGTACACATTACAGTACATATACTGGTGGTGGTGGCACATGTGTACACATTACAGTTCATATACTGGTGGTAGTGGCACATGTGTACACATACTGGTAGTAGTGGCAGATGTGTACACATTACAGTACATATACTGGTGGTGGTGGCGCATGTGTATACATTACAGTACATATACTGGTGGTGGTGGCACATGTGTACACATTACAGTACATATACTGGTGGTGGTGGTGGCACATGTGTATACATTACAGTACATATACTGGTGGTGGTGGTACATGTGTACACATTACAGTACATATACTGGTGGTGGTGGTACATGTGTACACATTACAGTACATATACTGGTGGTGGTGGCACATGTGTACACATTACAGTACATATACTGGTGGTGGTGGCACATGTGTACACATTACAGTACATATACTGGTGGTGGTGGTACATGTGTACACATTACAGTACATATACTGGTGGTTGTGGCACATGTGTACACATTACAGTACACATACTGGTGGTAGTGGCACATGTGTACACATTACAGTACATATACTGGTGGTGGTGGCACATGTGTACACATTACAGTACACATACTGGTGGTAGTGGCACATGTGTACACATTACAGTACATATACTGGTGGTGGTGGCACATGTGTAGTCATTACAGTACATATACTGGTGGTGGCGGCACATGTGTACACATTACAGTACATATACTGGTGGTAGTGGCACATGTGTACACATTACAGTACATATACTGGTGGTGGTGGCACATGTGTACACATTACAGTACATATACTGGTGGTGGTGGCGCATGTGTAGTCATTACAGTACATATACTGGTGGTGGCGGCACATGTGTACACATTACAGTACATATACTGGTGGTAGTGGCACATGTGTACACATTACAGTACATATACTGGTGGTGGTGGCACATGTGTACACATTACAGTACATATACTGGTGGTGGTGGCACATGTGTACACATTACAGTACATATACTGGTGGTGGTGGCACATGTGTACACATTACAGTACATATACTGGTGGTGGTGGCGCATGTGTAGTCATTACAGTACATATACTGGTGGTGGTGGCACATGTGTACACATTACAGTACATATACTGGTGGTAGTGGCACATGTGTACACATTACAGTACATATACTGGTGGTGGTGGCACATGTGTACACATTACAGTACATATACTGGTGGTGGTGGCACATGTGTACACATTACAGTACATATACTGGTGGTGGTGGCGCATGTGCAGTCATTACAGTACATATACTGGTGGTGGTGGCACATGTGTACACATTACAGTACATATACTGGTGGTAGTGGCACATGTGTACACATTACAGTACATATACTGGTGGTAGTGGCACATGTGTACACATTACAGTACATATACTGGTGGTGGTGGCACATGTGTACACATTACAGTACATATACTGGTGGTGGTGGCACATGTGTACACATTACAGTACACATACTGGTGGTAGTGGCACATGTGTACACATTACAGTACATATACTGGTGGTGGTGGCACATGTGTACACATTACAGTACATATACTGGTGGTGGTGGCACATGTGTACACATTACAGTACACATACTGGTGGTAGTGGCACATGTGTACACATTACAGTACATATACTGGTGGTGGTGGCACATGTGTACACATTACAGTACACATACTGGTGGTAGTGGCACATGTGTACACATTACAGTAGATATACCGGTGGTAGTGGCACATGTGTACACATTACAGTACATATACTGGTGGTGGTGGCACATGTGTACACATTACAGTACATATACTGGTGGTGGTGGCACATGTGTACACATTACAGTATACATACTGGTGGTGGTGGCACATGTGTACACATTACAGTACATATACTGGTGGTGGTGGCACATGTGTACACATTATAGTACATATACTGGTGGTAGTGGCAGATGTGTACACATTACAGTACACATACTGGTGGTAGTGGCACATGTGTACACATTACAGTACATATACTGGTGGTAGTGGCACATGTGTACACATTACAGTACATATACTGGTGGTGGTGGCACATGTGTACACATTACAGTACATATACTGGTGGTGGTGGCACATGTGTACACATTACAGTACATATACTGGTGGTGGTGGCACATGTGTACACATTACAGTACATATACTGGTGGTGGTGGCACATGTGTACACATTACAGTACATATACTGGTGGTGGTGGCACATGTGTACACATTACAGTATACATACTGGTGGTGGTGGCACATGTGTACACATTACAGTACATATACTGGTGGTGGTGGCACATGTGTACACATTATAGTACATATACTGGTGGTAGTGGCAGATGTGTACACATTACAGTACACATACTGGTGGTAGTGGCACATGTGTACACATTACAGTACATATACTGGTGGTAGTGGCACATGTGTACACATTACAGTACATATACTGGTGGTGGTGGCACATGTGTACACATTACAGTACATATACTGGTGGTGGTGGCACATGTGTACACATTACAGTACATATACTGGTGGTGGTGGCACATGTGTACACATTACAGTACATATACTGGTGGTGGTGGCACATGTGTACACATTACAGTACATATACTGGTGGTGGTGGCACATGTGTACACATTACAGTACATATACTGGTGTTGGTGGCACATGTGTACACATTACAGTACATATACTGGTGGTGGTGGCACATGTGTACACATTACAGTACATATATTGGTGGTGGTGGCACATGTGTACACATTACAGTACATATACTGGTGGTGGTGGCACATGTGTACACATTACAGTACATATACTGGTGGTGGTGGCACATGTGTACACATTACAGTATACATACTGGTGGTGGTGGCACATGTGTACACATTATAGTACATATACTGGTGGTAGTGGCAGATGTGTACACATTACAGTACATATACTGGTGGTGGTGGCACATGTGTACACATTACAGTACATATACTGGTGGTGGTGGCACATGTGTACACATTACAGTACATATACTGGTGGTAGTGGCACATGTGTACACATTACAGTACATATACTGGTGGTGGTGGCACATGTGTACACATTACAGTATACATACTGGTGGTGGTGGCACATGTGTACACATTACAGTACATATACTGGTGGTGGTGGCAGATCTGTACACATTACAGTACATATACTGGTGGTGGTGGCACATGTGTACACATTACAGTACATATACTGGTGGTGGTGGCACATGTGTACACATTACAGTACACATACTGGTGGTGGTGGCACATGTGTACACATTACAGTACATATACTGGTGGTGGTGGCACATGTGTACACATTACAGTACATATACTGGTGGTGGTGGCACATGTGTACACATTACAGTACATATACTGGTGGTGGTGGCACATGTGTACACATTACAGTACATATACTGGTGGTGGTGGCACATGTGTACACATTACAGTATACATACTGGTGGTGGTGGCACATGTGTACACATTACAGTACATATACTGGTGGTGGTGGCACATGTGTACACATTATAGTACATATACTGGTGGTAGTGGCAGATGTGTACACATTACAGTACATATACTGGTGGTGGTGGCACATGTGTACACATTACAGTACATATACTGGTGGTAGTGGCACATGTGTACACATTACAGTACATATACTGGTGGTGGTGGCACATGTGTACACATTACAGTATACATACTGGTGGTGGTGGCACATGTGTACACATTACAGTATACATACTGGTGGTGGTGGCACATGTGTACACATTACAGTACATATACTGGTGGTGGTGGCACATGTGTACACATTATAGTACATATACTGGTGGTAGTGGCAGATGTGTACACATTACAGTACATATACTGGTGGTGGTGGCACATGTGTACACATTACAGTACATATACTGGTGGTGGTGGCACATGTGTACACATTACAGTACATATACTGGTAGTGGTGGCACATGTGTACACATTACAGTACACATACTGGTGGTGGTGGCACATGTGTACACATTACAGTACATATACTGGTGGTGGTGGCACATGTGTACACATTACAGTACATATACTGGTGGTGGTGGCACATGTGTACACATTACAGTACATATACTGGTGGTTGTGGCAGATCTGTACACATTACAGTACATATACTGGTGGTGGTGGCACATGTGTACACATTACAGTACATATACTGGTGGTAGTGGCACATGTGTACACATTACAGTACATATACTGGTGGTGGTGGTGCATGTGTACACATTACAGTACATATACTGGTGGTGGTGGCACATGTGTACACATTACAGTACATATACTGGTGGTGGTGGCACATGTGTACACATTACAGTACATATACTGGTAATGGTGGCACATGTGTACACATTACAGTACACATACTGGTGGTGGTGGCACATGTGTACACATTACAGTACATATACTGGTGGTGGTGGCACATGTGTACACATTACAGTACATATACTGGTGGTGGTGGCACATGTGTACACATTACAGTACATATACTGGTGGTTGTGGCAGATCTGTACACATTACAGTACATATACTGGTGGTGGTGGCACATGTGTACACATTACAGTACATATACTGGTGGTAGTGGCACATGTGTACACATTACAGTACATATACTGGTGGTGGTGGTGCATGTGTACACATTACAGTACATATACTGGTGGTGGTGGCACATGTGTACACATTACAGTACATATACTGGTGGTGGTGGCACATGTGTACACATTACAGTTCATATACTGGTGGTGGTGGCACATGTGTACACATTACAGTACATATACTGGTGGTGGTGGCACACGTGTACACATTACAGTACATATACTGGTGGTGGTGGCACATGTGTACACATTACAGTACATATACTGGTGGTGGTGGCACATGTGTACACATTACAGTACATATACTGGTGGTGGTGGCAGATCTGTACACATTACAGTACATATACTGGTGGTGGTGGCACACGTGTACACATTACAGTACATATACTGGTGGTGGTGGCACATGTGTACACATTACAGTTCATATACTGGTGGTAGTGGCACATGTGTACACATTACAGTACATATACTGGTGGTAGTGGCACATGTGTACACATTACAGTACATATACTGGTGGTAGTGGCACATGTGTACACATTACAGTACATATACTGGTGGTGGTGGCACATGTGTACACATTACAGTTCATATACTGGTGGTAGTGGCACATGTGTACACATACTGGTAGTAGTGGCAGATGTGTACACATTACAGTACATATACTGGTGGTTGTGGGAGATGTGTACACATTACAGTACATATACTGGTGGTGGTGGCACATGTGTACACATTATAGTACATATACTGGTGGTGGTGGCACATGTGTACACATTACAGTACATATACTGGTGGTGGTGGCACATGTGTACACATTACAGTTCATATACTGGTGGTAGTGGCACTTGTGTACACATTACAGTACATATACTGGTGGTGGTGGCACATGTGTACACATTACGGTACATATACTGGTGGTGGTGGCAGATGTGTACACATTATAGTACATATACTGGTGGTGGTGGCAGATGTGTACACATTACAGTACACATACTGGTGGTAGTGGCTCATGTGTACACATTACAGTACACATGCTGGTGGTAGTGGCACATGTGTACACATTACAGTACATATACTGGTGGTGGTGGCACATGTGTACACATTACAGTACATATACTGGTGGTGGTGGCACATGTGTACACATTACAGTACATATACTGGTGGTGGTGGCACATGTGTACACATTACAGTACACATACTGGTGGTGGTGCACATGTGTACACATTACAGTACATATACTGGTGGTGGTGGCACATGTGTACACATTACAGTACATATACTGGTGGTAGTGGCACATGTGTACACATTACAGTACATATGCTGGTGATAGTGGCACATGTGTACACATTACAGTACATATACTGGTGGTGGTGGCACATGTGTACACATTACAGTACACATCCTGGTGGTAGTGGCACATGTGTACACATTACAGTACACATACTGGTGGTAGTGGCACATGTGTACACATTACAGTACACATACTGGTGGTAGTGGCACATGTGTACACATTACAGTACATATACTGGTGGTAGTGGCAGATGTGTACACATTACAGTACACATCCTGGTGGTAGTGGCACATGTGTACACATTACAGTACACATACTGGTGGTAGTGGCACATGTGTACACATTACAGTACACATACTGGTGGTAGTGGCACATGTGTACACATTACAGTACATATACTGGTGGTGGTGGCACATGTGTACACATTATAGTACATATACTGGTGGTGGTGGCACATGTGTACACATTACAGTACATATACTGGTGGTGGTGGCACATGTGTACACATTACAGTACATATACTGGTGGTGGTGGCACATGTGTACACATTACAGTACATATACTGGTGGTGGTGGCACATGTGTACACATTACAGTACATATACTGGTGGTAGTGGCAGATGTGTACACATTACAGTACATATACTGGTGGTAGTGGCAGATATGTACACATTACAGTACACATACTGGTGGTGGTGGCACATGTGTACACATTACAGTACACATACTGGTGGTGGTGGCACATGTGTACACATTACAGTACATATACTGGTGGTGGTGGCACATGTGTACACATTATAGTACATATACTGGTGGTGGTGGCACATGTGTACACATTACAGTACATATACTGGTGGTAGTGGCACATGTGTACACATTACAGTACATATACTGGTGGTGGTGGCACATGAGTACACATTATAGTACATATACTGGTGGTGGTGGCACATGTGTACACATTACAGTACATATACTGGTGGTAGTGGCACATGTGTACACATTACAGTACACATACTGGTGGTGGTGGCACATGTGTACACATTACAGTACATATACTGGTGGTAGTGGCACATGTGTACACATTACAGTACATATACTGGTGGTAGTGGCAGATGTGTACACATTACAGTACATATACTGGTGGTGGTGGCACATGTGTACACATTACAGTACATATACTGGTGGTGGTGGTGGCACATGTGTACACATTACAGTACATATACTGGTGGTTGTGGCACATGTGTACACATTACAGTACATATACTGGTGGTGGTGGCACATGTGTACACATTACAGTACATATACTGGTGGTGGTGGCACATGTGTACACATTACAGTACACATACTGGTGGTGGTGGCACATGTGTACACATTACAGTACACATACTGGTGTTGGTGGCACATGTGTACACATTACAGTTCATATACTGGTGGTAGTGGCACATGTGTACACATTACAGTACACATCCTGGTGGTAGTGGCACGTGTACACATTACAGTACATATACTGGTGTTGGTGGTACATGTGTACACATTACAGTACATATACTGGTGGTAGTGGTGGCACATGTGTACACATTACAGTACATATACTGGTCGTGGTGGCACATGTGTACACATTACAGTACATATACTGGTGGTGGTGGCACATGTGTACACATTACAGTACATATACTGGTGGTGGTGGCACATGTGTACACATTACAGTACATATACTGGTGGTGGTGGCACATGTGTACACATTACAGTACATATACTGGTGGTGGTGGCACATGTGTACACATTACAGTACATATACTGGTGGTGGTGGCACATGTGTACACATTACAGTACACGTACTGGTGGTGGTGGCACATGTGTACACATTACAGTACATATACTGGTGGTGGTGGCACATGTGTACACATTACAGTAAATATACTGGTGGTGGTGGCACATGTGTACACATTACAGTACATATACTGGTGGTAGTGGTGGCACATGTGTACACATTACAGTACATATACTGGTGGTGGTGGCGCATGTGTACACATTACAGTACATATACTGGTGGTAGTGGTGGCACATGTGTACACATTACAGTACATATACTGGTGGTGGTGGCGCATGTGTACACATTACAGTACATATACTGGTGGTGGTGGCACATGTGTACACATTACAGTACATATACTGGTGGTGGTGGCACATGTGTACACATTACAGTACACGTACTGGTGGTGGTGGCACATGTGTACACATTACAGTACATATACTGGTGGTAGTGGCAGATATGTACACATTACAGTACATATACTGGTGGTGGTGGCACATGTGTACACATTACAGTACATATACTGGTGGTAGTGGCAGATATGTACACATTACAGTACATATACTGGTGGTGGCACATGTGTACACATTACAGTACATATACTGGTGGTGGTGGCACATGTGTACACATTACAGTACATATACTGGTGGTGGTGGCACATGTGTACACATTACAGTACATATACTTATAGGAAGAAT
Source organism: Eledone cirrhosa (assembly GCA_964016885.1). Classification (NCBI taxonomy): domain Eukaryota; kingdom Metazoa; phylum Mollusca; class Cephalopoda; order Octopoda; family Eledonidae; genus Eledone; species Eledone cirrhosa. Next base: position 23,920,787 of record OZ024741.1, read on the forward strand.
GAGGAGTCAAATAATTACTTATACTTTTTACGACTACAAGTTGAAACATCCAAGGACCTTGTTATTACAAACAATTATAAGAAAATACCTTAGTCGATGTGTTTGTTGCTTCGGCCTTGCAGCGACAGGCTTCTGACTTCCATGATATAAATAAATGTCTCTTTAACACTCAATTCTCTATAAATATAAATTTTTCGAAAGCTGAGTTTGTGTACACACAATAGAATATCTCGTATAGCAGATAGGCCCTAGAAGAACAATTGACGAAATGTAGAACATGGTTTGTTGATAACTGTTCTGTTCCTCCTAACAGGATTATGGGAGGATTATAGTAGGAGTTATCCTGTAGTAGGTCTTTCCATCTTCCTGGTCTTGGTTCCTCTCTAATCGTGTACAGTGGTTTTCACGAGAAGGTGACAATGTATTCATACGCGACTTACCATTAGTCTGTTTAACCAAATTGCATATGAAATGTTGCTATTGCAAGGTATGACGTAGTTCCACTACATACTGATGGTAGTGGCACATAAGTAGTTGTTTTCATTGTTCTTTTTGATGAATGGAATAAACATTTATAAAAAAAATACTCCTTTTCTTAAATTCCTTTCTTTCCTTTTTCTCAAACTACTGCTGTCTTTAATACTCTATTAACCTTTTCATGACCCCATTTCTAATGAAATACACTCTCTTTCGATTAAGAATTTTGAAGGATTTATTAAAATTATTTCATTTCTAAGACAGTAAGGTTCTTATATAAAATTATGTTGGAATATTTTAATATAAACTGGAAACCTTTAAAATGGGTGGCTTTAAAGAACCAGAGCCAGTTTTGGCCAGATTGTAACAAATGGGTTAATAGTGTTTGAACATGAAGAACATTATGAATTATTTTAACCAAATGCAAATGAAGGAAATTCACTTATTTCTATATTCTCCTGTACCTACTGTTACCCACAGTAGTAAATGTATACTCCCAAAATTACCCATCACATGATGTGTAATATTCTAGTCTATAACTGTACAGTAATATACTATTGTATTTTCATGGTAGATCTAGTAAGTTCTTTGTTAACTTCGGTGGGAAGAATTTTAAAGATTCCTGGTTAACTTTCTTTGAGAACTTTATCGCATTCATCGGTGGCGAATGTCAAACTGAGATCAGGTTACTTCTCTTGTTGAATAAATTTATCAAAGTATTGAAATATTTAAGACTATTCAACAGAATTCGTAATATAATCGGCTTGTCTCCCCACAGCCCCGGCGGACAGAATAGAGAAGGCGTTTCCCCGGAGGACGGCAAGGGAGACGCAGTCTAGGCTACTATCTACTTCTCTTGCTTTTTTTTACTTATTTACATATGGAAAATTTAAATGTGTTTATATCTCTGAATTTATGGGTAATGCAGTCATAAAGTCAAACTGTTAACATAAAGACTGCATGCGCGCGCACGCACACACACTTTCTCGCTCTCTCTCTACATGGTTTTATTACAATTTGGTGAAGAATCTGAATATTACTTATTCTATCCACCATCTGTAAAATACTGGGTTATGTACTAGCCTTAACAACAATGAACTCTGTGTTAGTAGAGATTCTTAAACTGGCAACACTGTTTTAGTTTCAAAGTCCTTCAATAGTTCAGTACATATTTGACCTTGGCATAGTTTCTTTTCTTGTTACTTTCTACAAACTAACTGGAATGTATGGCAACTATCACCATTTTCAACTATATTCATTCACAACTCCTTCCCTCAAATGAAAGGCCCTGTTTAGAGTGGGTTTTTATATACATTTTCATGGCTGTTTATCTGTTGACTGTAAAAGCATCATTGACTCAAGGACCAAGAGTATTCTGCTTAAGTACACTTCTCAAAATGCTATAATAAAGTATATATCACTCTACTTACGTATTTAGTTTTGAATCTCTAATTTAAAAATTAAACCCATTGTCTGTAAGGTGGTTGTGTAGGTGTCACGACAAAAAGTACCCAGTCAACACTGTAAAGTGGTTGTGTAGGAGTCATGACAAAAAGCACTCAGTCAACACTGTAAAGTGGTTGTGTAGGAGTCATGACAAAAAGCACTCAGTCAACACTGTAAAGTAGTTGTGTAGGAGTCATGACAAAAAGCACCCAGTTCACACTGTAAAGTGGTCATGTAGGTGTCACTACAAAAGCACCCAGTACTCACTGTAAATATGGTTGGCATCCAGCTGTTGAAACCAAGCCAGAAATAGTTCTGTATGAACTAGACATGGGCACCTGACCTGGCCTATCTCACAACAGGACAACTCATCTAACTCATGCTCGCATGGAAAAATGGACATTGAACAGTGATGATGATGTCTCCAGTGGAGGCAGACCTTACTTTAAAATCACTTGGTTTTTATCTAAACATCTTAAAACCATCTTCCACACCTTCCTAGACATATAGACAGCTCCAATGAAATAACATTGAGAGATCTCAAGCCCACCACACTGACAGAATAGATACTCTCCCGTGATAATCTCAGATGTCTACCTTACAGATGTACACATCCACAAATTACTTATCATCATCATGATCACCATTGCATATATACTTATACTAGTCATCTGACCTAAGCCCATGAAAGGTGTCTAACTCATGCCAGTATAGAAAATAAATGTTAAATGCTGATGAGAGTTATATATATGGGTAATGCAGTCATAAAGTCATAAAGTCAAACTGTTAACATAAAGACTGCATGCGCGCGCGCGCACGCACACTTTCTCGCTCTCTCTCTACATGGTTTTATTACAATTTGGTGGGGGGGTAGGAACTGAGGGTCGCATGGTAAATAACTGAGAGAGATACAATAGAATTAGAATACCGCATGGTAAATATCCAAGTTAATACTACATCAGTAAAATTAACAATAATGTCATGAAAACTACTAAGAAAAACCCTCGAAAATTTATCGCTAATACAGCAGGGAACATCATTAATATTAACAGCAATATGAGTAGCATTCAAAATAAAAAAAAAGCACCCAGCCCACACTGTAAATGAGGTTGGTGTTAGGAAGGGCATCCAGCTGTAGAAATCAAGCCAGATCAGTTCCTGTATGAGCAAGGTATGGTCAGCCGACCAGACACTGCCCACAACAGGACAACCCGTCTAACCCATGCTAGCGTGGAAGAACGGACGTAAAATGGTGATGATGATGATATATATATCATCATCATCACAGTTTTATGTCCGTTCTTCCACGCTAACATGGGTTAGGCGGGTTGTCCTGTTGTGGACAGTGTCCGGTCGGCTGATCTTGTCTTGCTCATACGGGAACTGATTCTAGCTTGATTTCTACAGCTGGATGCCCTTCCTAACACCAACCTCATTTACAGTGAGTGCTGGGTGCTTTTTTGCCGTGGCACCTCCACGACCACTTTGCAGTGGAATGATATAGACCCCAGTCCTATCATCTCATTTCTACAGCTGAGTAAACTGGAGCAATGTGAGATAAAGTCTTGCTCAAGGAAACAACACATCACCCGGTCTGAGAATTGAACTCACAACCTTTCGATTGCAAGCCCAATGCTCTAACCACTAAGCCATGTGCCTTCAATATATATATATCACTTATTTTGAGTAGCATTCAGGTCAAGTGTAAAGATACCTTCCTCTCTCCCTTCCACTAGTCTTGGAGCCCTTGAAAAAATGTGTCTGACTAAAAATAAATATCCTATAACTACTTTTGTCTTTAAATCTAGTTCCAACTAAATATTTGTTCTAATCTTTGCCTCTCCCAGTTTCTAAACTAAGTACCAGTAATACTTGCAGTCAATTATGTTTACTAACCAAATGACATTGTTCATTTGTTGTAGCAAGTAGATTTTTGGCAGACAAAATATTTGGTATACTTTTATTTTTTTAAAGCATTTATATTTTTTTAAATTATTCTAACCCTTTCATTATCATATTTCTAATAATAATAATAATGTTTCTACTTTTGGCACAAAGTCAGCAATTATCCCAGTGCATTACTGGTGCTTTATTTTATCGACCCCGTAAGAATGAAGGGCAAAGTTAACCTCAGCGGGATTTGAACTCAGAATGTAAAAGGCCATAACTCTGTGCTGCAAACTGCATAACTAACCTTCTGATAATTAAGGTGGTGTTTGGAGCATAATTTAACAAATGATGTAAGGTTTTTAGATAGATATAAGCATTTAAAAACAGTTTTTTAACATCAAATCAAAGGTGATTTCTGACAGTTTTAGTATCAAAATGCATATAAGGTAGTGGATGTGAGAAGCTGTAGAGTACTGAGGGACTTAGTTACCACCTTTTCCAAACTCAGTGCTAATCTTGCCTAAATCAACCTTTTTCTTTCCTCTGACCAGAGATAGATTTTAATTCACTATATTCCACCTCAAAATTTCTATTAGAAATCAGTTATTTCAACATAGCAGGCTGGTGGATTGGCAGAATTGCTAGAACATCAGGCAAAATATCTTTCAGTTCAGTGGAATCTCAGTTCATGAATGCCCCTCAGCATTAACAAATCGGTTCATGAACAATTATTCCGAACAAAACGTCTCAGGTGATGAACGGTGTCTTGAGTAACACACACACAAGCTGGGAGTATCGGTGGGAAGTTTCACTTAGAGTTTTGGTTTACAAACATTTCAGGTGACGAACGGCCTTCATGAACAAATTAAGGTTCCACTGTATTTCTTACAGCTCTTTATAGTCTGTTAAATTTTTTGCTGAGGTCTACTTTGCCTTTCATTTTTACAGGGCTGATAAAATAAGTACCAATAAAGCATTAAGATCGATGTATTCAATATAACCCTTCCCCCCCAAAATTGCGGGACTTGTGCTTAAATTATAAATCATTATTTCAACATCGCTTCTCATTTCTAATTTCAAGTGTTTTTACTTTTCTTTTCTTGAATGTAGGTATTTTGAGGGTGGTGTTTCTTCTGTCTACCTCTGGGATTTGGACCATGGATTTGCTGGAGTTGTTTTGATCAAAAAGGCTGGTGATGGCTCAAAGAAGATCAAAGGTTGCTGGGATTCAATACATGTGATGGAAGTTCAGGTAGGTTTTTAAGAGACATTCTATACATTACATTTCTATTGCATATTATTCATTAGCAATGGGACTGATACAGTGGGATTCAGTATAATGGCATATATGAACGCATATACAACATGTTTCTACATAATAAACATACATTTAGTCATACTATGACTATTTTAAGTTGTGAAAAGTTTGAAATTGCTAGTGACATGTATTTCAGAGTTATTACTCATCATCAGCAGTTGGCAACATGTACTGAGATACTGAGGTATGAAATACATTAAAGTTTAAATTCAAAGACACTTCAGAATCTTTTATCCGCATTCTACACAGGCATAGATTGGATTTGATGGAGCAACCTTACCTTGCTCATGTGTTTCATATTTAGCATGGTTTCTACATTTGGACACCCTTCCTAATGCCAGCCACCTTACAGAGTGTACTGGGTTATTTTTTGAGGCACCAGCACTACCTCTATTTAGAGTTTACTGGGTGTATTTTATTGTGACACTGCCTAAACTGTAGTCTCCAGTCTCTTACAATGTTACTCTGAAATGCAATGCTTGTACTGGTGAAAGGGTCCTTTGTGTTATAGCAAATCACCAGTCAGCTCTTGTCTGATGTAATTTCTTTCATGAGGTTCACTTTCTTGAAGACCTTCTTTACAACTTTGATCCATGTTTACTTGGTCCTCCTCTTGCACAAGTTCCATTTCAAGCACTCGGTACTTTCCTATACAACTCTCGCTCTCTTTACACATAACCATATTGATGTAAAAACAATGATGATGGTATTGATTTGGCACTTTTAACTATTTCTATTAATTTTCTCTTCTTGCTTTGAACTTGTAGGAAAAATCCAGTGGAAAGACAGCACATTATAAGTTAACTTCTACAGTGATGTTGTGGTTGTTGACTACAAAGGAAGGTTCTGGTACAATGAACTTAGGTGGTAGCCTTACAAGACAGGTAATAGCATTTCTTCAAATTAATTTGTCTGTTTAAGCTTTTTCTGAAACGAGTGGTGTTATGTAATTAATGTTTGATTGGAGTTGTCATGGTTTAGAAGTTGGGTGAAAACAAAACAGAAAATTATGATTGGTAAAGAGTGACAACCCCTGCTCACTGTCCAGAAATCTCTGTTGATTCAGCATATGTATGAACATCATAAACCACTGCATACTAAACCACTCTGTAGCAGCTATTGACAGTAGTTGGTTTGCCTGAGCAGTGGAACATGTTCCCTCATCAGCCACTCTGTAGAGGCTATTGACAGTAGGTCTACCTGAGCAGTGGAATGTGTTCCCTCATCAGCCACTCTGTAGTGGCTATTGACTGCCTTAGCAACAGAACACCATTCCTTCCCTCATCAGCCACTCTGTAGTGGCTATTGACAGTAGATGGACTGCCTGAGCAGTAGAACATGTTCTTTCCTTCATCAACCACTCTGTAGAGGCTATTGACAGTAGATAATCTACCTGAGCGAAATCTGGTTAGACAAAAACTGCTTGACTTTTCAAGGATAACTTCTTAGTCTATTTTGTGTGAGATTGTCCACCCGGTTAGTATCATGGACTTTATTTACTGTTTTAATCAAGTAGGTGGACAAGGCTGTCTAGAACTTTGTTGCACTGGAAATTGTTAACATGTTGTTTAATGTCCTACTTTGGCAGCATCACTTCTTGGTTTACAACTTAGGAATTCTCCTGTTCTACTGTCAGTTGCAGTAGACATCTAACAATACATTGATGGACAAGTCTGGCAAGTATATGTATAAAGTTGTAGAGCAGATGATCTAAACCTGGTTATATGTTTCTTATACACCACCTACCATTAACCAAATTTCAGCTGCTATTATTGGCTGTTCTTGCAGCACTCCTTCACTGAATGCCACAACAGGCTAAGACGGGCACTAAAGTTCATTACTGCCTTGAAACAGTTGAATAGAGTGCTGCAGGAAAAACACATCTGCTTGAACTGAAGTACCATACATCTGTCTCTGACTATCAAAAACCATATTGTGGCATTGCCAGTAGTAATGATAATAATGGTTTCTAATTTAGGCACAAGGACAGCAATTAAATCAGTGTATTACTGGTACTTTATTTTATTGACCCTGTAAGGATGAAAGGCAAAGTTAACGTCGGCGGGATTTGAACTCGGACCATAAAGGGACGTAACTATGCTGGAAAGCATAGCGTCCGGCCCTCTACCGATACTGTCAATCAAGTAATAATGATAATAATTGTTTCTAATTTAGGCACAAAGTTAGGAATTATATTACATTGACTCTAGTACTTCACTGATAGTTCATCTTATTGACCTCTGATGAAAGGTAGGATTTGAAGAAATCCTACAAAACATTTCATTTGGTGCTCTAACTATTCTATCAATAATCATAATAATTGTTTCTACTTTAGGCACAAGGCCAGCAATTACCCAGTTCATTACTGGTACTTTATTTTATCGACCCCGTAAGGATGAAAGGCAAAGTCAACCTCGGCGGGATTTGAACTCAGATCGTAAAGGGACGTAACTATGCTGGAAAGCATGGCGTCCGACCCTCTACCGATACTGCCAATCCACCCCCAATAATCATAATAATGTGATTCACTTTGTTCTCTACTTGCAGATAGAGTTAGATACTTCTGTTAATGAATCTTCCCCACACATTGTCAATATAGGCAAAATGATTGAGGTGAGAATTGAAATGTTTCTTCTACTCTGTCTTCTCTTTGTTGAGCTGTCTACAGCATGATCAAGTAATTTAATATCTTATATGAAACATTAGACAGACATCTTGTTACAACATATTTGATTTTATTCTTTTAACTCTTTAGTTGTCAAAACCAGCCCTGATTCTATGAAATAAAACCATCCATTTTAAAGTATTCCAATTTTAATTAAAATCTTCCAACAATTTTATATAGTAACTTTAAATTAAGTTACTATCTTAGTAATGAAATAATTAATAATTTTAGTAAATTCCTCAAAATTCTTCATTGATTAATTCAAATAGTGTGAAAGGGTTAAAAATGTTTTAGTTTATAAATGGATATTTATTTGGTTATTAATTTACATTTTGCATTTCAATTATTTTACAGGATATGGAGAATAAAATTAGAAACACTCTTAATGAAATTTATTTTGGGAAAACGAGGGATATTGTGAATGGTCTTCGCTCATTTCAGGCATTGCAAGATCGCAGGCAGGCAGAGGCACTACGCAACGACTTAGTGCTGGCTCTACAAAAACGTCCACAAGCGCAATGATGTTGCAAGAGGAAATCACTAAACATAATTCCGGCTTTCATTCGAACTCTGCACAAGCTACCATATATGGTCGGGTGGGATTTATTACACAACAACCTATATATAATATTAATGGTATTATCATTGTCTTCATTATCTTCTCTTATGGTTCCTCTTTTCCTCCTCCGCCTCCTCTTTCTCAGATTAAAGATTTTATCTATCTCTCTCTCTCTTTATATATATATATATATATATATATATATATATAATGTATAAACACAACACAATATTCCTCTTGTTTTTTAATTAATTAAAAAAGAATTTTTTCTAGAATTAATTTTTTCTTTCTAAACATCAATTTCTTTCTCTCCTATCACTCTGTTGATTTCATTCCTATGACTCTCTCTCTCTCTCTTTCTCTCCTATCACTCTCTCTCTCTCTCTTATTAAGCATAAAATAAGTTTAAAAAACACTTAAAAAAACAAAACAAAAACAAACTATAAGGTCAACAAAACCAACTAATTCCAGTGTCCCCCACCTACTGAGGCAGACTATGAGTGAAAGGTTTGCAATAACTATGTATATTTGATGATAAAATATTTCTTAAATTCTACCACCCAGACTCCTCCTAGCTTGTTGATTATATAAATGGACAGTGGTGAACAGCTGACCTTAAATATACTTTTGGTCTCGCCATATATATATGTCTGGGACATGGCAACAACTCTTGTTAGTTTAATTGTGACAGTGTTTCTGGCTGTCAGCCAGTTGTTTTTTTTTTAATTTCCTTGCTGAATATATTCTTGAAAAATTGAATGATAATGATGATAATAATAATGATTTATATATATAAAAGAAATTTAAAATAACAAAATATCAAGAGGGAATAAATGAAAAAAAAAATGATTTTTGAACGAAACGAATAAAAGAATTCCACTAATCATGTCTACCAATAACCAATTCCTGATTCTAGAAATGTTCTTTTTTTTTTTTTATATAACAAGGAAAGTGTATTTGGCTATTCTGTTATTTGACACTGGGTTTTTTTTTTTCTTCTCTTTTTCAATTGCCAGCTCTATTCTGTGGCTTGCTCTTGTTAATACAAGCATCATATTCTACTAATTCTCTTATTTTCATTCCTTATCTAATATCAATGCAGGTGTCACTAGTGTTGGCAGTGTCACTAGAGTGTTGGATTAATTTCCTCAGTATTCTTTATAGCTCTCTGCATTTTCTGTTCAAATCCTACTGTAATCAACTTTGCCTTTCATCATTCTTTCGGGATTGATAAACTCCCAGTCCAAGGGTAGTGGATTGGTAAAATCATTTAAAAGTCAGAGGGGATACTTTGCAGTATCTGATCTGGCTCTGTGTATTTTGAGTTCAAATCCTGCTTCCTTCTGCCAGGAGTTGCGACTGGCAGACAGTATCAGCAATGGAAAGACCAATGTAAACAGTTTCCATAGCTCAATTTGATGATCAGCTCCATTCCTTTCCTTAAGTTACTTCTTCTAGACCCAGTTATTGACAACTGCTGAATATTGTCTCCTTAATCACTGCCGCTTAATTATCATGTTTTCACGTTGAGTTGTGTACAGTTTACTGGCCAACTTTGCTTCTTCATAACTTTCTTAGTAATGACAAAATTTGTTTTCGCTCTAACATAGCTGATACGTAAATGCATTTGTGAGGTTTATATTGAATAATAATAATATTATTAATGTTCGATTCATTTGCAAACAGCCTCATAACGGCATGTTTTAAATGACTATCGTCATCCTTTTGTTCTAGCAGTAGCAGAGAGAAACAATCGACAGTTGTTTCAGGGTTATTGCCCCTTGTCAAGATTGTGTATCTCTCCTTTTTCTGCTACACACTAGAACTCTTGAGAATATATAGTATTCTCTAAAGTGCACATCAGCTGATTAGCCTAATTTGCATACCAAGCAATTTTACAGCTGGCTTGAACAAAAGGAAGATGATAGTTGTCCAAAAACTCACTGCGTTAGGAGTCTGTTTGCTTGCAAATGAATAAAATATTAATAAATATTATTATATTATTATATGGGCGGTGAATTGGCAGTATCGGTAGAGGGTCGGACGCCATGCTTTGACGCATAGAGTTACGGCCCTTGCCATTCTGAGTTCAAATCCCGCTGAGGTTAACTTTGCCTTTCATCCTTACGGGGTCGATAAAATAAAGTACCAGTAATGTACTGGGTAATCGCTGATAGTAGAAACAATTATATTATTATATGATATAAAACTTGTGAATGCATTTCTTAATAATACCCATTTTATAAATGAAATTTGCAGAGATACATTTTCTATGATATAGATTAATTTTGTTGATGAAAATAAAAAAATAAATAAATAAAAAAAAATGCTTTTATTTTTGTATATCGATTCATTGGTTAGTGCTTTCATTTACTGAATACTTTTGATTGGAAATTTGTTCATTATGCTTTCCAATTTTATGTTGACAATATCAATCAGGAAAATGTCATAGATTTTCTACAGAAGCGTAATGTCGTTTCTACAACTATGAATTGGGTAAAAAAAAAAAAAAAATTTGTTTTTCTTTCTTTCTTTTCATCAACTTTCTTGTAATTTACACCTTTCAAAACATATCTCTGCAAAACTTCATTTACAAATATGTATTGTTAAGAAAGTTGTGAAGAATAAAGTGAAGGGTGGATGGACTAAACTGTAGAAGTGACTAGTGTTGTTCATGACACTATCAACAAACTTTTGTTTAATCCAGAGTAATTTATTATTTTTCTTTCATACAGACACACACACATACACACCGACTACAGACACACTGCACACACTCTTGTTGACAATTATCTGTTAGTGATAGAGTAAAGGATTATTTTCTACTGAAATAGTTTTTGAGTTGGGAAAAAAAAAGAACAAAAAATAATAAAACATTTGTTTTATAGCTTAAATGAAATCTTACTTTAGTTATTTACATCATCAAATCTTTTTATTGTAAATAACACAAGCATTGTAAGGCCATTTTCCCTGGTATGATGAATATTATTTTACATTTGTATTGTAAATAAACACTTTAGAAATAGTATTTTGCTTCAGCATTTACTATCCATTTATTTGGTAAAAAGAAATTATCCATTCTCTCATTCATTTCCACTTTCTGTGGCATAAATATTTTCTTCTCGTTACTTTATTGCAAATATTGTTGCTTGGGTTAAAATCTGCAAGTTCATGTTCTTGATAATGATAATAAAATTGTGTACAGTCCTCATGCACTACAACTCATCAAAGGTGTATGTATAGTACATAGAATAATGTACAAAAGTCAGGAAATTGAACAGTGTATGAGTTATGATATACACATACATGCATGCGTGTGTATGGAGGGGGAATATCGGGTGCAGTGTTGGTGAATTGTAGGAAATTTTGAAGGTTTCAGTGTCCTGACAGCTAACAAGCGATGCAGGTAGTTTTGTTCCATGCTTCAGCAACTCTGAGCATGGAAAACATATTTCCAAAAGTCATGGGAGCTGTACTGTTTTCTGACTTTACCTGTTAAAACTGTTGATACTAGTTTTTATCATCCCACCAACACACTTGATAACTACCTGGAATATATGGTATGGTGAATAAGCTACTTTAACTCTTAACATTCTCTAATGATTAAGCAGAAAACAACTAAAAGCAGGTTTGTTAATTCAAATGTTTATAGTATCTTTATTTGTAAACAGATTATGAAAATCTAGTTAAGATTTTGATTTATAATGTGATACAGTCAGTGCTGTTTTGTATTTTTCAAGAATATCTTGCTAATTATTCTTATGACATATGTGCAATAGTTAGAGAGCCAAGTCGAGACCAGAGAGACCAAGGTGTCATTTGCAATATTATGGATTGCCTCCAGGCTGCCGAGAAAACGTCTGAGAGGGCAATCCCAAACAACATGCAATACTGTCTGGTCAGGGTCTTCAGTCACAAGCTGGGTTGCTTTCATTTTTTATCAATGGAGATGATGATGGGCTGTCCTGGCATGTGTTGTGCAGATCTGATTATGGGACACTCATTGCTTTCTGGGAAGGTCAAAGCCTGTTGGTTGAGATGTGGAGTCCTGGACAAAGTCTTTCTTATGAGGTTTTATGTGGTACAGGACATTAAGTTCCATCTGAAAACAAATGAATGTAGTTACTATGTTAGCCAAAAATACAAGTAGTTTGTAATCACTAAACATTCTGAAAACAAATCTATTTGTGGTTGCTACATATGTTAGAAATAGTAGCCATAGGATGTGGTTCAGCATAAGGTGGGCCGCACTACTAACAAATACAAGGCAATTCTGAAATTAGGTGTGCCATTCAGAAAGCCAAACGGGCTGCAGTTTGCCCATGACTAGTGTATATAGTCACTAGGCATACTAGAAACAGCAGCCTAATCTCCTTCAAATCACTCATTCCCATCTTAAAAACTATGTTGTCACTCTCCATGCTAAGAATAACGGCCAATTCTCATTGAAATGTCCAAGATGAACATCTGAGAATAAGTGTACATCTATGTAGTCACTAAATGTTTTAAAAAATAGCAGCCAAATCATCTCCAAATTACTCATGTCCATATAGTGGTTAGAGCATTGGGCTTGCAATCATGAGGTTGTGGGTTTGATTTTTGGACCAGGTGATGCACTGTGTCCTTGAGCAAGACAATTTCACATTTACTCAGCTGTAGAAATGAGTTGCGAGTCACTGGTGCCAAGCTGTATTGGCCATTGCTTTTCCCTTAGACATCATCAGTAGCGTGGAGAGGGGAGACTAGTATGCATGAGTGACTGCTGGTCTTCCACAAACAACCTTGCCCGGACATGTGCCTCGAAGGGGAACTTTCTAGGTGCAAATCCCAAGATCATTCATGATTGAAGGGGGTCTTTACTCTCTACAAATTCTAAAAACTAGCTAAATGAACCTAAAATCTCAAACTTCTGAAAAAAAGTGAACCTGTTTGGTAATAGCAGCCAAATCTTTCACATCACTCACAAACGGGCTAAAAATAACAACCAAATCTCCCTCAAATGACTCATTTCCATTTGAACGCATGTCGACTTGTATGTGGTTTCTATACATGCTAGAAACCATGACCAAACCTTCAAATCACTCATTTCTGCTTGAAAACATGATCCTTAATGTGGTTGCTACCTGTTTTAGAAATAGCAGGCATATTTCCCTTAAATTATTCATAAACACTTGAAAACAAGTGAACCACTAAGTGGTCGCTCTGTCTTGTAGAAATAGCAGCCAAAATCTTCCATGCACTGTTTGTTTCTGCCTGAAAAGAAGTAAACCTCCATATGGTGACTACTGATGCTAGAAATAATAGTTGCCCTCAAATCACTCATAAACTCCTGAAAACAAACGGACCTTTGTGATCACTAGACATTCCAAAAATAACTAAATAACCTTCAAATCTCGCATAAATGTCAGAAAATAAGTGTACTTCTGTGTGCTAGGAATAGCAGCCAAATCTTACTGATTTCCATCAGAAAACAAGTGAAGCTCTATGCTAAAAATATTTGGTAAATCTCACAAAAATATGTGAACCATTGTCATCACAAGTTATGCTAGACATAACAGCTAAATCTCTCTTAAATCCTGCATTTCTATCTGTAAACAAGTTAACCTTTATGTGGTCACTACACATGTTAGAAATAGGAGCCAGATCTCCTTTAAGTAATTCACTTCTGACAGGAAATAAATAAATCTCAATGTGGTTATTACACATGCTAGTTATATCAACCAAATTTCCCTCAACCTATTTTATATAGCCAATATTTTCCACAAATGACATATTACTGTGGGAAATAAATAGTAAATCTTAATGTGATCTCCACAAATACTAGAAATAGTAACCAAATCACTCTCAAATTGCTCATTACTGTCTGAAAACAATTGGACCTCTATATAGTTTTTACAAAATAGCACCCAAATCTCCCATTAACATATGAAAATGTGCTAGAAATAGCAGCCACATCACTCATTTTCATCACCATATGAAACTGAACCTTTACATGGTCAGTGTTTAACACAAGGCCGATCAACTATGTCTTATCTCACTGGTGTCTCTAGATATGTCAACTATATTTTATGTTAGATTTTAACACTTCTTTAATAATCTAGGAACCAAATTTTCACCAAAACAAGCAGACTTCTTTGTAGTATACTAAAAATAGCAACCAAAATCTCCTTTAATCTCTCGTTACTGCCTGAAAACAAGAGAAACTATGTGGTTACTACACATGCTAGAACTAATAGCCAAGTCTTCAAATTACCATCTGAAACAAGTGGACCTCTATACTAGAAATAGCAGTCAAATCTACAAAGCACTCATTATTGTCCAGAAACAAATGAACCTCTATGTTGTCTTTACCTTTGTTGGAAATTATGGTTAGATCTCTCTTGAAAATCAAAAATTACCATAGTAGAATATGTGGACCTCTATATGGGTTATATTTATGTAAGAAAAAGCAGTCAAATCCCACTATGTAGTAGCTATATTTTATGCCACTGTGTTACTAAACTAGTTAGCTATGTTATCTCTGTTAAATCTAGGTAAGTCAGCTATATAGTTGTCACTGGTTAGCCCTTTGCTTGCCAGTTATGTTATCCCACTAACACTATACCAATGTTTGACCCTAGGTCACTGGGATTGACTCTGGGTCAAAGTTAAACTCTAGGCTTGCCAGCTATGTTATCACTATACCAAGGATTAACCCTAGGTCACTAAGATTAACTCTGGGTCAGCTAAATTTATTTTAAAAGATTGAACTCCTATGTGGATACTTGACATGCTAGAAATAACTGCCAATATCTCCCTCAATCACATCTCACTGTAGTAGAAATAGCAGCCAAATCTCCCTCTAATCACTCATTGTTATTTGAAAATGTGAAACTATGTGATTGCTATGCATGCTAGTAATAGCAGCCAGATCCACCTCAAATCATATATTGTAGTAGAACAAGCAAACAACTATGTTCAGTACACACTAGAAGTAGCAGTCATTTCTCCCTCAAATCACTCATTATTGTCTTAACCCATCAGCATTTAAATTACTCTATATTTACCATTGTATTTTTGTGGTAAAGGCTTTATCTCTCATAATATCGAATCTACAAGATTTTGATGTTATTTATTTTGAGAACAATACGTTAACGTCAGTATGAGCGGCCGGTTTGAACAGAAATTTTGGCCTGATACAGCCGGTTTAAATGCTAAAGGGTTAAAACAAGTAAAACTGTGGTCAATACTCAGGCTAGAAATAGCAATTCAAACTCACCTTCGCAATAAAACTGCAATCATTCTAATATCCGTAGTAATCATTATTGTTGATGAGGTTTAATAAGATCGAAACATGTTTGAAGATGTCATTGTACTGTTAAAAATCTATCATTACTCACTACATTTTATATTTTATTTAAAATCATGGTTGGCTCTTTCTTCATTATTTTCATGAACAGGATTGACATGCACAGCAGGGTTGGAAGTGATATCCTGACTGGCAAGTGTAAAATCAGTCGGCTGGAATTTGCAGACGACATGGTGTTACTTAACTTGATAGAAGGGGATCTCCAACTTACACTTAATAGGTTTGATGATGAGTGCTGCATGGCTGGAATGAAAATCAGTGCCGTGAAAACAGAGATGCTGATCCTCTTAAGGAAGCCTGTGCAGTGCACTCCCCCGTGTGAATGGAGTTCCACTGTAAATGGACTGGTGGTGATAATAGCTTGAGTTGCTTGATAAAATTGCTTCTGATTTCTAGTTTGAGATTTAACACAGCACAAGCAATGGTCATGTGAAACAGAAACCCCTGAGAGTAAAATCCTTCAGTTGAACCCATTTTAATTGAGGGAAATATGAGTTTATTAGAGGGTTAATTTGTTGTAAGAGGAGAAAATTATTATAAATAAAGCCCCAGTTTGGCCTCAGCCTGTTGGTTGCAACAGGTATTAGAATAATGGAGTAATAAAAAAAAATAAAAAAAGAATTTGAATAATGCAAAATAAAGGGGGAGGAGGAGTGTCTTTGTTGTGACCCCCGGACAAAATAACAAAAATATTGTGAAGAACAGCCAGTGATACCCACTGCATCGGCCACTCTACCTTACGTGGCTCCTCCCTCAGATGAAACACATTTTACCCATTTTTGCAGAGTTCAGGAACCAAAGACACCAGATGTCTCAACAGTGACCAGCACAAAAAGTATTTGGCTATCCCCAGCTCCTCTGTGTTACAGATGACAGTGTTTGAGTTTCTGGTCAAAGCAACATATTTAGAGCAAAAGAACATGTTCTACCACATGGTGTCCCAAATTAAATATTTACTCACCTTGAATAGGAAAAGGATTATTCCAGAGATGGGGAACCTGCGGCATTTTGAAAGAATTAAAAATTTCCAACATTTTTGATTTTTATTAATGTTTTTGTCTATCTCTTATTATTTTAATTTGAACCACTTATTGCTGCAAATCTACATTCTCCTACCTAACCAAAATCAAGACACCTTTTAAATCACAAATGGCAGATGCCCATCTTGAGGTTCCGTTGAAATTTATGACCTCCATGTTGCAACAAAATATCAAAATGCTTTCCTACAACAAAGTCATTAAAAAGATGTTGGCTTTAAAATTAATTTATTTTTCGTTTTTTAGATAATTAGTACATAGTAATTAAATTTTTACAAAATAATGTAGATTTTAAGAACATATAATTATGGTTCCGTGAATGTGCCCTTTTTATATTATAAGTAATTTAATGCAGCCGTTCAACATGAAAAGTCCCCACCTACCTCTGGGTTATACCATTTGGGTATTTGTTGTCACCATGGTTGAGGCACACTCATCAAGAAGGGCACTGGTTGATGAGGAGGGCGCTGAATTGAGCCATACGTCATTGTTTGGAAGAACAGAGGCAGGTGAGATTGTGTTGATCCAAAGGAGACATGGTCCAAGGGAGACTTGGTCCAAAGGAGATATGGTCCAAAGCAGAACTGGTCCAAGGGAGACTTGGTTCAAGGAAGACTTGATTGAAAGAAGACTTGATCCAAAGGAGATTTGGTCCAAGGGAAACTTGGTCCAAGGGAGACATAAGGCAGAGCTATTGTCCATCAACAGTGTATCCACAGAGCTTTGCTACAGGGATTCTAACATACATTCGGTTAATTTACTGCAAGAAAGCTGGAGAAAATTGTCACAGTTGGAACGTTTCCTTCCTTTCTTTCACCTATTGAGCATGGAACATGATGTGAAAGGCTGAGGAACAAAGGAGTATGAAGAAGTCCCAATGGAGGATGTGGTTGGGTGAGTCAGTCTGATGTCTGGGTTTAGGGGACATCTGGGGTTTGGAAAATCATCATCATCATCACTATTTTACGTCCATTCTACCATGCTAGCATGGGTTATATGAGTTGTCCTGTTGTGAGAAATGCCAGGTCAGGTGACTATGATTTGGTCATACAGAACTGATTTTGGCTTGGTTTCCACATCTGGATGTCCTTCTTGACATCAACCATATTTACAGTGAGTACCGGGCATTTCTTGTTGTTACACATATACGACCACTTTATAGTGTGGGCTGGGCACTTTTTGCCGCGGCGTCACTATCATGACTACTTGACAGTGTGGGCTGGGGGCTTCACTGAATGCATACTTCAGCCTGTCCTCATGGAGGATGTATGGGAGGATAGGGTGGTGTATACTGTATATATGCTTCAGCTTCGGCCTGTGCCTGTGGGAAGTCGGGTCTTCTGTATTACTGCATAACGCCAGAGATCTCGATCCTGTGTCATCACCTTTGAGAGATGTAATTAGGCAAGGTCAGCTTTATCACCTCATCTCAAGTCTTCCTGTGTCCCCGCTCCAAAGGTTTCCAACGACTTTGAGTGCTCCTTTTTATGCAGCTGTCATCCTTCATACGCATCACATGTCCGTGTATATTTATTGAGAGATAAATAGTTCCCTAGCAATAGTTAATTACATTTATTATATGTTTTTATATTTTCATTCTGAAAGAATTGTGAACAATTATATACCTTTCTCATGTCCGTACAGAAAAAAGATAAATACATACATAAATATATATACACGCAAGTGATCACTTATATTTAATTTTTTTACCACAGACATTATATTCATTGAATTATAAAAAAAAATTATTGTAAATTATTATACAAGATTAGAGTAATAATCTGTAGTGTTAGCATGTTTACGTAGTTAGCTCCCCTCGTTGTCTTTCTTCAGTGTGCTGAAGTTAAAAACATCTCAGACGTTATCTGAGACCCCAGGGGAACTTCATTCAAATAAGAAATCTAGAAAACTATTTTATCCTCTTATGTATTGACTAAATTAAAACTACCTCATCTATTCACATCTCTCAACTCACTTTAACCATCATTCATGCTCCTTCTGTAAGTATTTTATTGTTTTATTTACACATTTGTTATTCTCACAACAAACCCGGTGTCTTTCTTTTCTTTAAATGTCAAATATTTTCATCCTTTTTTGCATGTTTTCGACAGCATCAAAGATTTTCTGTGCGGTTTTCGTATAATAGTTTAAAATACCGAGGTTTTTATTTTTACTCGGGTTTGAACACGGGGTTGTAAAGACAAAGGAATGCTTTAGTGATGAAAACAGCTTATGTTTAGGATTAAGGGGATTATATTTTTGTAACAAACAGTTACCTCCCTTCCATAACATGGCGGCTGCTTTAAAAATGTCTTTTTTGCAGTCTGTGTCTGTGTATAAATGTATATATACACCCTCAAAATAGAACTAATTCTTGCTAAAATTGTAAAGTTTATGTGTCAAGATGAAAATGAATCAAATAGCGATCAGATAACATTTCTTGTTTTGGAAGGAGGTTTTGTGTAAAGAAAAAAATAAACGATAATATGAAAAAAGATTATCTGAGATAAAAGGCAGACGGAACGGAGGTTATAACTCTAGACAGATAAAGAAAGATATGCTTTAAATATTCACAACCAGACATACATCGTGCCTATGCTCTACGTGGTCTTGTATTATAATTTCATTTACTTCTAGGATATTTTGTAAGATTATTAAATCAACCACACTATTTGATTGGTACGTTATTTTACGAAGGATAAAAGTTGACCTCAGTGGGGCTTGGTTAAACTCAATAACTAAATGATGTTTTACCCAACGTTCCAATGATTCTGTTGCTCAACCTGCTGAAAATAGCAGCTAAATTCCTATCTTTTTTAGGATAATGTAGTCCTGAATCCGTAACTTAACACCACTATACAGAACTTTAGTGGCTCTAACGAAGTCTATGTTGTAAATATTGGGGCCAGGTCTCCCTTCCTCTCATCTGTCTCGGTGGATCTGAAAAGTGTCATTACACTTCCTTATTAACTTAGATATGTAAAAGAAAAGAAAAGAAAAAATACACTACCCCCCCCCCCCTCCCAGGTTGTTTACAAGTTGGAGCTTAACAACAACCATATATATTCTAAAAAGGGAGTATATATCTCTTGACTGAAAGTATTGGGAGAGGGGGGGGGGGGTCCTTTAAATGATGATAACGAAGGATGTAATCAACCGAACTTACTTTACTCACCCCCCAGTAGTGTTTTGTTGGGGCTTAATGACAGAGCCAATAACCCTTTTTAAGGCATCTGAAACTGATAGGACCTGGAAAAGAATCCTGCCCCAAATGTTTGCAACAGAGTGGTGTCTTCTAAAAGTACTCAATGGCCAGACTGTGGTGCTAAACTGGGAAACGGAGTATGTCTGTTAGCGAAGTGGTGCACAGCAGAATGTGAACTCAGAATGCAGAGAGAACAGGAGTATATACTAGCAAACATATTGTCTCTAATCATCATCATCATCATTGTTGTCGTTTTAACGTCTGCTTTCCTTGCAAGGGTTGGACTCTCTAATGACAATCAATTTGTTGCCTTTTTATCTTTCACTAATTCCAAAGTTAAATTAAAGAAAGTTATCAAAATAGCATGAAGGAATACAGGTGACAAGTGTCAGACCCTGGTGAATATATATATATATATATTATTGATGATAATGAAGATAGTTTCAAAAAAGTCTTTAGAATATAAATTCAAAATAGGGAGCGTATAGGACAAAGATAATGGAAAAAAACAACGGAAAGACGGACAATCACATCTCAGTCAACCTCTGGAAATCACTATAATACTTCTTTAGTCAACCTCAAAAGTGTTAAATCAGTGTGGATGCTTCAATGTGGTTGCTTGACTTCACATTTCACTGCATCATCTTACAAAACTCACAGCTAGAATGTCTTTGATCATATTTCTGCTTTATCAAAGAATCCATTGATCATCATCATCATCATCATCATCAACATTTAACGTCCGTGTTCCACGCTTGCATGGGTTTGGACGGGGGTAGTCCCACTTGAGGCAAGAGTGATTGTCTTGCTCGCATAGGACTGTCTGGCAGGTTTTCTACAGTTGGATGCCCTTCCTAACACCAACCACATTTACAGTGTGGGTCTGGGAGGTTTTTACCGTGTTGCCTACACGGCCACATTACAGCGTGGACTGTGTGTTTTTTTTTGTCGTGACACCTACACGATCTCATTTGTTTCGGCCATTGATGCTTGTCATAAATATATTTACCTGTTATATTTGAATTTTTGTCTGAAACCCAGGGTTTACACAACTCATTTCTAACAGGTGAACTTGTATCTCTGTTCAAGGTGTGTTAAGCTAGGGTTGAGGTAACATTTCCACTGTTGCCTGTAAAACTATATGACAGGGTGTAGCCCTGGAAGTGTAGTTAAAAGGTTCACTTAACAGCCATGTTCAATACCGTGGCTGCTATTTCTAGCAGGTTGAGAGATCACATTGAAACAGATTCGTTAGTTTGTGGTGTTGTTAATAATGAATCTTATTCTTGCTATTGTAAATAATATCAATGTTCTAATCAAAATTTCATTTGAAATTATTTATTCATATTTTTGTTTTCATTGTAGTAATTCTCAAGTGAGGCTGGATTGTTGTCTGGATGTCTGAAATGTACAGAGTTATTGGCTTTTGAGAGCTCAGTAAATGACTGCAGCAAGGCTATTTGTCTCCAAGGCATTCCTTAGAAATATGTTTTGTGACCTCTAACTCTTCATAAACTATTGATAGTCTTCATTTAAACAAGAATATTTCCACGTTTGAAAGATGGAGTATATGAGAGAGAATGAAGATGAGAATCTGTTGGATGTGAAACCATTCCATCAGGATATTTCTCAGGATGAGACACAGATTCATTCAGATGTGAAACCATTCAACTCTGACATAAAAAGCAAATCTCTTTCTGAGGATTACCAGTTGTCCATTGAAAAGCAAATTCACTCAGAAGAGGAGGAGACCAACAATGAAATTTTAAGTGAAAACAAAAGTATTCAGTTGACATTAAGCAAGAAACAAGAAATTAATTCAGTGGAAGGTACCAACCATTGTGAGTTGTGTGGGAAGACCTTTCCTCTTAAAAGTGATATTACTCAACATAAATGTCTTAATACAAAAGTGAAAATTCATCAGTGTAAGGTTTGCGAGAAAACTTTCTCCCATCGTAGTGCTTTATCCATTCACAAACGGATTCATACTGGGGAAAGACCATTTGTCTGTGAGTTTTGTGGTAAAGCATTCTCCCAAAGTGCTCATTTGACTAAACACCTCCGTGTTCATGCAGCAGAGAGACCCTACACCTGTGACATTTGTAATGAATCTTTCTCGCTAAATTCCGACCTTTCTCTCCACAAAGCAAGCCACACTGAAGAGAAACCATTTCACTGCGAAATGTGTGATAAGTCCTTCTCTCTGAAACGATCTTACCTCCGTCACAAACACAATCATGATAAAGAGAAGGAATTTACATGTGAAATCTGTAACAAGACATTTGCTTGGAGCAGTCAATTGGCTGCTCATAAACGTATCCACACTGGTGAACGACCTTACAATTGTGATGTATGTGGAAAAACCTTCTCCCACAGCAGTTCTTTAGCAACCCACCAGATGATTCACACTGGGGTTAAACCATATGCATGTGACATTTGTGGCAAAAAATTTTCTAAAAATACATATTTATCTCGTCACAGTCGAATTCACACTGGTGAAAAACCTTACAATTGTGACATTTGTGGCAAAACTTTTTCACAAAATGGTTCCCTAACTACCCACAAATTAACACACACTGGTGAAAAACCGTTTCGTTGTGAAATTTGTGGCAAAGGGTTCTTTCGAAATAGCTATTTATCTACACATGTGCGAACACACACAGGAGAGAAACCCTACCACTGTGAGATCTGCGGTAAAGCATTCTCCCGAAAGGGTGGTTTATCTACCCACCAAGTTACCCACTCTTCAGAGAAGCCATTTGTCTGCGAGTTTTGTGGTAATGCTTTCTCAAACATTTATAATTTGATTAGACACAAATTGACACATACTGGAGTGAAACCGTATCGTTGTGAGATTTGTGGCAAAGGTTTCTATCGGAATAATCATTTATCTATTCATGTACGCATCCATACTGGGGAACGGCCTTATGCCTGTGAAATTTGTGGTAAAACGTTTTCAGACAAAAGTTCATTTCGTGGCCACAAACTAACACATTCTACTGAGAAACCATTTTCCTGTGATGTGTGTGGCAAAGCCTTTTCCCAAAATCGCGTACTAATTTGCCACAAACGTATTCACACAGGAGAGAAACCTTACCATTGCGATATATGTGGGAAAACATTTGCTCAAAATAGTATGTTAAAGTGTCATAGGCGTACTCACACGGGGGAGAAAGCATTTGAGTGTGATTTTTGTGGTAGGAAATTTGCTCAGAGGAATGCATTAGTTTATCATAAACGTATGCATACTGGTGAGAAACCATACCACTGTGACATTTGTGGTAAGAGCTTTGCACGAAGTGGTGCATTAACTACGCATCAAATAACTCACAGTGGGATTAAGCCATATGTGTGTGACCTTTGTGGCAAAGCATTTGCACGATATGACACCTTAGCTCGGCACATACTAACTCATACAGAGAGAGCACCATATTATTGCAACGTTTGTGGTAAGTCCTTCACCCAGAATAGCAATTTATCTCGTCACAAACAAACTCACTCGAAAAACCACTCATTAGCTAACGAACCAATAACTAATCAGCTGTCAGATGACCAGCCACTACCTAGTAATCCATTGGATGATCAATCATTAGTTAACCAACTATCAGACAATCAATCATTAATTAACCAGTCCTCAAACAATCAACTTTTAAACAACCAGTCATACAATCAGCTATTAGCTAGCCAGCCATCAGATAGTCAGCTATTAGCTAGCCAGCCATCAGATAGTCAGCTATTAGCTAGCCAGCCATCAGATAGTCAGCTATTAGCTAGCCAGCCATCAGATAGTCAGCTATTAGCTAGCCAGCCATCAGATAGTCAGTTATTAGCTAGCCAGCCATCAGATAGTCAGCTATTAGTTAGCCAGCCATCAGATAGTCAGCCATCAGATAGTCAGTTATTAGCTAGCCAGCCATCAGATA
Source organism: Eledone cirrhosa (assembly GCA_964016885.1). Taxonomy (NCBI): domain Eukaryota; kingdom Metazoa; phylum Mollusca; class Cephalopoda; order Octopoda; family Eledonidae; genus Eledone; species Eledone cirrhosa. The sequence goes on from OZ024741.1 coordinate 23,944,655, forward strand.
GCCAACCATCAGATAGTCAGCTATTAGCTAGCCAGTCATCAGATAATCAGTTATTAGCTAACCAGCCATCAGATAAGGAAGCATTAACTGCTGTGAAGGTTGAGACAAATGTTAGTGAGGAAACTGTACAGTAACCACTGATATTTATTGTTACTGGAGAAATATTGGTGATATTAGGTGGTAAACCATCCTATTTGGAGTTCTCTTGGAACAGAATACCATTTCATGTTCTATGAAAAGTTGTGCTAAACCAGTGTTATGCTATATTCCCCAAATTATAATCTAGTTCACCCACAAAGAAATAATATTGGGAAATCGTCGGGTATTTACATGGAACTAGTCTTCTATTTGACAAAGACATTGATCTACTTCTTAATTTATTGATATATTGCCAGTGGGCTTATGGCAGTGAAATCCGTAGTCTACAAGCACTGAAGAATTTAACAAATTTCACAATGGAGAAAAAAAGAGAATGAGACCAAATCAAATTAAAAATTTGTGTTAAAACAAATTTACTGAAATAAGCTCATATAATTGAAATGAATGTACAGTTAGTCACAAATTGATTCATATATTTAAGAGAATGTGGAGAGATGTTGAAGTCATTATCTAAAGATCATATTTGAGCCACGTATTTATGGAACTATATTTAAGTAGTTATACAATTTAGGTGACAGTTTTCTTGCAAATTCTACCTATAGGATCCTAAAGTTTATGGTCTCTCATTAAATACCAAATATCAGGCCAGTAATTAGACACTGTGTCACATTTTCCTAACATTTAAGCTGACTTGATAACTATCAGTACTATAAACACCACTACTATAAACTACCACTACTATAACTACTACTACCAGTAGATCCAGATGAAACCTGTTACTGCTAGGTTTGAACCATCTTTCTCTACCTTTAGATTTGACATTTTATTTAGCACCAAGTCAGTCTTGAATAAACCGATCTATGATCAGTGGCATGCTCGCTATAACTATCCCATTTTTTCAAATATAATCTATCTTAGAGTACATTATCCAATGTGTCCTTGTTTTTTAAAAGATTGTAGAATATAATTTGAGAGAGATGTGGTTGATATTTCTAGCAGGTTCAGTGATCATGTGAAGACTCTGGTTTTGAATTGTGGAGAATATTTTATAAGTTGTCAAAGACAAGGAAGCATATTCAGTGGTTGCCTCTGTCTCTCCTATCTGAAGGAATCTGTTGTAATGTCCAATGAAAACTGTTTATACCTTTGTGGAGGTGGTGTGTTTTATAATAGTTGATATTCCAACTATTGTTCCCTCATGTCAGTTGCTGGTTGAAAAAATTATTAATAAAAGTCTGTATGATACTGTTAGTGCTCCAGCTGGGTGAGGGATTATGTTAAACTCTTAACATCCTGTAATGATTTAGCAGAAAATATCTAAAAGCAGATTTTTTAATTCAAATTTACTAGTAGAGACAGATCATTGTGAAAATTTGCAGTTTTAGAGTAAAGACTTAAATGTTTAGTTTAAGTAATGTTTTATAATTTCAAGAAAGTCTTGCTAACAGTTTCAGTATGATAGAGGACATAATGTCTTGCTAACAGTTTCAGTATGATAGAGGACATAATGTCTTGCTAACAGTTTCAGTATGATAGAGGACATAATGTCTTGCTAATAGTTTCAGTATGATAGAGGACATAATGTCTTGCTAATAGTTTCAGTATGATAGAGGACATAATGTCTTGCTAATAGTTTCAGTATGATAGAGGACATAATGTCTTGCTAATAGTTTCAGTATGATAGAGGACATAATGTCTTGCTAATAGTTTCAGTATGATAGAGGACATAATGTCTTGCTAATAGTTTCAGTATGATAGAGGACATAATGTCTTGCTAACAGTTTCAATATGATAGAGGACATAATGTCTTGCTAACAGTTTCAGTATGATAGAGGACATAATGTCTTGCTAACAGTTTCAATATGATAGAGGACATTAAGAGTTAAAGGACCTCTACCAAGACTTGTGAGATCAATGGCAAGTGAACTTCTGACATTTTGTAATCAAGTAAAGTATGTGTGTTAGTACTGAACAGTTTAGCAATCAGAGTGTATAGTAGCAATGACAAATTCATCAGAATGGAAGTTTGTTTTTGTCCCATTTAGTATTGAAGATTAACTGGTTTTTCACTAGTAATCTACTATCAGATTAATGTCTGAAATAGGAATGGAAATGACTTGAGCAATTCATTGTTCCAATTTGAAATCTCATTAAAACAAGTTTTGTTCTTTAACTGGAGAATGCTGCTGTATTTAAAATAAGTCAGAGAAATCAACATTGTTTAACATACATTTTCCATGCTAGCATGGGTAGGATAAATATACAGGTCAACCCTATTTTAAACAAAGCTGTGTTTAGTTTTCAATCAATAATGAAAATATTGAGATATCCCACAAGGCCAACAATTTGAAGGGGAGGGGAAAGTCGATTAAATCGACCCCTGTACTTACCAGTGCTTTATTTTATTGACCCTATAAGGATAAAAGGCAAAGTTAACCTCAGCAGGATTTGAACTCTATGCCGCAAAGCAGTGTCCGATTCTCTACCAATACTGCCAAATAATGCGGTTCTTTTTATACTTCTTTTATTCTTTAAAAATATGATAAACTGCACTTTTCAAAGCTTGCATTAAGAATGAAGACAAGTTGAATTTGATACCTGCTTTTATAGCAAGTTTATGTAGGTGTTTATCTCCCCCACCCTCCAGGTTTTGTTGCATGCGATTAAAAAAACTGCATTTTTTATAGGATAACCCAATAGTTTCTTCCACATACATTGAAGAATGAGTTTGAAATATGGTAGTTTCTTCCACATACATTGAAGAATTGGTTTGAAATAGTTTCTTCCACATACATTGAAGAATGAGTTTGAAATATGATAGTTTTTTCCACATACGTTGAAGAATGAGTTTGAAATAAGATAGTTTCTTCCACATACATTGAAGAATGAGTTTGAGGTTAAAGTGAAATGAAGGAAAATGGTTGCAGTTGAAAATAAAAAAATTTATTCACAAAAGAAAATTCTCGATTTGAGTTTGGGGATTTGAAACAACTGTTTGAAGAAGTAAATGTACAGAAGTGATAATTGAAGGAAGGGTAATTTTTCTTGAAGAACGGAGTCGCCCACCTGATTTAAGGTACACACAATCTGGTATCCTAAAACATATAAACCTCAGTAGAGATAACTCATTAATAATTCAGAAGAAATCTTATCCATTATACAATAATTTATTCTGGTTAGTCTCAACATTTTAGATTTCTTCATATTTGGAGGAAATCTTGGAATTTCAAACCAAGCCATTTAATTCTAGTTAGAGTCCTCTTCATATTCAGTAGAAATCTTGGAATTTCAAACATTTATTCAAACCATTAACCCTTAAGCATTTACATTACTCTCTATATACTATTGTATTTTCACAGTAAAGGCTTTACCTCACATAATATCGAATCTATGAGATTTTGTTATTATTTATTTTGAGAACAATACCTTAACATCAGTATTAGTGGTCAGTTATGGCCAGTTTGAACAGAAAGAGGTGAGACAGTTCTGGCCGGATACAGCCGGTTTAAATGCTAAAGGGTTACAGTAAATTGTTCTCATTCTATTGACCATGGCCAAGATATCCTCATATTCGATATGGGACAATAACATAGTTATTACAATAATTAGTGAAGTGTAAATGTGTTAGTTTACTTGGAAGTTGTATGTTCAATCTCTGGTATATACAACTAGTGTATATACTCTGTGTATATACTCAAGTTTAAGCTGAATAGACGAACAACATAACAACTAATAAGAGGGTGTCCAGCAGGAACTGTAAGTGTTGATCCTACAAAAGCCATCCTATACATGCTAGCATGGAGATGTTTAGATCCATATGTACATGCATATATATATATATATGTGTGCGTGTGTGTATATATATATATATACATATATATTTATTTATTTATTGTTTATCCGAAAGATAAAACTAGTAATTGTGAAGATATAGCTTGAATTAAATATTATATCACTCTACTTTTTGTATTGAGTACTTTTTCTATGTTTTATGCATCCACTCTCCTATCATCAACATAATTTGACATCCATTTCCCCCCTATTAGCTTGGGTTGTGCATTTTATTATGACACCAGCACTAGGGTGATTGTCATGTCTGTGACAACTAAAGGGTCCTCTCGACCCTTTGTTTTCCAAGTTTTTTACAGCTTGATGTCCTTCCTATCACCTGATACCATCATCACTACCATTTAACATCTATTATCTATACCTACATGGGTTAGATGGGTTGTCACATTCTGAGGCTTGGCCAGTCAAGTGACCATGTCTTGTTTGTATGTTCTGTTTTGGTTTGGTTTTTACAGTTAGATGCCTTTCCTAATGCCAGTCTCTTCATAGCATGTGTTGCATATATGCATACATACATATATAAATATATTTAAAAGAGTCAAAGCGAGTGTTGCATATATATATGTGTCTAACACCCGTGGGCATGCCTACAAAGTCAGAAAACAGCACAGCTCCCATGACTTTCAGAAACATTTTGATGAGTTGTAGTGCACCTGAGCACTGTACACAATTTTATTATTATTATATACGCACACATACAAACATATATGTACACATATATTGCCCTGACACTGAGTCACTCCCCCATCAACTGATTACACCTCCCCTTCACCTATCATTCCTCCGTCTTCCTCTTTCTAGAGAATGATCCTCCATCACAGTCTGATCGCTCCACCTTCACCCTTCCATCCCTTCCCTCATTTAAGTCCACCCAAAATCTTGAGAATTTTCTGACCATAGTACTCTTGCCCTCCCTCCCCTGTTAGATCCTAACCCTGCCGTCATATATGCTGTTTCATAACCACCACTGGATACTAAGGCTGCTCTTTCCAAATCCGTAACCCCTTCTGCTGCACCTCTAGAAGTCTCATGTATTGGCTCTGTTGCACACTATGAAGCCATTGACTGACTGACCAATTCAGCAAGCATCATGAGGTTCAACAACCAGTCTCTGATCAACTAACATTTCCTCTCCACTGTTTGTTTGCTCTACACAATACCTCATTGTTTCCAGCCTCATTTCCAGCACTGGGCTTCTTCCTCCAGAGGGTTCATTACTTCATCTCTCTCTTGGTCTCAATGTGACACCCTAATTTTTCTAGTCTGCACTCACCCACCTTATTCTCAAACACTCAACACCCACATACTCTCCACTTGCACACCTACACATGCTTCGTACACCAATATTCACCAACACACTCACATACATGCACCAACACATACTCTCTGGTCTCAAATAATCATCCCCCTGCTATTTATTAAATTTTCAGATCAATTTTCAACCCACCCACTCACTTATTCCACCCCCTCCCCACTATTTTTGGACCCTGAAAGTACAACTGTACAAACATGCTGTATGAGTCTTGGAACATTCATCAAAACCAGTGAAAAGTGTATTGGTTGAAAGATAAATTAGTTGAAAATTTATATTGAAGAGGAAGTTTGTGTTTCAAACTTTTGAAATTTTCCAATGAAATAAGTAAAAAAATTAAAACAAGTAATGAAATAATTTATAGATATTTAAAATCAAACTGTCAATATTTTATGGTTCTAAAAAAAAAATGTCAGTCAGCATGAATAGATATATTTCAGTTTGTTTTCAAATGTTTTCCATTGGATATGTCTTTGATGTCAATTGATTTGATGTGAAGGCATATAGCTTAGTGGTTAGGGTGTTCGGTTTTTTATTGTAAGGTCATAGGTTTGATTCCCAGAGGCATATTGTCTACTTGAACACGACACTTTATTTCACATTGCTCCAGTTCATTCAACAGTCTTGTCTCACTGTTATGCTGAATCTCCCTGAGAATTATAATAAAGTTGTATATGTTTGTGGAATTCTCATCCACTTATATGTTAATTTCACTGGCTGTTTAAACAACTGGAACACTTGTCATTGGAACTGACAGAGATCCTACACACTGTCAACAAATGTTTAATGTTTTCAATCAGTTGACCTTTAAAACTTTAAACTAATATGCTTTCTACAAATGTGTCTTGAAGAATCGGCAGTATTTCCTGTGTATATATGTTTACATACACACACACATCATCATCTTTGTTTAACGTCCATTTTTCCATGCTAGCATGGATTAGACGAGTTGTCCTGTTGTGAGGTAAGTCTAGTCAGGTGACCATGTCTTGCTTATACAGAACTAATTTTGATTGGTTTCTACAGCTGGATGCCCTTCTTAACATCAGCCACATTTACAGTGTGGGCTGGGTGCTTTTTGTCATCACCACTTTACAGTGTATGTATAAAATGCTGAGTTATAGGTGTGCCAGGCAAAGGGCCTTTAGTTTCTACCTCATTACTAATGCTTTGTTGTATTTCTAACAAAGTCAATCAATTCTCCATGGTCCTGTTCACCAAGCTCAGTGTTTCCCAACCTATGGCCACATGGCTAAAATGGACCATGGAAAATTTCAGGTGGGCTACAGAAATTTTATAATTTTTTTTTGTTGTTTTGTGCCATATATAGGAAAAATTGTAAAAATAAATATTGATAATAAATGGTCATTTCATTGGAGATGTGAAATTGTGTCCAATAGACATAGTTGTATCTTTATTAGATATATTCTATGTAAAATGGAAGTAATTTTTTACACTATAATAATTTCATGGGCCACAAAAATTCTTGGTTCAAAGTGAGCCATGGGCTAAAAAAGGTTGGGAATCACTGACCTAACTACTAATATAGTGCTACTGCTCACTAGTGTACTTACTCAATTTGTCTCACTTGTCTGGAAAAGGCAATAAAGGGACCACTCCAGTGTATAGCCCCTTAAATCCTATAATGCCCTAACAATCACCACCCCCAGGGGTTAGGGTGGTACTTCTTCACCCTTTGTAAATAGCCTCATCTGTGTAATGGATGTTTTATTTATTTTGTTTTGTGGATGGGTGGCAGTTCCTTTACAATTGTTATGTGTTACATGTGTGTGACACAGCAATGTTAGAATGTGTTGTGGCCTTGTGTGTGTGTTACAACAGTGTTACATGTGTGTGACAGCAATGTTAGAATGTGTTGTGGCCTTGTGTGTGTGTTACAACAGTGTTACATGTGTGTGACACAGCAATGTTAGAATGTGTTGTGGCCTTGTGTGTGTTACAACAGTGTTACATGTGTGTGACACAGCAATGTTAGAATGTGTTGTGGCCTTGTGTGTGTGTTACAACAGTGTGACAGTAGTGTTAGAATGTGTTGTGGCCTTGTTATGTGTGTGACACTGATTTTCTGGTTATATGATGTGTTACATGAATGTCATGGGGATGTGTTGCAGTGGTGTTACACCAATGTTACATGTGTTACACCTATGTTACTGTGATGCAAGATGTGTTAGTGTGGTGTTTTTACCACGAGATTACATGTGTCGCAGTAATATATTAATGCTACATGTGTTAGAGTGAGGTTACACATGTGTCACAACAATGCTACATGTGTGTTACAGTGATATGTGTGTTTTCAGACACTGAAATACACTAAATGGTTTGATAAATAAAGTCTGATCTTCAAAAACATAACTGTTTGTTTTTTTCCAACTGTTGCAATAATAATCTTTGGTATGTATCCTTCCTAAACCAATTCCTTTATTTGTTGACATTGGTTCAATTCAGAGAGAGTGGGGTTTGTATAAATAAGGATTTATTCTCATTTTATATCACAGGTATGGCTGTCTGGTTAAGAAGTTTGGGTTGTGTGGTTTAAGAGGTTTGGGCTGTATGGTTAAGAAGTTTGCTTTACAACTATGTGACTTCAGGCCTGATCCCACTCTATGGTAGCAGGAGTATTGTCTGTTGTAACCATAAGCTGACCAATATCTTGTGAGTTTCATTCACAAGACATTGGTCAACCTTGCTGACAGAAACTATGTGGAAGCCCTTTGTATATATCATCATCATCATCATATTTTATTTTATGCCTGTTTTCCCATGCTAGTATGTATTGGACAGATCATTACAGATCAAATGAATTATTAATCAGAGCTAATGTCCTAGATGGGTCTAGGACCACTTCTCTCTTAATATGTTTCATTTTGGAGATGATTTCTTCTGTCGGGTGTCCTTCCTAACACCAACCCCTTTACAAAATATACTGGGTGTATTTTATTGGGACACCAACACTAGAGAGGTTGTCAAGTATTTGACATAACTAATGAGTTTTCCCTGCCCTATACATGTGCAAATGTTTTCTACATTTTTTCATTGACATTACTTGGGATGTTTATTTACTGCAAAACAATGTCTCACAGCTTGTTTAAAATACTGAAGATTAGTTGGCATAAAACAGCATCATAGAATATGGCCAGATGCCAATAAGTTTCATCTTATCCCATGTATGCCAGCATAGAAAAGGTTGATGTAAAAACAATGATAATGAAGTCCTTATATTTTCAGTGAACTTAAGACCAATGGTTTGATGTCTGTATTTCTGTCCAGGAATATTTACAGTGAAGTTTGATGTCTGTATTTCTGTCCAGGAATATTACAGTGAAGTTTGATGTCTGTATTTCTGTCCAGGAATATTACAGTGAAGTTTGATGTCTGTATTTCTGTCCAGGAATATTACAGTGAAGTTTGATGTCTGTATTTCTGTCCAGGAATATTACAGTGAAGTTTGATGTCTGTATTTCTGTCCAGGAATATTACAGTGAAGTTTGATGTCTGTATTTCTGTCCAGAAATATTACAGTGAAGTTTGATGTCTGTATTTCTGTCCAGGAATATTACAGTGTAGTTTGATGTCTGTATTTCTGTCCAGGAACATTTACAGTGAAGTTTGATGTCTGTATTTCTGTCCAGGAATATTACAGTGTAGTTTGATGTCTGTATTTCTGTCCAGGAACATTTACAGTGAAGTTTGATGTCTGTATTTCTGTCCAGGAATATTACAGTGTAGTTTGATGTCTGTATTTCTGTCCAGGAACATTTACAGTGAAGTTTGATGTCTGTATTTCTGTCCAGGAATATTACAGTGAAGTTTGCTGTCTGTATTTCTGTCCAGGAATATTTACAGTGAAGTTTGATGTCTGTATTTCTTGTGGGTATGGTGTGGCGTGCGGTGGCCGGAAGCGGGGGAGTGCTCGACCGGAAGGGTGCTTGGTCGGAAGGGCCAGCAGATGGCCCTCTCTAGTGGTGACCAGCAACGGTGTGGACGCGAATTTGGCAGCTCCCGGTGTTAAGCAGCTGGATGCACGTGGAAGAGGAGTAACCTGCAGTGGAATTTAGCGGCGCCTATGAAAAGTGGTAAGTGAGATAACTTTTTCTAACCACAAGCTATTTCGGCACTGGAAACAGATCTGATTGAAAAAAAAGAAAAAAAAAAAAGCTACTGGAAAAACAGAGAGGAGTCTGTTGTTTTTTTTATCACGTACCGCAAGACAAATTAGAAGATGGTGACAAGACTACGAACAAGCGAAGCTATCAGGGCATTTACCAGGGAAGGTGATGTCGCTTGGCTGCGAAAAGTCCGGCTGGTCGCAAGCTTGCAGAAGATAGAAGATGTGGCTGGCCTCATGGCACTGTACCTCGAAGGGGACACGTTGGTACTCTTCCTTGAGTTTGACGAACACAGCCAAAGAGATGCGCAAAAGATTGAGAGAAGCATGATAGAAGCATTCGCAGAAGGACCGTTAGCCGCTTTCGCTAAGCTGGCAAGAATTAGATGAAACGGTAAACGTGTTGACATTTTCGCAGCGGAAATACGGCGATTGGCTATGTTGGCTGGATATCAGGTGGAATGCGAACGCACGGTGCGGTTGGCGTTCATAAATGGATTTCCAGACGACATAGCGGTGAAACTGCAGCAAGTCCCGGGTTACAAAGAAATGGAAATGCGTTCACTGGTGGAACAAGCCCGGATCATAGCAGAAGATGCCAAAAAGAGTGTTGCGACGATAGCAACTACAGAGGCTCAAGACAGCTGGCAGCGAAATGGTGAAAGGGAGGCAACCACGGGACGCGGTCGCCCGCGAACGTTTAGCGGTCGCTGTTTTCGGTGCCAGGGCCCGCACATACCTAGAGACTGCAGAGAGTCAAGGCCAGAAATAATATGCTACCGGTGTAAGCGACCAGGCCACATCGCTACTAACTGCGACCAGGGAAATGATCCAAGGGAAACTACTGTGCCAGTAGTTGCCCCTTACGAGTAGAGGCGCTGGCCGTGGTGGAAGTCTTTGTGAGGGGAAAGCCACAGCGAGCCCTCGTGGACACGGGCTGTATGACGACACTGGTGACCGTGGGGGTGGCACAGAGGTGGAGAGGGAAGAGCAGCGTAAGGGCAGTCGACGGCAGGAAAATTGAATGCCGAGGTCGCAGCGAGATGGAAATAGCGGTACGGGGAAGGAAAATAAGGCTTTCTGCCATCATAGTAGACAGCGTGGTGGATGGGATCGGCGTGGTTATGGGCATGGACGCAATTGGCCGTCTAGGAGGCGTCACAGTGAACAACGTTGGTGTGTCGTTTGGCGCCGCTGCATCGGTATGCGCTGTGAGTGCGCAACAGGAGAACCAGAAGGCCCACGAGGAGAAATACCCCGCTTACACTGTGCAGGACAAAGACTTCAAGGCCGTGTTCGATGGGCAGCGATGGGTTGTTGAGTGGTACTGGAAGGGAGAACCACCAACACTGAAGACCAAGGTGGGCTGCTATCAACACACATTGAAGGCAAACATTAGGAGCGAGTTCGAGCGAGCGGTAGAGAGATGGATTGAGGAGGGCATACTGCTTCCCTGGAAAGAGGAGGTGAAGTGCGGAGTATTGCCGTTAATGGTGGTGGTGCAACCCACGAAGAACAAGGTGAGGCTGGTGCTGGACTTTCGGGAGCTGAACGAGCACGTGTCATGCCACACGGGTGGCGAGGTCACGGATGTCTGTGGGGAAACCCTGCGTGAGTGGAGACGCATGACGGGGGGTTCAGCAATCGTAGATCTAAAGTTGGCATACTTCAATTGCATATAGATGAGAAGCTCTGGCAGTATCAGCTGGTCAGGTATAAGGGCCGGACATATTGCCTGACCAGGCTCGGTTTCGGGCTGAGCTCCGCACCGAAGATCATGGCGGCGGTCCTCAAGACAATTCTGGGAAAGGCCGACAAGATGAAGGGGGCCACTAACTCCTATATTGACGACATCCTAGTGGACGAGTCTGTGGTGTCGGCGGCAGAGGTCACAAGCCATTTACAGGGGTATGGACTGACTGCGAAGCCGTCAGAAGCGTTGGAGGGAGGAGCCGCGCTGGGACTTAGGCTACGGCGAGACAGGACGGGCGTCTTGGTATTCCAGAGGGGAAATGAAGTTCCAGAACTGGGCCCAAGTATGAGTAGGCGGGAGCTTTTCTCGGTGTGTGGAAAGTTGGTGGGTCACTACCCGATTGCTGGGTGGCTCCGGACGGCATGCAGCTATGTCAAGAGACGAGCGAGAGGAGTGACTTGGAGTGACAGAGTGGGAGAGAGAACGGTGGCCATGATGCAGGAGATCGTGGGGAGGGTGAAGGCTGACGACCCAGTGCGGGGACACTGGTATGTTCCCAAATCACAGAGCGGGACCGTATGGTGCGATGCCAGTAGCATAGCGCTGGGTGTCACGTTGGAGATAGGAGGTGTTGAGGTCGAGGACGCAGCCTGGTTTAGGAAGAAGGACGACTGCAACCACATCAATGTGGCCGAGCTGGACGCAGTGTTGAGAGGGGTGAACCTCACCCTGAGGTGGGGACTGCGCACCATCGAGATACGCACCGACTCGGCTACTGTACTCGGATGGGTGAGATCAGTGCTCACCAGTGAGAAGAGAGTGCGAACGAGAGGGGCGGCGGAGATGCTGATAAAGCGCCGCCTGGGAACTTTAGGAGAGCTGGCCACTGAGTTCGACCTGAGGCTGAGCGTAGTTTTCGTGCCCTCAGAGAAAAATAGGGCGGACATCTTAACTAGGGTGAAGAAAGCCTGGATGGAAGCGCCGGAGGAGGTAGAAGATGAGATAGCTGCCGTGTGTCGGCTGACCGAGTCGGATCTGAAAGGGTTGCATGACATGCACCATATGGGGGTGGATAGGAGCCTGTTCCTAGCCAGGAGAATCGACTCGGACGTTAACAGACACAGTGTTCAAAGGGTGGTTAGAGGCTGCGTCCGATGTCAGTCCATTGATCCCGCCCCAGGTGTACACGAAACGGGAAGCCTCCCGGTGGATCGCGACTGGAAGCGATTGGTGGTGGATGTAACGCACTACCGACAGGGAACGTATCTCTCGATGGTCGACTGTGGACCAGGACGGATGGCGATATGGAGGGAGATGAAGACTGGAATGGCCGAGGAAATCATGCGGATGTTGAGAGAGGTGTTCTTGGAGCGGGGCCCTGTGGACGAACTGCTGATGGACAACAGCGCAGCGTTCCGCTTGGAGGCACTGAGGGAGATGCTCGATGGATGGAAGGTGGACCGTTTCTTCAGAGCAGTGCACAGGCCGAGCAGGAATGGAATTGTGGAGCGACACCACCGGACGATCAAGGCAATGGCGGAGTGGGGCCATATCTCACCAATGGAGGCAGTGTTCTGGTACAACATGTCCCCTCGGGTGGGACAGGTCGAGGAATCGGTGCCACACAGAGCAGTATTCAGATACGAGTGGCGGCACCCGTGCACGCCACCACAACGGCCAGTGGGGAGAGAGAGTGCATTCGTGCAGGTGGGCGAAGAAGTCTGGGTTAAGCCCCCAGATGCACGTTGGACATCTCAATGGGGAAGGGGAACGGTGACGGCCGTAAATTCCCAGAACAATGTGTCCGTGGACGGAGTACCACGTCATGTCCTGGATGTCCGTAGAATCACTGTGTCAACGGACTCCGAGGAAGAGGAAACCCAAAGTGCTGCCCCAACACTGCGGAGATCGCAAAGAAGTCGTAAACCACCAACCTGGACAGCAGACTTTCATATGCAGAAGGACGAGGGGGAAATTGATCCTTGAGATCAGGGGGGCGTGTGGGTATGGTGTGGCGTGCAGTGGCCGGAAGCGGGGGAGTGCTCGACCGGAAGGGTGCTTGGCCGGAAGGATGCTCGACCAGAAGGGCCAGCAGATGGCCCTCTCTAGTGGTGACCAGCAATGGTGTGAACGCGAGTTTTGGCAGCTCCCGGTGTTCAGCAGCTGGACGCACGTGGAAGAGGAGAGACCAGCAGTGGAATTTAGCGGCGCCTATGAAAAGCGGTAAGTGAGATAGCTTTTTCTAACTACATTTCTGTCCAGGAATATTTACAGTGAAGTTTGATGTCCGTATTTCTGTCCAGGAATATTTACAGTGAAGTTTGATGTCTGTATTTCTGTCCAGGAATATTACAGTGAAGTTTGATGTCTGTATTTCTGTCCAGGAATATTACAGTGAAGTTTGATGTCTGTATTTCTGTCCAGGAATATTACAGTGAAGTTTGATGTCTGTATTTCTGTCCAGGAATATTACAGTGTAGTTTGATGTCTGTATTTCTGTCCAGGAATATTACAGTGTAGTTTGATGTCTGTATTTCTGTCCAGGAACATTTACAGTGAAGTTTGATGTCTGTATTTCTGTCCAGGAATATTACAGTGTAGTTTGATGTCTGTATTTCTGTCCAGGAACATTTACAGTGAAGTTTGATGTCTGTATTTCTGTCCAGGAATATTACAGTGAAGTTTGCTGTCTGTATTTCTGTCCAGGAATATTACAGTGAAGTTTGATGTCTGTATTTCTGTCCAGGAATATTACAGTGTAGTTTGATGTCTGTATTTCTGTCCAGGAATATTACAGTGAAGTTTGATGTCTGTATTTCTGTCCAGGAATATTTACAGTGAAGTTTGATGTCTGCATTTCTGTCCAGGAATATTTACAGTGAAGTTTGATGTCTGTATTTCTGTCCAGGAATATTTACAGTGTAGTTTGATGTCTGCATTTCTGTCCAGGAATATTTACAGTGTAGTTTGATGTCTGCATTTCTGTCCAGGAATATTTACAGTGAAGTTTGATGTCCAAGAGATGGCAATCTTCACTTCTATAAAGTTTGGTAAAAATGCAGCTTATTTTTTTCTTTTAATGTAATGATTAAGTGAATATGAAGGGACAGTGCCCATGACATTTGTAGGCCATTAATGACTGGTCCGATCGATACAGTTGATGTTCAGTTTGAATATCTGTAGGTCAGTGTATAGACAGGGAGACAAATTTTAGAGGTTTGTCGTTGCTGGAGTGGAAGAATTGGAAAAAAGTGGTTAGTGCGAAGTCTGGAGTGGGTTGATGAGTGGAGGAGAGAATAACATGTTGAGGAGTGGCTGGTATGTAACTATCTCAGAGGTGCAGAAGCTGTAGTAGTAATAATAGTTTCTACTTTTGGCACAAGGCCAGCAATTATCCCAGTGCATTACTGGTACTTTATTTTATGGACCTTATAAGGATGAAAGGCAAAGTTAACCTCAACGGGATTTAAACTCGGAATGTAAAGGGCCATAACTCTATACTGAAAACCATGGTGTCTGACGCTCTACCGATACCGCCAATCCACTGCCCTATGTAGTAGTAGTAGTAATAATGATTAAGGGAGATTTTGTTACTATTTCTAGCAAGTTGAGTGACCATATAGAGGCTCCTTATTGAGTTGTATTATCCAACCTTTTGCATTTGTGTGTTACGTGGAATTTTATGGATTCTTTTGGTTGCTAACTTTTACGAGAAGACAATGTCTGGCCTATGTAGTAATATATTTCAGACACCTGTATAATATATTTCAGACACCTGGGACCTTTCAGATCTAGTATCTAAAGAAACAGTTGTGTAGGTAATCTTAATCCATTACTTCTGAGAGACTTTTACAGATCCATCTCCCCTAAATAACTGTATATACTGGGAAAGACTATCTTGTCTCTTGTCAAGCTTCTTGAATTATGTATCTTAACACCAGAATTGAAATTATGATAAATTCATTATTCAACATAAAGACATAACTAAAGTATTGATAGTGAAGTAAGTTGATAGTTAATAGAAACAACTGGCTGGAAGATCAGTGGTTTAATGTTTTTTCACTAGAAAGACATTGAATTCATTGACAAAACATTTAAAACTCAATGGCCTTGTCGACATAGTACCAAGTAGATACCAGAAGCTGGTATGTAGACTATCATAAACAACAGCTGCATTATAAAACTAACAAATAATCCATTGCTAATTTGTTTGGCAAGAAAACTCATCTATCTCATAACAACTAATATGTAGTTACTACTGTTCCTCTTCTACCATTTTATCATTTTCTTTCCCTTCACACTCATATTCATATTCTCCCATAATCCCTTGGCTCTCATCCATTGCTCTCTCCATTACATCTTTCAATTGTTATCTAGCACAAGCTCTCACCATGACAGCCTCCGATTACTTCACCTCCTTCTAAACAGCAACCAACATACAACATTGTCCCTTTCCCTCCAATACTACTATATCATTTGTGTGACTAGAGATTACAGGTGTGCAAGTGAGTTACAGTGTTCATTATGATGATGATGTGATTTACCCTGATCACATAGGTAATGAAATAAAAACCAAATCACAACTTAACCCTTTAAATATTCTCTCACCTCTTTCTGTTCAACCTGGTCATAACTTGCCACTCATACTGATGCTAAGGTATTGTTGTCAAAATAAATAATATCAAAATCTCATAAATTCAATATTATGTAAGATAAAGCCTTTACCACAAAAATACAATAGTAAATATAGAGTAATGTAATTGCTAAAGGGTTAAATATATTTATTAATTTAATAACCTGTTATGAGGCTATTGCTGATAAAATAGGAAAACAAGGCTGTGTTGTTGTGGTGTATGTGCACACGCAATAGTTTGAAAGATGATATTTACAGTTGTATATGGACTGACCTTTGCCAAAGTGTCGTTGGAAATAAAGCCAGCTGGCCCTTGTCGATAGGGCAAACCAGAGTGTTTGGTTAACGCCTACATCTCCCTGCTTGCTGGAACAAACTCAGTGTGGTGTGTCTCCTTTGAGAGATGAAAGCAGTATGAGTATGATCAAGCTAGTTATCGCAAATAAACTGCAAATGATCCATAGCTGGATATTTCTCTTGACAAGCTGGCAACAGTTCCGAAACAAAGAAAAAAGGGACATCTATATAGTACAAGGTCAGCAAGTGGGGTCACACTCACCTACTTTGCTAACATCAGAAGAAGAGTTAACATTACTGCTCTAGCACTGTATTTTATTGTCCACAGAATGATGAAAGAAAAAGTTAACCTTGCTGAGATTTGAACCCAGAGTGTAAACACTTGTTACTAACCGCAGCAAAGACATTTTATCTCATCTAACAATTCTGCCATTTACTGATCTTGATGGAGAGCTTGATCTTTAGTTCTAGTTCAACTCTAACCAAGTACATATATAGTAAAAGACAGTGCCTCAGCCATGACCTAACCCTAATCCAGTACATATATAGTAAAAGACAGTGCCTCAGCCATGACCTAACCCTAATCCAGTACATATATAGTAAAAGACTGTGCTTCAGCTGTCACCTAACTCTAATCCAGTACATCTATAGTAAAAGACTGTGCTGCAGCCATGACCTAACCCTAATCCAGTACATATATAGTAAAAGACTGTGCTTCAGCTGTCACCTAAACCTAATCCAGTACATCTATAGTAAAAGACTGTGCTTCAGCAATGACCTAACCATAATCCAGTACATCTATAGTAAAAGACTGTGCTTCAGCAATGACCTAACCATAATCCAGTACATATATAGTAAAAGACTGTGCTTCAGCAATGACCTAACCATAATCCAGTACATCTATAGTAAAAGACTGTGCTTCAGCAATGACCTAACCATAATCCAGTACATCTATAGTAAAAGACTGTGCTTCAGCCATGACCTAACCCTAATCCAGTACATATATAGTAAAAGACTGTGCTTCAGCAATGACCTAACCATAATCCAGTACATATATAGTAAAAGACTGTGCTGCAGCTGTCACCTAACTCTAATCCAGTACATATATAGTAAAAGACTGTGCTTCAGCCATGACCTAACCATAATCCAGTACATATATAGTAAAAGACTGTGCTTCAGCTGTCACCTAACTCTAATCCAGTACATATATAGTAAAAGACTGTGCTTCAGCCATGACCTAACCCTAATCCAGTACATATATAGTAAAAGACTGTGCTTCAGCTGTCACCTAACACTAATCCAGTACATCTATAGTAAAAGACTGTGCTGCAGCCATGACCTAACCCTAATCCAGTACATATATAGTAAAAGACTGTGCTTCAGCTGTCACCTAAACCTAATCCAGTACATCTATAGTAAAAGACTGTGCTTCAGCAATGACCTTACCATAATCCAGTACATCTATAGTAAAAGACTGTGCTTCAGCAATGACCTAACCATAATCCAGTACATATATAGTAAAAGACTGTGCTGCAGCTGTCACCTAACTCTAATCCAGTACATATATAGTAAAAGACTGTGCTTCAGCCATGACCTAACCCTAATCCAGTACATATATAGTAAAAGACTGTGCTTCAGCTGTCACCTAACTCTAATCCAGTACATATATAGTAAAAGACTGTGCTTCAGCCATGACCTAACCCTAATCCAGTACATATATAGTAAAAGACTGTGCTTCAGCTGTCACCTAACTCTAATCCAGTACATATATAGTAAAAGACTGTGCTTCAGCCATGACCTAACCCTAATCCAGTACATATATAGTAAAAGACTGTGCTGCAGCTGTCACCTAACTCTAATCCAGTACATATATAGTAAAAGACTGTGCTTCAGCCATGACCTAACCATAATCCAGTACATATATAGTAAAAGACTGTGCTTCAGCTGTCACCTAACTCTAATCCAGTACATATATAGTAAAAGACTGTGCTGCAGCCATGACCTAACCCTAATCCAGTACATATATAGTAAAAGACTGTGCTTCAGCTGTCACCTAACTCTAATCCAGTACATATATAGTAAAAGACTGTGCTTCAGCCATGACCTAACCCTAATCCAGTACATATATAGTAAAAGACTGTGCTTCAGCTGTCACCTAACTCTAATCCAGTACATATATAGTAAAAGACTGTGCTTCAGCCATGACCTAACCCTAATCCAGTAAATATATAGTAAAAGACTGTGCTTCAGCTGTCACCTAACTCTAATCCAGTACATATATAGTAAAAGACTGTGCTTCAGCTGTCACCTAACCCTAATCCAGTACATATATAGTAAAAGACTGTGCTTCAGCTGTCACCTAACTCTAATCCAGTACATATATAGTAAAAGACTGTGCTTCAGCCATGACCTAACCATAATCCAGTACATATATAGTAAAAGACTGTGCTTCAGCTGTCACCTAACTCTAATCCAGTACATATATAGTAAAAGACTGTGCTTCAGCCATGACCTAACCATAATCCAGTACATATATAGTAAAAGACTGTGCTTCAGCTGTCACCTAACTCTAATCCAGTACATATATAGTAAAAGACTGTGCTGCAGCCATGACCTAACCCTAATCCAGTACATATATAGTAAAAGACTGTGCTTCAGCTGTCACCTAACTCTAATCCAGTACATATATAGTAAAAGACTGTGCTTCAGCTGTCACCTAACTCTAATCCAGTACATATATAGTAAAAGACTGTGCTTCAGCTGTCACCTAACTCTAATCCAGTACATCTATAGTAAAAGACTGTGCTTCAGCCATGACCTAACCCTAATCCAGTACATATATAGTAAAAGACTGTGCTTCAGCTGTCACCTAACTCTAATCCAGTACATATATAGTAAAAGACTGTGCTTCAGCTCTCACCTAACCCTAATCCAGTACATATATAGTAAAAGACTGTGCTTCAGCTGTGACCTAACCCTAATCCAGTACATATATAGTAAAAGACTGTGCTTCAGCTGTGACCTAACCCTAATCCAGTACATATATAGTAAAAGACTGTGCTTCAGCTGTGACCTAACCCTAATCCAGTACATATATAGTAAAAGACTGTGCTGCAGCCATGACCTAACCCTAATCCAGTACATATATAGTAAAAGACTGTGCTTCAGCTGTCACCTAACTCTAATCCAGTACATATATAGTAAAAGACTGTGCTTCAGCTGTGACCTAACCCTAATCCAGTACATATATAGTAAAAGACTGTGCTGCAGCCATGACCTAACCCTAATCCAGTACATATATAGTAAAAGACTGTGCTTCAGCTGTCACCTAACTCTAATCCAGTACATATATAGTAAAAGACTGTGCTTCAGCTGTGACCTAACCCTAATCCAGTACATATATAGTAAAAGACTGTGCTTCAGCTGTCACCTAAACCTAATCTAGTACATATATAGTAAAAGACTGTGCTTCAGCCATGACCTAACCCTAATCCAGTACATATATAGTAAAAGACTGTGCTTCAGCTGTCACCTAACTCTAATCCAGTACATATATAGTAAAAGACTGTGCTTCAGCCATGACCTAACCATAATCCAGTACATATATAGTAAAAGACTGTGCTTCAGCTGTCACCTAACTCTAATCCAGTACATATATAGTAAAAGACTGTGCTGCAGCCATGACCTAACCCTAATCCAGTACATATATAGTAAAAGACTGTGCTTCAGCTGTCACCTAACTCTAATCCAGTACATATATAGTAAAAGACTGTGCTTCAGCCATGACCTAACCCTAATCCAGTACATATATAGTAAAAGACTGTGCTTCAGCTGTCACCTAACTCTAATCCAGTACATATATAGTAAAAGACTGTGCTTCAGCCATGACCTAACCCTAATCCAGTAAATATATAGTAAAAGACTGTGCTTCAGCTGTCACCTAACTCTAATCCAGTACATATATAGTAAAAGACTGTGCTTCAGCTGTCACCTAACCCTAATCCAGTACATATATAGTAAAAGACTGTGCTTCAGCTGTCACCTAACTCTAATCCAGTACATATATAGTAAAAGACTGTGCTTCAGCCATGACCTAACCATAATCCAGTACATATATAGTAAAAGACTGTGCTTCAGCTGTCACCTAACTCTAATCCAGTACATATATAGTAAAAGACTGTGCTTCAGCCATGACCTAACCATAATCCAGTACATATATAGTAAAAGACTGTGCTTCAGCTGTCACCTAACTCTAATCCAGTACATATATAGTAAAAGACTGTGCTGCAGCCATGACCTAACCCTAATCCAGTACATATATAGTAAAAGACTGTGCTTCAGCTGTCACCTAACTCTAATCCAGTACATATATAGTAAAAGACTGTGCTTCAGCTGTCACCTAACTCTAATCCAGTACATATATAGTAAAAGACTGTGCTTCAGCTGTCACCTAACTCTAATCCAGTACATCTATAGTAAAAGACTGTGCTTCAGCCATGACCTAACCCTAATCCAGTACATATATAGTAAAAGACTGTGCTTCAGCTGTCACCTAACTCTAATCCAGTACATATATAGTAAAAGACTGTGCTTCAGCTGTCACCTAACCCTAATCCAGTACATATATAGTAAAAGACTGTGCTTCAGCTGTGACCTAACCCTAATCCAGTACATATATAGTAAAAGACTGTGCTTCAGCTGTGACCTAACCCTAATCCAGTACATATATAGTAAAAGACTGTGCTTCAGCTGTGACCTAACCCTAATCCAGTACATATATAGTAAAAGACTGTGCTGCAGCCATGACCTAACCCTAATCCAGTACATATATAGTAAAAGACTGTGCTTCAGCTGTCACCTAACTCTAATCCAGTACATATATAGTAAAAGACTGTGCTTCAGCTGTGACCTAACCCTAATCCAGTACATATATAGTAAAAGACTGTGCTGCAGCCATGACCTAACCCTAATCCAGTACATATATAGTAAAAGACTGTGCTTCAGCTGTCACCTAACTCTAATCCAGTACATATATAGTAAAAGACTGTGCTTCAGCTGTGACCTAACCCTAATCCAGTACATATATAGTAAAAGACTGTGCTTCAGCTGTCACCTAAACCTAATCTAGTACATATATAGTAAAAGACTGTGCTTCAGCCATGACCTAACCCTAATCCAGTACATATATAGTAAAAGACTGTGCTTCAGCTGTCACCTAACTCTAATCCAGTACATATATAGTAAAAGACTGTGCTGCAGCCATGACCTAACCCTAATCCAGTACATATATAGTAAAAGACCGTGCTTCAGCTGTGACCTAACTCTAATCCAGTACATATATAGTAAAAGACTGTGCTGCAGCCATGACCTAACCCTAATCCAGTACATATATAGTAAAAGACTGTGCTTCAGCTGTCACCTAACCCTAATCCAGTACATATATAGTAAAAGACTGTGCTTCAGCCATAACCTAACCCTAATCCAGTACATATATAGTAAAAGACTGTGCTTCAGCTGTCACCTAACCCTAATCCAGTAAATATATAGTAAAAGACTTTGCTTCAGCTGTCACCTAACCCTAATCCAGTACATATATAGTAAAAGACTGTGCTTCAGCTGTCACATAACCCTAATCCAGTACATATATAGTAAAAGACTGTGCTTCAGCTGTCACCTAACTCTAATCCAGTACATATATAGTAAAAGACTGTGCTTCAGCTGTCACCTAACTCTAATCCAGTACATATATAGTAAAAGACTGTGCTTCAGCTGTCACCTAACCCTAATCCAGTACATATATAGTAAAAGACTGTGCTTCAGCCATGACCTAACCCTAATCCAGTACATATATAGTAAAAGACAGTGCCTCAGCTGTCACCTAACCCTAATCCAGTACATATATAGTAAAAGACTGTGCTTCAGCTGTCACCTAACCCTAATCCAGTACATATATAGTAAAAGACTGTGCTTCAGCCATGACCTAACTCTAATCCAGTACATATATAGTAAAAGACTGTGCTTCAGCTGTCACCTAACTCTAATCCAGTACATATATAGTAAAAGACCGTGCCTCAGCCATGACCTAACTCTAATCCAGTACATATATAGTAAAAGACTGTGCTTCAGCTGTCACCTAACTGTAATCCAGTACATATATAGTAAAAGACTGTGCTTCAGCTGTCACCTAAACCTAATCCAGTACATATATAGTAAAAGACTGTGCTTCAGCCATGACCTAACCCTAATCCAGTACATATATAGTAAAAGACTGTGCTTCAGCCATGACCTAACCCTAATCCAGTACATATATAGTAAAAGACTGTGCTTCAGCTGTCACCTAAACCTAATCTAGTACATATATAGTAAATGACTGTGCTTCAGCTGTCACCTAACTCTAATCCAGTACATATATAGTAAATGACTGTGCTTCAGCTGTCACCTAACCCTAATCCAGTACATATATAGTAAGAGACTGTGCTTCAGCAGTCACATAACCCTGATCCAGTACATATATAGTAAAAGACTGTGCTTCAGCCATGACCTAACCCTAATCCAGTACATATATAGTAAAAGGCTGTGTTTCAGCTGTCACCTAACTCTAATCCAGTACATATATAGTAAAAGACTGTGCTTCAGCTGTCACCTAACTCTAATCCAGTACATATATAGTAAAAGACTGTGCTTCAGCAATGACCTAACCATAATCCAGTACATCTATAGTAAAAGACTGTGCTTCAGCAATGACCTAACCATAATCCAGTACATCTATAGTAAAAGACTGTGCTTCAGCAATGACCTAACCATAATCCAGTACATATATAGTAAAAGACTGTGCTGCAGCTGTCACCTAACTCTAATCCAGTACATATATAGTAAAAGACTGTGCTTCAGCCATGACCTAACCCTAATCCAGTACATATATAGTAAAAGACTGTGCTTCAGCTGTCACCTAAACCTAATCCAGTACATCTATAGTAAAAGACTGTGCTTCAGCAATGACCTAACCCTAATCCAGTACATATATAGTAAAAGACTGTGCTGCAGCCATGACCTAACCCTAATACAGTACATATATAGTAAAAGACTGTGTTTCAGCTGTGACCTAACTCTAATCCAGTACATATATAGTAAAAGACTGTGCTGCAGCCATGACCTAACCATAATCCAGTACATATATAGTAAAAGACTGTGCTTCAGCTGTCACCTAACCCTAATCCAGTACATATATAGTAAAAGACTGTGCTGCAGCCATGACCTAACCCTAATCCAGTACATATATAGTAAAAGACTGTGCTTCAGCTGTCACCTAACCCTAATCCAGTACATATATAGTAAAAGACTGTGCTTCAGCTGTCACCTAACCCTAATCCAGTACATATATAATAAAAGACTGTGCTGCAGCCATGACCTAAACCTAATCCAGTACATATATAGTAAAAGACTTTGCTTCAGCTGTCACCTAACCCTAATCCAGTACATATATAGTAAGAGACTGTGCTTCAGCAGTCACATAACCCTGATCCAGTACATATATAGTAAAAGACTGTGCTTCAGCCATGACCTAACCCTAATCCAGTACATATATAGTAAAAGGCTGTGTTTCAGCTGTCACCTAACTCTAATCCAGTACATATATAGTAAAAGACTGTGCTTCAGCTGTCACCTAACTCTAATCCAGTACATATATAGTAAAAGACTGTGCTTCAGCAATGACCTAACCATAATCCAGTACATCTATAGTAAAAGACTGTGCTTCAGCAATGACCTAACCATAATCCAGTACATCTATAGTAAAAGACTGTGCTTCAGCAATGACCTAACCATAATCCAGTACATATATAGTAAAAGACTGTGCTGCAGCTGTCACCTAACTCTAATCCAGTACATATATAGTAAAAGACTGTGCTTCAGCCATGACCTAACCCTAATCCAGTACATATATAGTAAAAGACTGTGCTTCAGCTGTCACCTAACTCTAATCCAGTACATATATAGTAAAAGACTGTGCTTCAGCCATGACCTAACCCTAATCCAGTACATATATAGTAAAAGACTGTGCTTCAGCTGTCACCTAACTCTAATCCAGTACATATATAGTAAAAGACTGTGCTTCAGCCATGACCTAACCCTAATCCAGTACATATATAGTAAAAGACTGTGCTGCAGCTGTCACCTAACTCTAATCCAGTACATATATAGTAAAAGACTGTGCTTCAGCCATGACCTAACCCTAATCCAGTACATATATAGTAAAAGACTGTGCTTCAGCTGTCACCTAACTCTAATCCAGTACATATATAGTAAAAGACCGTGCCTCAGCCATGACCTAACTCTAATCCAGTACATATATAGTAAAAGACTGTGCTTCAGCTGTCACCTAACTGTAATCCAGTACATATATAGTAAAAGACTGTGCTTCAGCTGTCACCTAAACCTAATCCAGTACATATATAGTAAAAGACTGTGCTTCAGCCATGACCTAACCCTAATCCAGTACATATATAGTAAAAGACTGTGCTTCAGCCATGACCTAACCCTAATCCAGTACATATATAGTAAAAGACTGTGCTTCAGCTGTCACCTAAACCTAATCTAGTACATATATAGTAAAAGACTGTGCTTCAGCCATGACCTAACCCTAATCCAGTACATATATAGTAAAAGACTGTGCTTCAGCCATGACCTAACCCTAATCCAGTACATATATAGTAAAAGACTGTGCTTCAGCTGTCACCTAAACCTAATCTAGTACATATATAGTAAAAGACTGTGCTTCAGCCATGACCTAACCCTAATCCAGTACATATATAGTAAAAGACTGTGCTTCAGCTGTCACCTAAACCTAATCCAGTACATCTATAGTAAAAGACTGTGCTTCAGCAATGACCTAACCCTAATCCAGTACATATATAGTAAAAGACTGTGCTGCAGCCATGGCCTAACCCTAATACAGTACATATATAGTAAAAGACTGTGTTTCAGCTGTGACCTAACTCTAATCCAGTACATATATAGTAAAAGACTGTGCTGCAGCCATGACCTAACCATAATCCAGTACATATATAGTAAAAGACTGTGCTTCAGCTGTCACCTAACTCTAATCCAGTACATATATAGTAAAAGACTGTGCTGCAGCCATGACCTAACCCTAATCCAGTACATATATAGTAAAAGACTGTGCTTCAGCTGTCACCTAACCCTAATCCAGTACATATATAGTAAAAGACTGTGCTTCAGCTGTCACCTAACCCTAATCCAGTACATATATAATAAAAGACTGTGCTGCAGCCATGACCTAAACCTAATCCAGTACATATATAGTAAAAGACTGTGCTTCAGCTGTCACCTAACCCTAATCCAGTACATATATAGTAAAAGACTGTGCTTCAGCTGTCACCTAACCCTAATCCAGTACATATATAATAAAAGACTGTGCTGCAGCCATGACCTAAACCTAATCCAGTACATATATAGTAAAAGACTGTGCTTCAGCTGTCACCTAACCCTAATCCAGTACATATATAGTAAAAGACTGTGCTTCAGCTGTCACCTAACCCTAATCCAGTACATATATAGTAAAAGACTGTGCTTCAGCCATGACCTAACCATAATCCAGTACATATATAGTAAAAGACTGTGCTTCAGCTGTCACCTAACTCTAATCCAGTACATATATAGTAAAAGACTGTGCTGCAGCCATGACCTAACCCTAATCCAGTACATATATAGTAAAAGACTGTGCTTCAGCTGTGACCTAACCCTAATCCAGTACATATATAGTAAAAGACTGTGCTGCAGCTGTCACCTAACCCTAATCCAGTACATATATAGTAAAAGACTGTGCTTCAGCTGTCACCTAACTCTAATCCAGTACATATATAGTAAAAGACTGTGCTTCAGCCATGACCTAACCCTAATCCAGTACATATATAGTAAAAGACTGTGCTTCAGCTGTCACCTAACTCTAATCCAGTACATATATAGTAAAAGACTGTGCTTCAGCCATGACCTAACCCTAATCCAGTACATATATAGTAAAAGACTGTGCTGCAGCTGTCACCTAACTCTAATCCAGTACATATATAGTAAAAGACTGTGCTTCAGCTGTCACCTAACCCTAATCCAGTACATATATAGTAAAAGACTTTGCTTCAGCTGTCACCTAACCCTAATCCAGTACATATATAGTAAAAGACCGTGCCTCAGCCATGACCTAACTCTAATCCAGTACATATATAGTAAAAGACTGTGCTTCAGCTGTCACCTAACCATAATCCAGTACATATATAGTAAAAGACTGTGCTTCAGCTGTCACCTAACCCTAATCCAGTACATATATAGTAAAAGACTGTGCTGCAGCCATGACCTAAACCTAATCCAGTACATATATAGTAAAAGACTGTGCTTCAGCTGTCACCTAACCATAATCCAGTACATATATAGTAAAAGACTGTGCTTCAGCTGTCACCTAACCCTAATCCAGTACATATATAGTAAAAGACTGTGCTTCAGCTGTCACCTAACCCTAATCCAGTACATATATAGTAAAAGACTGTGCTTCAGCTGTCACCTAACCCTAATCCAGTACATATATAGTAAAAGACTGTGCTTCAGCTGTCACCTAACCCTAATCCAGTACATATATAGTAAAAGACTGTGCTTCAGCTGTCACCTAACCCTAATCCAGTACATATATAGTAAAAGACTGTGCTTCAGCTGTCACCTAACCCTAATCCAGTACATATATAGTAAAAGACTGTGCTTCAGCTGTCACCTAACCCTAATCCAGTACATATATAGTAAAAGACTGTGCTTCAGCTGTCACCTAACCCTAATCCAGTACATATATAGTAAAAGACTGTGCTTCAGCTGTCACCTAACCATAATCCAGTACATATATAGTAAAAGACTGTGCTTCAGCTGTCACCTAACCCTAATCCAGTACATATA
Source organism: Eledone cirrhosa (assembly GCA_964016885.1). NCBI lineage: Eukaryota > Metazoa > Mollusca > Cephalopoda > Octopoda > Eledonidae > Eledone > Eledone cirrhosa. The sequence goes on from OZ024741.1 coordinate 23,971,614, forward strand.
TAGTAAAAGACTGTGCTTCAGCTGTCACCTAACCCTAATCCAGTACATATATAGTAAAAGACTTTGCTTCAGCTGTCACCTAACCCTAATCCAGTACATATATAGTAAAAGACTGTGCTTCAGCTGTCACCTAACCCTAATCCAGTACATATATAGTAAAAGACTGTGCTTCAGCTGTCACCTAACCCTAATCCAGTACATATATAGTAAAAGACTGTGCTTCAGCTGTCACCTAACCCTAATCCAGTACATATATAGTAAAAGACTGTGCTGCAGCCATGACCTAAACCTAATCCAGTACATATATAGTAAAAGACTGTGCTGCAGCCATGACCTAAACCTAATCCAGTACATATATAGTAAAAGACTGTGCTTCAGCTGTCACCTAACCCTAATCCAGTACATATATAGTAAAAGACTGTGCTGCAGCCATGACCTAAACCTAATCCAGTACATATATAGTAAAAGACTGTGCTGCAGCCATGACCTAAACCTAATCCAGTACATATATAGTAAAAGACTGTGCTTCAGCTGTCACCTAACCCTAATCCAGTACATATATAGTAAAAGACTGTGCTGCAGCCATGACCTAAACCTAATCCAGTACATATATAGTAAAAGACTGTGCTGCAGCCATGACCTAAACCTAATCCAGTACATATATAGTAAAAGACTGTGCTTCAGCTGTCACCTAACCCTAATCCAGTACATATATAGTAAAAGACTGTGCTGCAGCCATGACCTAAACCTAATCCAGTACATATATAGTAAAAGACTTTGCTTCAGCTGTCACCTAACCCTAATCCAGTACATATATAGTAAAAGACTGTGCTGCAGCCATGACCTAACCCTAATCCAGTACATATATAGTAAAAGACTGTGCTTCAGCTGTCACCTAACCCTAATCCAGTACATATATAGTAAAAGACTGTGCTGCAGCCATGACCTAAACTTAATCCAGTACATATATAGTAAAAGACCGTGCTTCAGCTGTCACCTAACCCTAATCCAGTACATATATAGTAAAAGACTGTGCTTCAGCTGTCACCTAACCCTAATCCAGTACATATATAGTAAAAGACTTTGCTTCAGCTGTCACCTAACCCTAATCCAGTACATATATAGTAAGAGACTGTGCTTCAGCAGTCACATAACCCTGATCCAGTACATATATAGTAAAAGACTGTGCTTCAGCTGTCACCTAACCCTAATCCAGTACATATATAGTAAAAGACTGTGCTTCAGCTGTCACCTAACCCTAATCCAGTACATATATAGTAAAAGACTTTGCTTCAGCTGTCACCTAACCCTAATCCAGTACATATATAGTAAGAGACTGTGCTTCAGCAGTCACATAACCCTGATCCAGTACATATATAGTAAAAGACTGTGCTTCAGCTGTCACCTAACCCTAATCCAGTACATATATAGTAAAAGACTGTGCTTCAGCTGTCACCTAACCCTAATCCAGTACATATATAGTAAAAGACTGTGCTGCAGCCATGACCTAAACCTAATCCAGTACATATATAGTAAAAGACTGTGCTTCAGCTGTCACCTAACCCTAATCCAGTACATATATAGTAAAAGACTTTGCTTCAGCTGTCACCTAACCCTAATCCAGTACATATATAGTAAGAGACTGTGCTTCAGCAGTCACATAACCCTGATCCAGTACATATATAGTAAAAGACTGTGCTTCAGCTGTCACCTAATTGTAATCCAGTACATATATAGTAAAAGACTGTGCTTCAGCTGTCACCTAACCCTAATCCAGTACATATATAGTAAAAGACTGTGCTGCAGCCATGACCTAAACCTAATCCAGTACATATATAGTAAAAGACTGTGCTTCAGCTGTCACCTAACCCTAATCCAGTACATATATAGTAAAAGACTTTGCTTCAGCTGTCACCTAACCCTAATCCAGTACATATATAGTAAGAGACTGTGCTTCAGCAGTCACATAACCCTGATCCAGTACATATATAGTAAAAGACTGTGCTTCAGCCATGACCTAACCCTAATCCAGTACATATATAGTAAAAGGCTGTGTTTCAGCTGTCACCTAACTCTAATCCAGTACATATATAGTAAAAGACTGTGCTTCAGCTGTCACCTAACTCTAATCCAGTACATATATAGTAAAAGACTGTGCTTCAGCTGTCACCTAACCCTAATCCAGTACATATATAGTAAAAGACTGTGCTTCAGCCATGACCTAACCCTAATCCAGTACATATATAGTAAAAGACAGTGCCTCAGCTGTCACCTAACCCTAATCCAGTACATATATAGTAAAAGACTGTGCTTCAGCTGTCACCTAACCCTAATCCAGTACATATATAGTAAAAGACTGTGCTTCAGCTGTCACCTAACCCTAATCCAGTACATATATAGTAAAAGACTGTGCTTCAGCTGTCACATAAACCTAATCCAGTACATATATAGTAAAAGACTGTGCTTCAGCTGTCACCTAACCCTAATCCAGTATATATATAGTAAAAGACTGTGCTTCAGCCATGACCTAACTCTAATCCAGTACATATATAGTAAAAGACTGTGCTTCAGCTGTCACCTAACTGTAATCCAGTACATATATAGTAAAAGACTGTGCTTCAGCTGTCACCTAACTCTAATCCAGTACATATATAGTAAATGACTGTGCTTCAGCTGTCACCTAACTGTAATCCAGTACATATATAGTAAAAGACTGTGCTTCAGCTGTGACCTAACCCTAATCCAGTACATATATAGTAAAAGACTGTGCTTCAGCTGTGACCTAACCCTAATCCAGTACATATATAGTAAAAGACTGTGCTGCAGCCATGACCTAACCCTAATCCAGTACATATATAGTAAAAGACTGTGCTTCAGCTGTCACCTAACTCTAATCCAGTACATATATAGTAAAAGACTGTGCTTCAGCTGTGACCTAACCCTAATCCAGTACATATATAGTAAAAGACTGTGCTGCAGCCATGACCTAACCCTAATCCAGTAAATATATAGTAAAAGACTGTGCTTCAGCTGTCACCTAACTCTAATCCAGTACATATATAGTAAAAGACTGTGCTTCAGCTGTGACCTAACCCTAATCCAGTACATATATAGTAAAAGACTGTGCTTCAGCTGTCACCTAAACCTAATCTAGTACATATATAGTAAAAGACTGTGCTTCAGCCATGACCTAACCCTAATCCAGTACATATATAGTAAAAGACTGTGCTTCAGCTGTCACCTAAACCTAATCCAGTACATCTATAGTAAAAGACTGTGCTTCAGCAATGACCTAACCCTAATCCAGTACATATATAGTAAAAGACTGTGCTGCAGCCATGACCTAACCCTAATCCAGTACATATATAGTAAAAGACTGTGCTTCAGCTGTGACCTAACTCTAATCCAGTACATATATAGTAAAAGACTGTGCTGCAGCCATGACCTAACCCTAATCCAGTACATATATAGTAAAAGACCGTGCTTCAGCTGTCACCTAACTCTAATCCAGTACATATATAGTAAAAGACTGTGCTGCAGCCATGACCTAACCCTAATCCAGTACATATATAGTAAAAGACCGTGCTTCAGCTGTGACCTAACTCTAATCCAGTACATATATAGTAAAAGACTGTGCTGCAGCCATGACCTAACCCTAATCCAGTACATATATAGTAAAAGACTGTGCTTCAGCTGTCACCTAACCCTAATCCAGTAAATATATAGTAAAAGACTTTGCTTCAGCTGTCACCTAACCCTAATCCAGTACATATATAGTAAAAGACTGTGCTTCAGCTGTCACATAACCCTAATCCAGTACATATATAGTAAAAGACAGTGCCTCAGCTGTCACCTAACCCTAATCCAGTACATATATAGTAAAAGACTGTGCTTCAGCTGTGACCTAACCCTAATCCAGTACATATATAGTAAAAGACTGTGCTTCAGCCATGACCTAACCCTAATCCAGTACATATATAGTAAAAGACTGTGCTTCAGCTGTCACCTAACTCTAATCCAGTACATATATAGTAAAAGACCGTGCCTCAGCCATGACCTAACTCTCATCCAGTACATATATAGTAAAAGACTGTGCTTCAGCTGTCACCTAACTGTAATCCAGTACATATATAGTAAAAGACTGTGCTTCAGCTGTCACCTAACCCTAATCCAGTACATATATAGTAAAAGACTGTGCTTCAGCTATGACCTAACCCTAATCCAGTACATATATAGTAAAAGACTGTGCTTCAGCCATGACCTAACCCTAATCCAGTACATATATAGTAAAAGACTGTGCTTCAGCTGTCACCTAAACCTAATCTAGTACATATATAGTAAAAGACTGTGCTTCAGCCATGACCTAACCCTAATCCAGTACATATATAGTAAAAGACTGTGCTTCAGCCATGACCTAACCCTAATCCAGTACATATATAGTAAAAGACTGTGCTTCAGCTGTCACCTAAACCTAATCTAGTACATATATAGTAAAAGACTGTGCTTCAGCCATGACCTAACCCTAATCTAGTACATATATAGTAAAAGACTGTGCTTCAGCTGTCACCTAAACCTAATCCAGTACATCTATAGTAAAAGACTGTGCTTCAGCAATGACCTAACCCTAATCCAGTACATATATAGTAAAAGACTGTGCTGCAGCCATGACCTAACCCTAATATAGTACATATATAGTAAAAGACTGTTCTTCAGCTGTGACCTAACTCTAATCCAGTACATATATAGTAAAAGACTGTGCTGCAGCCATGACCTGACCATAATCCAGTACATATATAGTAAAAGACTGTGCTTCAGCTGTGACCTAACCCTAATCCAGTACATATATAGTAAAAGACTGTGCTGCAGCCATGACCTAACCCTAATCCAGTACATATATAGTAAAAGACTGTGCTTCAGCTGTCACCTAACCCTAATCCAGTACATATATAGTAAAAGACTGTGCTTCAGCTGTCACCTAACCCTAATCCAGTATATATATAGTAAAAGACTGTGCTTCAGCCATGACCTAACTCTAATCCAGTACATATATAGTAAAAGACTGTGCTTCAGCTGTCACCTAACTGTAATCCAGTACATATATAGTAAAAGACTGTGCTTCAGCTGTCACCTAACTCTAATCCAGTACATATATAGTAAATGACTGTGCTTCAGCTGTCACCTAACTGTAATCCAGTACATATAGAGTAAAAGACTGTGCTTCAGCTGTCACCTAACCCTAATCCAGTACATATATAGTAAAAGACTGTGCTTCAGCCATGACCTAACCCTAATCCAGTACATATATAGTAAAAGACTGTGCTTCAGCTGTCACCTAACCCTAATCCAGTACATATATAGTAAAAGACTGTGCTTCAGCCATGACCTAACCCTAATCCAGTACATATATAGTAAAAGACAGTGCCTCAGCTGTCACCTAACCCTAATCCAGTACATATATAGCAAAAGACTGTGCTTCAGCTGTCACCTAACCCTAATCCAGTACATATATAGTAAAAGACTGTGCTTCAGCTGTCACCTAACCCTAATCCAGTACATATATAGTAAAAGACTGTGCTTCAGCCATGACCTAACCCTAATGCAGTACATATATAGTAAAAGACTGTGCTTCAGCTGTCACCTAACCTTAATCCAGTATATATATAGTAAAAGACTGTGCTTCAGCTGTGACCTAACCCTATTCCAGTACATATATAGTAAAAGACTGGGCTTCAGCTGTCACCTAACCCTAATCCAGTACATATATAGTAAAAGACTGTGCTTCAGCCATGACCTAACCCTAATCCAGTACATATATAGTAAAAGACTGTGCTTCAGCTGTCACCTAACCCTAATGCAGTACATATATAGTAAAAGACTGTGCTTCAGCCATGACCTAACCCTAATCCAGTACATATATAGTAAAAGACTGTGCTTCAGCTGTCACTTAACTCTAATCCAGTACATATATAGTAAAAGACTGTGCTTCAGCTGTCACCTAACTCTAATCCAGTACATATATAGTAAAAGACCGTGCCTCAGCCATGACCTAACTCTAATCCAGTACATATATAGTAAAAGACTGTGCTTCAGCTGTCACCTAACTGTAATCCAGTACATATATAGTAAAAGGCTGTGCTTCAGCTGTCACCTAACCCTAATCCAGTACATATATAGTAAAAGACTGTGCTTCAGCCATGACCTAACCCTAATCCAGTACATATATAGTAAAAGACTGTGCTTCAGCAGTCACCTAACCCTAATCCAGTACATATATAGTAAAAGACTGTGCTTCAGCCATGACCTAACCCTAATCCAGTACATATATAGTAAAAGACAGTGCCTCAGCTGTCACCTAACCCTAATCCAGTACATATATAGTAAAAGACTGTGCTTCAGCCATGACCTAACCCTAATCCAGTACATATATAGTAAAAGACAGTGCCTCAGCTGTCACCTAACCCTAATCCAGTACATATATAGTAAAAGACTGTGCTTCAGCTGTCACCTAACCCTAATCCAGTACATATATAGTAAAAGACTGTGCTTCAGCTGTCACCTAACCCTAATCCAGTACATATATAGTAAAAGACTGTGCTGCAGCCATGACCTAACCCTAATCCAGTACATATATAGTAAAAGACTGTGCTTCAGCTGTCACCTAACCCTAATCCAGTACATATATAGTAAAAGACTGTGCTTCAGCCATGACCTAACCCTAATCCAGTACATATATAGTAAAAGACAGTGCCTCAGCTGTCACCTAACCCTAATCCAGTACATATATAGTAAAAGACTGTGCTTCAGCTGTCACCTAACCCTAATCCAGTACATATATAGTAAAAGACTGTGCTTCAGCTGTCACCTAACCCTAATCCAGTACATATATAGTAAAAGACTGTGCTTCAGCTGTCACCTAACCCTAATCCAGTACATATATAGTAAAAGACTGTGCTTCAGCTGTCACCTAACCCTTATCCAGTACATATATAGTAAAAGACTGTGCTTCAGCCATGACCTAACCCTAATCCAGTACATATATAGTAAAAGACTGTGCTTCAGCCTTGACCGAACCCTAATCCAGTACATATATAGAAAAAGACTGTGCTTCAGCTGTCACCTAACCCTAATCCAGTACATATATAATAAAAGACCGTATCTCATCCATGACCTAACTCTAATCCAGTACATATATAGTAAAAGACTGTGCTTCAGCTGTCACCTAACTGTAATCCAGTACATATATAGTAAAAGACTGTGCTTCAGCTGTCACCTAACCCTAATCCAGTACATATATAGTAAAAGACTGTGCTTCAGCCATGACCTAACCCTAATCCAGTACATATATAGTAAAAGACTGTGCTTCAGCTGTTACCTAACCCTAATCCAGTACATATATAGTAAAAGACTGTGCTTCAGCTGTCACCTAACCCTAATCCAGTACATATATAGTAAAAGACTGTGCTTCAGCCATGACCTAACCCTAATCCAGTACATATATAGTAAAAGACAGTGCCTCAGCTGTCACCTAACCCTAATCCAGTACATATATAGCAAAAGACTGTGCTTCAGCTGTCACCTAACCCTAATCCAGTACATATATAGTAAAAGACTGTGCTTCAGCTGTCACCTAACCCTAATCCAGTACATATATAATAAAAGAATGTGCTTCAGCCATGACCTAACCCTAATCCAGTACATATATAGTAAAAGACTGTGCTTCAGCTGTCACCTAACTCTAATCCAGTACATATATAGTAAAAGACTGTGCTTCAGCTGTCACCTAACTCTAATCCAGTACATATATAGTAAAAGACCGTGCTTCAGCTGTCACCTAACCTTAATCCAGTACATATATAGTAAAAGACCGTGCTTCAGCTGTCATCTAACCTTAATCCAGTACATATATAGTAAAAGACCGTGCTTCAGCTGTCACCTAACTCTAATCCAGTACATATATAGTAAAAGACTGTGCTGCAGCCATGACCTAACCTTCATCCAGTACATATATAGTAAAAGACTGTGCTTCAGCTGTCACCTAACTCTAATCCAGTACATATATAGTAAAAGACCGTGCTTCAGCTGTCACCTAACCTTAATCCAGTACATATATAGTAAAAGACCGTGCTTCAGCTGTCACCTAACCCTAATCCAGTACATATATAGTAAAAGACTGTGCTTCAGCTGTCACCTAACTCTAATCCAGTACATATATAGTAAAAGACCGTGCTTCAGCTGTTACCTAACCCTAATCCAGTACATATATAGTAAAAGACTGTGCTTCAGCTGTCACCTAACTCTAATCCAGTACATATATAGAAAAAGACTGTGCTTCAGCTGTCACCTAACTCTAATCCAGTACATATATAGTAAAAGACCGTGCCTCAGCCATGACCTAACTCTAATCCAGTACATATATAGTAAAAGACTGTGCTTCAGCTGTCACCTAACCTTAATCCAGTACATATATAGTAAAAGACTGTGCTTCAGCTGTCACCTAACTGTAAACCAGTACATATATAGTAAAAGACTGTGCTTCAGCTGTCACCTAACCCTAATCCAGTACATATATAGTAAAAGACTGTGCTTCAGCCATGACCTAACCCTAATCCAGTACATATATAGTAAAAGACTGTGCTTCAGCTGTCACCTAACCCTAATCCAGTACATATATAGTAAAAGACTGTGCTTCAGCCATGACCTAACCCTAATCCAGTACATATATAGTAAAAGACAGTGCCTCAGCTGTCACCTAACCCTAATCCAGTACATATATAGTAAAAGACTGTGCTTCAGCTGTCACCTAACCCTAATCCAGTACATATATAGTAAAAGACTGTGCTTCAGCTGTCACCTAACTCTAATCCAGTACATATATAGTAAAAGACTGTGCTTCAGCTGTCACCTAACTCTAATCCAGTACATATATAGTAAAAGACCGTGCCTCAGCCATGACCTAACTCTAATCCAGTACATATATAGTAAAAGACTGTGCTTCAGCTGTCACCTAACTGTAATCCAGTACATATATAGTAAAAGACTGTGCTTCAGCTGTCACCTAACCCTAATCCAGTACATATATAGTAAAAGACTGTGCTTCAGCCATGACCTAACCCTAATCCAGTACATATATAGTAAAAGACTGTGCTTCAGCTGTGACCTAACCCTAATCCAGTACATATAATAAAAGACTGTGCTTCAGCTGTCACCTAACCCTAATCCAGTACATATATAGTAAAAGACTGTGCTTCAGCTGTCACCTAACCCTAATCCAGTACATATATAGTAAAAGAGTATGCTTCAGCTGTCACCTAACCCTAATCCAGTACATATATAGTAAAAGACTGTGCTTCAGCTGTCACCTAACCTTAATCCAGTACATATATAGTAAAAGACTGTGCTTCAGCTGTCACCTAACTCTAATCCAGTACATATATAGTAAAAGACCGTGCTTCAGCTGTCACCTAACCTTAATCCAGTACATATATAGTAAAAGACCGTGCTTCAGCTGTCATCTAACCTTAATCCAGTACATATATAGTAAAAGACCGTGCTTCAGCTGTCACCTAACTCTAATCCAGTACATATATAGTAAAAGACTGTGCTGCAGCCATGACCTAACCTTAATCCAGTACATATATAGTAAAAGACTGTGCTTCAGCTGTCACCTAACTCTAATCCAGTACATATATAGTAAAAGACCGTGCTTCAGCTGTCACCTAACCTTAATCCAGTACATATATAGTAAAAGACCGTGCTTCAGCTGTCACCTAACCCTAATCCAGTACATATATAGTAAAAGTCTGTGCTTCAGCTGTCACCTAACTCTAATCCAGTACATATATAGTAAAAGACCGTGCCTCAGCCATGACCTAACTCTAATCCAGTACATATATAGTAAAAGACTGTGCTTCAGCTGTCACCTAACTCTAATCCGGTACATATATAGTAAAAGACTGTGCTTCAGCTGTCACCTAACTCTAATCCGGTACATATGTAGTAAAAAACTGTGCTTCAGCTGTCACCTAACTCTAATCCAGTACATATATAGTAAAAGACTGTGCTTCAGCCATGACCTAACTCTAATCCAGTACATATATAGTAAAAGACTGTGCTTCAGCTGTCACCTACATCTAATCCAGTACATATATAGTAAAAGACTGTGCTTCAGCCATGACCTAACTCTAATCCAGTACATATATAGTAAAAGACTGTGCTTCAGCTGTCACCTAACCCTAATCCAGTAGATATATAGTAAAAGACTGTGCTTCAGCCATGACCTAACCCTAATCCAGTACATATATAGTAAAAGACCGTGTTTCAGCTGTCACCTACATCTAATCCAGTACATATATAGTAAAAGACTGTGCTTCAGCCATGACCTAACTCTAATCCAGTACATATATAGTAAAAGACTGTGCTTCAGCTGTCACCTAACCCTAATCCAGTACATATATAGTAAAAGACTGTGCTTCAGCCATGACCTAACCATAATGCAGTACATATATAGTAAAAGACTGTGCTTCAGCTGTCACCTAACTCTAATCCAGTACATATATAGTAAAAGACTGTGCTTCAGCTGTCACCTAACTCTAATCCAGTACATATATAGTAAAAGACTGTGCTTCAGCTGTGACCTAACCTTAATCCAGTACATATATAGTAAAAGACCGTGCCTCAGCCATGACCTAACCCTAATCCAGTACATATATAGTAAAAGACTGTGCTTCAGCTGTCACCTAACTCTAATCCAGTACATATATAGTAAAAGACCGTGTTTCAGCTGTGACCTAACCCTAATCCAGTACATATATAGTAAAAGACTGTGCTTCAGCCATGACCTATCCCTAATCCAGTACATATATAGTAAAAGACTGTGCTTCAGCCATGACCTAACCCTAATCCAGTACATATATAGTAAAAGACTGTGCTTCAGACATGACCTCACCCTAATCCAGTACATATATAGTAAAAACTGTGCTTCAGCTGTCACCTTACCCTAATCCAGTACATATATAGTAAAAGACTGTGTTTCAGCTGTCACCTAACCCTAATCCAGTACATATATAGTAAAAGACCGTGCTTCAGCCATGACCTAACCCTAATCCAGTACATATATAGTAAAAGACTTTGCTTCAGCCATGACCTAACCCTAATCCAGTACATATATAGTAAAAGACTGTGCTTCAGCTGTCACCTAACCCTAATCCAGTACATATATAGTAAAAGACTGTGCTTCAGCTGACTCCTAACCCTAATCCAGTACATATATAGTAAAAGACTGTGCTTCAGCTGTCACCTAACTCTAATCCAGTACATATATAGTAAAAGACCGTGCTTCAGCCATGACGTAACTTTAATCCAATCCATATATAGTAAAAGACTGTGCTTCAGCTGTCACCTAACTCTAATCCTGTACATATATAGTAAAAGACTGTGCTTCAGCTGTCACCTAACCCTAATCCAGTACATATATAGTAAAAGACTGTGCTTCAGCTGTCACCTAACCCTAATCCTGTACATATATAGTAAAAGACTGTGCTTCAGCTGTGACCTAACCCTAATCCAGTACATATATAGTAAAAGACTGTGCTTCAGCTGTCACCTAACTCTAATCCAGTACATATATAGTAAAAGACCGTGCCTCAGCCATGACCTTACTCTAATCCAGTACATATATAGTAAAAGACTGTGCTTCAGCTGTCACCTAACTGTAATCCAGTACATATATAGTAAAAGACTGTGCTTCAGCTGTCACCTAACCCTAATCCAGTACATATATAGTAAAAGACTGTGCTTCAGCCATGACCTAACCCTAATCCAGTACATATATAGTAAAAGACTGTGCTTCAGCCATGACCTAACCCTAATCCAGTACATATATAGTAAAAGACTGTGCTTCAGCTGTGACCTAACCCTAATCCAGTACATATAATAAAAGACTGTGCTTCAGCTGTCACCTAACCCTAATCCAGTACATATATAGTAAAAGACTGTGCTTCAGCTGTCACCTAACCCTAATCCAGTACATATATAGTAAAAGAGTATGCTTCAGCTGTCACCTAACCCTAATCCAGTACATATATAGTAAAAGACTGTGCTTCAGCTGTCACCTAACCTTAATCCAGTACATATATAGTAAAAGACTGTGCTTCAGCTGTCACCTAACTCTAAACCAGTACATATATAGTAAAAGACCGTGCTTCAGCTGTCACCTAACCTTAATCCAGTACATATATAGTAAAAGACCGTGCTTCAGCTGTCATCTAACCTTAATCCAGTACATATATAGCAAAAGACCGTGCTTCAGCTGTCACCTAACTCTAATCCAGTACATATATAGTAAAAGACTGTGCTGCAGCCATGACCTAACCTTAATCCAGTACATATATAGTAAAAGACTGTGCTTCAGCTGTCACCTAACTCTAATCCAGTACATATATAGTAAAAGACCGTGCTTCAGCTGTCACCTAACCCTAATCCAGTACATATATAGTAAAAGACTGTGCTTCAGCCATGACCTAACCCTAATCCAGTACATATATAGTAAAAGACTGTGCTTCAGCTGTCACCTAACCCTAATCCAGTACATATATAGTAAAAGACTGTGCTTCAGCCATGACCTAACCCTAATCCAGTACATATATAGTAAAAGACAGTGCCTCAGCTGTCACCTAACCCTAATCCAGTACATATATAGTAAAAGACTGTGCTTCAGCTGTCACCTAACCCTAATCCAGTACATATATAGTAAAAGACTGTGCTTCAGCTGTCACCTAACTCTAATCCAGTACATATATAGTAAAAGACTGTGCTTCAGCTGTCACCTAACTCTAATCCAGTACATATATAGTAAAAGACCGTGCCTCAGCCATGACCTAACTCTAATCCAGTACATATATAGTAAAAGACTGTGCTTCAGCTGTCACCTAACTGTAATCCAGTACATATATAGTAAAAGACTGTGCTTCAGCTGTCACCTAACCCTAATCCAGTACATATATAGTAAAAGACTGTGCTTCAGCCATGACCTAACCCTAATCCAGTACATATATAGTAAAAGACTGTGCTTCAGCTGTCACCTAACCCTAATCCAGTACATATAATAAAAGACTGTGCTTCAGCTGTCACCTAACCCTAATCCAGTACATATATAGTAAAAGACTGTGCTTCAGCTGTCACCTAACCCTAATCCAGTACATATATAGTAAAAGAGTATGCTTCAGCTGTCACCTAACCCTAATCCAGTACATATATAGTAAAAGACTGTGCTTCAGCTGTCACCTAACCTTAATCCAGTACATATATAGTAAAAGACTGTGCTTCAGCTGTCACCTAACTCTAATCCAGTACATATATAGTAAAAGACCGTGCTTCAGCTGTCACCTAACCTTAATCCAGTACATATATAGTAAAAGACCGTGCTTCAGCTGTCATCTAACCTTAATCCAGTACATATATAGTAAAAGACCGTGCTTCAGCTGTCACCTAACTCTAATCCAGTACATATATAGTAAAAGACTGTGCTGCAGCCATGACCTAACCTTAATCCAGTACATATATAGTAAAAGACTGTGCTTCAGCTGTCACCTAACTCTAATCCAGTACATATATAGTAAAAGACCGTGCTTCAGCTGTCACCTAACCTTAATCCAGTACATATATAGTAAAAGACCGTGCTTCAGCTGTCACCTAACCCTAATCCAGTACATATATAGTAAAAGACTGTGCTTCAGCTGTCACCTAACTCTAATCCAGTACATATATAGTAAAAGACCGTGCCTCAGCCATGACCTAACTCTAATCCAGTACATATATAGTAAAAGACTGTGCTTCAGCTGTCACCTAACTCTAATCCGGTACATATATAGTAAAAGACTGTGCTTCAGCTGTCACCTAACTCTAATCCGGTACATATGTAGTAAAAAACTGTGCTTCAGCTGTCACCTAACTCTAATCCAGTACATATATAGTAAAAGACTGTGCTTCAGCCATGACCTAACTCTAATCCAGTACATATATAGTAAAAGACTGTGCTTCAGCTGTCACCTACATCTAATCCAGTACATATATAGTAAAAGACTGTGCTTCAGCCATGACCTAACTCTAATCCAGTACATATATAGTAAAAGACTGTGCTTCAGCTGTCACCTAACCCTAATCCAGTACATATATAGTAAAAGACTGTGCTTCAGCCATGACCTAACCCTAATCCAGTACATATATAGTAAAAGACCGTGTTTCAGCTGTCACCTACATCTAATCCAGTACATATATAGTAAAAGACTGTGCTTCAGCCATGACCTAACTCTAATCCAGTACATATATAGTAAAAGACTGTGCTTCAGCTGTCACCTAACCCTAATCCAGTACATATATAGTAAAAGACTGTGCTTCAGCCATGACCTAACCATAATGCAGTACATATATAGTAAAAGACTGTGCTTCAGCTGTCACCTAACTCTAATCCAGTACATATATAGTAAAAGACTCTGCCTCAGCTGTCACCTAACTCTAATCCAGTACATATATAGTAAAAGACTGTGCTTCAGCTGTGACCTAACCTTAATCCAGTACATATATAGTAAAAGACCGTGCCTCAGCCATGACCTAACCCTAATCCAGTACATATATAGTAAAAGACTGTGCTTCAGCTGTCACCTAACTCTAATCCAGTACATATATAGTAAAAGACCGTGTTTCAGCTGTGACCTAACCCTAATCCAGTACATATATAGTAAAAGACTGTGCTTCAGCCATGACCTAACCCTAATCCAGTACATATATAGTAAAAGACTGTGCTTCAGCCATGACCTAACCCTAATCCAGTACATATATAGTAAAAGACTGTGCTTCAGACATGACCTCACCCTAATCCAGTACATATATAGTAAAAACTGTGCTTCAGCTGTCACCTTACCCTAATCCAGTACATATATAGTAAAAGACTGTGTTTCAGCTGTCACCTAACCCTAATCCAGTACATATATAGTAAAAGACCGTGCTTCAGCCATGACCTAACCCTAATCCAGTACATATATAGTAAAAGACTTTGCTTCAGCCATGACCTAACCCTAATCCAGTACATATATAGTAAAAGACTGTGCTTCAGCTGTCACCTAACCCTAATCCAGTACATATATAGTAAAAGACTGTGCTTCAGCTGACTCCTAACCCTAATCCAGTACATATATAGTAAAAGACTGTGCTTCAGCTGTCACCTAACTCTAATCCAGTACATATATAGTAAAAGACCGTGCTTCAGCCATGACGTAACTTTAATCCAATCCATATATAGTAAAAGACTGTGCTTCAGCTGTCACCTAACTCTAATCCTGTACATATATAGTAAAAGACTGTGCTTCAGCTGTCACCTAACCCTAATCCAGTACATATATAGTAAAAGACTGTGCTTCAGCTGTCACCTAACCCTAATCCTGTACATATATAGTAAAAGACTGTGCTTCAGCTGTGACCTAACCCTAATCCAGTACATATATAGTAAAAGACTGTGCTTCAGCTGTCACCTAACTCTAATCCAGTACATATATAGTAAAAGACCGTGCCTCAGACATGACCTTACTCTAATCCAGTACATATATAGTAAAAGACTGTGCTTCAGCTGTCACCTAACTGTAATCCAGTACATATATAGTAAAAGACTGTGCTTCAGCTGTCACCTAACCCTAATCCAGTACATATATAGTAAAAGACTGTGCTTCAGCCATGACCTAACCCTAATCCAGTACATATATAGTAAAAGACTGTGCTTCAGCCATGACCTAACCCTAATCCAGTACATATATAGTAAAAGACTGTGCTTCAGCTGTGACCTAACCCTAATCCAGTACATATAATAAAAGACTGTGCTTCAGCTGTCACCTAACCCTAATCCAGTACATATATAGTAAAAGACTGTGCTTCAGCTGTCACCTAACCCTAATCCAGTACATATATAGTAAAAGAGTATGCTTCAGCTGTCACCTAACCCTAATCCAGTACATATATAGTAAAAGACTGTGCTTCAGCTGTCACCTAACCTTAATCCAGTACATATATAGTAAAAGACTGTGCTTCAGCTGTCACCTAACTCTAAACCAGTACATATATAGTAAAAGACCGTGCTTCAGCTGTCACCTAACCTTAATCCAGTACATATATAGTAAAAGACCGTGCTTCAGCTGTCATCTAACCTTAATCCAGTACATATATAGCAAAAGACCGTGCTTCAGCTGTCACCTAACTCTAATCCAGTACATATATAGTAAAAGACTGTGCTGCAGCCATGACCTAACCTTAATCCAGTACATATATAGTAAAAGACTGTGCTTCAGCTGTCACCTAACTCTAATCCAGTACATATATAGTAAAAGACCGTGCTTCAGCTGTCACCTAACCTTAATCCAGTACATATATAGTAAAAGACCGTGCTTCAGCTGTCACCTAACCCTAATCCAGTACATATATAGTAAAAGACTGTGCTTCAGCTGTCACCTAACTCTAATCCAGTACATATATAGTAAAAGACCGTGCTTCAGCTGTCACCTAACCCTAATCCAGTACATATATAGTAAAAGACTGTGCTTCAGCTGTCACCTAACTCTAATCCAGTACATATATAGTAAAAGACTGTGCCTCAGCTGTGACCTAACCCTAATCCAGTACATATATAGTAAAAGACTGTGCTTCAGCTGTCACCTAACTCTAATCCGGTACATATATAGTAAAAGACTGTGCTTCAGCCATGACCTAACTTTAATCCAGTACATATATAGTAAAAGACTGTGCTTCAGCTGTCACCTAACCCTAATCCAGTACATATATAGTAAAAGACTGTGCTGCAGCCATGACCTAACCTTAATCCAGTACATATATAGTAAAAGACTGTGCTTCAGCTGTCACCTAACTCTAATCCAGTACATATATAGTAAAAGACCGTGCTTCAGCTGTCACCTAACCTTAATCCAGTACATATATAGTAAAAGACCGTGCTTCAGCTGTCACCTAACCCTAATCCAGTACATATATAGTAAAAGACTGTGCTTCAGCTGTCACCTAACTCTAATCCAGTACATATATAGTAAAAGACTGTGCTTCAGCTGTCACCTAACTCTAATCCAGTACATATATAGTAAAAGACTGTGCCTCAGCTGTGACCTAACCCTAATCCAGTACATATATAGTAAAAGACTGTGCTTCAGCTGTCACCTAACTCTAATCCGGTACATATGTAGTAAAAAACTGTGCTTCAGCTGTCACCTAACTCTAATCCAGTACATATATAGTAAAAGACTGTGCTTCAGCCATGACCTAACTTTAATCCAGTACATATATAGTAAAAGACTGTGCTTCAGCTGTCACCTAACCCTAATCCAGTACATATATAGTAAAAGACTGTGCTTCAGTCATGACCTAACCCTAATCCAGTACGTATATAGTAAAAGACTGTGCTTCAGCCATGACCTAACCATAATGCAGTACATATATAGTAAAAGACTGTGCTTCAGCTGTCACCTAACTCTAATCCAGTACATATATAGTAAAAGACTGTGCTTCAGCTGTCACCTAACTCTAATCCAGTACATATATAGTAAAAGACTGTGCTTCAGCTGTGACCTAACCTTAATCCAGTACATATATAGTAAAAGACCGTGCCTCAGCCATGACCTAACCCTAATCCAGTACATATATAGTAAAAGACTGTGCTTCAGCTGTCACCTAACCCTAATCCAGTACATATATAGTAAAAGACTGTGCTTCAGCCATGACCTAACCCTAATCCAGTACATATATAGTAAAAGACTGTGCTTCAGACATGACCTCACCCTAATCCAGTACATATATAGTAAAAACTGTGCTTCAGCTGTCACCTTACCCTAATCCAGTACATATATAGTAAAAGACTGTGTTTCAGCTGTCACCTAACCCTAATCCAGTACATATATAGTAAAAGACCGTGCTTCAGCCATGACCTAACCCTAATCCAGTACATATATAGTAAAAGACTTTGCTTCAGCCATGACCTAACCCTAATCCAGTACATATATAGTAAAAGACTGTGCTTCAGCTGTCACCTTACCCTAATCCAGTACATATATAGTAAAAGACCGTGTTTCAGCTGTGACCTAACCCTAATCCAGTACATATATAGTAAAAGACTGTGCTTCAGCCATGACCTAACCCTAATCCAGTACATATATAGTAAAAGACTGTGCTTCAGCCATGACCTAACCCTAATCCAGTACATATATAGTAAAAGACTGTGCTTCAGACATGACCTCACCCTAATCCAGTACATATATAGTAAAAACTGTGCTTCAGCTGTCACCTTACCCTAATCCAGTACATATATAGTAAAAGACTGTGTTTCAGCTGTCACCTAACCCTAATCCAGTACATATATAGTAAAAGACCGTGCTTCAGCCATGACCTAACCCTAATCCAGTACATATATAGTAAAAGACTTTGCTTCAGCCATGACCTAACCCTAATCCAGTACATATATAGTAAAAGACTGTGCTTCAGCTGTCACCTAACCCTAATCCAGTACATATATAGTAAAAGACTGTGCTTCAGCTGACTCCTAACCCTAATCCAGTACATATATAGTAAAAGACTGTGCTTCAGCTGTCACCTAACTCTAATCCAGTACATATATAGTAAAAGACCGTGCTTCAGCCATGACGTAACTTTAATCCAATCCATATATAGTAAAAGACTGTGCTTCAGCTGTCACCTAACTCTAATCCTGTACATATATAGTAAAAGACTGTGCTTCAGCTGTCACCTAACCCTAATCCAGTACATATATAGTAAAAGACTGTGCTTCAGCTGTCACCTAACCCTAATCCTGTACATATATAGTAAAAGACTGTGCTTCAGCTGTGACCTAACCCTAATCCAGTACATATATAGTAAAAGACTGTGCTTCAGCTGTCACCTAACTCTAATCCAGTACATATATAGTAAAAGACCGTGCCTCAGACATGACCTTACTCTAATCCAGTACATATATAGTAAAAGACTGTGCTTCAGCTGTCACCTAACTGTAATCCAGTACATATATAGTAAAAGACTGTGCTTCAGCTGTCACCTAACCCTAATCCAGTACATATATAGTAAAAGACTGTGCTTCAGCCATGACCTAACCCTAATCCAGTACATATATAGTAAAAGACTGTGCTTCAGCCATGACCTAACCCTAATCCAGTACATATATAGTAAAAGACTGTGCTTCAGCTGTGACCTAACCCTAATCCAGTACATATAATAAAAGACTGTGCTTCAGCTGTCACCTAACCCTAATCCAGTACATATATAGTAAAAGACTGTGCTTCAGCTGTCACCTAACCCTAATCCAGTACATATATAGTAAAAGAGTATGCTTCAGCTGTCACCTAACCCTAATCCAGTACATATATAGTAAAAGACTGTGCTTCAGCTGTCACCTAACCTTAATCCAGTACATATATAGTAAAAGACTGTGCTTCAGCTGTCACCTAACTCTAAACCAGTACATATATAGTAAAAGACCGTGCTTCAGCTGTCACCTAACCTTAATCCAGTACATATATAGTAAAAGACCGTGCTTCAGCTGTCATCTAACCTTAATCCAGTACATATATAGCAAAAGACCGTGCTTCAGCTGTCACCTAACTCTAATCCAGTACATATATAGTAAAAGACTGTGCTGCAGCCATGACCTAACCTTAATCCAGTACATATATAGTAAAAGACTGTGCTTCAGCTGTCACCTAACTCTAATCCAGTACATATATAGTAAAAGACCGTGCTTCAGCTGTCACCTAACCTTAATCCAGTACATATATAGTAAAAGACCGTGCTTCAGCTGTCACCTAACCCTAATCCAGTACATATATAGTAAAAGACTGTGCTTCAGCTGTCACCTAACTCTAATCCAGTACATATATAGTAAAAGACCGTGCTTCAGCTGTCACCTAACCCTAATCCAGTACATATATAGTAAAAGACTGTGCTTCAGCTGTCACCTAACTCTAATCCAGTACATATATAGTAAAAGACTGTGCCTCAGCTGTGACCTAACCCTAATCCAGTACATATATAGTAAAAGACTGTGCTTCAGCTGTCACCTAACTCTAATCCGGTACATATATAGTAAAAGACTGTGCTTCAGCCATGACCTAACTTTAATCCAGTACATATATAGTAAAAGACTGTGCTTCAGCTGTCACCTAACCCTAATCCAGTACATATATAGTAAAAGACTGTGCTGCAGCCATGACCTAACCTTAATCCAGTACATATATAGTAAAAGACTGTGCTTCAGCTGTCACCTAACTCTAATCCAGTACATATATAGTAAAAGACCGTGCTTCAGCTGTCACCTAACCTTAATCCAGTACATATATAGTAAAAGACCGTGCTTCAGCTGTCACCTAACCCTAATCCAGTACATATATAGTAAAAGACTGTGCTTCAGCTGTCACCTAACTCTAATCCAGTACATATATAGTAAAAGACTGTGCTTCAGCTGTCACCTAACTCTAATCCAGTACATATATAGTAAAAGACTGTGCCTCAGCTGTGACCTAACCCTAATCCAGTACATATATAGTAAAAGACTGTGCTTCAGCTGTCACCTAACTCTAATCCGGTACATATGTAGTAAAAAACTGTGCTTCAGCTGTCACCTAACTCTAATCCAGTACATATATAGTAAAAGACTGTGCTTCAGCCATGACCTAACTTTAATCCAGTACATATATAGTAAAAGACTGTGCTTCAGCTGTCACCTAACCCTAATCCAGTACATATATAGTAAAAGACTGTGCTTCAGTCATGACCTAACCCTAATCCAGTACGTATATAGTAAAAGACTGTGCTTCAGCCATGACCTAACCATAATGCAGTACATATATAGTAAAAGACTGTGCTTCAGCTGTCACCTAACTCTAATCCAGTACATATATAGTAAAAGACTGTGCTTCAGCTGTCACCTAACTCTAATCCAGTACATATATAGTAAAAGACTGTGCTTCAGCTGTGACCTAACCTTAATCCAGTACATATATAGTAAAAGACCGTGCCTCAGCCATGACCTAACCCTAATCCAGTACATATATAGTAAAAGACTGTGCTTCAGCTGTCACCTAACCCTAATCCAGTACATATATAGTAAAAGACTGTGCTTCAGCCATGACCTAACCCTAATCCAGTACATATATAGTAAAAGACTGTGCTTCAGACATGACCTCACCCTAATCCAGTACATATATAGTAAAAACTGTGCTTCAGCTGTCACCTTACCCTAATCCAGTACATATATAGTAAAAGACTGTGTTTCAGCTGTCACCTAACCCTAATCCAGTACATATATAGTAAAAGACCGTGCTTCAGCCATGACCTAACCCTAATCCAGTACATATATAGTAAAAGACTTTGCTTCAGCCATGACCTAACCCTAATCCAGTACATATATAGTAAAAGACTGTGCTTCAGCTGTCACCTAACCCTAATCCAGTACATATATAGTAAAAGACTGTGCTTCAGCTGACTCCTAACCCTAATCCAGTACATATATAGTAAAAGACTGTGCTTCAGCTGTCACCTAACTCTAATCCAGTACATATATAGTAAAAGACCGTGCTTCAGCCATGACGTAACTTTAATCCAATCCATATATAGTAAAAGACTGTGCTTCAGCTGTCACCTAACTCTAATCCTGTACATATATAGTAAAAGACTGTGCTTCAGCTGTCACCTAACCCTAATCCAGTACATATATAGTAAAAGACTGTGCTTCAGCTGTCACCTAACCCTAATCCTGTACATATATAGTAAAAGACTGTGCTTCAGCTGTGACCTAACCCTAATCCAGTACATATATAGTAAAAGACTGTGCTTCAGCTGTCACCTAACTCTAATCCAGTACATATATAGTAAAAGACCGTGCCTCAGCCATGACCTTACTCTAATCCAGTACATATATAGTAAAAGACTGTGCTTCAGCTGTCACCTAACCCTAATCCAGTACATATATAGTAAAAGACTGTGCTTCAGCTGTCACCTAACCCTAATCCAGTACATATATAGTAAAAGACTGTGCTTCAGCCATGACCTAACCCTAATCCAGTACATATATAGTAAAAGACTGTGCTTCAGCCATGACCTAACCCTAATCCAGTACATATATAGTAAAAGACTGTGCTTCAGCTGTGACCTAACCCTAATCCAGTACATATAATAAAAGACTGTGCTTCAGCTGTCACCTAACCCTAATCCAGTACATATATAGTAAAAGACTGTGCTTCAGCTGTCACCTAACCCTAATCCAGTACATATATAGTAAAAGAGTATGCTTCAGCTGTCACCTAACCCTAATCCAGTACATATATAGTAAAAGACTGTGCTTCAGCTGTCACCTAACCTTAATCCAGTACATATATAGTAAAAGACTGTGCTTCAGCTGTCACCTAACTCTAAACCAGTACATATATAGTAAAAGACCGTGCTTCAGCTGTCACCTAACCTTAATCCAGTACATATATAGTAAAAGACCGTGCTTCAGCTGTCATCTAACCTTAATCCAGTACATATATAGCAAAAGACCGTGCTTCAGCTGTCACCTAACTCTAATCCAGTACATATATAGTAAAAGACTGTGCTGCAGCCATGACCTAACCTTAATCCAGTACATATATAGTAAAAGACTGTGCTTCAGCTGTCACCTAACTCTAATCCAGTACATATATAGTAAAAGACCGTGCTTCAGCTGTCACCTAACCTTAATCCAGTACATATATAGTAAAAGACCGTGCTTCAGCTGTCACCTAACCCTAATCCAGTACATATATAGTAAAAGACTGTGCTTCAGCTGTCACCTAACTCTAATCCAGTACATATATAGTAAAAGACCGTGCTTCAGCTGTCACCTAACCCTAATCCAGTACATATATAGTAAAAGACTGTGCTTCAGCTGTCACCTAACTCTAATCCAGTACATATATAGTAAAAGACTGTGCCTCAGCTGTGACCTAACCCTAATCCAGTACATATATAGTAAAAGACTGTGCTTCAGCTGTCACCTAACTCTAATCCGGTACATATATAGTAAAAGACTGTGCTTCAGCTGTCACCTAACTCTAATCCGGTACATATGTAGTAAAAAACTGTGCTTCAGCTGTCACCTAACTCTAATCCAGTACATATATAGTAAAAGACTGTGCTTCAGCCATGACCTAACTTTAATCCAGTACATATATAGTAAAAGACTGTGCTTCAGCTGTCACCTAACCCTAATCCAGTACATATATAGTAAAAGACTGTGCTTCAGTCATGACCTAACCCTAATCCAGTACGTATATAGTAAAAGACTGTGCTTCATCCATGACCTAACCCTAATCCAGTACATATATAGTAAAAGACCGTGCTTCAGCTGTCACCTACATCTAATCCAGTACATATATAGCAAAAGACTGTGCTTCAGCCATGACCTAACTCTAATCCAGTACATATATAGTAAAAGACTGTGCTTCAGCTGTCACCTAACCCTAATCCAGTACATATATAGTAAAAGACTGTGCTTCAGCCATGACCTAACCCTAATGCAGTACATATATAGTAAAAGACTGTGCTTCAGCTGTCACCTAACTCTAATCCAGTACATATATAGAAAAAGACTGTGCTTCAGCTGTCACCTAACTCTAATCCAGTACATATATAGTAAAAGACTGTGCTTCAGCTGTGACCTAACCTTAATCCAGTACATATATAGTAAAAGACCGTGCCTCAGCCATGACCTAACCCTAATCCAGTACATATATAGTAAAAGACTGTGCTTCAGCTGTCACCTAACTCTAATCCAGTACATATATAGTAAAAGACCGTGTTTCAGCTGTGACCTAACCCTAATCCAGTACATATATAGTAAAAGACTGTGCTTCAGCCATGACCTAACCCTAATCCAGTACATATATAGTAAAAGACTGTGCTTCAGCTGTCACCTACATCTAATCCAGTACATATATAGTAAAAGACTGTGCTTCAGCCATGACCTAACTCTAATCCAGTACATATATAGTAAAAGACTGTGCTTCAGCTGTCACCTAACCCTAATCCAGTACATATATAGTAAAAGACTGTGCTTCAGCCATGACCTAACCCTAATCCAGTACATATATAGTAAAAGACCGTGTTTCAGCTGTCACCTACATCTAATCCAGTACATATATAGTAAAAGACTGTGCTTCAGCCATGACCTAACTCTAATCCAGTACATATATAGTAAAAGACTGTGCTTCAGCTGTCACCTAACCCTAATCCAGTACATATATAGTAAAAGACTGTGCTTCAGCCATGACCTAACCATAATGCAGTACATATATAGTAAAAGACTGTGCTTCAGCTGTCACCTAACTCTAATCCAGTACATATATAGTAAAAGACTGTGCTTCAGCTGTCACCTAACTCTAATCCAGTACATATATAGTAAAAGACTGTGCTTCAGCTGTGACCTAACCTTAATCCAGTACATATATAGTAAAAGACCGTGCCTCAGCCATGACCTAACCCTAATCCAGTACATATATAGTAAAAGACTGTGCTTCAGCCATGACCTAACCCTAATCCAGTACATATATAGTAAAAGACTGTGCTTCAGACATGACCTCACCCTAATCCAGTACATATATAGTAAAAACTGTGCTTCAGCTGTCACCTTACCCTAATCCAGTACATATATAGTAAAAGACTGTGTTTCAGCTGTCACCTAACCCTAATCCAGTACATATATAGTAAAAGACCGTGCTTCAGCCATGACCTAACCCTAATCCAGTACATATATAGTAAAAGACTTTGCTTCAGCCATGACCTAACCCTAATCCAGTACATATATAGTAAAAGACTGTGCTTCAGCTGTCACCTAACCCTAATCCAGTACATATATAGTAAAAGACTGTGCTTCAGCTGACTCCTAACCCTAATCCAGTACATATATAGTAAAAGACTGTGCTTCAGCTGTCACCTAACTCTAATCCAGTACATATATAGTAAAAGACCGTGCTTCAGCCATGACGTAACTTTAATCCAATCCATATATAGTAAAAGACTGTGCTTCAGCTGTCACCTAACTCTAATCCTGTACATATATAGTAAAAGACTGTGCTTCAGCTGTCACCTAACCCTAATCCAGTACATATATAGTAAAAGACTGTGCTTCAGCTGTCACCTAACCCTAATCCTGTACATATATAGTAAAAGACTGTGCTTCAGCTGTGACCTAACCCTAATCCAGTACATATATAGTAAAAGACTGTGCTTCAGCTGTCACCTAACTCTAATCCAGTACATATATAGTAAAAGACCGTGCCTCAGCCATGACCTTACTCTAATCCAGTACATATATAGTAAAAGACTGTGCTTCAGCTGTCACCTAACTGTAATCCAGTACATATATAGTAAAAGACTGTGCTTCAGCTGTCACCTAACCCTAATCCAGTACATATATAGTAAAAGACTGTGCTTCAGCCATGACCTAACCCTAATCCAGTACATATATAGTAAAAGACTGTGCTTCAGCCATGACCTAACCCTAATCCAGTACATATATAGTAAAAGACTGTGCTTCAGCTGTGACCTAACCCTAATCCAGTACATATAATAAAAGACTGTGCTTCAGCTGTCACCTAACCCTAATCCAGTACATATATAGTAAAAGACTGTGCTTCAGCTGTCACCTAACCCTAATCCAGTACATATATAGTAAAAGAGTATGCTTCAGCTGTCACCTAACCCTAATCCAGTACATATATAGTAAAAGACTGTGCTTCAGCTGTCACCTAACCTTAATCCAGTACATATATAGTAAAAGACTGTGCTTCAGCTGTCACCTAACTCTAAACCAGTACATATATAGTAAAAGACCGTGCTTCAGCTGTCACCTAACCTTAATCCAGTACATATATAGTAAAAGACCGTGCTTCAGCTGTCATCTAACCTTAATCCAGTACATATATAGCAAAAGACCGTGCTTCAGCTGTCACCTAACTCTAATCCAGTACATATATAGTAAAAGACTGTGCTGCAGCCATGACCTAACCTTAATCCAGTACATATATAGTAAAAGACTGTGCTTCAGCTGTCACCTAACTCTAATCCAGTACATATATAGTAAAAGACCGTGCTTCAGCTGTCACCTAACCTTAATCCAGTACATATATAGTAAAAGACCGTGCTTCAGCTGTCACCTAACCCTAATCCAGTACATATATAGTAAAAGACTGTGCTTCAGCTGTCACCTAACTCTAATCCAGTACATATATAGTAAAAGACCGTGCTTCAGCTGTCACCTAACCCTAATCCAGTACATATATAGTAAAAGACTGTGCTTCAGCTGTCACCTAACTCTAATCCAGTACATATATAGTAAAAGACTGTGCCTCAGCTGTGACCTAACCCTAATCCAGTACATATATAGTAAAAGACTGTGCTTCAGCTGTCACCTAACTCTAATCCGGTACATATATAGTAAAAGACTGTGCTTCAGCTGTCACCTAACTCTAATCCGGTACATATGTAGTAAAAAACTGTGCTTCAGCTGTCACCTAACTCTAATCCAGTACATATATAGTAAAAGACTGTGCTTCAGCCATGACCTAACTTTAATCCAGTACATATATAGTAAAAGACTGTGCTTCAGCTGTCACCTAACCCTAATCCAATACATATATAGTAAAAGACTGTGCTTCAGTCATGACCTAACCCTAATCCAGTACGTATATAGTAAAAGACTGTGCTTCATCCATGACCTAACCCTAATCCAGTACATATATAGTAAAAGACCGTGCTTCAGCTGTCACCTACATCTAATCCAGTACATATATAGCAAAAGACTGTGCTTCAGCCATGACCTAACTCTAATCCAGTACATATATAGTAAAAGACTGTGCTTCAGCTGTCACCTAACCCTAATCCAGTACATATATAGTAAAAGACTGTGCTTCAGCCATGACCTAACCCTAATGCAGTACATATATAGTAAAAGACTGTGCTTCAGCTGTCACCTAACTCTAATCCAGTACATATATAGAAAAAGACTGTGCTTCAGCTGTCACCTAACTCTAATCCAGTACATATATAGTAAAAGACTGTGCTTCAGCTGTGACCTAACCTTAATCCAGTACATATATAGTAAAAGACCGTGCCTCAGCCATGACCTAACCCTAATCCAGTACATATATAGTAAAAGACTGTGCTTCAGCTGTCACCTAACTCTAATCCAGTACATATATAGTAAAAGACCGTGTTTCAGCTGTGACCTAACCCTAATCCAGTACATATATAGTAAAAGACTGTGCTTCAGCCATGACCTAACCCTAATCCAGTACATATATAGTAAAAGACTGTGCTTCAGACATGACCTCACCCTAATCCAGTACATATATAGTAAAAACTGTG
This sequence comes from Eledone cirrhosa, assembly GCA_964016885.1. NCBI lineage: Eukaryota > Metazoa > Mollusca > Cephalopoda > Octopoda > Eledonidae > Eledone > Eledone cirrhosa. Next base: position 23,999,046 of record OZ024741.1, read on the forward strand.
CTTCAGCTGTCACCTAACCCTAATCCAGTACATATATAGTAAAAGACTGTGTTTCAGCTGTCACCTAACCCTAATCCAGTACATATATAGTAAAAGACCGTGCTTCAGCCATGACCTAACCCTAATCCAGTACATATATAGTAAAAGACTGTGCTTCAGCTGTCACCTAACCCTAATCCAGTACATATATAGTAAAAGACTGTGCTTCAGCTGACTCCTAACCCTAATCCAGTACATATATAGTAAAAGACTGTGCTTCAGCTGTCACCTAACTCTAATCAAGTACATATATAGTAAAAGACCGTGCTTCAGCCATGACGTAACTTTAATCCAATCCATATATAGTAAATGACTGTGCTTCAGCTGTCACCTAACTCTAATCCTGTACATATATAGTAAAAGACTGTGCTTCAGCTGTCACCTAACCCTAATCCAGTACATATATAGTAAAAGACTGTGCTTCAGCTGTCACCTAACCCTAATCCTGTACATATATAGTAAAAGACTGTGCTTCAGCCATGACCTAACCCTAATCCAGTACATATATAGTAAAAGACTGTGCTTCAGCTGTCACCTAACTCTAATCCAGTACATATATAGTAAAAGACTGTGCTTCAGCTGTCACCTAACCCTAATCCAGTACATATATAGTAAAAGACTGTGCTTCAGCCATGACCTAACCCTAATCCAGTACATATATAGTAAAAGACTGTGCTTCAGCCATGACCTAACCCTAATCCAGTACATATATAGTAAAAGACTGTGCTTCAGCTGTCACCTAAACCTAATCTAGTACATATATAGTAAAAGACTGTGCTTCAGCCATGACCTAACCTTAATCCAGTACATATATAGTAAAAGACTGTGCTTCAGCCATGACCTAACCCTAATCCAGTACATATATAGTAAAAGACTGTGCTTCAGCCATGACCTAACCCTAATCCAGTACATATATAGTAAAAGACTGTGCTTCAGCTGTCACCTAAACCTAATCTAGTACATATATAGTAAAAGACTGTGCTTCAGCCATGACCTAACCCTAATCCCGTACATATGTAGTAAAAGACTGTGCTTCAGCTGTCACCTAAACCTAATCCAGTACATCTATAGTAAAAGACTGTGCTTCAGCCATGACCTAACCCTAATCCAGTACATATATAGTAAAAGACTGTGCTTCAGCTGTGACCTAACTCTAATCCAGTACATATATAGTAAAAGACTGTGCTTCAGCCATGACCTAACCCTAATCCAGTACATATATAGTAAAAGACTGTGCTGCAGCCATGACCTAACCCTAATCCAGTACATATATAGTAAAAGACTGTGCTTCAGCTGTGACCTAACTTTAATCCAGTACATATATAGTAAAAGACTGTGCTTCAGCCATGACCTAACCCTAATCCAGTACATATATAGTAAAAGACTGTGCTTCAGCTGTCACCTAAACCTAATCCAGTACATCTATAGTAAAAGACTGTGCTTCAGCCATGACCTAACCCTAATCCAGTACATATATAGTAAAAGACTGTGCTTCAGCTGTGACCTAACTCTAATCCAGTACATATATAGTAAAAGACTGTGCTTCAGCCATGACCTAACCCTAATCCAGTACATATATAGTAAAAGACTGTGCTTCAGCTGTCACCTAACTCTAATCCAGTACATATATAGTAAAAGACTGTGCTTCAGCTGTCACCTAACCCTAATGCAGTACATATATAGTAAAAGACTGTGCTGCAGCCATGACCTAACCCTAATCCAGTACATATATAGTAAAAGACTGTGCTTCAGCTGTCACCTAACTCTAATCCAGTACATATATAGTAAAAGACTGTGCTTCAGCTGTCACCTAACCCTAATGCAGTACATATATAGTAAAAGATTGTGCTGCAGCCATGACCTAACCCTAATCCAGTACATATATAGTAAAAGACTGTGCTTCAGCCATGACCTAACCCTAATCCAGTACATATATAGTAAAAGACTGTGCTGCAGCCATGACCTAACCATAATCCAGTACATATATAGTAAAAGACTGTGCTTCAGCCATGACCTAACCATAATCCAGTACATATATAGTAAAAGACTGTGCTTCAGCCATGACCTAACCCTAATCCAGTACATATATAGTAAAAGACTGTGCTTCAGCCATGACCTAACCATAATCCAGTACATATATAGTAAAAGACTGTGCTGCAGCCATGACCTAACCCTAATCCAGTACATATATAGTAAAAGACTGTGCTGCAGCCATGACCTAACCCTAATCCAGTACATATATAGTAAAAGACTGCTTCAGCTGTCACCTAACTCTAATCCAGTACATATATAGTAAAAGACTGTGCTGCAGCCATGACCTAACCCTAATCCAGTACATATATAGTAAAAGACTGTGCTTCAGCCATGACCTAACCATAATCCAGTACATATATAGTAAAAGACTGTGCTTCAGCCATGACCTAACCATAATCCAGTACATATATAGTAAAAGACTGTGCTTCAGCCATGACCTAACCATAATCCAGTACATATATAGTAAAAGACTGTGCTTCAGCCATGACCTAACCCTAATCCAGTACATATATAGTAAAAGACTGTGCTTCAGCTGTGACCTAACTCTAATCCAGTACATATATAGTAAAAGACTGTGCTTCAGCCATGACCTAACCATAATCCAGTACATATATAGTAAAAGACTGTGCTTCAGCCATGACCTAACCATAATCCAGTACATATATAGTAAAAGACTATGCTTCAGCCATGACCTAACCATAATCCAGTACATATATAGTAAAAGACTGTGCTTCAGCTGTCACCTAACCCTAATCCAGTACATATATAGTAAAAGACTGTCCTTCAGCTGTCACCTAACCTTAATCCAGTACATATATAGTAAAAGACTGTGCTTCAGCCATGACCTAACCCTAATCCAGTACATATATAGTAAAAGACTGTGCTTCAGCCATGACCTAACCATAATCCAGTACATATATAGTAAAAGACTGTGCTGCAGCCATGACCTAACCCTAATCCAGTACATATATAGTAAAAGACTGTGCTTCAGCCATGACCTAACCATAATCCAGTACATATATAGTAAAAGACTGTGCTTCAGCCATGACCTAACCCTAATCCAGTACATATATAGTAAAAGACTGTGCTTCAGCCATGACCTAACCATAATCCAGTACATATATAGTAAAAGACTGTGCTTCAGCCATGATCTAACCCTAATCCAGTACATATATAGTAAAAGACTGTGCTTCAGCCACGACCTAACCCTAATCCAGTACATATATAGTAAAAGACTGTGCTGCAGCCATGACCTAACCCTAATCCAGTACATATATAGTAAAAGACTGTGCTGCAGTCATGACCTAACCCTAATCCAGTACATATATAGTAAAAGACTGTGCTTCAGCTGTCACCTAACTCTAATCCAGTACATATATAGTAAAAGACCGTGCCTCAGCCATGACCTTACTCTAATCCAGTACATATATAGTAAAAGACTGTGCTTCAGCTGTCACCTAACTGTAATCCAGTACATATATAGTAAAAGACTGTGCTTCAGCTGTCACCTAACCCTAATCCAGTACATATATAGTAAAAGACTGTGCTTCAGCCATGACCTAACCCTAATCCAGTACATATATAGTAAAAGACTGTGCTTCAGCCATGACCTAACCCTAATCCAGTACATATATAGTAAAAGACTGTGCTTCAGCTGTCACCTAAACCTAATCTAGTACATATATAGTAAAAGACTGTGCTTCAGCCATGACCTAACCTTAATCCAGTACATATATAGTAAAAGACTGTGCTTCAGCCATGACCTAACCCTAATCCAGTACATATATAGTAAAAGGCTGTGCTTCAGCCATGACCTAACCCTAATCCAGTACATATATAGTAAAAGACTGTGCTTCAGCTGTCACCTAAACCTAATCTAGTACATATATAGTAAAAGACTGTGCTTCAGCCATGACCTAACCCTAATCCCGTACATATGTAGTAAAAGACTGTGCTTCAGCTGTCACCTAAACCTAATCCAGTACATCTATAGTAAAAGACTGTGCTTCAGCCATGACCTAACCCTAATCCAGTACATATATAGTAAAAGACTGTGCTTCAGCTGTGACCTAACTCTAATCCAGTACATATATAGTAAAAGACTGTGCTTCAGCCATGACCTAACCCTAATCCAGTACATATATAGTAAAAGACTGTGCTTCAGCTGTCACCTAACTCTAATCCAGTACATATATAGTAAAAGACTGTGCTTCAGCTGTGACCTAACTCTAATCCAGTACATATATAGTAAAAGACTGTGCTTCAGCTGTCACCTAAACCTAATCCAGTACATCTATAGTAAAAGACTGTGCTTCAGCCATGACCTAACCCTAATCCAGTACATATATAGTAAAAGACTGTGCTTCAGCTGTGACCTAACTCTAATCCAGTACATATATAGTAAAAGACTGTGCTTCAGCCATGACCTAACCCTAATCCAGTACATATATAGTAAAAGACTGTGCTTCAGCTGTCACCTAACTCTAATCCAGTACATATATAGTAAAAGACTGTGCTTCAGCTGTCACCTAACCCTAATGCAGTACATATATAGTAAAAGACTGTGCTGCAGCCATGACCTAATCCTAATCCAGTACATATATAGTAAAAGACTGTGCTTCAGCAATGACCTAACCCTAATCCAGTACATATATAGTAAAAGACTGTGCGGCAGCCATGACCTAACCATAATCCAGTACATATATAGTAAAAGACTGTGCTTCAGCCATGACCTAACCATAATCCAGTACATATATAGTAAAAGACTGTGCTTCAGCCATGACCTAACCCTAATCCAGTACATATATAGTAAAAGACTGTGCTTCAGCCATGACCTAACCATAATCCAGTACATATATAGTAAAAGACTGTGCTGCAGCCATGACCTAACCCTAATCCAGTACATATATAGTAAAAGACTGTGCTGCAGCCATGACCTAACCCTAATCCAGTACATATATAGTAAAAGACTGTGCTTCAGCTGTCACCTAACTCTAATCCAGTACATATATAGTAAAAGACTGTGCTGCAGCCATGACCTAACCCTAATCCAGTACATATATAGTAAAAGACTGTGCTTCAGCCATGACCTAACCATAATCCAGTACATATATAGTAAAAGACTGTGCTTCAGCCATGACCTAACCATAATCCAGTACATATATAGTAAAAGACTGTGCTTCAGCCATGACCTAACCATAATCCAGTACATATATAGTAAAAGACTATGCTTCAGCCATGACCTAACCATAATCCAGTACATATATAGTAAAAGACTGTGCTTCAGCCATGACCTAACCCTAATCCAGTACATATATAGTAAAAGACTGTCCTTCAGCTGTCACCTAACCTTAATCCAGTACATATATAGTAAAAGACTGTGCTTCAGCCATGACCTAACCCTAATCCAGTACATATATAGTAAAAGACTGTGCTTCAGCCATGACCTAACCATAATCCAGTACATATATAGTAAAAGACTGTGCTTCAGCCATGACCTAACCATAATCCAGTACATATATAGTAAAAGACTGTGCTTCAGCCATGACCTAACCATAATCCAGTACATATATAGTAAAAGACTGTGCTTCAGCCATGACCTAACCCTAATCCAGTACATATATAGTAAAAGACTGTCCTTCAGCTGTCACCTAACCTTAATCCAGTACATATATAGTAAAAGACTGTGCTTCAGCCATGACCTAACCCTAATCCAGTACATATATAGTAAAAGACTGTGCTTCAGCCATGACCTAACCCTAATCCAGTACATATATAGTAAAAGACTGTGCTTCAGCCATGACCTAACCCTAATCCAGTACATATATAGTAAAAGACTGTGCTTCAGCCATGACCTAACCATAATCCAGTACATATATAGTAAAAGACTGTGCTTCAGCCATGACCTAACCATAATCCAGTACATATATAGTAAAAGACTGTGCTTCAGCCATGACCTAACCATAATCCAGTACATATATAGTAAAAGACTGTGCTTCAGCCATGACCTAACCATAATCCAGTACATATATAGTAAAAGACTATGCTTCAGCCATGACCTAACCATAATCCAGTACATATATAGTAAAAGACTGTGCTTCAGCCATGACCTAACCCTAATCCAGTACATATATAGTAAAAGACTGTCCTTCAGCTGTCACCTAACCTTAATCCAGTACATATATAGTAAAAGACTGTGCTTCAGCCATGAGCTAACCCTAATCCAGTACATATATAGTAAAAGACTGTGCTTCAGCCATGACCTAACCATAATCCAGTACATATATAGTAAAAGACTGTGCTTCAGCCATGACCTAACCCTAATCCAGTACATATATAGTAAAAGACTGTGCTTCAGCCATGACCTAACCATAATCCAGTACATATATAGTAAAAGACTGTGCTTCAGCCATGATCTAACCCTAATCCAGTACATATATAGTAAAAGACTGTGCTGCAGCCATGACCTAACCATAATCCAGTACATATATAGTAAAAGACTGTGCTTCAGCCATGACCTAACCATAATCCAGTACATATATAGTAAAAGACTGTGCTTCAGCCATGACCTAACCCTAATCCAGTACATATATAGTAAAAGACTGTGCTTCAGCCATGACCTAACCATAATCCAGTACATATATAGTAAAAGACTGTGCTGCAGCCATGACCTAACCCTAATCCAGTACATATATAGTAAAAGACTGTGCTGCAGCCATGACCTAACCCTAATCCAGTACATATATAGTAAAAGACTGTGCTTCAGCTGTCACCTAACTCTAATCCAGTACATATATAGTAAAAGACTGTGCTGCAGCCATGACCTAACCCTAATCCAGTACATATATAGTAAAAGACTGTGCTTCAGCCATGACCTAACCATAATCCAGTACATATATAGTAAAAGACTGTGCTTCAGCCATGACCTAACCATAATCCAGTACATATATAGTAAAAGACTGTGCTTCAGCCATGACCTAACCATAATCCAGTACATATATAGTAAAAGACTGTGCTTCAGTCATGACCTAACCCTAATCCAGTACATATATAGTAAAAGACTGTGCTTCAGCTGTGAACTAACTCTAATCCAGTACATATATAGTAAAAGACTGTGCTTCAGCCATGACCTAACCATAATCCAGTACATATATAGTAAAAGACTGTGCTTCAGCCATGACCTAACCATAATCCAGTACATATATAGTAAAAGACTATGCTTCAGCCATGACCTAACCATAATCCAGTACATATATAGTAAAAGACTGTGCTTCAGCCATGACCTAACCCTAATCCAGTACATATATAGTAAAAGACTGTCCTTCAGCTGTCACCTAACCTTAATCCAGTACATATATAGTAAAAGACTGTGCTTCAGCCATGACCTAACCCTAATCCAGTACATATATAGTAAAAGACTGTGCTTCAGCCATGACCTAACCATAATCCAGTACATATATAGTAAAAGACTGTGCTGCAGCCATGACCTAACCCTAATCCAGTACATATATAGTAAAAGACTGTGCTTCAGCCATGACCTAACCATAATCCAGTACATATATAGTAAAAGACTGTGCTTCAGCCATGACCTAACCCTAATCCAGTACATATATAGTAAAAGACTGTGCTTCAGCCATGACCTAACCATAATCCAGTACATATATAGTAAAAGACTGTGCTTCAGCCATGATCTAACCCTAATCCAGTACATATATAGTAAAAGACTGTGCTTCAGCCATGACCTAACCCTAATCCAGTACATATATAGTAAAAGACTGTGCTGCAGCCATGACCTAACCCTAATCCAGTACATATATAGTAAAAGACTGTGCTGCAGTCATGACCTAACCCTAATCCAGTACATATATAGTAAAAGACTGTGCTTCAGCTGTCACCTAACTCTAATCCAGTACATATATAGTAAAAGACCGTGCCTCAGCCATGACCTTACTCTAATCCAGTACATATATAGTAAAAGACTGTGCTTCAGCTGTCACCTAACTGTAATCCAGTACATATATAGTAAAAGACTGTGCTTCAGCTGTCACCTAACCCTAATCCAGTACATATATAGTAAAAGACTGTGCTTCAGCCATGACCTAACCCTAATCCAGTACATATATAGTAAAAGACTGTGCTTCAGCCATGACCTAACCCTAATCCAGTACATATATAGTAAAAGACTGTGCTTCAGCTGTCACCTAAACCTAATCTAGTACATATATAGTAAAAGACTGTGCTTCAGCCATGACCTAACCTTAATCCAGTACATATATAGTAAAAGACTGTGCTTCAGCCATGACCTAACCCTAATCCAGTACATATATAGTAAAAGGCTGTGCTTCAGCCATGACCTAACCCTAATCCAGTACATATATAGTAAAAGACTGTGCTTCAGCTGTCACCTAAACCTAATCTAGTACATATATAGTAAAAGACTGTGCTTCAGCCATGACCTAACCCTAATCCCGTACATATGTAGTAAAAGACTGTGCTTCAGCTGTCACCTAAACCTAATCCAGTACATCTATAGTAAAAGACTGTGCTTCAGCCATGACCTAACCCTAATCCAGTACATATATAGTAAAAGACTGTGCTTCAGCTGTGACCTAACTCTAATCCAGTACATATATAGTAAAAGACCGTGCCTCAGCTGTGACCTAACCCTAATCCAGTACATATATAGTAAAAGACTGTGCTTCAGCCATGACCTAACCCTAATCCAGTACATATATAGTAAAAGACTGTGCTGCAGCCATGACCTAACCCTAATCCAGTACATATATAGTAAAAGACTGTGCTTCAGCTGTGACCTAACTCTAATCCAGTACATATATAGTAAAAGACTGTGCTTCAGCCATGACCTAACCCTAATCCAGTACATATATAGTAAAAGACTGTGCTTCAGCTGTCACCTAACTCTAATCCAGTACATATATAGTAAAAGACTGTGCTTCAGCTGTCACCTAACTCTAATCCAGTACATATATAGTAAAAGACTGTGCTTCAGCTGTCACCTAACCCTAATGCAGTACATATATAGTAAAAGACTGTGCTGCAGCCATGACCTAATCCTAATCCAGTACATATATAGTAAAAGACTGTGCTTCAGCAATGACCTAACCCTAATCCAGTACATATATAGTAAAAGACTGTGCTGCAGCCATGACCTAACCATAATCCAGTACATATATAGTAAAAGACTGTGCTTCAGCCATGACCTAACCATAATCCAGTACATATATAGTAAAAGACTGTGCTTCAGCCATGACCTAACCCTAATCCAGTACATATATAGTAAAAGACTGTGCTTCAGCCATGACCTAACCATAATCCAGTACATATATAGTAAAAGACTGTGCTGCAGCCATGACCTAACCCTAATCCAGTACATATATAGTAAAAGACTGTGCTGCAGCCATGACCTAACCCTAATCCAGTACATATATAGTAAAAGACTGTGCTTCAGCTGTCACCTAATTCTAATCCAGTACATATATAGTAAAAGACTGTGCTGCAGCCATGACCTAACCCTAATCCAGTACATATATAGTAAAAGACTGTGCTTCAGCCATGACCTAACCATAATCCAGTACATATATAGTAAAAGACTGTGCTTCAGCCATGACCTAACCATAATCCAGTACATATATAGTAAAAGACTGTGCTTCAGCCATGACCTAACCATAATCCAGTACATATATAGTAAAAGACTGTGCTTCAGCCATGACCTAACCCTAATCCAGTACATATATAGTAAAAGACTGTGCTTCAGCTGTGACCTAACTCTAATCCAGTACATATATAGTAAAAGACTGTGCTTCAGCCATGACCTAACCATAATCCAGTACATATATAGTAAAAGACTGTGCTTCAGCCATGACCTAACCATAATCCAGTACATATATAGTAAAAGACTGTGCTTCAGCCATGACCTAACCATAATCCAGTACATATATAGTAAAAGACTGTGCTTCAGCCATGACCTAACCCTAATCCAGTACATATATAGTAAAAGACTGTGCTTCAGCCATGACCTAACCATAATCCAGTACATATATAGTAAAAGACTGTGCTGCAGCCATGACCTAACCCTAATCCAGTACATATATAGTAAAAGACTGTGCTTCAGCCATGACCTAACCATAATCCAGTACATATATAGTAAAAGACTGTGCTTCAGCCATGACCTAACCCTAATCCAGTACATATATAGTAAAAGACTGTGCTTCAGCCATGACCTAACCATAATCCAGTACATATATAGTAAAAGACTGTGCTTCAGCCATGACCTAACCCTAATCCAGTACATATATAGTAAAAGACTGTGCTTCAGCCATGACCTAACCCTAATCCAGTACATATATAGTAAAAGACTGTGCTGCAGCCATGACCTAACCCTAATCCAGTACATATATAGTAAAAGACTGTGCTGCAGCCATGACCTAACCCTAATCCAGTACATATATAGTAAAAGACTGTGCTTCAGCTGTCACCTAACTCTAATCCAGTACATATATAGTAAAAGACTGTGCTTCAGCCATGACCTAACCCTAATCCAGTACATATATAGTAAAAGACTGTGCTGCAGCCATGACCTAACCCTAATCCAGTACATATATAGTAAAAGACTGTGCTGCAGCTGTGACCTAACCCTAATCCAGTACATATATAGTAAAAGACCGTGCTGCAGCCATGACCTAACCCTAATCCAGTACATATATAGTAAAAGACTGTGCTGCAGCCATGACCTAACCATAATCCAGTACATATATAGTAAAAGACTGTGCTTCAGCTGTCACCTAACCCTAATCCAGTACATATATAGTAAAAGACTGTGCTGCAGCCATGACCTAACCCTAATCCAGTACATATATAGTAAAAGACTGTGCTTCAGCTGTCACCTAACCCCAATCCAGTACATATATAGTAAAAGACTGTGCTTCAGTTGTCACCTAACTCTAATCCAGTACATATATAGTAAAAGACTGTGCTTCAGCTGTCACCTAACCCTAATCCAGTACATATATAGTAAAAGACTGTGCTTCAGCTGTCACCTATACCCTAATCCAGTACATATATAGTAAAAGACTGTGCTTCAGCTGTCACCTAACCCTAATCCAGTACATATATAGTAAAAGACTGTGCTTCAGCCATGACCTAACCCTAATCCAGTACATATATAGTAAAAGACTGTGCTTCAGCTGTCACCTAACTCTAATCCAGTACATATATAGTAAAAGACTGTGCTGCAGCCATGACCTAACCCTAATCCAGTACATATATAGTAAAAGACTGTGCTTCAGCTGTCACCTAACTCTAATCCAGTACATATATAGTAAAAGACTGTGCTGCAGCCATGACCTAACCCTAATCCAGTACATATATAGTAAAAGACTGTGCTTCAGCTGTCACCTAACTCTAATCCAGTACATATATAGTAAAAGACTGTGCTTCAGCTGTCACCTAACTCTTATCCAGTACATATATAGTAAAAGACTGTGCTGCAGCCATGAGCTAACCCTAATCCAGTACATATATAGTAAAAGACTGTGCTTCAGCTGTCACCTAACCCTAATCCAGTACATATATAGTAAAAGACTGTGCTTCAGCTGTCACCTAACTCTAATCCAGTACATATATAGTAAAAGACTGTGCTGCAGCCATGACCTAACCCTAATCCAGTACATATATAGTAAAAGACTGTGCTTCAGCTGTCACCTTAACCTAATCCAGTACATCTATAGTAAAAGACTGTGCTTCAGCCATGACCTAACCCTAATCCAGTACATATATAGTAAAAGACTGTGCTTCAGCTGTCACCTAACTCTAATCCAGTACATATATAGTAAAAGACTGCGCTTCAGCTGTCACCTAACTCTAATCCAGTACATATATAGTAAAAGACTGTGCTTCAGCTGTCACCTAACTCTAATCCAGTACATATATAGTAAAAGACTGTGCTTCAGCTGTCACCTAACTCTAATCCAGTACATATATAGTAAAAGACTGTGCTGCAGCCATGACCTAACCCTAATCCAGTACATATATAGTAAAAGACTGTGCTTCAGCCATGACCTAACCATAATCCAGTACATATATAGTAAAAGACTGTGCTTCAGCCATGACCTAACCCTAATCCAGTATATATATAGTAAAAGACTGTGCTTCAGCCATGACCTAACCATAATCCAGTACATATATAGTAAAAGACTGTGCTTCAGCCATGACCTAACCCTAATCCAGTACATATATAGTAAAAGACTGTGCTTCAGCCATGACCTAACCCTAATCCAGTACATATATAGTAAAAGACTGTGCTGCAGCCATGACCTAACCCTAATCCAGTACATATATAGTAAAAGACTGTGCTGCAGCCATGACCTAACCCTAATCCAGTACATATATAGTAAAAGACTGTGCTTCAGCTGTCACCTAACTCTAATCCAGTACATATATAGTAAAAGACTGTGCTTCAGCCATGACCTAACCCTAATCCAGTACATATATAGTAAAAGACTGTGCTGCAGCCATGACCTAACCCTAATCCAGTACATATATAGTAAAAGACTGTGCTGCAGCTGTGACCTAACCCTAATCCAGTACATATATAGTAAAAGACCGTGCTGCAGCCATGACCTAACCCTAATCCAGTACATATATAGTAAAAGACTGTGCTGCAGCCATGACCTAACCATAATCCAGTACATATATAGTAAAAGACTGTGCTTCAGCTGTCACCTAACCCTAATCCAGTACATATATAGTAAAAGACTGTGCTGCAGCCATGACCTAACCCTAATCCAGTACATATATAGTAAAAGACTGTGCTTCAGCTGTCACCTAACCCCAATCCAGTACATATATAGTAAAAGACTGTGCTTCAGCTGTCACCTAACTCTAATCCAGTACATATATAGTAAAAGACTGTGCTTCAGCTGTCACCTAACCCTAATCCAGTACATATATAGTAAAAGACTGTGCTTCAGCTGTCACCTATACCCTAATCCAGTACATATATAGTAAAAGACTGTGCTTCAGCTGTCACCTAACCCTAATCCAGTACATATATAGTAAAAGACTGTGCTTCAGCCATGACCTAACCCTAATCCAGTACATATATAGTAAAAGACTGTGCTTCAGCTGTCACCTAACTCTAATCCAGTACATATATAGTAAAAGACTGTGCTGCAGCCATGACCTAACCCTAATCCAGTACATATATAGTAAAAGACTGTGCTTCAGCTGTCACCTAACTCTAATCCAGTACATATATAGTAAAAGACTGTGGTGCAGCCATGACCTAACCCTAATCCAGTACATATATAGTAAAAGACTGTGCTTCAGCTGTCACCTAACTCTAATCCAGTACATATATAGTAAAAGACTGTGCTTCAGCTGTCACCTAACTCTTATCCAGTACATATATAGTAAAAGACTGTGCTGCAGCCATGACCTAACCCTAATCCAGTACATATATAGTAAAAGACTGTGCTTCAGCTGTCACCTAACCCTAATCCAGTACATATATAGTAAAAGACTGTGCTTCAGCTGTCACCTAACTCTAATCCAGTACATATATAGTAAAAGACTGTGCTGCAGCCATGACCTAACCCTAATCCAGTACATATATAGTAAAAGACTGTGCTTCAGCTGTCACCTTAACCTAATCCAGTACATCTATAGTAAAAGACTGTGCTTCAGCCATGACCTAACCCTAATCCAGTACATATATAGTAAAAGACTGTGCTTCAGCTGTCACCTAACTCTAATCCAGTACATATATAGTAAAAGACTGTGCTGCAGCCATGACCTAACCCTAATCCAGTACATATATAGTAAAAGACTGTGCTTCAGCTGTCACCTAACTCTAATCCAGTAAATATATAGTAAAAGACTGTGCTTCAGCTGTCACCTAACTCTAATCCCGTACATATATAGTAAAAGACTGTGCTTCAGCTGTCACCTAACTCTAATCCAGTACATATATAGTAAAAGACTGTGCTGCAGCCATGACCTAACCCTAATCCAGTACATATATAGTAAAAGACTGTGCTGCAGCCATGACCTAACCCTAATCCAGTACATATATAGTAAAAACTGTGCTTCAGCTGTCACCTAACTCTAATCCAGTACATATATAGTAAAAGACTGTGCTTCAGCTGTCACCTAACTCTAATCCAGTACATATATAGTAAAAGACTGTGCTTCAGCTGTCACCTAACTCTAATCCAGTACATATATAGTAAAAGACTGTGCTGCAGCCATGACCTAACCCTAATCCAGTACATATATAGTAAAAGACTGTGCTTCAGCTGTCACCTAACTCTAATCCAGTACATATATAATAAAAGACTGTGCTTCAGCTGTCACCTAACTCTAATCCAGTACATATATAGTAAAAGACTGTGCTTCAGCTGTCACCTAACTCTAATCCAGTACATATATAGTAAAAGACTGTGCTTCAGCTGTGACCTAACCCTTATCCAGTACATATATAGTAAAAGACTGTGCTGCAGCCATGACCTAACCCTAATCAGTACATATATAGTAAAAGACTGTGCTTCAGCTGTCACCTAACTCTAATCCAGTACATATATAGTAAAAGTCTGTGCTGCAGCCATGACCTAACCCTAATCCAGTACATATATAGTAAAAGACTGTGCTTCAGCTGTCACCTAAACCTAATCCAGTACATCTATAGTAAAAGACTGTGCTTCAGCTGTCACCTAACTCTAATCCAGTACATATATAGTAAAAGACTGTGCTGCAGCCATGACCTAACACTAATCCAGTACATATATAGTAAAAGACTGTGCTTCAGCTGTCACCTAAACCTAATCCAGTACATCTATAGTAAAAGACTGTGCTTCAGCTGTCACCTAACCCTAATCCAGTACATATATAGTAAAAGACTGTGCTTCAGCCATGACCTAACCCTAATCCAGTACATATATAGTAAAAGACTGTGCTTCAGCTGTCACCTAACTCTAATCCAGTACATATATAGTAAAAGACTGTGCTGCAGCCATGACCTAACCCTAATCCAGTACATATATAGTAAAAGACTGTGCTTCAGCTGTCACCTAACTCTAATCCAGTACATATATAGTAAAAGACTGTGCTTCAGCTGTCACCTAACTCTAATCCAGTACATATATAGTAAAAGACTGTGCTGCAGCCATGACCTAACCCTAATCCAGTACATATATAGTAAAAGACTGTGCTTCAGCTGTCACCTAACTCTAATCCAGTACATATATAGTAAAAGACTGTGCTTCAGCTGTCACCTAACTCTAATCCAGTACATATATAGTAAAAGACTGTGCTGCAGCCATGACCTAACCCTAATCCAGTACATATATAGTAAAAGACTGTGCTTCAGCTGTCACCTAACTCTAATCCAGTACATATATAGTAAAAGACTGTGCTTCAGCCATGACCTAACCATAATCCAGTACATATATAGTAAAAGACTGTGCTGCAGCCATGACCTAACCCTAATCCAGTACATATATAGTAAAAGACTGTGCTTCAGCTGTCACCTAACCCTAATCCAGTACATATATAGTAAAAGACTGTGCTTCAGCTGTCACCTAACTCTAATCCAGTACATATATAGTAAAAGACTGTGCTGCAGCCATGACCTAACCCTAATCCAGTACATATATAGTAAAAGACTGTGCTTCAGCTGTCACCTAAACCTAATCCAGTACATCTATAGTAAAAGACTGTGCTTCAGCCATGACCTAACCATAATCCAGTACATATATAGTAAAAGACTATGCTTCAGCCATGACCTAACCATAATCCAGTACATATATAGTAAAAGACTGTGCTTCAGCCATGACCTAACCCTAATCCAGTACATATATAGTAAAAGACTGTGCTTCAGCTGTCACCTAACTCTAATCCAGTACATATATAGTAAAAGACTGTGCTGCAGCCATGACCTAACCCTAATCCAGTACATATATAGTAAAAGACTGTGCTTCAGCTGTCACCTAACTCTAATCCAGTACATATATAATAAAAGACTGTGCTTCAGCTGTCACCTAACTCTAATCCAGTACATATATAGTAAAAGACTGTGCTTCAGCTGTCACCTAACTCTAATCCAGTACATATATAGTAAAAGACTGTGCTTCAGCTGTGACCTAACCCTTATCCAGTACATATATAGTAAAAGACTGTGCTGCAGCCATGACCTAACCCTAATCCAGTACATATATAGTAAAAGACTGTGCTTCAGCTGTCACCTAACTCTAATCCAGTACATATATAGTAAAAGTCTGTGCTGCAGCCATGACCTAACCCTAATCCAGTACATATATAGTAAAAGACTGTGCTTCAGCTGTCACCTAAACCTAATCCAGTACATCTATAGTAAAAGACTGTGCTTCAGCTGTCACCTAACTCTAATCCAGTACATATATAGTAAAAGACTGTGCTGCAGCCATGACCTAACCCTAATCCAGTACATATATAGTAAAAGACTGTGCTTCAGCTGTCACCTAAACCTAATCCAGTACATCTATAGTAAAAGACTGTGCTTCAGCTGTCACCTAACCCTAATCCAGTACATATATAGTAAAAGACTGTGCTTCAGCCATGACCTAACCCTAATCCAGTACATATATAGTAAAAGACTGTGCTTCAGCTGTCACCTAACTCTAATCCAGTACATATATAGTAAAAGACTGTGCTGCAGCCATGACCTAACCCTAATCCAGTACATATATAGTAAAAGACTGTGCTTCAGCTGTCACCTAACTCTAATCCAGTACATATATAGTAAAAGACTGTGCTTCAGCTGTCACCTAACTCTAATCCAGTACATATATAGTAAAAGACTGTGCTGCAGCCATGACCTAACCCTAATCCAGTACATATATAGTAAAAGACTGTGCTTCAGCTGTCACCTAACTCTAATCCAGTACATATATAGTAAAAGACTGTGCTTCAGCTGTCACCTAACTCTAATCCAGTACATATATAGTAAAAGACTGTGCTGCAGCCATGACCTAACCCTAATCCAGTACATATATAGTAAAAGACTGTGCTTCAGCTGTCACCTAACTCTAATCCAGTACATATATAGTAAAAGACTGTGCTTCAGCCATGACCTAACCATAATCCAGTACATATATAGTAAAAGACTGTGCTGCAGCCATGACCTAACCCTAATCCAGTACATATATAGTAAAAGACTGTGCTTCAGCTGTCACCTAACCCTAATCCAGTACATATATAGTAAAAGACTGTGCTTCAGCTGTCACCTAACTCTAATCCAGTACATATATAGTAAAAGACTGTGCTGCAGCCATGACCTAACCCTAATCCAGTACATATATAGTAAAAGACTGTGCTTCAGCTGTCACCTAAACCTAATCCAGTACATCTATAGTAAAAGACTGTGCTTCAGCCATGACCTAACCATAATCCAGTACATATATAGTAAAAGACTATGCTTCAGCCATGACCTAACCATAATCCAGTACATATATAGTAAAAGACTGTGCTTCAGCCATGACCTAACCCTAATCCAGTACATATATAGTAAAAGACTGTCCTTCAGCTGTCACCTAACCTTAATCCAGTACATATATAGTAAAAGACTGTGCTTCAGCCATGACCTAACCCTAATCCAGTACATATATAGTAAAAGACTGTGCTTCAGCCATGACCTAACCATAATCCAGTACATATATAGTAAAAGACTGTGCTGCAGCCATGACCTAACCCTAATCCAGTACATATATAGTAAAAGACTGTGCTTCAGCCATGACCTAACCATAATCCAGTACATATATAGTAAAAGACTGTGCTTCAGCCATGACCTAACCCTAATCCAGTACATATATAGTAAAAGACTGTGCTTCAGCCATGACCTAACCATAATCCAGTACATATATAGTAAAAGACTGTGCTTCAGCTGTCACCTAAACCTAATCCAGTACATCTATAGTAAAAGACTGTGCTTCAGCTGTCACCTAACCCTAATCCAGTACATATATAGTAAAAGACTGTGCTTCAGCCATGACCTAACCCTAATCCAGTACATATATAGTAAAAGACTGTGCTTCAGCTGTCACCTAACTCTAATCCAGTACATATATAGTAAAAGACTGTGCTGCAGCCATGACCTAACCCTAATCCAGTACATATATAGTAAAAGACTGTGCTTCAGCTGTCACCTAACTCTAATCCAGTACATATATAGTAAAAGACTGTGCTGCAGCCATGACCTAACCCTAATCCAGTACATATATAGTAAAAGACTGTGCTTCAGCTGTCACCTAAACCTAATCCAGTACATCTATAGTAAAAGACTGTGCTTCAGCTGTCACCTAACTCTAATCCAGTACATATATAGTAAAAGACTGTGCTGCAGCCATGACCTAACCCTAATCCAGTACATATATAGTAAAAGACTGTGCTTCAGCTGTCACCTAAACCTAATCCAGTACATCTATAGTAAAAGACTGTGCTTCAGCTGTCACCTAACTCTAATCCAGTACATATATAGTAAAAGACTGTGCTGCAGCCATGACCTAACCCTAATCCAGTACATATATAGTAAAAGACTGTGCTTCAGCTGTCACCTAAACCTAATCCAGTACATCTATAGTAAAAGACTGTGCTTCAGCTGTCACCTAACCCTAATCCAGTACATATATAGTAAAAGACTGTGCTTCAGCCATGACCTAACCCTAATCCAGTACATATATAGTAAAAGACTGTGCTTCAGCTGTCACCTAACTCTAATCCAGTACATATATAGTAAAAGACTGTGCTGCAGCCATGACCTAACCCTAATCCAGTACATATATAGTAAAAGACTGTGCTTCAGCTGTCACCTAACTCTAATCCAGTACATATATAGTAAAAGACTGTGCTTCAGCTGTCACCTAAACCTAATCCAGTACATCTATAGTAAAAGACTGTGCTTCAGCTGTCACCTAACCCTAATCCAGTACATATATAGTAAAAGACTGTGCTTCAGCCATGACCTAACCCTAATCCAGTACATATATAGTAAAAGACTGTGCTTCAGCTGTCACCTAACTCTAATCCAGTACATATATAGTAAAAGACTGTGCTGCAGCCATGACCTAACCCTAATCCAGTACATATATAGTAAAAGACTGTGCTTCAGCTGTCACCTAACTCTAATCCAGTACATATATAGTAAAAGACTGTGCTTCAGCTGTCACCTAACTCTAATCCAGTACATATATAGTAAAAGACTGTGCTGCAGCCATGACCTAACCCTAATCCAGTACATATATAGTAAAAGACTGTGCTTCAGCTGTCACCTAACTCTAATCCAGTACATATATAGTAAAAGACTGTGCTTCAGCTGTCACCTAACTCTAATCCAGTACATATATAGTAAAAGACTGTGCTGCAGCCATGACCTAACCCTAATCCAGTACATATATAGTAAAAGACTGTGCTTCAGCTGTCACCTAACTCTAATCCAGTACATATATAGTAAAAGACTGTGCTTCAGCCATGACCTAACCATAATCCAGTACATATATAGTAAAAGACTGTGCTGCAGCCATGACCTAACCCTAATCCAGTACATATATAGTAAAAGACTGTGCTTCAGCTGTCACCTAACCCTAATCCAGTACATATATAGTAAAAGACTGTGCTTCAGCTGTCACCTAACTCTAATCCAGTACATATATAGTAAAAGACTGTGCTGCAGCCATGACCTAACCCTAATCCAGTACATATATAGTAAAAGACTGTGCTTCAGCTGTCACCTAAACCTAATCCAGTACATCTATAGTAAAAGACTGTGCTTCAGCCATGACCTAACCATAATCCAGTACATATATAGTAAAAGACTATGCTTCAGCCATGACCTAACCATAATCCAGTACATATATAGTAAAAGACTGTGCTTCAGCCATGACCTAACCCTAATCCAGTACATATATAGTAAAAGACTGTCCTTCAGCTGTCACCTAACCTTAATCCAGTACATATATAGTAAAAGACTGTGCTTCAGCCATGACCTAACCCTAATCCAGTACATATATAGTAAAAGACTGTGCTTCAGCCATGACCTAACCATAATCCAGTACATATATAGTAAAAGACTGTGCTGCAGCCATGACCTAACCCTAATCCAGTACATATATAGTAAAAGACTGTGCTTCAGCCATGACCTAACCATAATCCAGTACATATATAGTAAAAGACTGTGCTTCAGCCATGACCTAACCCTAATCCAGTACATATATAGTAAAAGACTGTGCTTCAGCCATGACCTAACCATAATCCAGTACATATATAGTAAAAGACTGTGCTTCAGCTGTCACCTAAACCTAATCCAGTACATCTATAGTAAAAGACTGTGCTTCAGCTGTCACCTAACCCTAATCCAGTACATATATAGTAAAAGACTGTGCTTCAGCCATGACCTAACCCTAATCCAGTACATATATAGTAAAAGACTGTGCTTCAGCTGTCACCTAACTCTAATCCAGTACATATATAGTAAAAGACTGTGCTGCAGCCATGACCTAACCCTAATCCAGTACATATATAGTAAAAGACTGTGCTTCAGCTGTCACCTAACTCTAATCCAGTACATATATAGTAAAAGACTGTGCTGCAGCCATGACCTAACCCTAATCCAGTACATATATAGTAAAAGACTGTGCTTCAGCTGTCACCTAAACCTAATCCAGTACATCTATAGTAAAAGACTGTGCTTCAGCTGTCACCTAACTCTAATCCAGTACATATATAGTAAAAGACTGTGCTGCAGCCATGACCTAACCCTAATCCAGTACATATATAGTAAAAGACTGTGCTTCAGCTGTCACCTAAACCTAATCCAGTACATCTATAGTAAAAGACTGTGCTTCAGCTGTCACCTAACTCTAATCCAGTACATATATAGTAAAAGACTGTGCTGCAGCCATGACCTAACCCTAATCCAGTACATATATAGTAAAAGACTGTGCTTCAGCTGTCACCTAAACCTAATCCAGTACATCTATAGTAAAAGACTGTGCTTCAGCTGTCACCTAACCCTAATCCAATACATATATAGTAAAAGACTGTGCTTCAGCCATGACCTAACCCTAATCCAGTACATATATAGTAAAAGACTGTGCTTCAGCTGTCACCTAACTCTAATCCAGTACATATATAGTAAAAGACTGTGCTGCAGCCATGACCTAACCCTAATCCAGTACATATATAGTAAAAGACTGTGCTTCAGCTGTCACCTAACTCTAATCCAGTACATATATAGTAAAAGACTGTGCTTCAGCTGTCACCTAAACCTAATCCAGTACATCTATAGTAAAAGACTGTGCTTCAGCTGTCACCTAACCCTAATCCAGTACATATATAGTAAAAGACTGTGCTTCAGCCATGACCTAACCCTAATCCAGTACATATATAGTAAAAGACTGTGCTTCAGCTGTCACCTAACTCTAATCCAGTACATATATATTAAAAGACTGTGCTGCAGCCATGATCTAACCCTAATCCAGTACATATATAGTAAAAGACTGTGCTTCAGCTGTCACCTAACTCTAATCCAGTACATATATAGTAAAAGACTGTGCTTCAGCTGTCACCTAACTCTAATCCAGTACATATATAGTAAAAGACTGTGCTGCAGCCATGACCTAACCCTAATCCAGTACATATATAGTAAAAGACTGTGCTTCAGCTGTCACCTAACTCTAATCCAGTACATATATAGTAAAAGACTGTGCTTCAGCTGTCACCTAACTCTAATCCAGTACATATATAGTAAAAGACTGTGCTGCAGCCATGACCTAACCCTAATCCAGTACATATATAGTAAAAGACTGTGCTTCAGCTGTCACCTAACTCTAATCCAGTACATATATAGTAAAAGACTCTGCTTCAGCCATGACCTAACCATAATCCAGTACATATATAGTAAAAGACTGTGCTGCAGCCATGACCTAACCCTAATCCAGTACATATATAGTAAAAGACTGTGCTTCAGCCATGACCTAACCATAATCCAGTACATATATAGTAAAAGACTGTGCTTCAGCCATGACCTAACCCTAATCCAGTACATATATAGTAAAAGACTGTGCTTCAGCCATGACCTAACCATAATCCAGTACATATATAGTAAAAGACTGTGCTTCAGCTGTCACCTAAACCTAATCCAGTACATCTATAGTAAAAGACTGTGCTTCAGCTGTCACCTAACCCTAATCCAGTACATATATAGTAAAAGACTGTGCTTCAGCCATGACCTAACCCTAATCCAGTACATATATAGTAAAAGACTGTGCTTCAGCTGTCACCTAACTCTAATCCAGTACATATATAGTAAAAGACTGTGCTGCAGCCATGACCTAACCCTAATCCAGTACATATATAGTAAAAGACTGTGCTTCAGCTGTCACCTAACTCTAATCCAGTACATATATAGTAAAAGACTGTGCTGCAGCCATGACCTAACCCTAATCCAGTACATATATAGTAAAAGACTGTGCTTCAGCTGTCACCTAAACCTAATCCAGTACATCTATAGTAAAAGACTGTGCTTCAGCTGTCACCTAACTCTAATCCAGTACATATATAGTAAAAGACTGTGCTGCAGCCATGACCTAACCCTAATCCAGTACATATATAGTAAAAGACTGTGCTTCAGCTGTCACCTAAACCTAATCCAGTACATCTATAGTAAAAGACTGTGCTTCAGCTGTCACCTAACTCTAATCCAGTACATATATAGTAAAAGACTGTGCTGCAGCCATGACCTAACCCTAATCCAGTACATATATAGTAAAAGACTGTGCTTCAGCTGTCACCTAAACCTAATCCAGTACATCTATAGTAAAAGACTGTGCTTCAGCTGTCACCTAACCCTAATCCAGTACATATATAGTAAAAGACTGTGCTTCAGCCATGACCTAACCCTAATCCAGTACATATATAGTAAAAGACTGTGCTTCAGCTGTCACCTAACTCTAATCCAGTACATATATAGTAAAAGACTGTGCTGCAGCCATGACCTAACCCTAATCCAGTACATATATAGTAAAAGACTGTGCTTCAGCTGTCACCTAACTCTAATCCAGTACATATATAGTAAAAGACTGTGCTTCAGCTGTCACCTAAACCTAATCCAGTACATCTATAGTAAAAGACTGTGCTTCAGCTGTCACCTAACCCTAATCCAGTACATATATAGTAAAAGACTGTGCTTCAGCCATGACCTAACCCTAATCCAGTACATATATAGTAAAAGACTGTGCTTCAGCTGTCACCTAACTCTAATCCAGTACATATATAGTAAAAGACTGTGCTGCAGCCATGACCTAACCCTAATCCAGTACATATATAGTAAAAGACTGTGCTTCAGCTGTCACCTAACTCTAATCCAGTACATATATAGTAAAAGACTGTGCTTCAGCTGTCACCTAACTCTAATCCAGTACATATATAGTAAAAGACTGTGCTGCAGCCATGACCTAACCCTAATCCAGTACATATATAGTAAAAGACTGTGCTTCAGCTGTCACCTAACTCTAATCCAGTACATATATAGTAAAAGACTGTGCTTCAGCTGTCACCTAACTCTAATCCAGTACATATATAGTAAAAGACTGTGCTGCAGCCATGACCTAACCCTAATCCAGTACATATATAGTAAAAGACTGTGCTTCAGCTGTCACCTAACTCTAATCCAGTACATATATAGTAAAAGACTGTGCTTCAGCCATGACCTAACCATAATCCAGTACATATATAGTAAAAGACTGTGCTGCAGCCATGACCTAACCCTAATCCAGTACATATATAGTAAAAGACTGTGCTTCAGCTGTCACCTAACCCTAATCCAGTACATATATAGTAAAAGACTGTGCTTCAGCTGTCACCTAACTCTAATCCAGTACATATATAGTAAAAGACTGTGCTGCAGCCATGACCTAACCCTAATCCAGTACATATATAGTAAAAGACTGTGCTTCAGCTGTCACCTAAACCTAATCCAGTACATCTATAGTAAAAGACTGTGCTTCAGCCATGACCTAACCATAATCCAGTACATATATAGTAAAAGACTATGCTTCAGCCATGACCTAACCATAATCCAGTACATATATAGTAAAAGACTGTGCTTCAGCCATGACCTAACCCTAATCCAGTACATATATAGTAAAAGACTGTCCTTCAGCTGTCACCTAACCTTAATCCAGTACATATATAGTAAAAGACTGTGCTTCAGCCATGACCTAACCCTAATCCAGTACATATATAGTAAAAGACTGTGCTTCAGCCATGACCTAACCATAATCCAGTACATATATAGTAAAAGACTGTGCTGCAGCCATGACCTAACCCTAATCCAGTACATATATAGTAAAAGACTGTGCTTCAGCCATGACCTAACCATAATCCAGTACATATATAGTAAAAGACTGTGCTTCAGCCATGACCTAACCCTAATCCAGTACATATATAGTAAAAGACTGTGCTTCAGCCATGACCTAACCATAATCCAGTACATATATAGTAAAAGACTGTGCTTCAGCTGTCACCTAAACCTAATCCAGTACATCTATAGTAAAAGACTGTGCTTCAGCTGTCACCTAACCCTAATCCAGTACATATATAGTAAAAGACTGTGCTTCAGCCATGACCTAACCCTAATCCAGTACATATATAGTAAAAGACTGTGCTTCAGCTGTCACCTAACTCTAATCCAGTACATATATAGTAAAAGACTGTGCTGCAGCCATGACCTAACCCTAATCCAGTACATATATAGTAAAAGACTGTGCTTCAGCTGTCACCTAACTCTAATCCAGTACATATATAGTAAAAGACTGTGCTGCAGCCATGACCTAACCCTAATCCAGTACATATATAGTAAAAGACTGTGCTTCAGCTGTCACCTAAACCTAATCCAGTACATCTATAGTAAAAGACTGTGCTTCAGCTGTCACCTAACTCTAATCCAGTACATATATAGTAAAAGACTGTGCTGCAGCCATGACCTAACCCTAATCCAGTACATATATAGTAAAAGACTGTGCTTCAGCTGTCACCTAAACCTAATCCAGTACATCTATAGTAAAAGACTGTGCTTCAGCTGTCACCTAACTCTAATCCAGTACATATATAGTAAAAGACTGTGCTGCAGCCATGACCTAACCCTAATCCAGTACATATATAGTAAAAGACTGTGCTTCAGCTGTCACCTAAACCTAATCCAGTACATCTATAGTAAAAGACTGTGCTTCAGCTGTCACCTAACCCTAATCCAGTACATATATAGTAAAAGACTGTGCTTCAGCCATGACCTAACCCTAATCCAGTACATATATAGTAAAAGACTGTGCTTCAGCTGTCACCTAACTCTAATCCAGTACATATATAGTAAAAGACTGTGCTGCAGCCATGACCTAACCCTAATCCAGTACATATATAGTAAAAGACTGTGCTTCAGCTGTCACCTAACTCTAATCCAGTACATATATAGTAAAAGACTGTGCTTCAGCTGTCACCTAAACCTAATCCAGTACATCTATAGTAAAAGACTGTGCTTCAGCTGTCACCTAACCCTAATCCAGTACATATATAGTAAAAGACTGTGCTTCAGCCATGACCTAACCCTAATCCAGTACATATATAGTAAAAGACTGTGCTTCAGCTGTCACCTAACTCTAATCCAGTACATATATATTAAAAGACTGTGCTGCAGCCATGATCTAACCCTAATCCAGTACATATATAGTAAAAGACTGTGCTTCAGCTGTCACCTAACTCTAATCCAGTACATATATAGTAAAAGACTGTGCTTCAGCTGTCACCTAACTCTAATCCAGTACATATATAGTAAAAGACTGTGCTGCAGCCATGACCTAACCCTAATCCAGTACATATATAGTAAAAGACTGTGCTTCAGCTGTCACCTAACTCTAATCCAGTACATATATAGTAAAAGACTGTGCTTCAGCTGTCACCTAACTCTAATCCAGTACATATATAGTAAAAGACTGTGCTGCAGCCATGACCTAACCCTAATCCAGTACATATATAGTAAAAGACTGTGCTTCAGCTGTCACCTAACTCTAATCCAGTACATATATAGTAAAAGACTCTGCTTCAGCCATGACCTAACCATAATCCAGTACATATATAGTAAAAGACTGTGCTGCAGCCATGACCTAACCCTAATCCAGTACATATATAGTAAAAGACTGTGCTTCAGCTGTCACCTAAACCTAATCCAGTACATCTATAGTAAAAGACTGTGCTTCAGCCATGACCTAACTCTAATCCAGTACATATATAGTAAAAGACTGTGCTTCAGCTGTCGCCTAACTCTAATCCAGTACATATATAGTAAAAGACTGTGCTGCAGCCATGACCTAACCCTAATCCAGTACATATATAGTAAAAGACTGTGCTTCAGCTGTCACCTAACTCTAATCCAGTACATATATAGTAAAAGACTGTGCTTCAGCTGTCACCAAACTCTAATCCAGTACATATATAGTAAAAGACTGTGCTGCAGCCATGACCTAACCCTAATCCAGTACATATATAGTAAAAAACTGTGCTTCAGCTGTCACCTAACTCTAATCCAGTACATATATAGTAAAAGACTGTGCTGCAGCCATGACCTAACCCTAATCCAGTACATATATAGTAAAAGACTGTGCTTCAGCTGTCACCTAAACCTAATCCAGTACATCTATAGTAAAAGACTGTGCTTCAGCTGTCACCTAACTCTAATCCAGTACATATATAGTAAAAGACTGTGCTGCAGCCATGACCTAACCCTAATCCAGTACATATATAGTAAAAGACTGTGCTTCAGCTGTCACCTAAACCTAATCCAGTACATCTATAGTAAAAGACTGTGCTTCAGCTGTCACCTAACCCTAATCCAGTACATATATAGTAAAAGACTGTGCTTCAGCCATGACCTAACCCTAATCCAGTACATATATAGTAAAAGACTGTGCTTCAGCTGTCACCTAACTCTAATCCAGTACATATATAGTAAAAGACTGTGCTGCAGCCATGACCTAACCCTAATCCAGTACATATATAGTAAAAGACTGTGCTTCAGCTGTCACCTAACTCTAATCCAGTACATATATAGTAAAAGACTGTGCTTCAGCTGTCACCTAACACTAATCCAGTACATATATAGTAAAAGACTGTGCTGCAGCCATGACCTAACCCTAATCCAGTACATATATAGTAAAAGACTGTGCTTCAGCTGTCACCTAACTCTAATCCAGTACATATATAGTAAAAGACTGTGCTGCAGCCATGACCTAACCCTAATCCAGTACATATATAGTAAAAGACTGTGCTTCAGCTGTCACCTAAACCTAATCCAGTACATCTATATTAAAAGACTGTGCTTCAGCTGTCACCTAACTCTAATCCAGTACATATATAGTAAAAGACTGTGCTGCAGCCATGACCTAACCCTAATCCAGTACATATATAGTAAAAGACTGTGCTTCAGCTGTCACCTAAACCTAATCCAGTACATCTATAGTAAAAGACTGTGCTTCAGCTGTCACCTAACCCTAATCCAGTACATATATAGTAAAAGACTGTGCTTCAGCCATGACCTAACCCTAAACCAGTACATATATAGTAAAAGACTGTGCTTCAGCTGTCAC
Source organism: Eledone cirrhosa (assembly GCA_964016885.1). Taxonomy (NCBI): domain Eukaryota; kingdom Metazoa; phylum Mollusca; class Cephalopoda; order Octopoda; family Eledonidae; genus Eledone; species Eledone cirrhosa. The sequence continues at coordinate 24,026,801 of OZ024741.1, forward strand.
CTAACCCTAATCCAGTACATATATAGTAAAAGACTGTGCTTCAGCTGTGACCTAACTCTAATCCAGTACATATATAGTAAAAGACTGTGCTTCAGCCATGACCTAACCCTAATCCAGTACATCTATAGTAAAAGACTGTGCTTCAGCTGTCACCTAACCCTAATCCAGTACATATATAGTAAAAGACTGTGCTTCAGCCATGACCTAACCCTAATCCAGTACATATATAGTAAAAGACTGTGCTTCAGCTGTCACCTAACTCTAATCCAGTACATATATAGTAAAAGACTGTGCTGCAGCCATGACCTAACCCTAATCCAGTACATATATAGTAAAAGACTGTGCTTCAGCTGTCACCTAACTCTAATCCAGTACATATATAGTAAAAGACTGTGCTGCAGCCATGACCTAACCCTAATCCAGTACATATATAGTAAAAGACTGTGCTTCAGCTGTCACCTAAACCTAATCCAGTACATCTATAGTAAAAGACTGTGCTTCAGCTGTCACCTAACTCTAATCCAGTACATATATAGTAAAAGACTGTGCTGCAGCCATGACCTAACCCTAATCCAGTACATATATAGTAAAAGACTGTGCTTCAGCTGTCACCTAAACCTAATCCAGTACATCTATAGTAAAAGACTGTGCTTCAGCTGTCACCTAACTCTAATCCAGTACATATATAGTAAAAGACTGTGCTGCAGCCATGACCTAACCCTAATCCAGTACATATATAGTAAAAGACTGTGCTTCAGCTGTCACCTAAACCTAATCCAGTACATCTATAGTAAAAGACTGTGCTTCAGCTGTCACCTAACCCTAATCCAGTACATATACAGTAAAAGACTGTGCTTCAGCCATGACCTAACCCTAATCCAGTACATATATAGTAAAAGACTGTGCTTCAGCTGTCACCTAACTCTAATCCAGTACATATATAGTAAAAGACTGTGCTGCAGCCATGACCTAACCCTAATCCAGTACATATATAGTAAAAGACTGTGCTTCAGCTGTCACCTAACTCTAATCCAGTACATATATAGTAAAAGACTGTGCTTCAGCTGTCACCTAAACCTAATCCAGTACATCTATAGTAAAAGACTGTGCTTCAGCTGTCACCTAACCCTAATCCAGTACATATATAGTAAAAGACTGTGCTTCAGCCATGACCTAACCCTAATCCAGTACATATATAGTAAAAGACTGTGCTTCAGCTGTCACCTAACTCTAATCCAGTACATATATATTAAAAGACTGTGCTGCAGCCATGATCTAACCCTAATCCAGTACATATATAGTAAAAGACTGTGCTTCAGCTGTCACCTAACTCTAATCCAGTACATATATAGTAAAAGACTGTGCTTCAGCTGTCACCTAACTCTAATCCAGTACATATATAGTAAAAGACTGTGCTGCAGCCATGACCTAACCCTAATCCAGTACATATATAGTAAAAGACTGTGCTTCAGCTGTCACCTAACTCTAATCCAGTACATATATAGTAAAAGACTGTGCTTCAGCTGTCACCTAACTCTAATCCAGTACATATATAGTAAAAGACTGTGCTGCAGCCATGACCTAACCCTAATCCAGTACATATATAGTAAAAGACTGTGCTTCAGCTGTCACCTAACTCTAATCCAGTACATATATAGTAAAAGACTCTGCTTCAGCCATGACCTAACCATAATCCAGTACATATATAGTAAAAGACTGTGCTGCAGCCATGACCTAACCCTAATCCAGTACATATATAGTAAAAGACTGTGCTTCAGCTGTCACCTAAACCTAATCCAGTACATCTATAGTAAAAGACTGTGCTTCAGCCATGACCTAACTCTAATCCAGTACATATATAGTAAAAGACTGTGCTTCAGCTGTCACCTAAACCTAATCCAGTACATCTATAGTAAAAGACTGTGCTTCAGCCATGACCTAACTCTAATCCAGTACATATATAGTAAAAGACTGTGCTTCAGCTGTCGCCTAACTCTAATCCAGTACATATATAGTAAAAGACTGTGCTGCAGCCATGACCTAACCCTAATCCAGTACATATATAGTAAAAGACTGTGCTTCAGCTGTCACCTAACTCTAATCCAGTACATATATAGTAAAAGACTGTGCTTCAGCTGTCACCTAACTCTAATCCAGTACATATATAGTAAAAGACTGTGCTGCAGCCATGACCTAACCCTAATCCAGTACATATATAGTAAAAGACTGTGCTTCAGCTGTCACCTAAACCTAATCCAGTACATCTATAGTAAAAGACTGTGCTTCAGCTGTCACCTAACCCTAATCCAGTATATATATAGTAAAAGACTGTGCTTCAGCCATGACCTAACCCTAATCCAGTACATATATAGTAAAAGACTGTGCTTCAGCTGTCACCTAACTCTAATCCAGTACATATATAGTAAAAGACTGTGCTGCAGCCATGACCTAACCCTAATCCAGTACATATATAGTAAAAGACTGTGCTTCAGCTGTCACCTAACTCTAATCCAGTACATATATAGTAAAAGACTGTGCTTCAGCTGTCACCTAACACTAATCCAGTACATATATAGTAAAAGACTGTGCTGCAGCCATGACCTAACCCTAATCCAGTACATATATAGTAAAAGACTGTGCTTCAGCTGTCACCTAACTCTAATCCAGTACATATATAGTAAAAGACTGTGCTGCAGCCATGACCTAACCCTAATCCAGTACATATATAGTAAAAGACTGTGCTTCAGCTGTCACCTAAACCTAATCCAGTACATCTATAGTAAAAGACTGTGCTTCAGCTGTCACCTAACTCTAATCCAGTACATATATAGTAAAAGACTGTGCTGCAGCCATGACCTAACCCTAATCCAGTACATATATAGTAAAAGACTGTGCTTCAGCTGTCACCTAAACCTAATCCAGTACATCTATAGTAAAAGACTGTGCTTCAGCTGTCACCTAACCCTAATCCAGTACATATATAGTAAAAGACTGTGCTTCAGCCATGACCTAACCCTAAACCAGTACATATATAGTAAAAGACTGTGCTTCAGCTGTCACCTAACCCTAATCCAGTACATATATAGTAAAAGACTGTGCTTCAGCTGTGACCTAACTCTAATCCAGTACATATATAGTAAAAGACTGTGCTTCAGCCATGACCTAACCCTAATCCAGTACATATATAGTAAAAGACTGTGCTTCAGCTGTCACCTAACTCTAATCCAGTACATATATAGTAAAAGACTGTGCTGCAGCCATGACCTAACCCTAATCCAGTACATATATAGTAAAAGACTGTGCTTCAGCTGTCACCTAACTCTAATCCAGTACATATATAGTAAAAGACTGTGCTTCAGCTGTCACCTAACTCTAATCTAGTACATATATAGTAAAAGACTGTGCTGCAGCCATGACCTAACCCTAATCCAGTACATATATAGTAAAAGACTGTGCTTCAGCTGTCACCTAACTCTAATCCAGTACATATATAGTAAAAGACTGTGCTTCAGCTGTCACCTAACTCTAATCCAGTACATATATAGTAAAAGACTGTGCTGCAGCCATGACCTAACCCTAATCCAGTACATATATAGTAAAAGACTGTGCTTCAGCTGTCACCTAACTCTAATCCAGTACATATATAGTAAAAGACTGTGCTTCAGCCATGACCTAACCATAATCCAGTACATATATAGTAAAAGACTGTGCTGCAGCCATGACCTAACCCTAATCCAGTACATATATAGTAAAAGACTGTGCTTCAGCTGTCACCTAACCCTAATCCAGTACATATATAGTAAAAGACTGTGCTTCAGCTGTTACCTAACTCTAATCCAGTACATATATAGTAAAAGACTGTGCTGCAGCCATGACCTAACCCTAATCCAGTACATATATAGTAAAAGACTGTGCTTCAGCTGTCACCTAAACCTAATCCAGTACATCTATAGTAAAAGACTGTGCTTCAGCCATGACCTAACCCTAATCCAGTACATATATAGTAAAAGACTGTGCTTCAGCTGTCACCTAACTCTAATCCAGTACATATATAGTAAAAGACTGTGCTGCAGCCATGACCTAACCCTAATCCAGTACATATATAGTAAAAGACTGTGCTTCAGCTGTCACCTAAACCTAATCCAGTACATCTATAGTAAAAGACTGTGCTTCAGCCATGACCTAACCCTAATCCAGTACATATATAGTAAAAGACTGTGCTTCAGCTGTGACCTAACCCTAATCCAGTACATATATAGTAAAAGACTGTGCTTCAGCTGTCACCTAACTCTAATCCAGTACATATATAGAAAAAGACTGTGCTGCAGCTGTCACCTAACTCTAATCCAGTACATATATAGTAAAAGACTGTGCTGCAGCCATGACCTAACCCTAATCCAGTACATATATAGTAAAAGACTGTGCTTCAGCTGTCACCTAAACCTAATCCAGTACATCTATAGTAAAAGACTGTGCTTCAGCTGTCACCTAACCCTAATCCAGTACATATATAGTAAAAGACTGTGCTTCAGCCATGACCTAACCCTAATCCAGTACATATATAGTAAAAGACTGTGCTTCAGCTGTCACCTAACTCTAATCCACTACATATATAGTAAAAGACTGTGCTTCAGCCATGACCTAACCCTAATCCAGTACATATATAGTAAAAGACTGTGCTTCAGCTGTCACCTAACTCTAATCCAGTACATATATAGTAAAAGACTGTGCTGCAGCCATGACCTAACCCTAATCCAGTACATATATAGTAAAAGACTGTGCTTCAGCTGTCACCTAACCCTAATCCAGTACATATATAGTAAAAGACTGTGCTTCAGCTGTCACCTAACTCTAATCCAGTACATATATAGTAAAAGACTGTGCTGCAGCCATGACCTAACCCTAATCCAGTACATATATAGTAAAAGACTGTGCTTCAGCTGTCACCTAACTCTAATCCAGTACATATATAGTAAAAGACTGTGCTTCAGCCATGACCTAACCATAATCCAGTACATATATAGTAAAAGACTGTGCTGCAGCCATGACCTAACCCTAATCCAGTACATATATAGTAAAAGACTGTGCTTCAGCTGTCACCTAACTCTAATCCAGTACATATATAGTAAAAGACTGTGCTTCAGCCATGACCTAACCATAATCCAGTACATATATAGTAAAAGACTGTGCTGCAGCCATGACCTAACCCTAATCCAGTACATATATAGTAAAAGACTGTGCTTCAGCTGTCACCTAAACCTAATCCAGTACATCTATAGTAAAAGACTGTGCTTCAGCCATGACCTAACTCTAATCCAGTAGTTATATAGTAAAAAACTGTGCTTCAGCTGTCACCTAACCCTAATCCAGTACATATATAGTAAAAGACTGTGCTTCAGCTGTCACCTAAACCTAATCCAGTACATCTATAGTAAAAGACTGTGCTTCAGCCATGACCTAACTCTAATCCAGTAGTTATATAGTAAAAAACTGTGCTTCAGCTGTCACCTAACCCTAATCCAGTACATATATAGTAAAAGACTGTGCTTCAGCTGTCACCTAACCCTAATCCAGTACATATATAGTATAAGACTGTGCTTCAGCTGTCACCTAACTCTAATCCAGTACATATATAGTAAAAGACTGTGCTGCAGCCATGACCTAACCCTAATCCAGTACATATATAGTAAAAGAATGTGCTTCAGCTGTCACCTAACTCTAATCCAGTACATATATAGTAAAAGACTGTGCTGCAGCCATGACCTAACCCTAATCCAGTACATATATAGTAAAAGACTGTGCTTCAGCTGTGACCTAACTCTAATCCAGTACATATATAGTAAAAGACTGTGCTTCAGCTGTCACCTAACTCTAATCCAGTACATATATAGTAAAAGACTGTGCTGCAGCCATGACCTAACCCTAATCCAGTACATATATAGTAAAAGACTGTGCTTCAGCTGTCACCTAACTCTAATCCAGTACATATATAGTAAAAGACTGTGCTTCAGCTGTCACCTAACTCTAATCCAGTACATATATAGTAAAAGACTGTGCTGCAGCCATGACCTAACCCTAATCCAGTACATATATAGTAAAAAACTGTGCTTCAGCTGTCACCTAACCCTAATCCAGTACATATATAATAAAAGACTGTGCTTCAGCTGTCACCTAACCCTAATGCAGTACATATATAATAAAAGACTGTGCTGCAGCCATGACCTAACCATAATCCAGTACATATATAGTAAAAGACTGTGCTTCAGCCATGACCTAACCCTAATCCAGTACTTATATAGTAAAAAACTGTGCTTCAGCTGTCACCTAACCCTAATCCAGTACATATATAGTAAAAGACTGTGCTTCAGCTGTCACCTAACTCTAATCCAGTACATATATAGTAATAGACCATGTTTCAGCTGTGACCTAACCCTAATCCAGTACATATATAGTAAAAGACTGTGCTTCAGCCATGACCTAACCCTAATACAGTACATATATAGTAAAAGACTGTGCTTCAGCCATGACCTAACCCTAATCCAGTACATATATAGTAAAAGACTGTGCTTCAGACATGACCTAACCCTAATCCAGTACATATATAGTAAAAACTGTGCTTCAGCTGTCACCTAACCCTAATCCAGTACATATATAGTAAAAGACTGTGTTTCAGCTGTCACCTAACCCTAATCCAGTACATATATAGTAAAAGACCGTGCTTCAGCCATGACCTAACCCTAATCCAGTACATATATAGTAAAAGACTGTGCTTCAGCCATGACCTAACCCTAATCCAGTACATATATAGTAAAAGACTGTGCTTCAGCTGTCACCTAACCCTAATCCAGTACATATATAGTAAAAACTGTGCTTCAGCTGACTCCTAACCCTAATCCAGTACATATATAGTAAAAGACTGTGCTTCAGCTGTCACCTAACTCTAATCCAGTACATATATAGTAAAAGACCGTGCTTCAGCCATGACGTAACTTTAATCCAATCCATATATAGTAAAAGACTGTGCTTCAGCCATGACCTAACCCTAATCCAGTACATATATAGTAAAAGACCGTACTTCAGCCATGACGTAACTTTAATCCAATCCATATATAGTAAAAGACTGTGCTTCAGCTGTCACCTAACTCTAATCCTGTACATATATAGTAAAAGACCGTGTTTCAGCTGTGACCTAACCCTAATCCAGTACATATATAGTAAAAGACTGTGCTTCAGCTGTCACCTAACTCTAATCCAGTACATATATAGTAAAAGACCGTGTTTCAGCTGTGACCTAATCCTAATCCAGTACATATATAGTAAAAGACTGTGCTTCAGCCATGACCTAACCCTAATCCAGTACATATATAGTAAAAGACTGTGCTTCAGCCATGACCTAACCCTAATCCAGTACATATATAGTAAAAGACTGTGCTTCAGCCATGACCTAACCCTAATCCAGTACATATATAGTAAAAGACTGTGCTTCAGCTGTCACCTAACCCTAATCAAGTACATATATAGTAAAAGACTGTGCTTCAGCTGACTCCTAACCCTAATCCAGTACATATATAGTAAAAGACTGTGCTTCAGCTGTCACCTAACTCTAATCCAGTACATATATAGTAAAAGACCGTGCTTCAGCCATGACGTAACTTTAATCCAATCCATATATAGTAAAAGACTGTGCTTCAGCCATGACCTAACCCTAATCCAGTACATATATAGTAAAAGACCGTACTTCAGCCATGACGTAACTTTAATCCAATCCATATATAGTAAAAGACTGTGCTTCAGCTGTCACCTAACTCTAATCCTGTACATATATAGTAAAAGACTGTGCTTCAGCTGTCACCTAACCCTAATCCAGTACATATATAGTAAAAGACTGTGCTTCAGCTGTCACCTAACCCTAATCCTGTACATATATAGTAAAAGACTGTGCTTCAGCCATGACCTAACCCTAATCCAGTACATATATAGTAAAAGACTGTGCTTCAGCTGTCACCGAACTCTAATCCAGTACATATATAGTAAAAGACCGTGCCTCAGCCATGACCTAACTCTAATCCAGTACATATATAGTAAAAGACCGTGCTTCAGCTGTCACCTAACCCTAATCCAGTACATATATAGTAAAAGACTGTGCTTCAGCTGTCACCTAACTCTAATCCAGTACATATATAGTAAAAGACCGTGCTTCAGCTGTCACCTAACTCTAATCCAGTGCATATATAGTAAAAGACTGTGCCTCAGCTGTGACCTAACCCTAATCCAGTACATATATAGTAAAAGACTGTGCTTCAGCTGTCACCTAACTCTAATCCGGTACATATATAGTAAAAGACTGTGCTTCAGCTGTCACCTAACTCTAATCCGGTACATATATAGTAAAAGACTGTGCTTCAGCTGTCACCTAACTCTAATCCAGTACATATATAGTAAAAGACTGTGCTGCAGCCATGACCTAACCCTAATCCAGTACATATATAGTAAAAAACTGTGCTTCAGCTGTCACCTAACCCTAATCCAGTACATATATAATAAAAGACTGTGCTTCAGCTGTCACCTAACCCTAATCCAGTACATATATAATAAAAGACTGTGCTGCAGCCATGACCTAACCATAATCCAGTACATATATAGTAAAAGACTGTGCTTCAGCCATGACCTAACCCTAATCCAGTACTTATATAGTAAAAAACTGTGCTTCAGCTGTCACCTAAACCTAATCCAGTACATCTATAGTAAAAGACTGTGCTTCAGCCATGACCTAACCCTAATCCAGTACATATATAGTAAAAGACTGTGCTTCAGCTGTGACCTAACCCTAATCCAGTACATATATAGTAAAAGACTGTGCTTCAGCTGTCACCTAACTCTAATCCAGTACATATATAGTAAAAAACTGTGCTTCAGCTGTCACCTAACCCTAATCCAGTACATATATAATAAAAGACTGTGCTTCAGCTGTCACCTAACCCTAATCCAGTACATATATAATAAAAGACTGTGCTGCAGCCATGATCTAACCATAATCCAGTACATATATAGTAAAAGACTGTGCTTCAGCCATGACCTAACCCTAATCCAGTACATATATAGTAAAAGACTGTGCTTCAGCTGTCACCTAAACCTAATCCAGTACATCTATAGTAAAAGACTGTGCTTCATCCATGACCTAACCCTAATCCAGTACATATATAGTAAAAAACTGTGCTTCAGCTGTCACCTAACTCTAATCCAGTACATATATAGTAAAAGACTGTGCTGCAGCCATGACCTAACCCTAATCCAGTACATATATAGTAAAAGACTGTGCTTCAGCTGTCACCTAAACCTAATCCAGTACATCTATAGTAAAAGACTGTGCTTCAGCCATGACCTAACCCTAATCCAGTACATATATAGTAAAAGACTGTGCTTCAGCTGTGACCTAACCCTAATCCAGTACATATATAGTAAAAGACTGTGCTTCAGCTGTCACCTAACTCTAATCCAGTACATATATAGAAAAAGACTGTGCTGCAGCTGTCACCTAACTCTAATCCAGTACATATATAGTAAAAGACTGTGCTGCAGCCATGACCTAACCCTAATCCAGTACATATATAGTAAAAGACTGTGCTTCAGCTGTCACCTAAACCTAATCCAGTACATCTATAGTAAAAGACTGTGCTTCAGCTGTCACCTAACTCTAATCCAGTACATATATAGTAAAAGACTGTGCTGCAGCCATGACCTAACCCTAATCCAGTACATATATAGTAAAAGACTGTGCTTCAGCTGTCACCTAACCCTAATCCAGTACATATATAGTAAAAGACTGTGCTTCAGCCATGACCTAACCCTAATCCAGTACATATATAGTAAAAGACTGTGCTTCAGCTGTCACCTAACTCTAATCCACTACATATATAGTAAAAGACTGTGCTTCAGCCATGACCTAACCCTAATCCAGTACATATATAGTAAAAGACTGTGCTTCAGCTGTCACCTAACTCTAATCCAGTACATATATAGTAAAAGACTGTGCTGCAGCCATGACCTAACCCTAATCCAGTACATATATAGTAAAAGACTGTGCTTCAGCTGTCACCTAACCCTAATCCAGTACATATATAGTAAAAGACTGTGCTTCAGCTGTCACCTAACTCTAATCCAGTACATATATAGTAAAAGACTGTGCTGCAGCCATGACCTAACCCTAATCCAGTACATATATAGTAAAAGACTGTGCTTCAGCTGTCACCTAACTCTAATCCAGTACATATATAGTAAAAGACTGTGCTTCAGCCATGACCTAACCATAATCCAGTACATATATAGTAAAAGACTGTGCTGCAGCCATGACCTAACCCTAATCCAGTACATATATAGTAAAAGACTGTGCTTCAGCTGTCACCTAACTCTAATCCAGTACATATATAGTAAAAGACTGTGCTTCAGCCATGACCTAACCATAATCCAGTACATATATAGTAAAAGACTGTGCTGCAGCCATGACCTAACCCTAATCCAGTACATATATAGTAAAAGACTGTGCTTCAGCTGTCACCTAAACCTAATCCAGTACATCTATAGTAAAAGACTGTGCTTCAGCCATGACCTAACTCTAATCCAGTAGTTATATAGTAAAAAACTGTGCTTCAGCTGTCACCTAACCCTAATCCAGTACATATATAGTAAAAGACTGTGCTTCAGCTGTCACCTAAACCTAATCCAGTACATCTATAGTAAAAGACTGTGCTTCAGCCATGACCTAACTCTAATCCAGTAGTTATATAGTAAAAAACTGTGCTTCAGCTGTCACCTAACCCTAATCCAGTACATATATAGTAAAAGACTGTGCTTCAGCTGTCACCTAACCCTAATCCAGTACATATATAGTATAAGACTGTGCTTCAGCTGTCACCTAACTCTAATCCAGTACATATATAGTAAAAGACTGTGCTGCAGCCATGACCTAACCCTAATCCAGTACATATATAGTAAAAGAATGTGCTTCAGCTGTCACCTAACTCTAATCCAGTACATATATAGTAAAAGACTGTGCTGCAGCCATGACCTAACCCTAATCCAGTACATATATAGTAAAAGACTGTGCTTCAGCTGTGACCTAACTCTAATCCAGTACATATATAGTAAAAGACTGTGCTTCAGCTGTCACCTAACTCTAATCCAGTACATATATAGTAAAAGACTGTGCTGCAGCCATGACCTAACCCTAATCCAGTACATATATAGTAAAAGACTGTGCTTCAGCTGTCACCTAACTCTAATCCAGTACATATATAGTAAAAGACTGTGCTTCAGCTGTCACCTAACTCTAATCCAGTACATATATAGTAAAAGACTGTGCTGCAGCCATGACCTAACCCTAATCCAGTACATATATAGTAAAAAACTGTGCTTCAGCTGTCACCTAACCCTAATCCAGTACATATATAATAAAAGACTGTGCTTCAGCTGTCACCTAACCCTAATGCAGTACATATATAATAAAAGACTGTGCTGCAGCCATGACCTAACCATAATCCAGTACATATATAGTAAAAGACTGTGCTTCAGCCATGACCTAACCCTAATCCAGTACTTATATAGTAAAAAACTGTGCTTCAGCTGTCACCTAACCCTAATCCAGTACATATATAGTAAAAGACTGTGCTTCAGCTGTCACCTAACTCTAATCCAGTACATATATAGTAATAGACCATGTTTCAGCTGTGACCTAACCCTAATCCAGTACATATATAGTAAAAGACTGTGCTTCAGCCATGACCTAACCCTAATACAGTACATATATAGTAAAAGACTGTGCTTCAGCCATGACCTAACCCTAATCCAGTACATATATAGTAAAAGACTGTGCTTCAGACATGACCTAACCCTAATCCAGTACATATATAGTAAAAACTGTGCTTCAGCTGTCACCTAACCCTAATCCAGTACATATATAGTAAAAGACTGTGTTTCAGCTGTCACCTAACCCTAATCCAGTACATATATAGTAAAAGACCGTGCTTCAGCCATGACCTAACCCTAATCCAGTACATATATAGTAAAAGACTGTGCTTCAGCCATGACCTAACCCTAATCCAGTACATATATAGTAAAAGACTGTGCTTCAGCTGTCACCTAACCCTAATCCAGTACATATATAGTAAAAACTGTGCTTCAGCTGACTCCTAACCCTAATCCAGTACATATATAGTAAAAGACTGTGCTTCAGCTGTCACCTAACTCTAATCCAGTACATATATAGTAAAAGACCGTGCTTCAGCCATGACGTAACTTTAATCCAATCCATATATAGTAAAAGACTGTGCTTCAGCCATGACCTAACCCTAATCCAGTACATATATAGTAAAAGACCGTACTTCAGCCATGACGTAACTTTAATCCAATCCATATATAGTAAAAGACTGTGCTTCAGCTGTCACCTAACTCTAATCCTGTACATATATAGTAAAAGACCGTGTTTCAGCTGTGACCTAACCCTAATCCAGTACATATATAGTAAAAGACTGTGCTTCAGCTGTCACCTAACTCTAATCCAGTACATATATAGTAAAAGACCGTGTTTCAGCTGTGACCTAATCCTAATCCAGTACATATATAGTAAAAGACTGTGCTTCAGCCATGACCTAACCCTAATCCAGTACATATATAGTAAAAGACTGTGCTTCAGCCATGACCTAACCCTAATCCAGTACATATATAGTAAAAGACTGTGCTTCAGCCATGACCTAACCCTAATCCAGTACATATATAGTAAAAGACTGTGCTTCAGCTGTCACCTAACCCTAATCAAGTACATATATAGTAAAAGACTGTGCTTCAGCTGACTCCTAACCCTAATCCAGTACATATATAGTAAAAGACTGTGCTTCAGCTGTCACCTAACTCTAATCCAGTACATATATAGTAAAAGACCGTGCTTCAGCCATGACGTAACTTTAATCCAATCCATATATAGTAAAAGACTGTGCTTCAGCCATGACCTAACCCTAATCCAGTACATATATAGTAAAAGACCGTACTTCAGCCATGACGTAACTTTAATCCAATCCATATATAGTAAAAGACTGTGCTTCAGCTGTCACCTAACTCTAATCCTGTACATATATAGTAAAAGACTGTGCTTCAGCTGTCACCTAACCCTAATCCAGTACATATATAGTAAAAGACTGTGCTTCAGCTGTCACCTAACCCTAATCCTGTACATATATAGTAAAAGACTGTGCTTCAGCCATGACCTAACCCTAATCCAGTACATATATAGTAAAAGACTGTGCTTCAGCTGTCACCGAACTCTAATCCAGTACATATATAGTAAAAGACCGTGCCTCAGCCATGACCTAACTCTAATCCAGTACATATATAGTAAAAGACCGTGCTTCAGCTGTCACCTAACCCTAATCCAGTACATATATAGTAAAAGACTGTGCTTCAGCTGTCACCTAACTCTAATCCAGTACATATATAGTAAAAGACCGTGCTTCAGCTGTCACCTAACTCTAATCCAGTGCATATATAGTAAAAGACTGTGCCTCAGCTGTGACCTAACCCTAATCCAGTACATATATAGTAAAAGACTGTGCTTCAGCTGTCACCTAACTCTAATCCGGTACATATATAGTAAAAGACTGTGCTTCAGCTGTCACCTAACTCTAATCCGGTACATATATAGTAAAAGACTGTGCTTCAGCTGTCACCTAACTCTAATCCAGTACATATATAGTAAAAGACTGTGCTGCAGCCATGACCTAACCCTAATCCAGTACATATATAGTAAAAAACTGTGCTTCAGCTGTCACCTAACCCTAATCCAGTACATATATAATAAAAGACTGTGCTTCAGCTGTCACCTAACCCTAATCCAGTACATATATAATAAAAGACTGTGCTGCAGCCATGACCTAACCATAATCCAGTACATATATAGTAAAAGACTGTGCTTCAGCCATGACCTAACCCTAATCCAGTACTTATATAGTAAAAAACTGTGCTTCAGCTGTCACCTAAACCTAATCCAGTACATCTATAGTAAAAGACTGTGCTTCAGCCATGACCTAACCCTAATCCAGTACATATATAGTAAAAGACTGTGCTTCAGCTGTGACCTAACCCTAATCCAGTACATATATAGTAGAAGACTGTGCTTCAGCTGTCACCTAACTCTAATCCAGTACATATATAGTAAAAAACTGTGCTTCAGCTGTCACCTAACCCTAATCCAGTACATATATAATAAAAGACTGTGCTTCAGCTGTCACCTAACCCTAATCCAGTACATATATAATAAAAGACTGTGCTGCAGCCATGACCTAACCATAATCCAGTACATATATAGTAAAAGACTGTGCTTCAGCCATGACCTAACCCTAATCCAGTACATATATAGTAAAAGACTGTGCTTCAGCTGTCACCTAAACCTAATCCAGTACATCTATAGTAAAAGACTGTGCTTCAGCTGTCACCTAGCTCTAATCCAGTACATATATAGTAAAAGACTGTGCTGCAGCCATGACCTAACCCTAATCCAGTACATATATAGTAAAAGACTGTGCTTCAGCTGTCACCTAAACCTAATCCAGTACATCTATAGTAAAAGACTGTGCTTCAGCTGTCACCTAACCCTAATCCAGTACATATATAGTAAAAGACTGTGCTTCAGCCATGACCTAACCCTAATCCAGTACATATATAGTAAAAGACTGTGCTTCAGCTGTCACCTAACTCTAATCCAGTACATATATAGTAAAAGACTGTGCTTCAGCCATGACCTATCCCTAATCCAGTACATATATAGTAAAAGACTGTGCTTCAGCTGTCACCTAACTCTAATCCAGTACATATATAGTAAAAGACTGTGCTGCAGCCATGACCTAACCCTAATCCAGTACATATATAGTAAAAGACTGTGCTTCAGCTGTCACCTAACCCTAATCCAGTACATATATAGTAAAAGACTGTGCTTCAGCTGTCACCTAACTCTAATCCAGTACATATATAGTAAAAGACTGTGCTGCAGCCATGACCTAACCCTAATCCAGTACATATATAGTAAAAGACTGTGCTTCAGCTGTCACCTAACTCTAATCCAGTACATATATAGTAAAAGACTGTGCTTCAGCCATGACCTAACCATAATCCAGTACATATATAGTAAAAGACTGTGCTGCAGCCATGACCTAACCCTAATCCAGTACATATATAGTAAAAGACTGTGCTTCAGCTGTCACCTAACTCTAATCCAGTACATATATAGTAAAAGACTGTGCTTCAGCCATGACCTAACCATAATCCAGTACATATATAGTAAAAGACTGTGCTTCAGCTGTCACCTAACTCTAATCCAGTACATATATAGTAAAAGACTGTGCTGCAGCCATGACCTAACCCTAATCCAGTACATATATAGTAAAAGACTGTGCTTCAGCTGTCACCTAACTCTAATCCAGTACATATATAGTAAAAGACTGTGCTTCAGCCATGACCTAACCATAATCCTGTACATATATAGTAAAAGACTGTGCTGCAGCCATGACCTAACCCTAATCCAGTACATATATAGTAAAAGACTGTGCTTCAGCTGTCACCTAACTCTAATCCAGTACGTATATAGTAAAAGACTGTGCTTCAGCCATGACCTAACCATAATCCAGTACATATATAGTAAAAGACTGTGCTGCAGCCATGACCTAACCCTAATCCAGTACATATATAGTAAAAGACTGTGCTTCAGCTGTCACCTAAACCTAATCCAGTACATCTATAGTAAAAGACTGTGCTTCAGCCATGACCTAACTCTAATCCAGTAGTTATATAGTAAAAAACTGTGCTTCAGCTGTCACCTAACCCTAATCCAGTACATATATAGTAAAAGACTGTGCTTCAGCTGTCACCTAACTCTAATCCAGTACATATATAGTAAAAGACTGTGCTGCAGCCATGACCTAACCCTAATCCAGTACATATATAGTAAAAGACTGTGCTTCAGCTGTCACCTAACTCTAATCCGGTACATATATAGTAAAAGACTGTGCTTCAGCTGTCACCTAACTCTAATCCGGTACATATATAGTAAAAGACTGTGCTTCAGCTGTCACCTAACTCTAATCCAGTACATATATAGTAAAAGACTGTGCTGCAGCCATGACCTAACCCTAATCCAGTACATATATAGTAAAAAACTGTGCTTCAGCTGTCACCTAACCCTAATCCAGTACATATATAATAAAAGACTGTGCTTCAGCTGTCACCTAACCCTAATCCAGTACATATATAATAAAAGACTGTGCTGCAGCCATGACCTAACCATAATCCAGTACATATATAGTAAAAGACTGTGCTTCAGCCATGACCTAACCCTAATCCAGTACTTATATAGTAAAAAACTGTGCTTCAGCTGTCACCTAAACCTAATCCAGTACATCTATAGTAAAAGACTGTGCTTCAGCCATGACCTAACCCTAATCCAGTACATATATAGTAAAAGACTGTGCTTCAGCTGTGACCTAACCCTAATCCAGTACATATATAGTAAAAGACTGTGCTTCAGCTGTCACCTAACTCTAATCCAGTACATATATAGTAAAAAACTGTGCTTCAGCTGTCACCTAACCCTAATCCAGTACATATATAATAAAAGACTGTGCTTCAGCTGTCACCTAACCCTAATCCAGTACATATATAATAAAAGACTGTGCTGCAGCCATGACCTAACCATAATCCAGTACATATATAGTAAAAGACTGTGCTTCAGCCATGACCTAACCCTAATCCAGTACATATATAGTAAAAGACTGTGCTTCAGCTGTCACCTAAACCTAATCCAGTACATCTATAGTAAAAGACTGTGCTTCAGCTGTCACCTAGCTCTAATCCAGTACATATATAGTAAATGACTGTGCTGCAGCCATGACCTAACCCTAATCCAGTACATATATAGTAAAAGACTGTGCTTCAGCTGTCACCTAAACCTAATCCAGTACATCTATAGTAAAAGACTGTGCTTCAGCTGTCACCTAACCCTAATCCAGTACATATATAGTAAAAGACTGTGCTTCAGCCATGACCTAACCCTAATCCAGTACATATATAGTAAAAGACTGTGCTTCAGCTGTCACCTAACTCTAATCCAGTACATATATAGTAAAAGACTGTGCTTCAGCCATGACCTAACCCTAATCCAGTACATATATAGTAAAAGACTGTGCTTCAGCTGTCACCTAACTCTAATCCAGTACATATATAGTAAAAGACTGTGCTGCAGCCATGACCTAACCCTAATCCAGTACATATATAGTAAAAGACTGTGCTTCAGCTGTCACCTAACCCTAATCCAGTACATATATAGTAAAAGACTGTGCTTCAGCTGTCACCTAACTCTAATCCAGTACATATATAGTAAAAGACTGTGCTGCAGCCATGACCTAACCCTAATCCAGTACATATATAGTAAAAGACTGTGCTTCAGCTGTCACCTAACTCTAATCCAGTACATATATAGTAAAAGACTGTGCTTCAGCCATGACCTAACCATAATCCAGTACATATATAGTAAAAGACTGTGCTGCAGCCATGACCTAACCCTAATCCAGTACATATATAGTAAAAGACTGTGCTTCAGCTGTCACCTAACTCTAATCCAGTACATATATAGTAAAAGACTGTGCTTCAGCCATGACCTAACCATAATCCAGTACATATATAGTAAAAGACTGTGCTTCAGCTGTCACCTAACTCTAATCCAGTACATATATAGTAAAAGACTGTGCTGCAGCCATGACCTAACCCTAATCCAGTACATATATAGTAAAAGACTGTGCTTCAGCTGTCACCTAACTCTAATCCAGTACATATATAGTAAAAGACTGTGCTTCAGCCATGACCTAACCATAATCCTGTACATATATAGTAAAAGACTGTGCTGCAGCCATGACCTAACCCTAATCCAGTACATATATAGTAAAAGACTGTGCTTCAGCTGTCACCTAACTCTAATCCAGTACGTATATAGTAAAAGACTGTGCTTCAGCCATGACCTAACCATAATCCAGTACATATATAGTAAAAGACTGTGCTGCAGCCATGACCTAACCCTAATCCAGTACATATATAGTAAAAGACTGTGCTTCAGCTGTCACCTAAACCTAATCCAGTACATCTATAGTAAAAGACTGTGCTTCAGCCATGACCTAACTCTAATCCAGTAGTTATATAGTAAAAAACTGTGCTTCAGCTGTCACCTAACCCTAATCCAGTACATATATAGTAAAAGACTGTGCTTCAGCTGTCACCTAAACCTAATCCAGTACATCTATAGTAAAAGACTGTGCTTCAGCCATGACCTAACTCTAATCCAGTACTTATATAGTAAAAGACTGTGCTTCAGCTGTCACCTAACCCTAATCCAGTACATATATAGTAAAAGACTGTGCTTCAGCTGTCACCTAACTCTAATCCAGTACATATATAGTAAAAGACTGTGCTGCAGCCATGACCTAACCCTAATCCAGTACATATATAGTAAAAGACTGTGCTTCAGCTGTCACCTAACTGTAATCCAGTACATATATAGTAAAAGACTGTGCTTCAGCTGTCACCTAACTCTAATCCAGTACATATATAGTAAAAGACTGTGCTGCAGCCATGACCTAACCCTAATCCAGTACATATATAGTAAAAGACTGTGCTTCAGCTGTGACCTAACTCTAATCCAGTACATATATAGTAAAAGACTGTGCTTCAGCTGTCACCTAACTCTAATCCAGTACATATATAGTAAAAGACTGTGCTGCAGCCATGACCTGACCCTAATCCAGTACATATATAGTAAAAGACTGTGCTTCAGCTGTCACCTAACTCTAATCCAGTACATATATAGTAAAAGACTGTGCTTCAGCTGTCACCTAACTCTAATCCAGTACATATATAGTAAAAGACTGTGCTGCAGCCATGACCTAACCCTAATCCAGTACATATATAGTAAAAAACTGTGCTTCAGCTGTCACCTAACCCTAATCCAGTACATATATAATAAAAGACTGTGCTTCAGCTGTCACCTAACCCTAATCCAGTACATATATAATAAAAGACTGTGCTGCAGCCATGACCTAACCATAATCCAGTACATATATAGTAAAAGACTGTGCTTCAGCCATGACCTAACCCTAATCCAGTACTTATATAGTAAAAAACTGTGCTTCAGCTGTCACCTAACCCTAATCCAGTACATATATAGTAAAAGACTGTGCTTCAGCTGTCACCTAACTCTAATCCAGTACATATATAGTAAAAGACTGTGCTTCAGCCATGACCTAACCCTAATCCAGTACATATATAGTAAAAGACCGTACTTCAGCCATGACGTAACTTTAATCCAATCCATATATAGTAAAAGACTGTGCTTCAGCTGTCACCTAACTCTAATCCAGTACATATATAGTAAAAGACCGTGTTTCAGCTGTGACCTAACCCTAATCCAGTACATATATAGTAAAAGACTGTGCTTCAGCCATGACCTAACCCTAATCCAGTACATATATAGTAAAAGACTGTGCTTCAGCCATGACCTAACCCTAATCCAGTACATATATAGTAAAAGACTGTGCTTCAGCCATGACCTAACCCTAATCCAGTACATATATAGTAAAAGACTGTGCTTCAGCTGTCACCTAACCCTAATCAAGTACATATATAGTAAAAGACTGTGCTTCAGCTGACTCCTAACCCTAATCCAGTACATATATAGTAAAAGACTGTGCTTCAGCTGTCACCTAACTCTAATCCAGTACATATATAGTAAAAGACCGTGCTTCAGCCATGACGTAACTTTAATCCAATCCATATATAGTAAAAGACTGTGCTTCAGCCATGACCTAACCCTAATCCAGTACATATATAGTAAAAGACCGTACTTCAGCCATGACGTAACTTTAATCCAATCCATATATAGTAAAAGACTGTGCTTCAGCTGTCACCTAACTCTAATCCTGTACATATATAGTAAAAGACTGTGCTTCAGCTGTCACCTAACCCTAATCCAGTACATATATAGTAAAAGACTGTGCTTCAGCTGTCACCTAACCCTAATCCATTACATATATAGTAAATGACTGTGCTTCAGCCATGACCTAACCCTAATCCAGTACATATATAGTAAAAGACTGTGCTTCAGCTGTCACCGAACTCTAATCCAGTACATATATAGTAAAAGACCATGCCTCAGCCATGACCTAACTCTAATCCAGTACATATATAGTAAAAGACCGTGCTTCAGCTGTCACCTAACCCTAATCCAGTACATATATAGTAAAAGACTGTGCTTCAGCTGTCACCTAACTCTAATCCAGTACATATATAGTAAAAGACCGTGCTTCAGCTGTCACCTAACTCTAATCCAGTGCATATATAGTAAAAGACTGTGCCTCAGCTGTGACCTAACCCTAATCCAGTACATATATAGTAAAAGACTGTGCTTCAGCTGTCACCTAACTCTAATCCGGTACATATATAGTAAAAGACTGTGCTTCAGCTGTCACCTAACTCTAATCCGGTACATATATAGTAAAAGACTGTGCTTCAGCTGTCACCTAACCCTAATCCAGTACATATATAGTAAAAGACTGTGCTTCAGCCATGACCTAACCCTAATCCAGTACATATATAGTAAAAGACTGTGCTTCAGCTGTCACCTAACCCTAATCAAGTACATATATAGTAAAAGACTGTGCTTCAGCTGACTCCTAACCCTAATCCAGTACATATATAGTAAAAGACTGTGCTTCAGCTGTCACCTAACTCTAATCCAGTACATATATAGTAAAAGACCGTGCTTCAGCCATGACGTAACTTTAATCCAATCCATATATAGTAAAAGACTGTGCTTCAGCCATGACCTAACCCTAATCCAGTACATATATAGTAAAAGACCGTACTTCAGCCATGACGTAACTTTAATCCAATCCATATATAGTAAAAGACTGTGCTTCAGCTGTCACCTAACTCTAATCCTGTACATATATAGTAAAAGACTGTGCTTCAGCTGTCACCTAACCCTAATCCAGTACATATATAGTAAAAGACTGTGCTTCAGCTGTCACCTAACCCTAATCCTGTACATATATAGTAAATGACTGTGCTTCAGCCATGACCTAACCCTAATCCAGTACATATATAGTAAAAGACTGTGCTTCAGCTGTCACCGAACTCTAATCCAGTACATATATAGTAAAAGACCGTGCCTCAGCCATGACCTAACTCTAATCCAGTACATATATAGTAAAAGACCGTGCTTCAGCTGTCACCTAACCCTAATCCAGTACATATATAGTAAAAGACTGTGCTTCAGCTGTCACCTAACTCTAATCCAGTACATATATAGTAAAAGACCGTGCTTCAGCTGTCACCTAACTCTAATCCAGTGCATATATAGTAAAAGACTGTGCCTCAGCTGTGACCTAACCCTAATCCAGTACATATATAGTAAAAGACTGTGCTTCAGCTGTCACCTAACTCTAATCCGGTACATATATAGTAAAAGACTGTGCTTCAGCTGTCACCTAACTCTAATCCGGTACATATATAGTAAAAGACTGTGCTTCAGCTGTCACCTAACTCTAATCCAGTACATATATAGTAAAAGACTGTGCTTCAGCTGTCACCTAACTCTAATCCAGTACATATATAGTAAAAGACCGTGCTTCAGCTGTCACCTAACTCTAATCCAGTGCATATATAGTAAAAGACTGTGCCTCAGCTGTGACCTAACCCTAATCCAGTACATATATAGTAAAAGACTGTGCTTCAGCTGTCACCTAACTCTAATCCGGTACATATATAGTAAAAGACTGTGCTTCAGCTGTCACCTAACTCTAATCCGGTACATATATAGTAAAAGACTGTGCTTCAGCTGTCACCTAACTCTAATCCAGTACATATATAGTAAAAGACTGTGCTTCAGCTGTCACCTAACTCTAATCCAGTGCATATATAGTAAAAGACTGTGCCTCAGCTGTCACCTAACTCTAATCCAGTACATATATAGTAAAAGACCGTGCTTCAGCTGTCACCTAACTCTAATCCAGTGCATATATAGTAAAAGACTGTGCCTCAGCTGTGACCTAACCCTAATCCAGTACATATATAGTAAAAGACTGTGCTTCAGCTGTCACCTAACTCTAATCCAGTGCATATATAGTAAAAGACTGTGCTTCAGCTGTCACCTAACTCTAATCCAGTACATATATAGTAAAAGACCGTGCTTCAGCTGTCACCTAACTCTAATCCAGTGCATATATAGTAAAAGACTGTGCCTCAGCTGTGACCTAACCCTAATCCAGTACATATATAGTAAAAGACTGTGCTTCAGCTGTCACCTAACCCTAATCCAGTACATATATAGTAAAAGACTGTGCTTCAGCTGTCACCTAACCCTAATCCAGTACATATATAGTAAAAGACTGTGCTTCAGCTGTCACCTAACTCTAATCCAGTACATATATAGTAAAAGACTGTGCTTCAGCTGTCACCTAACCCTAATCCAGTACATATATAGTAAAAGACTGTGCTGCAGCCATGACCTAAACCTAATCCAGTACATATATAGTAAAAGACTGTGCTGCAGCTGTCACCTAACCCTAATGCAGTACATATATAGTAAAAGACTGTGCTTCAGCTGTCACCTAAACCTAATCCAGTACATATATAGTAAAAGACTGTGCTGCAGCTGTCACCTAAACCTAATCCAGTACATATATAGTAAAAGACTGTGCTGCAGCTGTCACCTAACCCTAATCCAGTACATATATAGTAAAAGACTGTGCTTCAGCTGTCACCTAACTCTAATCCAGTACATATATAGTAAAAGACTGTGCTGCAGCCATGACCTAACCCTAATCCAGTACATATATAGTAAAAGACTGTGCTGCAGCCATGACCTAAACCTAATCCAGTACATATATAGTAAAAGACTGTGCTTCAGCTGTGACCTAACCCTAATCCAGTACATATATAGTAAAAGACTGTGCTTCAGCTGTCACCTAACCCTAATCCAGTACATATATAGTAAAAGACTGTGCTGCAGCCATGACCTAAACCTAATCCAGTACATATATAGTAAAAGACTGTGCTTCAGCTGTCACCTAACTCTAATCCAGTACATATATAGTAAAAGACTGTGCTTCAGCTGTCACCTAAACCTAATCCAGTACATATATAGTAAAAGACTGTGCTGCAGCCATGACCTAAACCTAATCCAGTACATATATAGTAAAAGACTGTGCTGCAGCCATGACCTAACCCTAATCCAGTACATATATAGTAAAAGACTGTGCTGCAGCCATGACCTAAACCTAATCCAGTACATATATAGTAAAAGACTGTGCTTCAGCTGTCACCTAACTCTAATCCAGTACATATATAGTAAAAGACTGTGCTTCAGCTGTCACCTAACTCTAATCCAGTACATATATAGTAAAAGACTGTGCTGCAGCCATGACCTAACCCTAATCCAGTACATATATAGTAAAAGACTGTGCTTCAGCTGTCACCTAATCCTAATCCAGTACATATATAATAAAAGACTGTGCTTCAGCTGTCACCTAACCCTAATCCAGTACATATATAATAAAAGACTGTGCTGCGGCCATGACCTAACCATAATCCAGTACATATATAGTAAAAGACTGTGCTTCAGCCATGACCTAACCCTAATCCAGTACTTATATAGTAAAAAACTGTGCTTCAGCTGTCACCTAACCCTAATCCAGTACATATATAGTAAAAGACTGTGCTTCAGCTGTCACCTAACTCTAATCCAGTACATATATAGTAATAGACCATGTTTCAGCTGTGACCTAACCCTAATCCAGTACATATATAGTAAAAGACTGTGCTTCAGCCATGACCTAACCCTAATACAGTACATATATAGTAAAAGACTGTGCTTCAGCCATGACCTAACCCTAATCCAGTACATATATAGTAAAAGACTGTGCTTCAGACATGACCTAACCCTAATCCAGTACATATATAGTAAAAACTGTGCTTCAGCTGTCACCTAACCCTAATCCAGTACATATATAGTAAAAGACTGTGTTTCAGCTGTCACCTAACCCTAATCCAGTACATATATAGTAAAAGACCGTGCTTCAGCCATGACCTAACCCTAATCCAGTACATATATAGTAAAAGACTGTGCTTCAGCCATGACCTAACCCTAATCCAGTACATATATAGTAAAAGACTGTGCTTCAGCTGTCACCTAACCCTAATCCAGTACATATATAGTAAAAACTGTGCTTCAGCTGACTCCTAACCCTAATCCAGTACATATATAGTAAAAGACTGTGCTTCAGCTGTCACCTAACTCTAATCCAGTACATATATAGTAAAAGACCGTGCTTCAGCCATGACGTAACTTTAATCCAATCCATATATAGTAAAAGACTGTGCTTCAGCCATGACCTAACCCTAATCCAGTACATATATAGTAAAAGACCGTACTTCAGCCATGACGTAACTTTAAACCAATCCATATATAGTAAAAGACTGTGCTTCAGCTGTCACCTAACTCTAATCCTGTACATATATAGTAAAAGACCGTGTTTCAGCTGTGACCTAACCCTAATCCAGTACATATATAGTAAAAGACTGTGCTTCAGCTGTCACCTAACTCTAATCCAGTACATATATAGTAAAAGACCGTGTTTCAGCTGTGACCTAACCCTAATCCAGTATATATATAATAAAAGACTGTGCTTCAGCCATGACCTAACCCTAATCCAGTACATATATAGTAAAAGACTGTGCTTCAGCCATGACCTAACCCTAATCCAGTACATATATAGTAAAAGACTGTGCTTCAGCCATGACCTAACCCTAATCCAGTACATATAAAGTAAAAGACTGTGCTTCAGCTGTCACCTAACCCTATTCAAGTACATATATAGTAAAAGACTGTGCTTCAGCTGACTCCTAACCCTAATCCAGTACATATATAGTAAAAGACTGTGCTTCAGCTGTCACCTAACTCTAATCCAGTACATATATAGTAAAAGACCGTGCTTCAGCCATGACGTAACTTTAATCCAATCCATATATAGTAAAAGACTGTGCTTCAGCCATGACCTAACCCTAATCCAGTACATATATAGTAAAAGACCGTACTTCAGCCATGACGTAACTTTAATCCAATCCATATATAGTAAAAGACTGTGCTTCAGCTGTCACCTAACTCTAATCCTGTACATATATAGTAAAAGACTGTGCTTCAGCTGTCACCTAACCCTAATCCAGTACATATATAGTAAAAGACTGTGCTTCAGCTGTCACCTAACCCTAATCCTGTACATATATAGTAAAAGACTGTGCTTCAGCCATGACCTAACCCTAATCCAGTACATATATAGTAAAAGACTGTGCTTCAGCTGTCACCGAACTCTAATCCAGTACATATATAGTAAACGACCATGCCTCAGCCATGACCTAACTCTAATCCAGTACATATATAGTAAAAGACCGTGCTTCAGCTGACACCTAACCCTAATCCAGTACATATATAGTAAAAGACTGTGCTTCAGCTGTCACCTAACTCTAATCCAGTACATATATAGTAAAAGACCGTGCTTCAGCTGTCACCTAACTCTAATCCAGTGCATATATAGTAAAAGACTGTGCCTCAGCTGTGACCTACCCTAATCCAGTACATATATAGTAAAAGACTGTGCTTCAGCTGTCACCTAACTCTAATCCGGTACATATATAGTAAAAGACTGTGCTTCAGCTGTCACCTAACTCTAATCCGGTACATATGTAGTAAAAAACTGTGCTTCAGCTGTCACCTAACTCTAATCCAGTACATATATAGTAAAAGACTGTGCTTCAGCCATGACCTAACTCTAATCCAGTACATATATAGTAAAAGACTGTGCTTCAGTCATGACCTAACCCTAATCCAGTACATATATAGTAAAAGACTGTGCTTCATCCATGACCTCACCCTAATCCAGTACATATATAGTAAAAGACCGTGTTTCAGCTGTCACCTACATCTAATCCAGTACATATATAGTAAAAGACTGTGCTTCAGCCATGACCTAACTCTAATCCAGTACATATATAGTAAAAGACTGTGCTTCAGCTGTCACCTAACCCTAATCCAGTACATATATAGTAAAAGACTGTGCTTCAGCCATGACCTAACCCTAATGCAGTACATATATAGTAAAAGACTGTGCTTCAGCTGTCACCTAACTCTAATCCAGTACATATATAGTAAAAGACTGTGCTTCAGCTGTCACCTAACTGTAATCCAGTACATATATAGTAAAAGACTGTGCTTCAGCTGTCACCTAACCCTAATCCAGTACATATATAGTAAAAGACTGTGCTTCAGCCATGACCTAACCCTAATCCAGTACATATATAGTAAAAGACTGTGCTTCAGCCATGACCTAACCCTAATCCAGTACATATATAGTAAAAGACTGTGCTTCAGCTGTCACCTAAACCTAATCTAGTACATATATAGTAAAAGACTGTGCTTCAGCCATGACCTAACTCTAATCCAGTACATATATAGTAAAAGACTGTGCTTCAGCTGTCACCTAACCCTAATCCAGTACATATATAGTAAAAGACTGTGCTTCAGCCATGACCTAACCCTAATGCAGTACATATATAGTAAAAGACTGTGCTTCAGCTGTCACCTAACTCTAATCCAGTACATATATAGTAAAAGACTGTGCTTCAGCTGTCACCTAACCCTAATCCAGTACATATATAGTAAAAGACTGTGCTTCAGCCATGACCTAACCCTAATCCAGTACATATATAGTAAAAGACTGTGCTTCAGCCATGACCTAACCCTAATCCAGTACATATATAGTAAAAGACTGTGCTTCAGCTGTCACCTAAACCTAATCTAGTACATATATAGTAAAAGACTGTGCTTCAACCATGACCTAACCCTAATCCAGTACATATATATTAAAAGACTGTGCTTCAGCTGTCACCTAAACCTAATCCAGTACATATATAGTAAAAGACTGTGCTTCAGCTGTCACCTAACCCTAATCCAGTACATATATAGTAAAAGACTGTGCTTCAGCTGTCACCTAAACCTAATCTAGTACATATATAGTAAAAGACTGTGCTTCAGCCATGACCTAACCCTAATCCAGTACATATATAGTAAAAGACTGTGCTTCAGCTGTCACCTAAACCTAATCCAGTACATATATAGTAAAAGACTGTGCTGCAGCCATGACCTAACCCTAATCCAGTACATATATAGTAAAAGACTGTGCTTCAGCCATGACCTAACCCTAATCCAGTACATATATAGTAAAAGACTGTGCTGCAGCCATGACCTAACCCTAATCCAGTACATATATAGTAAAAGACTGTGCTTAAGCCATGACCTAACCCTAATCCAGTAAATATATAGTAAAAGACTGTGCTGCAGCCATGACCTAACCCTAATCCAGTAAATATATAGTAAAAGACTGTGCTTCAGCCATGACCTAACCCTAATCCAGTACATATATAGTAAAGACTGAGCTGCAGCCATGACCTAACCCTAATCCAGTAAATATATAGTAAAAGACTGTGCTTCAGCCATGACCTAACCCTAATCCAGTACATATATAGTAAAAGACTGTGCTGCAGCCATGACCTAACCCTAATCCAGTACATATATAGTAAAAGACTGTGCTTCAGCCATGACCTAACCCTAATCCAGTACATATATAGTAAAAGACTGTGCTTCAGCCATGACCTAACCCTAATCCAGTACATATATAGTAAAAGACTGCGCTTCAGCCATGACCTAACCCTAATCCAGTACATATATAGTAAAAGACTGTGCTGCAGCCATGACCTAACCCTAATCCAGTACATATATAGTAAAAGACTGTGCTTCAGCTGTGACCTAACCCTAATCCAGTACATATATAATAAAAGACTGTGCTTCAGCTGTGACCTAACTCTAATCCAGTACATATATAGTAAAAGACTGTGCTGCAGCCATGACCTAACCCTAATCCAGTACATATATAGTAAAAGACTGTGCTTCAGCTGTCACCTAACCCTAATCCAGTACATATATAGTAAAAGACTGTGCTTCAGCTGTCACCTAACTCTAATCCAGTACATATATAGTAAAAGACCGTGTTTCAGCTGTGACCTAACCCTAATCCAGTACATATATAGTAAAAGACTGTGCTTCAGCCATGACCTAACCCTAATCCAGTACATATATAGTAAAAGACTGTGCTTCAGCCATGACCTAACCGTAATCCAGTACATATATAGTAAAAGACTGTGCTTCAGACATGACCTAACCCTAATCCAGTACATATATAGTAAAAACTGTGCTTCAGCTGTCACCTAACCCTAATCCAGTACATATATAGTAAAAGACTGTGTTTCAGCTGTCACCTAACCCTAATCCAGTACATATATAGTAAAAGACCGTGCTTCAGCCATGACATAACCCTAATCCAGTACATATATAGTAAAAGACTGTGCTTCAGCGATGACCTAACCCTAATCCAGTACATATATAGTAAAAGACTGTGCTTCAGCTGTCACCTAACCCTAATCCATTACATATATAGTAAAAGACTGTGCTTCAGCTGACTCCTAACCCTAATCCAGTACATATATAGTAAAAACTGTGCTTCAGCTGTCACCTAACTCTAATCCAGTACATATATAGTAAAAGACTGTGCTTCAGCCATGGCGTAACTTTAATCCAATCCATATATAGTAAAAGACTGTGCTTCAGCCATGACCTAACCCTAATCCAGTACATATATAGTAAAAGACCGTACTTCAGCCAGGACGTAACTTTAATCCAATCCATATATAGTAAAAGACTGTGCTTCAGCTGTCACCTAACCCTAATCCAGTACATATATATTAAAAGACTGTGCTTCAGCTGTCACCTAACTCTAATCCTGTACATATATAGTAAAAGACTGTGCTTCAGCCATGACCTAACCCTAATCCAGTACATATATAGTAAAAGACTGTGCTGCAGCCATGACCTAACCATAATCCAGTACATATATAGTAAAAGACTGTGCTTCAGCTGTCACCTAACCCTAATCCAGTACATATATAGTAAAAGACTGTGCTTCAGCTGTCACCTAACTCTAATCCTGTACATATATAGTAAAAGACTGTGCTGCAGCTGTCACCTAACCCTAATCCAGTACATATATAATAAAAGACTGTGCTGCAGCCATGACCTAACCCTAATCCAGTACATATATAGTAAAAGACTGTGCTTCAGCTGTCACCTAACCCTAATCCAGTACATATATAGTAAAAGACTGTGCTTCAGCTGTCACCTAACCCTAATCCAGTACATATATAATAAAAGACTGTGCTGCAGCCATGACCTAACCCTAATCCAGTACATATATAGTAAAAGACTGTGCTTCTGCTGTCACCTAACCCTAATCCAGTACATATATAGTAAAAGACTTTGCTTCAGCTGTCACCTAACCCTAATCCAGTACATATATAGTAAAAGACTGTGCTTCAGCTGTCACATAACCCTAATCCAGTACATATATAGTAAAAGACTGTGCTTCAGCCATGACCTAACCCTAATCCAGTACATATATAGTAAAAGGCTGTGTTTCAGCTGTCACCTAACTCTAATCCAGTACATATATAGTAAAAGACTGTGCTTCAGCTGTCACCTAACTCTAATCCAGTACATATATAGTAAAAGACTGTGCTTCAGCTGTCACCTGACCCTAATCCAGTACATATATAGTAAAAGACTGTGCTTCAGCCATGACCTAACACTAATCCAGTACATATATAGTAAAAGACAGTGCCTCAGCTGTCACCTAACCCTAATCCAGTACATATATAGTAAAAGACTGTGCTTCAGCTGTCACCTGACCCTAATCCAGTACATATATAGTAAAAGACTGTGCTTCAGCTGTCACCTGACCCTAATCCAGTACATATATAGTAAAAGACTGTGCTTCAGCCATGACCTAACACTAATCCAGTACATATATAGTAAAAGACAGTGCCTCAGCTGTCACCTAACCCTAATCCAGTACATATATAGTAAAAGACTGTGCTTCAGTTGTCACCTAACCCTAATCCAGTACATATATAGTAAAAGACTGTGCTTCAGCTGTCACCTAACCCTAATCCAGTACATATATAGTAAAAGACTGTGCTTCAGCTGTCACCTAACCCTAATCTAGTACATATATAGTAAAAGACTGTGCTTCAGCCATGACCTAACCCTAATGCAGTACATATATAGTAAAAGACTGTGCTTCAGCTGTCACCTAACCTTAATCCAGAACATATATAGTAAAAGACTGTGCTTCAGCTGTCACCTAACCCTAATGCAGTATATATATAGTAAAAGACTGTGCTTCAGCCATGACCTAACCCTAATCCAGTACATATATAGTAAAAGACTGTGCTTCAGCTGTCACCTAACTCTAATCCAGTACATATATAGTAAAAGACTGTGATTCAGCTGTCACCTAACTGTAATCCAGTACATATATAGTAAAAGACTGTGCTTCAGCTGTCACCTAACCCTAATCCAGTACATCTATAGTAAAAGACTGTGCTTCAGCCATGACCTAACCCTAATCCAGTACATATATAGTAAAAGACTGTGCGTCAGCCATGACCTAACCCTAATGCAGTACATATATAGTAAAAGACTGTGCTTCAGCTGTGACCTAACCTTAATCCAGTACATATATAGTAAAAGACTGTGCTTCAGCTGTCACCTAACCCTAATGCAGTACATATATAGTAAAAGACTGTGCTTCAGCCATGACCTAACCCTAATCCAGTACATATATAGTAAAAGACTGTGCTTCAGCTGTCACCTAACTCTAATGCAGTACATATATAGTAAAAGACTGTGCTTCAGCTGTCACCTAACTCTAATCCAGTACATATATAGTAAAAGACCGTGCCTCAGCCATGACCTAACTCTAATCCAGTACATATATAGTAAAAGACTGTGCTTCAGCTGTCACCTAACCCTAATCCAGTACATATATAGTAAAAGACTGTGCTTCAGCCATGACCTAACCCTAATCCAGTACATATATAGTAAAAGACTGTGCTTCAGCTGTCACCTAACCCTAATCCAGTACATATATAGTAAAAGACTGTGATTCAGCCATGACCTAACCCTAATCCAGTACATATATAGTAAAAGACAGTGCCTCAGCTGTCACCTAACCCTAATCCAGTACATATATAGTAAAAGACTGTGCTTCAGCTGTCACCTAACCCTAATCCAGTACATATATAGTAAAAGACTGTGCTTCAGCTGTCACCTAACCCTAATCCAGTACATATATAGTAAAAGACTGTGCTTCAGCTGTCACCTAACCCTAATCCAGTACATATATAGTAAAAGACTGTGCTTCAGCTGTCACCTAACCCTAATCCAGTACATATATAGTAAAAGACTGTGCTTCAGCCATGACCTAACCCTAATCCAGTACATATATAGTAAAAGACTGTGCTTCAGCCTTGACCTAACCCTAATCCAGTACATATATAGAAAAAGACTGTGCTTCAGCTGTCACCTAACTCTAATCCAGTACATATATAGTAAAAGACCGTGCCTCAGCCATGACCTAACTCTAATCCAGTACATATATAGTAAAAGACTGTGCTTCAGCTGTCACCTAACCCTAATCCAGTACATATATAATAAAAGAATGTGCTTCAGCCATGACCTAACCCTAATCCAGTACATATATAGTAAAAGACTGTGCTTCAGCTGTCACCTAACTCTAATCCAGTACATATATAGTAAAAGACTGTGCTTCAGCTGTCACCTAACTCTAATCCAGTACATATATAGTAAAAGACCGTGCCTCAGCCATGACCTAACTCTAATCCAGTACATATATAGTAAAAGACTGTGCTTCAGCTGTCACCTAACTGTAATCCAGTACATATATAGTAAAAGACTGTGCTTCAGCTGTCACCTAACCCTAATCCAGTACATATATAGTAAAAGACTGTGCTTCAGCTGTCACCTAACCCTAATCCAGTACATATATAGTAAAAGAGTATGCTTCAGCTGTCACCTAACCCTAATCCAGTACATATATAGTAAAAGACTGTGCTTCAGCTGTCACCTAACCTTAATCCAGTACATATATAGTAAAAGACTGTGCTTCAGCTGTCACCTAACCCTAATCCAGTACATATATAGTAAAAGACCGTGCTTCATCTGTCACCTAACCTTAATCCAGTACATATACAGTAAAAGACCGTGCTTCAGCTGTCATCTAACCTTAATCCAGTACATATATAGTAAAAGACCGTGCTTCAGCTGTCACCTAACTCTAATCCAGTACATATATAGTAAAAGACTGTGCTGCAGCCATGACCTAACCTTAATCCAGTACATATATAGTAAAAGACTGTGCTTCGGCTGTCACCTAACTCTAATCCAGTACATATATAGTAAAAGACCGTGCTTCAGCTGTCACCTAACCTTAATCCAGTACATATATAGTAAAAGACCGTGCTTCAGCTGTCACCTAACCCTAATCCATTACATATATAGTAAAAGACTGTGCTTCAGCTGTCACCTAACTCTAATCCAGTACATATATAGTAAAAGACCGTGCTTCAGCTGTCACCTAACTCTAATCCGGTACATATATAGTAAAAAACTGTGCTTCAGCTGTCACCTAACTCTAATCCAGTACATATATAGTAAAAGACTGTGCTTCAGCCATGACCTAACTCTAATCCAGTACATATATAGTAAAAGACTGTGCTTCAGCTGTCACCTAACCCTAATCCAGTACATATATAGTAAAAGACTGTGCTTCAGCCATGACCTAACCCTAATCCAGTACATATATAGTAAAAGACTGTGCTTCATCCATGACCTAACCCTAATCCAGTACATATATAGTAAAAGACCGTGCTTCAGCTGTCACCTACATCTAATCCAGTACATATATAGTAAAAGACTGTGCTTCAGCCATGACCTAACTCTAATCCAGTACATATATAGTAAAAGACTGTGCTTCAGCTGTCACCTAACCCTAATCCAGTACATATATAGTAAAAGACTGTGCTTCAGCCATGACCTAACCCTAATCCAGTACATATATAGTAAAAGACTGTGCTTCAGCTGTCACCTAACTCTAATCCAGTACATATATAGTAAATGACCGTGTTTCAGCTGTGACCTAACCCTAATCCAGTACATATATAGTAAAAGACTGTGCTTCAGCCATGACCTAATCCTAATCCAGTACATATATAGTAAAAGACTGTGCTTCAGCCATGACCTAACCCTAATCCAGTACATATATAGTAAAAGACTGTGCTTCAGACATGACCTAACCCTAATCCAGTACATATATAGTAAAAGACTGTGTTTCAGCTGTCACCTAACCCTAATCCAGTACATATATAGTAAAAGACCATGCTTCAGCCATGACCTAACCCTAATGCAGTACATATATAGTAAAAGACTGTGCTTCAGCCATGACCTAACCCTAATCCAGTACATATATAGTAAAAGACTGTGCTTTAGCTGTCACCTAACCCTAATCCAGTACATATATAGTAAAAGACTGTGCTTCAGCTGACTCCTAACCTTAATCCAGTACATATATAGTAAAAGACTGTGCTTCAGCTGTCACCTAACTCTAATCCAGTACATATATAGTAAAAGACCGTGCTTCAGCCATGACGTAACTTTAATCCAATCCATATATAGTAAAAGACTGTGCTTCAGCCATGACCTAACCCTAATCCAGTACATATATAGTAAAAGACCGTACTTCAGCCATGACGTAACTTTAATCCAATCCATATATAGTAAAAGACTGTGCTTCAGCTGTCACCTAACTCTAATCCTGTACATATATAGTAAAAAACTGTGCTTCAGCTGTCACCTAACCCTAATCCAGTACATATATAGTAAAAGACTGTGCTTCAGCCATGACCTAACCCTAATACAGTACATATACAGTAAAAGACTGTGCTTCAGCTGTCACCTAACCCTAATCCAGTACATATATAGTAAAAGACTGTGCTTCAGCTGTCACCTATACCCTAATCCAGTACATATATAGTAAAGACCGTGCTTCAGCCATGACCTAACCCTAATCCAGTACATATATAGTAAAAGACTGTGCTTCAGCCATGACCTCACCCTAATCCAGTACATATATAGTAAAAGACAGTGCTTCAGCTGTCACCTAACTCTGATCCAGTACATAAATAGTAAAAGACCGTGCCTCAGCTGTGACCTAACCCTAATCCAGTACATATATAGTAAAAGACTGTGCCTCAGCTGTGACCTAACCCTAATCCAGTACATATATAGTAAAAGACTGTGCTTCAGCCACGATCTAACCCTAATCCAGTACATATATAATAAAAGACCATGCCTCAGCTGTGACCTAACCTTAATCCAGTACATATATATGAAAAGACTGTGCATCAGCTGTGACCTAACCTTAATCCAGTACATATATAGTAAAAGACTGTGCTTCAGCTGTGACCTAACCCTAATCCAGTACATATATAGTAAAAGACTGTGCTTCAGCTGTCACCTAACCCTAATCCAATACATATATAATAAAAGACTGTGCTGCAGCCATGACCTAACCCTAATCCAGTACATATATAGTAAAAGACTGTGCTTCTGCCATGACCTAACCCTAATCCAGTACATATGTAGTAAAAGACTGTGCTTCAGCTGTCACCTAACCCTAATCCAGTACATATATAGTAAAAGAGCGTGCCTCAGCTGTCACCTAACCCTAATCCAGTACATATATAGTAAAAGACCGTGCTTCAGCCACGATCTAACCCTAATCCAGTACATATATAGTAAAAGACCATACCTCAGCTGTGACCTAACCTTAATCCAGTACATATATAGTAAAAGACTGTGCTTTAGCTGTCACCTAACCCTAATCCAGTACATATATAGTAAAAGACTGTGCTTCAGCCATGACCTAACCCTAATCCAGTACATATATAGTAAAAGACTGTGCTTCAGCTGTCACCTAACCCTAATCCAGTACATATATAGTAAAAGACTGTGCTTCAGCTGTCACCTAACTCTGATCCAGTACATATATAGTAAAAGACCGTGCCTCAGCTGTGACCTAACCCTAATCCAGTACATATATAGTAAAAGACTGTGCCTCAGCTGTGACCTAACCCTAATCCAGTACATATATAGTAAAAGACCGTGCTTCAGCCACGATCTAACCCTACTCCAGTACATATATAGTAAAAGACTGTGCTTCAGCCATGACCTAACCCTAATCCAGTACATATATAGAAAAAGACTGTGCTTCAGACATGACCTAACCCTAATCCAGTACATATATAGTAAAAACTGTGCTTCAGCTGTCACCTAACCCTAATCCAGTACATATATAGTAAAAGACTGTCTTTCAGCTGTCACCTAACCCTAATCCAGTACATATATAGTAAAAGACCGTGCTTCAGCCATGACCTAACCCTAATCCAGTACATATATAGTAAAAGACTGTGCTTCAGCCATGACCTAACCCTAATCCAGTACATATATAGTAAAAGACTGTGCTTCAGCTGTCACCTAACCCTAATCCATTACATATATAGTAAAAGACTGTGCTTCAGCTGACTCCTAACTTTAATCCAGTACATATATAGTAAAAGACTGTGCTTCAGCTGTCACCTAACTCTAATCCAGTACATATATAGTAAAAGACTGTGCTTCAGCCATGGCGTAACTTTAATCCAATCCATATATAGTAAAAGACTGTGCTTCAGCCATGACCTAACCCTAATCCAGTACATATATAGTAAAAGACCGTACTTCAGCCATGACGTAACTTTAATCCAATCCATATATAGTAAAAGACTGTGCTTCAGCTGTCACCTAACCCTAATCCAGTACATATATAGTAAAAGACTGTGCTTCAGCTGTCACCTAACTCTAATCCTGTACATATATAGTAAAAGACTGTGCTTCAGCTGTCACCTAACCCTAATCCAGTGCATATATAGTAAAAGACTGTGCTGCAGCCATGACCTAACCATAATCCAGTACATATATAGTAAAAGACTGTGCTTCAGCTGTCACCTAACCCTAATCCAGTACATATATAGTAAAAGACTGTGCTTCAGCTGTCACCTAACTCTAATCCTGTACATATATAGTAAAAGACTGTGCTGCAGCTGTCACCTAACCCTAATCCAGTACATATATAATAAAAGACTGTGCTGCAGCCATGACCTAACCCTAATCCAGTACATATATAGTAAAAGACTGTGCTTCAGCTGTCACCTAACCCTAATCCAGTACATATATAGTAAAAGACTGTGCTTCAGCTGTCACCTAACCCTAATCCAGTACATATATAATAAAAGACTGTGCTGCAGCCATGACCTAACCCTAATCCAGTACATATATAGTAAAAGACTGTGCTTCTGCTGTCACCTAACCCTAATCCAGTACATATATAGTAAAAGACTTTGCTTCAGCTGTCACCTAACCCTAATCCAGTACATATATAGTAAAAGACTGTGCTTCAGCCATGACCTAACCCTAATTCAGTACATATATAGTAAAAGGCTGTGTTTCAGCTGTCACCTAACTCTAATCCAGTACATATATAGTAAAAGACTGTGCTTCAGCTGTCACCTAACTCTAATCCAGTACATATATAGTAAAAGACTGTGCTTCAGCTGTCACCTGACCCTAATCCAGTACATATATAGTAAAAGACTGTGCTTCAGCTGTCACCTAACTCTAATCCAGTACATATATAGTAAAAGACTGTGCTTCAGCTGTCACCTGACCCTAATCCAGTACATATATAGTAAAAGACTGTGCTTCAGCTGTCACCTAACCCTAATCTATTACATATATAGTAAAAGACTGTGCTTCAGCCATGACCTAACCCTAATGCAGTACATATATAGTAAAAGACTGTGCTTCAGCTGTCACCTAACCCTAATCCAGTACATATATAATAAAAGACTGTGCTGCAGCCATGACCTAACCCTAATCCAGTACATATATAGTAAAAGACTGTGCTTCTGCTGTCACCTAACCCTAATCCAGTACATATATAGTAAAAGACTTTGCTTCAGCTGTCACCTAACCCTAATCCAGTACATATATAGTAAAAGACTGTGCTTCAGCTGTCACATAACCCTAATCCAGTACATATATAGTAAAAGACTGTGCTTCAGCCGCGATCTAACCCTAATCCAGTACATATATAGTAAAAGACCATGCCTCAGCTGTGACCTAACCTTAATCCAGTACATATATATGAAAAGACTGTGCATCAGCTGTGACCTAACCTTAATCCAGTACATATATAGTAAAAGACTGTGCTTCAGCTGTGACCTAACCCTAATCCAGTACATATATAGTAAAAGACTGTGCTTCAGCTGTCACCTAACCCTAATCCAATACATATATAATAAAAGACTGTGCTGCAGCCATGACCTAACCCTAATCCAGTACATATATAGTAAAAGACTGTGCTTCTGCCATGACCTAACCCTAATCCAGTACATATGTAGTAAAAGACTGTGCTTCAGCTGTCACCTAAGCCTCATCCAGTACATATATAGTAAAAGACTGTGCCTCAGCTGTCACCTAACCCTAATCCAGTACATATATAGTAAAAGAGTTTGCCTCAGCTGTGACCTAACCCTAATCCAGTACATATATAGTAAAAGACCGTGCTTCAGCCACGATCTAACCCTAATCCAGTACATATATAGTAAAAGACCATACCTCAGCTGTGACCTAACCTTAATCCAGTACATATATAGTAAAAGACTGTGCTTTAGCTGTCACCTAACCCTAATCCAGTACATATATAGTAAAAGACTGTGCTTCAGCCATGACCTAACCCTAATCCAGTACATATATAGTAAAAGACTGTGCTTCAGCTGTCACCTAACCCTAATCCAGTACATATATAGTAAAAGACTGTGCTTCAGCTGTCACCTATACCCTAATCCAGTACATATATAGTAAAGACCGTGCTTCAGCCATGACCTAACCCTAATCCAGTACATATATAGTAAAAGACTGTGCTTCAGCTGTCACCTAACTCTGATCCAGTACATATATAGTAAAAGACCGTGCCTCAGCTGTGACCTAACCCTAATCCAGTACATATATAGTAAAAGACTGTGCCTCAGCTGTGACCTAACCCTAATCCAGTACAGATATAGTAAAAGACCGTGCTTCAGCCACGATCTAACCCTAATCCAGTACATATATAGTAAAAGACTGTGCTTCAGCCATGACCTAACCCTAATCCAGTACATATATAGTAAAAGACTGTGCTTCAGACATGACCTAACCCTAATCCAGTACATATATAGTAAAAACTGTGCTTCAGCTGTCACCTAACCCTAATCCAGTACATATATAGTAAAAGACTGTGTTTCAGCTGTCACCTAACCCTAATCCAGTACATATATAGTAAAAGACCGTGCTTCAGCCATGACCTAACCCTAATCCAGTACATATATAGTAAAAGACTGTGCTTCAGCCATGACCTAACCCTAATCCAGTACATATATAGTAAAAGACTGTGCTTCAGCTGTCACCTAACCCTAATCCATTACATATATAGTAAAAGACTGTGCTTCAGCTGACTCCTAACCCTAATCCAGTACATATATAGTAAAAGACTGTGCTTCAGCTGTCACCTAACTCTAATCCAGTACATATATAGTAAAAGACTGTGCTTCAGCCATGGCGTAACTTTAATCCAATCCATATATAGTAAAAGACTGTGCTTCAGCCATGACCTAACCCTAATCCAGTACATATATAGTAAAAGACTGTGCTTCAGCCATGACCTAACCCTAATCCAGTACATATATAGTAAAAGACTGTGCTTCAGCCATGACCTAACCATAATCCAGTACATATATAGTAAAAGACGTACTTCAGCCATGACGTAACTTTAATCCAATCCATATATAGTAAAAGACTGTGCTTCAGCTGTCACCTAACCCTAATCCAGTACATATATAGTAAAAGACTGTGCTTCAGCTGTCACCTAACTCTAATCCTGTACATATATAGTAAAAGACTGTGCTTCAGCTGTCACCTAACCCTAATCCAGTACATATATAGTAAAAGACTGTGCTGCAGCCATGACCTAACCATAATCCAGTACATATATAGTAAAAGACTGTGCTTCAGCTGTCACCTAACCCTAATCCAGTACATATATAGTAAAAGACTGTGCTTCAGCCATGACCTAACCCTAATCCAGTACATATATAGTAAAAGACTGTGCTTCAGCTGTCACCTAACCCTAATCCAGTACATATATAGTAAAAGACTGTGCTTCAGCTGTCACCTAACCCTAATCCAGTACATATATAATAAAAGACTGTGCTGCAGCCATGACCTAACCCTAATCCTGTACATATATAGTAAAAGACTGTGCTTCTGCTGTCACCTAACCCTAATCCAGTACATATATAGTAAAAGACTTTGCTTCAGCTGTCACCTAACCCTAATCCAGTACATATATAGTAAAAGACTGTGCTTCAGCTGTCACATAACCCTAATCCAGTACATATATAGTAAAAGACTGTGCTTCAGCCATGACCTAACCCTAATTCAGGACATATATAGTAAAAGGCTGTGTTTCAGCTGTCACCTAACTCTAATCCAGTACATATATAGTAAAAGACTGTGCTTCAGCTGTCACCTAACTCTAATCCAGTACATATATAGTAAAAGACTGTGCTTCAGCTGTCACCTGACCCTAATCCAGTACATATATAGTAAAAGACTGTGCTTCAGCTGTCACCTAACTCTAATCCAGGACATATATAGTAAAAGACTGTGCTTCAGCTGTCACCTGACCCTAATCCAGTACATATATAGTAAAAGACTGTGCTTCAGCTGTCACCTAACCCTAATCTAGTACATATATAGTAAAAGACTGTGCTTCAGCCATGACCTAACCCTAATGCAGTACATATATAGTAAAAGACTGTGCTTCAGCTGTCACCTAACCCTAATCCAGTACATATATAATAAAAGACTGTGCTGCAGCCATGACCTAACCCTAATCCAGTACATATATAGTAAAAGACTGTGCTTCTGCTGTCACCTAACCCTAATCCAGTACATATATAGTAAAAGACTTTGCTTCAGCTGTCACCTAACCCTAATCCAGTACATATATAGTAAAAGACTGTGCTTCAGCTGTCACATAACCCTAATCCAGTACATATATAGTAAAAGACTGTGCTTCAGCCATGACCTAACCCTAATTCAGTACATATATAGTAAAAGGCTGTGTTTCAGCTGTCACCTAACTCTAATCCAGTACATATATAGTAAAAGACTGTGCTTCAGCTGTCACCTAACTCTAATCCAGTACATATATAGTAAAAGACTGTGCTTCAGCTGTCACCTGACCCTAATCCAGTACATATTTAGTAAAAGACTGTGCTTCAGCCATGACCTAACACTAATCCAGTACATATATAGTAAAAGACTGTGCTTCAGCTGTCACCTAACTCTGATCCAGTACATATATAGTAAAAGACCGTGCCTCAGCTGTGACCTAACCCTAATCCAGTACATATATAGTAAAAGACTGTGCCTCAGCTGTGACCTAACCCTAATCCAGTACAGATATAGTAAAAGACCGTGCTTCAGCCACGATCTAACCCTAATCCAGTACATATATAGTAAAAGACTGTGCTTCAGCCATGACCTAACCCTAATCCAGTACATATATAGTAAAAGACTGTGCTTCAGACATGACCTAACCCTAATCCAGTACATATATAGTAAAAACTGTGCTTCAGCTGTCACCTAACCCTAATCCAGTACATATATAGTAAAAGACTGTGTTTCAGCTGTCACCTAACCCTAATCCAGTACATATATAGTAAAAGACCGTGCTTCAGCCATGACCTAACCCTAATCCAGTACATATATAGTAAAAGACTGTGCTTCAGCCTACTCCTAACCCTAATCCAGTACATATATAGTAAAAGACTGTGCTTCAGCTGTCACCTAACTCTAATCCAGTACATATATAGTAAAAGACTGTGCTTCAGCCATGGCGTAACTTTAATCCAATCCATATATAGTAAAAGACTGTGCTTCAGCCATGACCTAACCCTAATCCAGTACATATATAGTAAAAGACTGTGCTTCAGCCATGACCTAACCCTAATCCAGTACATATATAGTAAAAGACTGTGCTTCAGCCATGACCTAACCATAATCCAGTACATATATAGTAAAAGACGTACTTCAGCCATGACGTAACTTTAATCCAATCCATATATAGTAAAAGACTGTGCTTCAGCTGTCACCTAACCCTAATCCAGTACATATATAGTAAAAGACTGTGCTGCAGCCATGACCTAACCATAATCCAGTACATATATAGTAAAAGACTGTGCTTCAGCTGTCACCTAACCCTAATCCAGTACATATATAGTAAAAGACTGTGCTTCAGCTGTCACCTAACTCTAATCCTGTACATATATAGTAAAAGACTGTGCTGCAGCTGTCACCTAACCCTAATCCAGTACATATATAATAAAAGACTGTGCTGCAGCCATGACCTAACCCTAATCCAGTACATATATAGTAAAAGACTGTGCTTCAGCTGTCACCTAACCCTAATCCAGTACATATATAGTAAAAGACTGTGCTTCAGCTGTCACCTAACCCTAATCCAGTACATATATAATAAAAGACTGTGCTGCAGCCATGACCTAACCCTAATCCTGTACATATATAGTAAAAGACTGTGCTTCTGCTGTCACCTAACCCTAATCCAGTACATATATAGTAAAAGACTTTGCTTCAGCTGTCACCTAACCCTAATCCAGTACATATATAGTAAAAGACTGTGCTTCAGCTGTCACATAACCCTAATCCAGTACATATATAGTAAAAGACTGTGCTTCAGCCATGACCTAACCCTAATTCAGTACATATATAGTAAAAGGCTGTGTTTCAGCTGTCACCTAACTCTAATCCAGTACATATATAGTAAAAGACTGTGCTTCAGCTGTCACCTAACTCTAATCCAGTACATATATAGTAAAAGACTGTGCTTCAGCTGTCACCTGACCCTAATCCAGTACATATATAGTAAAAGACTGTGCTTCAGCTGTCACCTAACTCTAATCCAGTACATATATAGTAAAAGACTGTGCTTCAGCTGTCACCTGACCCTAATCCAGTACATATATAGTAAAAGACTGTGCTTCAGCTGTCACCTAACCCTAATCTAGTACATATATAGTAAAAGACTGTGCTTCAGCCATGACCTAACCCTAATGCAGTACATATATAGTAAAAGACTGTGCTTCAGCTGTCACCTAACCCTAATCCAGTACATATATAATAAAAGACTGTGCTGCAGCCATGACCTAACCCTAATCCAGTACATATATAGTAAAAGACTGTGCTTCTGCTGTCACCTAACCCTAATCCAGTACATATATAGTAAAAGACTTTGCTTCAGCTGTCACCTAACCCTAATCCAGTACATATATAGTAAAAGACTGTGCTTCAGCTGTCACATAACCCTAATCCAGTACATATATAGTAAAAGACTGTGCTTCAGCCATGACCTAACCCTAATTCAGTACATATATAGTAAAAGGCTGTGTTTCAGCTGTCACCTAACTCTAATCCAGTACATATATAGTAAAAGACTGTGCTTCAGCTGTCACCTAACTCTAATCCAGTACATATATAGTAAAAGACTGTGCTTCAGCTGTCACCTGACCCTAATCCAGTACATATTTAGTAAAAGACTGTGCTTCAGCCATGACCTAACACTAATCCAGTACATATATAGTAAAAGACAGTGCCTCAGCTGTCACCTAACCCTAATCCAGTACATATATAGTAAAAGACTGTGCTTCAGTTGTCACCTAACCCTAATCCAGTACATATATAGTAAAAGACTGTGCTTCAGCTGTCACCTAACCCTAATCCAGTACATATATAGTAAAAGACTGTGCTTCAGCTGTCACATAAACCTAATCCAGTACATATATAGTAAAAGACTGTGC
This sequence comes from Eledone cirrhosa, assembly GCA_964016885.1. Lineage (NCBI taxonomy): Eukaryota > Metazoa > Mollusca > Cephalopoda > Octopoda > Eledonidae > Eledone > Eledone cirrhosa. The sequence continues at coordinate 24,069,920 of OZ024741.1, forward strand.
TTCAGCTGTCACCTAACCCTAATCTAGTACATATATAGTAAAAGACTGTGCTTCAGCCATGACCTAACCCTAATGCAGTACATATATAGTAAAAGACTGTGCTTCAGCTGTCACCTAACCTTAATCCAGAACATATATAGTAAAAGACTGTGCTTCAGCTGTCACCTAACCCTAATGCAGTACATATATAGTAAAAGACTGTGCTTCAGCCATGACCTAACCCTAATCCAGTACATATATAGTAAAAGACTGTGCTTCAGCTGTCACCTAACTCTAATCCAGTACATATATAGTAAAAGACTGTGATTCAGCTGTCACCTAACTGTAATCCAGTACATATATAGTAAAAGACTGTGCTTCAGCTGTCACCTAACCCCAATCCAGTACATATATAGTAAAAGACTGTGCTTCAGCCATGACCTAACCCTAATCCAGTACATATATAGTAAAAGACTGTGCTTCAGCCATGACCTAACCCTAATCCAGTACATATATAGTAAAAGACTGTGCTTCAGCTGTCACCTAACTCTGATCCAGTACATATATAGTAAAAGACCGTGCCTCAGCTGTGACCTAACCCTAATCCAGTACATATATAGTAAAAGACTGTGCTTCAACTGTGACCTAACCTTAATCCAGTACATATATAGTAAAAGACTGTGCTTCAGCTGTCACCTAACCCTAATGCAGTACATATATAGTAAAAGACCGTGCCTCAGCTGTGACCTAACCCTAATCCAGTACATATATAGTAAAAGACTGTGCCTCAGCTGTGACCTAACCCTAATCCAGTACATATATAGTAAAAGACCGTGCTTCAGCCACGATCTAACCCTAATCCAGTACATATATAGTAAAAGACTGTGCTTCAGCCATGACCTAACCCTAATCCAGTACATATATAGTAAAAGACTGTGCTTCAGCTGTCACCTAACCCTAATATCAGTACATATATAGTAAAAGACTGTGTTTCAGCTGTCACCTAACCCTAATCCAGTACATATATAGTAAAAGACCGTGCTTCAGCCATGACCTAACCCTAATCCAGTACATATATAGTAAAAGACTGTGCTTCAGCCATGACCTAACCCTAATCCAGTACATATATAGTAAAAGACTGTGCTTCAGCTGTCACCTAACCCTAATCCATTACATATATAGTAAAAGACTGTGCTTCAGCTGACTCCTAACCCTAATCCAGTACATATATAGTAAAAGACTGTGCTTCAGCTGTCACCTAACTCTAATCCAGTACATATATAGTAAAAGACTGTGCTTCAGCCTTGGCGTAACTTTAATCCAATCCATATATAGTAAAAGACTGTGCTTCAGCTGTCACCTAACCCTAATCCAGTACATATATAGTAAAAGACTGTGCTGCAGCCATGACCTAACCCTAATCCAGTACATATATAGTAAAAGACTGTGCTTCAGCTGTCACCTAACTCTAATCCTGTACATATATAGTAAAAGACTGTGCTGCAGCTGTCACCTAACCCTAATCCAGTACATATATAATAAAAGACTGTGCTGCAGCCATGACCTAACCCTAATCCAGTACATATATAGTAAAAGACTGTGCTTCAGCTGTCACCTAACCCTAATCCAGTACATATATAGTAAAAGACTGTGCTTCAGCTGTCACCTAACCCTAATCCAGTACATATATAATAAAAGACTGTGCTGCAGCCATGACCTAACCCTAATCCAGTACATATTTAGTAAAAGACTGTGCTTCAGCCATGACCTAACACTAATCCAGTACATATATAGTAAAAGACAGTGCCTCAGCTGTCACCTAACCCTAATCCAGTACATATATAGTAAAAGACTGTGCTTCAGTTGTCACCTAACCCTAATCCAGTACATATATAGTAAAAGACTGTGCTTCAGCTGTCACCTAACCCTAATCCAGTACATATATAGTAAAAGACTGTGCTTCAGCTGTCACATAAACCTAATCCAGTACATATATAGTAAAAGACTGTGCTTCAGCTGTCACCTAACCCTAATCTAGTACATATATAGTAAAAGACTGTGCTTCAGCCATGACCTAACCCTAATGCAGTACATATATAGTAAAAGACTGTGCTTCAGCTGTCACCTAACCTTAATCCAGAACATATATAGTAAAAGACTGTGCTTCAGCTGTCACCTAACCCTAATGCAGTACATATATAGTAAAAGACTGTGCTTCAGCCATGACCTAACCCTAATCCAGTACATATATAGTAAAAGACTGTGCTTCAGCTGTCACCTAACTCTAATCCAGTACATATATAGTAAAAGACTGTGATTCAGCTGTCACCTAACTGTAATCCAGTACATATATAGTAAAAGACTGTGCTTCAGCTGTCACCTAACCCTAATCCAGTACATATATAATAAAAGACTGTGCTGCAGCCATGACCTAACCCTAATCCAGTACATATATAGTAAAAGATTGTGCTTCTGCTGTCACCTAACCCTAATCCAGTACATATATAGTAAAAGACTTTGCTTCAGCTGTCACCTAACCCTAATCCAGTACATATATAGTAAAAGACTGTGCTTCAGCTGTCACATAACCCTAATCCAGTACATATATAGTAAAAGACTGTGCTTCAGCCATGACCTAACCCTAATCCAGTACATTTATAGTAAAAGGCTGTGTTTCAGCTGTCACCTAACTCTAATCCAGTACATATATAGTAAAAGACTGTGCTTCAGCTGTCACCTAACTCTAATCCAGTACATATATAGTAAAAGACTGTGCTTCAGCTGTCACCTGACCCTAATCCAGTACATATTTAGTAAAAGACTGTGCTTCAGCCATGACCTAACACTAATCCAGTACATATATAGTAAAAGACAGTGCCTCAGCTGTCACCTAACCCTAATCCAGTACATATATAGTAAAAGACTGTGCTTCAGTTGTCACCTAACCCTAATCCAGTACATATATAGTAAAAGACTGTGCTTCAGCTGTCACCTAACCCTAATCCTGTACATATATAGTAAAAGACTGTGCTTCAGCTGTCACATAAACCTAATCCAGTACATATATAGTAAAAGACTGTGCTTCAGCTGTCACCTAACCCTAATCTAGTACATATATAGTAAAAGACTGTGCTTCAGCCATGACCTAACCCTAATGCAGTACATATATAGTAAAAGACTGTGCTTCAGCTGTCACCTAACCTTAATCCAGAACATATATAGTAAAAGACTGTGCTTCAGCTGTCACCTAACCCTAATGCAGTACATATATAGTAAAAGACTGTGCTTCAGCCATGACCTAACCCTAATCCAGTACATATATAGTAAAAGACTGTGCTTCAGCTGTCACCTAACTCTAATCCAGTACATATATAGTAAAAGACTGTGATTCAGCTGTCACCTAACTGTAATCCAGTACATATATAGTAAAAGACTGTGCTTCAGCTGTCACCTAACCCCAATCCAGTACATATATAGTAAAAGACTGTGCTTCAGCCATGACCTAACCCTAATCCAGTACATATATAGTAAAAGACTGTGCTTCAGCTGTCACCTAACCCTAATCCAGTACATATATAGTAAAAGACTGTGCTTCAGCCATGACCTAACCCTAATCCAGTACATATATAGTAAAAGACTGTGCTTCAGCTGTCACCTAACCCTAATCCAGTACATATATAGTAAAAGACTGCGCTTCAGCCATGACCTAACCCTAATCCAGTACATATATAGTAAAAGACCGTGCTTCAGCCACGATCTAACCCTAATCCAGTACATATATAGTAAAAGACTGTGCTTCAGCCATGACCTAACCCTAATCCAGTACATATATAGTAAAAGACTGTGCTTCAGCTGTCACCTAACCCTAATATCAGTACATATATAGTAAAAGACTGTGTTTCAGCTGTCACCTAACCCTAATCCAGTACATATATAGTAAAAGACCGTGCTTCAGCCATGACCTAACCCTAATCCAGTACATATATAGTAAAAGACTGTGCTTCAGCCATGACCTAACCCTAATCCAGTACATATATAGTAAAAGACTGTGCTTCAGCTGTCACCTAACCCTAATCCATTACATATATAGTAAAAGACTGTGCTTCAGCTGACTCCTAACCCTAATCCAGTACATATATAGTAAAAGACTGTGCTTCAGCTGTCACCTAACTCTAATCCAGTACATATATAGTAAAAGACTGTGCTTCAGCCTTGGCGTAACTTTAATCCAATCCATATATAGTAAAAGACTGTGCTTCAGCTGTCACCTAACCCTAATCCAGTACATATATAGTAAAAGACTGTGCTGCAGCCATGACCTAACCCTAATCCAGTACATATATAGTAAAAGACTGTGCTTCAGCTGTCACCTAACTCTAATCCTGTACATATATAGTAAAAGACTGTGCTGCAGCTGTCACCTAACCCTAATCCAGTACATATATAATAAAAGACTGTGCTGCAGCCATGACCTAACCCTAATCCAGTACATATATAGTAAAAGACTGTGCTTCAGCTGTCACCTAACCCTAATCCAGTACATATATAGTAAAAGACTGTGCTTCAGCTGTCACCTAACCCTAATCCAGTACATATATAATAAAAGACTGTGCTGCAGCCATGACCTAACCCTAATCCAGTACATATTTAGTAAAAGACTGTGCTTCAGCCATGACCTAACACTAATCCAGTACATATATAGTAAAAGACAGTGCCTCAGCTGTCACCTAACCCTAATCCAGTACATATATAGTAAAAGACTGTGCTTCAGTTGTCACCTAACCCTAATCCAGTACATATATAGTAAAAGACTGTGCTTCAGCTGTCACCTAACCCTAATCCAGTACATATATAGTAAAAGACTGTGCTTCAGCTGTCACATAAACCTAATCCAGTACATATATAGTAAAAGACTGTGCTTCAGCTGTCACCTAACCCTAATCTAGTACATATATAGTAAAAGACTGTGCTTCAGCCATGACCTAACCCTAATGCAGTACATATATAGTAAAAGACTGTGCTTCAGCTGTCACCTAACCTTAATCCAGAACATATATAGTAAAAGACTGTGCTTCAGCTGTCACCTAACCCTAATGCAGTACATATATAGTAAAAGACTGTGCTTCAGCCATGACCTAACCCTAATCCAGTACATATATAGTAAAAGACTGTGCTTCAGCTGTCACCTAACTCTAATCCAGTACATATATAGTAAAAGACTGTGATTCAGCTGTCACCTAACTGTAATCCAGTACATATATAGTAAAAGACTGTGCTTCAGCTGTCACCTAACCCTAATCCAGTACATATATAATAAAAGACTGTGCTGCAGCCATGACCTAACCCTAATCCAGTACATATATAGTAAAAGATTGTGCTTCTGCTGTCACCTAACCCTAATCCAGTACATATATAGTAAAAGACTTTGCTTCAGCTGTCACCTAACCCTAATCCAGTACATATATAGTAAAAGACTGTGCTTCAGCTGTCACATAACCCTAATCCAGTACATATATAGTAAAAGACTGTGCTTCAGCCATGACCTAACCCTAATCCAGTACATTTATAGTAAAAGGCTGTGTTTCAGCTGTCACCTAACTCTAATCCAGTACATATATAGTAAAAGACTGTGCTTCAGCTGTCACCTAACTCTAATCCAGTACATATATAGTAAAAGACTGTGCTTCAGCTGTCACCTGACCCTAATCCAGTACATATTTAGTAAAAGACTGTGCTTCAGCCATGACCTAACACTAATCCAGTACATATATAGTAAAAGACAGTGCCTCAGCTGTCACCTAACCCTAATCCAGTACATATATAGTAAAAGACTGTGCTTCAGTTGTCACCTAACCCTAATCCAGTACATATATAGTAAAAGACTGTGCTTCAGCTGTCACCTAACCCTAATCCTGTACATATATAGTAAAAGACTGTGCTTCAGCTGTCACATAAACCTAATCCAGTACATATATAGTAAAAGACTGTGCTTCAGCTGTCACCTAACCCTAATCTAGTACATATATAGTAAAAGACTGTGCTTCAGCCATGACCTAACCCTAATGCAGTACATATATAGTAAAAGACTGTGCTTCAGCTGTCACCTAACCTTAATCCAGAACATATATAGTAAAAGACTGTGCTTCAGCTGTCACCTAACCCTAATGCAGTACATATATAGTAAAAGACTGTGCTTCAGCCATGACCTAACCCTAATCCAGTACATATATAGTAAAAGACTGTGCTTCAGCTGTCACCTAACTCTAATCCAGTACATATATAGTAAAAGACTGTGATTCAGCTGTCACCTAACTGTAATCCAGTACATATATAGTAAAAGACTGTGCTTCAGCTGTCACCTAACCCCAATCCAGTACATATATAGTAAAAGACTGTGCTTCAGCCATGACCTAACCCTAATCCAGTACATATATAGTAAAAGACTGTGCTTCAGCTGTCACCTAACCCTAATCCAGTACATATATAGTAAAAGACTGTGCTTCAGCCATGACCTAACCCTAATCCAGTACATATATAGTAAAAGACTGTGCTTCAGCTGTCACCTAACCCTAATCCAGTACATATATAGTAAAAGACTGCGCTTCAGCCATGACCTAACCCTAATCCAGTACATATATAGTAAAAGACAGTGCCTCAGCTGTCACCTAACCCTAATCCAGTACATATATAGTAAAAGACTGTGCTTCAGCTGTCACCTAACCCTAATCCAGTACATATATAGTAAAAGACTGTGCTTCAGCTGTGACCTAACTCTAATCCTGTACATATATAGTAAAAGACTGTGCTGCAGCTGTCACCTAACCCTAATCCAGTACATATATAATAAAAGACTGTGCTGCAGCCATGACCTAACCCTAATCCAGTACATATATAGTAAAAGACTGTGCTTCAGCTGTCACCTAACCCTAATCCAGTACATATATAGTAAAAGACTGTGCTTCAGCTGTCACCTAACCCTAATCCAGTACATATATAATAAAAGACTGTGCTGCAGCCATGACCTAACCCTAATCCAGTACATATATAGTAAAAGACTGTGCTTCTGCTGTCACTTAACCCTAATCCAGTACATATATAGTAAAAGACTTTGCTTCAGCTGTCACCTAACCCTAATCCAGTACATATATAGTAAAAGACTGTGCTTCAGCTGTCACATAACCCTAATCCAGTACATATATAGTAAAAGACTGTGCTTCAGCCATGACCTAACCCTAATCCAGTACATATATAGTAAAAGGCTGTGTTTCAGCTGTCACCTAACTCTAATCCAGTACATATATAGTAAAAGACTGTGCTTCAGCTGTCACCTAACTCTAATCCAGTACATATATAGTAAAAGACTGTGCTTCAGCTGTCACCTGACCCTAATCCAGTACATATTTAGTAAAAGACTGTGCTTCAGCCATGACCTAACACTAATCCAGTACATATATAGTAAAAGACAGTGCCTCAGCTGTCACCTAACCCTAATCCAGTACATATATAGTAAAAGACTGTGCTTCAGTTGTCACCTAACCCTAATCCAGTACATATATAGTAAAAGACTGTGCTTCAGCTGTCACCTAACCCTAATCCAGTACATATATAGTAAAAGACTGTGCTTCAGCTGTCACATAAACCTAATCCAGTACATATATAGTAAAAGACTGTGCTTCAGCTGTCACCTAACCCTAATCTACTACATATATAGTAAAAGACTGTGCTTCAGCCATGACCTAACCCTAATGCAGTACATATATAGTAAAAGACTGTGCTTCAGCTGTCACCTAACCTTAATCCAGAACATATATAGTAAAAGACTGTGCTTCAGCTGTCACCTAACCCTAATGCAGTACATATATAGTAAAAGACTGTGCTTCAGCCATGACCTAACCCTAATCCAGTACATATATAGTAAAAGACTGTGCTTCAGCTGTCACCTAACTCTAATCCAGTACATATATAGTAAAAGACTGTGATTCAGCTGTCACCTAACTGTAATCCAGTACATATATAGTAAAAGACTGTGCTTCAGCTGTCACCTAACCCCAATCCAGTACATATATAGTAAAAGACTGTGCTTCAGCCATGACCTAACCCTAATCCAGTACATATATAGTAAAAGACTGTGCTTCAGCCATGACCTAACCCTAATGCAGTACATATATAGTAAAAGACTGTGCTTCAGCTGTGACCTAACCTTAATCCAGTACATATATAGTAAAAGACTGTGCTTCAGCTATCACCTAACCCTAATGCAGTACATATATAGTAAAAGACTGTGCTTCAGCCATGACCTAACCCTAATCCAGTACATATATAGTAAAAGACTGTGCTTCAGCTGTCACCTAACTCTAATCCAGTACATATATAGTAAAAGACTGTGCTTCAGCTGTCACCTAACTCTAATCCAGTACATATATAGTAAAAGACCGTGCCTCAGCCATGACCTAACTCTAATCCAGTACATATATAGTAAAAGACTGTGCTTCAGCTGTCACCTAACCCTAATCCAGTACATATATAGTAAAAGACTGTGCTTCAGCTGTCACCTAACCATAATCCAGTACATATATAGTAAAAGACTGTGCTTCAGCTGTCACCTAACCCTAATCCAGTACATATATAGTAAAAGACTGTGCTTCAGCTGTCACCTAACCCTAATCCAGTACATATATAGTAAAAGACTGTGCTTCAGCTGTCACCTAACCCTAATCCAGTACATATATAGTAAAAGACTGTGCTTCAGCCATGACCTAACCCTAATCCAGTACATATATAGTAAAAGACTGTGCTTCAGCCTTGACCTAACCCTAATCCAGTACATATATAGAAAAAGACTGTGCTTCAGCTGTCACCTAACCCTAATCCAGTACATATATAATAAAAGAATGTGCTTCAGCCATGACCTAACCCTAATCCAGTACATATATAGTAAAAGACTGTGCTTCAGCTGTCATCTAACTCTAATCCAGTACATATATAGTAAAAGACTGTGCTTCAGCTGTCACCTAACTCTAATCCAGTACATATATAGTAAAAGACCGTGCCTCAGCCATGACCTAACTCTAATCCAGTACATATATAGTAAAAGACTGTGCTTCAGCTGTCACCTAACTGTAATCCAGTACATATATAGTAAAAGACTGTGCTTCAGCTGTCACCTAACCCTAATCCAGTACATATATAGTAAAAGACTGTGCTTCAGCTGTCACCTAACCCTAATCCAGTACATATATAGTAAAAGAGTATGCTTCAGCTGTCACCTAACCCTAATCCAGTACATATATAGTAAAAGACTGTGCTTCAGCTGTCACCTAACCTTAATCCAGTACATATATAGTAAAAGACTGTGCTTCAGCTGTCACCTAACCCTAATCCAGTACATATATAGTAAAAGACCGTGCTTCAGCTGTCACCTAACCTTAATCCAGTACATATACAGTAAAAGACCGTGCTTCAGCTGTCATCTAACCTTAATCCAGTACATATATAGTAAAAGACCGTGCTTCAGCTGTCACCTAACTCTAATCCAGTACATATATAGTAAAAGACTGTGCTGCAGCCATGACCTAACCTTAATCCAGTACATATATAGTAAAAGACTGTGCTTCAGCTGTCACCTAACTCTAATCCAGTACATATATAGTAAAAAACTGTGCTTCAGCTGTCACCTAACTCTAATCCAGTACATATATAGTAAAAGACTGTGCTTCAGCCATGACCTAACTCTAATCCAGTACATATATAGTAAAAGACTGTGCTTCAGCTGTCACCTAACCCTAATCCAGTACATATATAGTAAAAGACTGTGCTTCAGCCATGACCTAACCCTAATCCAGTACATATATAGTAAAAGACTGTGCTTCATCCATGACCTAACCCTAATCCAGTACATATATAGTAAAAGACTGTGCTTCAGCCATGACCTAACTCTAATCCAGTACATATATAGTAAAAGACTGTGCTTCAGCCATGACCTAACCCTAATCCAGTACATATATAGTAAAAGACTGTGCTTCAGCTGTCACCTAACTCTAATCCAGTACATATATAGTAAAAGACCGTGTTTCAGCTGTGACCTAACCCTAATCCAGTACATATATAGTAAAAGACTGTGCTTCAGCCATGACCTAATCCTAATCCAGTACATATATAGTAAAAGACTGTGCTTCAGCCATGACCTAACCCTAATCCAGTACATATATAGTAAAAGACTGTGCTTCAAACATGACCTAACCCTAATCCAGTACATATATAGTAAAAGACTGTGTTTCAGCTGTCACCTAACCCTAATCCAGTACATATATAGTAAAAGACTGTGCTTCAGCCATGACCTAACCCTAATCCAGTACATATATAGTAAAAGACTGTGCTTCAGCTGTCACCTAACCCTAATCCAGTACATATATAGTAAAAGACTGTGCTTCAGCTGACTCCTAACGCTAATCCAGTACATATATAGTAAAAGACTGTGCTTCAGCTGTCACCTAACTCTAATCCAGTACATATATAGTAAAAGACCGTGCTTCAGCCATGACGTAACTTTAATCCAATCCATATATAGTAAAAGACTGTGCTTCAGCCATGACCTAACCCTAATCCAGTACATATATAGTAAAAGACCGTACTTCAGCCATGACGTAACTTTAATCCAATCCATATATAGTAAAAGACTGTGCTTCAGCTGTCACCTAACCCTAATCCAGTACATATATAGTAAAAGACTGTGCTTCAGCTGTCACCTATACCATAATCCAGTACATATATAGTAAAGACCGTGCTTCAGCCATGACCTAACCCTAATCCAGTACATATATAGTAAAAGACTGTGCTTCAGCCATGACCTAACCCTAATCCAGTACATATATAGTAAAAGACAGTGCTTCAGCTGTCACCTAACTCTGATTCAGTACATATATAGTAAAAGACTGTGCTTCAGCCACGATCTAAGCCTAATCCAGTACATATATAGTAAAAGACCATGCCTCAGCTGTGACCTAACCTTAATCCAGTACATATATAGGAAAAGACTGTGCATCAGCTGTGACCTAACCCTAATCCAGTATATATATAGTAAAAGACTGTGCTTCAGCTGTGACCTAACCCTAATCCAGTACATATATAGTAAAAGACTGTGCTTCAGCTGTCACCTAACCCTAATCCAATACATATATAATAAAAGACTGTGCTGCAGCCATGACCTAACCCTAATCCAGTACATATATAGTAAAAGACTGTGCTTCTGCCATGACCTAACCCTAATCCAGTACATATGTATTAAAAGACTGTGCTTCAGCTGTCACCTAAGCCTCATCCAGTACATATATAGTAAAAGACCGTGCCTCAGCTGTCACCTAACCCTAATCCAGTACATATATAGTAAAAGAGCGTGCCTCAGCTGTAACCTAACCCTAATCCAGTACATATATAGTAAAAGACCGTGCTTCAGCCACGATCTAACCCTAATCCAGTACATATATAGTAAAAGACCATACCTCAGCTGTGACCTAACCTTAATCCAGTACATATATAGTAAAAGACTGTGCTTTAGCTGTCACCTAACCCTAATCCAGTACATATATAGTAAAAGACTGTGCTTCAGCCATGACCTAACCCTAATCCAGTACATATATAGTAAAAGACTGTGCTTCAGCTGTCACCTAACCCTAATCCAGTACATATATAGTAAAAGACTGTGCTTCAGCTGTCACCTATACCCTAATCCAGTACATATATAGTAAAGACCGTGCTTCAGCCATGACCTAACCCTAATCCAGTACATATATAGTAAAAGACTGTGCTTCAGCTGTCACCTAACTCTGATCCAGTACATATATAGTAAAAGACCGTGCCTCAGCTGTGACCTAACCCTAATCCAGTACATATATAGTAAAAGACCGTGCTTCAGCCACAATCTAACCCTAATCCAGTACATGTATATAGTAAAAGACTGTGCTTCAGCTGTGATCTAACCCTAATCCAGTACATATATAGTAAAAGACTGTGCTTCAGCTGTGACCTAACCCTAATCCAGTACATATATAGTAAAAGACCGTGCTTCAGCCACGATCTAACCCTAATCCAGTACATGTATATAGTAAAAGACTGTGCTTCAGCTGTGATCTAACCCTAATCCAGTACATATATAGTAAAAGACTGTGCTTCAGCTGTCACCTAACCCTAATCCAATACATATATAGTAAAAGACCGTGCTTCAGCCATGACCTAACCCTAATCCAGTACATATATAGTAAAAGACTGTGCTTCAGCTGTCACCTAACCCTTATCCAGTACATATATAGTAAAAGACCGTGCTTCAGCCCTGACCTAACCCTAATCCAGTACATATATAGTAAAAGACTGTGTTTCAGCTGTGACCTAACCCTAATCCAGTACATATATAGTAAAAGACCGTGCTTCAGACATGACCTAACCCTAATCCAGTACATATATAGTAAAAACAGTGCTTCAGCTGTCACCTAACCCTAATCCAGTACATATATAGTAAAAGACTGTTTTTCAGCTGTCACCTAACCCTAATCCAGTACATATATAGTAAAAGACTGTGCTTCAGCCATGACCTAACCCTAATCTAGTACATATATAGTAAAAGACCGTGCTTCAGCCCTGACCTAACCCTAATCCAGTACATATATAGTAAAAGACTGTGTTTCAGCTGTCACCTACCCTTAATCCAGTACATATATAGTAAAAGACCGTGCTTCAGCCATGACGTAACTTTAATCCAATCCATATGTAGTAAAAGACTGTGCCTCAGCTGTGACCTAACCCTAATCCAGTACATATATAGTAAAAGACCGTGCTTCAGCCATGACCTAACCCTAATCCAGTACATATATAGTAAAAGACTGTGCTTCAGCTGTCACCTAACCCTAATCCAGTACATATATAGTAAAAGACTGTGCTTCAGCTGACTCCAAACCCTAATCCAGTACATATATAGTAAAAGACTGTGCTTCAGCTGTCACCTAACTCTAATCCAGTACATATATAGTAAAAGACCGTGCTTCAGCCATGACGTAACTTTAATCCAATCCATATATAGTAAAAGACTGTGCTTCAGCCATGACCTAACCCTAATCCAGTACATATATAGTAAAAGACCGTACTTCAGCCATGACGTAACTATAATCCAATCCATATATAGTAAAAGACTGTGCTTCAGCTGTCACCTAACTCTAATCCTGTACATATATAGTAAAAGACTGTGCTTCAGCTGTCACCTAACCCTAATCCTGTACATATATAGTAAAAGACTGTGCTTCAGCTGTCACCTAACCCTAATCCAGTACATATATAGTAAAAGACCGTACTTCAGCCATGACGTAACTTTAATCCAATCCATATATAGTAAAAGACTGTGCTTCAGCTGTCACCTAACTCTAATCCTGTACATATATAGTAAAAGACTGTGCTTCAGCTGTCACCTAACCCTAATCCTGTACATATACAGTAAAAGACCGTGCCTCAGCTGTCACCTAACCCTAATCCAGTACATATATAGTAAAATAACGTGCCTCAGCTGTGACCTAACCCTAATCCAGTACATATATAGTAAAAGACCGTGCTTCAGCCACGATCTAACCCTAATCCAGTACATATATAGTAAAAGACTGTGCTTCAGCCATGACCTAATCCTAATCCAGTACATATATAGTAAAAGACTGTGCTTCAGCCATGACCTAACCCTAATCCAGTACATATATAGTAAAAGACTGTGCTTCAGACATGACCGAACCCTAATCCAGTACATATATAGTAAAAGACTGTGTTTCAGCTGTCACCTAACCCTAATCTAGTACATATATAGTAAAAGACCGTGCTTCAGCCATGACCTAACCCTAATCCAGTACATATATAGTAAAAGACTGTGCTTCAGCCATGACCTAACCCTAATCCAGTACATATATAGTAAAAGACTGTGCTTCAGCTGTCACCTAACCCTAATCCAGTACATATATAGTAAAAGACTGTGCTTCAGCTGACTCCTAACCCTAATCCAGTACATATATAGTAAAAGACTGTGCTTCAGCTGTCACCTAACTCTAATCCAGTACATATATAGTAAAAGACCGTGCTTCAGCCATGACGTAACTTTAATCCAATCCATATATAGTAAAAGACTGTGCTTCAGCCATGACCTAACCCTAATCCAGTACATATATAGTAAAAGACCGTACTTCAGCCATGACATAACTTTAATCCAATCCATATATAGTAAAAGACTGTGCTTCAGCTGTCACCTAACTCTAATCCTGTACATATATAGTAAAAAACTGTGCTTCAGCTGTCACCTAACCCTAATCCAGTACATATATAGTAAAAGACTGTGCTTCAGCCATGACCTAACCCTAATACAGTACATATACAGTAAAAGACTGTGCTTCAGCTGTCACCTAACCCTAATCCAGTACATATATAGTAAAAGACTGTGCTTCAGCTGTCACCTATACCCTAATCCAGTACATATATAGTAAAGACCGTGCTTCAGCCATGACCTAACCCTAATCCAGTACATATATAGTAAAAGACTGTGCTTCAGCCATGACTTAACCCTAATCCAGTACATATATAGTAAAAGACAGTGCTTCAGCTGTCACCTAACTCTGATCCGGTACATATATAGTAAAAGACCGTGCCTCAGCTGTGACCTAACCCTAATCCAGTACATATATAGTAAAAGACTGTGCCTCAGCTGTGACCTAACCCTAATCCAGTACATATATAGTAAAAGACTGTGCTTCAGCTGTGACCTAACCCTAATCCAGTACATATATAGTAAAAGACTGTGCTTCAGCTGTCACCTAACCCTAATCCAATACATATATAATAAAAGACTGTGCTGCAGCCATGACCTAACCCTAATCCAGTACATATATAGTAAAAGACTGTGCTTCTGCCATGACCTAACCCTAATCCAGTACATATGTAGTAAAAGACTGTGCTTCAGCTGTCACCTAAGCCTCATCCAGTACATATATAGTAAAAGACCGTGCCTCAGCTGTCACCTAACCCTAATCCAGTACATATATAGTAAAAGAGCGTGCCTCAGCTGTGACCTAACCCTAATCCAGTACATATATAGTAAAAGACCGTGCTTCAGCCACGATCTAACCCTAATCCAGTACATATATAGTAAAAGACCATACCTCAGCTGTGACCTAACCTTAATCCAGTACATATATAGTAAAAGACTGTGCTTTAGCTGTCACCTAACCCTAATCCAGTACATATATAGTAAAAGACTGTGCTTCAGCCATGACCTAACCCTAATCCAGTACATATATAGTAAAAGACTGTGCTTCAGCTGTCACCTAACCCTAATCCAGTACATATATAGTAAAAGACTGTGCTTCAGCTGTCACCTATACCCTAATCCAGTACATATATAGTAAAGACCGTGCTTCAGCCATGACCTAACCCTAATCCAGTACATATATAGTAAAAGACTGTGCTTCAGCTGTCACCTAACTCTGATCCAGTACATATATAGTAAAAGACCGTGCCTCAGCTGTGACGTAACCCTAATCCAGTACATATAAAGTAAAAGACTGTGCCTCAGCTGTGACCTAACCCTAATCCAGTACATATATAGTAAAAGACCGTGCTTCAGCCACGATCTAACCCTAATCCAGTACATATATAGTAAAAGACTGTGCTTCAGCTGTGACCTAACCCTAATCCAGTACATATATAGTAAAAGACTGTGCTTCAGCTGTCACCTAACCCTAATCCAATACATATATAATAAAAGACTGTGCTGCTGCCATGACCTAACCCTAATCCAGTACATATATAGTAAAAGACTGTGCTTCAGCTGTCACCTAAACCTAATCTAGTACATATATAGTAAAAGACTGTGCTTCAGCCATGACCTAACCCTAATCCAGTACATATATAGTAAAAGACTGTGCTTCAGCTGTGACCTAACCCTAATCCAGTACATATATAGTAAAAGACTGTGCTGCAGCCATGACTTAACCCTAATCCAGTACATATATAGTAAAAGACTGTGCTTCAGCTGTCACCTAAACCTAATCTAGTACATATATAGTAAAAGACTGTGCTTCAGCCATGACCTAACCCTAATCCAGTACATATATAGTAAAAGACTGTGCTTCAGCTGTGACCTAACTCTAATCCAGTACATATATAGTAAAAGACTGTGCTTCAGCCATGACCTAACCCTAATCCAGTACATATATAGTAAAAGACTGTGCTTCAGCTGTCACCTAAACCTAATCCAGTACATCTATAGTAAAAGACTGTGCTTCAGCAATGACCTAACCCTAATCCAGTACATATATAGTAAAAGACTGTGCTGCAGCCATGACCTAACCCTAATCCAGTACATATATAGTAAAAGACTGTGCTTCAGCTGTGACCTAACTCTAATCCAGTACATATATAGTAAAAGACTGTGCTGCAGCCATGACCTAATCATAATCCAGTACATATATAGTAAAAGACTGTGCTTCAGCTGTGACCTAACCCTAATCCAGTACATATATAGTAAAAGACTCTTCTTCAGATGTCACCTAAGCCTCATCCAGTACATATATAGTAAAAGACCGTGCCTCAGCTGTCACCTAACCCTAATCCAGTACATATATAGTAAAAGAGCGTGCCTCAGCTGTGACCTAACCCTAATCCAGTACATATATAGTAAAAGACCGTGCTTCAGCCACGATCTAACCCTAATCCAGTACATATATAGTAAAAGACCATACCTCAGCTGTGACCTAACCTTAATCCAGTACATATATAGTAAAAGACTGTGCTTTAGCTGTCACCTAACCCTAATCCAGTACATATATAGTAAAAGACTGTGCTTCAGCCATGACCTAACCCTAATCCAGTACATATATAGTAAAAGACTGTGCTTCAGCTGTCACCTAACCCTAATCCAGTACATATATAGTAAAAGACTGTGCTTCAGCTGTCACCTATACCAGTACATATATCCAGTACATATATAGTAAAGACCGTGCTTCAGCCATGACCTAACCCTAATCCAGTACATATATAGTAAAAGACTGTGCTTCAGCTGTCACCTAACTCTGATCCAGTACATATATAGTAAAAGACCGTGCCTCAGCTGTGACCTAACCCTAATCCAGTACATATATAGTAAAAGACTGTGCCTCAGCTGTGACCTAACCCTAATCCAGTACATATATAGTAAAAGACCGTGCTTCAGCCACGATCTAACCCTAATCCAGTACATATATAGTAAAAGACTGTGCTTCAGCTGTGACCTAACCCTAATCCAGTACATATATAGTAAAAGACTGTGCTTCAGCTGTCACCTAACCCTAATCCAATACATATATAATAAAAGACTGTGCTGCTGCCATGACCTAACCCTAATCCAGTACATATATAGTAAAAGACTGTGCTTCAGCTGTCACCTAAACCTAATCTAGTACATATATAGTAAAAGACTGTGCTTCAGCCATGACCTAACCCTAATCCAGTACATATATAGTAAAAGACTGTGCTTCAGCTGTGACCTAACCCTAATCCAGTACATATATAGTAAAAGACTGTGCTGCAGCCATGACCTAACCCTAATCCAGTACATATATAGTAAAAGACTGTGCTTCAGCTGTCACCTAAACCTAATCTAGTACATATATAGTAAAAGACTGTGCTTCAGCCATGACCTAACCCTAATCCAGTACATATATAGTAAAAGACTGTGCTTCAGCTGTGACCTAACTCTAATCCAGTACATATATAGTAAAAGACTGTGCTTCAGCCATGACCTAACCCTAATCCAGTACATATATAGTAAAAGAATGTGCTTCAGCTGTCACCTAAACCTAATCCAGTACATCTATAGTAAAAGACTGTGCTTCAGCAATGACCTAACCCTAATCCAGTACATATATAGTAAAAGACTGTGCTGCAGCCATGACCTAACCCTAATCCAGTACATATATAGTAAAAGACTGTGCTTCAGCTGTGACCTAACTCTAATCCAGTACATATATAGTAAAAGACTGTGCTGCAGCCATGACCTAATCATAATCCAGTACATATATAGTAAAAGACTGTGCTTCAGCTGTGACCTAACCCTAATCCAGTACATATATAGTAAAAGACTGTGCTGCAGCCATGACCTAACCCTAATCCAGTACATATATAGTAAAAGACTGTGCTTCAGCTGTGACCTAACCCTAATCCAGTACATATATAGTAAAAGACTGTGCTTCAGCTGTGACCTAACCCTAATCCAGTACATATATAGTAAAAGACTATGCTTCAGCTGTCACCTAACTCTAATCCAGTACATATATAGTAAAAGACTGTGCTTCAGCTGTGACGTAACCCTAATCCAGTACATATATAGTAAAAGACTCTTCTTCAGATGTCACCTAACCCTAATCCAGTACATATATAGTAAAAGACTGTGCTTCATCTGTCACCTAACCCTAATCCAATACATATATAGTAAAAGAGTCTGCTTCAGCTTTCACCTAACCCTAAACCAGAACATATATAGTAAAAGACCGTGCATCAGCCATGTCCTAACCCTAATCCAGTACATATATAGTAAAAGACTGTGCTTCAGCTGTCACCTAACCCTTATCCAGTACATATATAGTAAAAGACCGTGCTTCGGCCCTGACCTAACCCTAATCCAGTACATATATAGTAAAAGACTGTACCTCAGACATGACCTAACCCTAATCCAGTACATATATAGTAAAAACAGTGCTTCAGCTGTCACCTAACCCTAATCCAGTACATATATAGTAAAAGACTGTTTTTCAGCTGTCACCTAACCCTAATCCAGTACATATATAGTAAAAGACTGTGCTTCAGCCATGACCTAACCCTAATCTAGTACATATATAGTAAAAGACCGTGCTTCAGCCCTGACCTAACCCTAATCCAGTACATATATAGTAAAAGACTGTGTTTCAGCTGTCACCTAACCTTAATCCAGTACATATATAGTAAAAGACCGTGCTTCAGCCATGACGTAACTTTAATCCAATCCATATATAGTAAAAGACTGTGCCTCAGCTGGGACCTAACCCTAATCCAGTACATATATAGTAAAAGACCGTGCTTCAGCCATGACCTAACCCTAATCCAGTACATATATAGTAAAAGACTGTGCTTCAGCTGTCACCTAACCCTAATCCAGTACATATATAGTAAAAGACTGTGCTTCAGCTGACTCCTAACCCTAATCCAGTACATATATAGTAAAAGACTGTGCTTCACCTGTCACCTAACTCTAATCCAGTACATATATAGTAAAAGACCGTGCTTCAGCCATGACGTAACTTTAATCCAATCCATATATAGTAAAAGACTGTGCTTCAGCCATGACCTAACCCTAATCCAGTACATATATAGTAAAAGACCGTACTTCAGCCATGACGTAACTTTAATCCAATCCATATATAGTAAAAAACTGTGCTTCAGCTGTCACCTACCTCTAATCCTGTACATATATAGTAAAAGACTGTGCTTCAGCTGTCACCTAACCCTACTCCTGTACATATATAGTAAAAGACTGTGCTTCAGCTGTCACCTAACCCTAATCCAGTAAATATATAGTAAAAGACCGTACTTCAGCCATGACGTAACTTTAATCCAATCCATATATAGTAAAAGACTGTGCTTCAGCTGTCACCTAACTCTAATCCTGTACATATATAGTAAAAGACTGTGCTTCAGCTGTCACCTAACCCTAATCCTGTACATATATAGTAAAAGACCATGCCTCAGCTGTCACCTAACCCTAATCCAGTACATATATAGTAAAATAACGTGCCTCAGCTGTGACCTAACCCTAATCCAGTACATATATAGTAAAAGACCGTGCTTCAGCTGTCACCTAATCCTAATCCAGTACATATATAGAAAAGGACTGTGCTTCAGCTGTCACCTATACCCTAATCCAGTACATATATACTAAAGACCATGCTTCAGCCATAACCTAACCCTAATCCAGTACATATATAGTAAAAGACTGTGCCTCAGCTGTGACCTAACCCTAATCCAATACATATATAGTAAAAGACCGTGCTTTAGCCACGATCTAACCCTAATCCAGTACATATATAGTAAAAGACAATGCCTCAGCTGTGACCTAACCTTAATCCAGTACATATATAGTAAAAGACTGTGCATCAGCTGTGACCTAACCCTAATCCAGTACATATATAGTAAAAGACTGTGCTTCAGCTGTCACCTAACCCTAATCCAATACATATATAATAAAAGACTGTGCTTCAGCCATGATCTAACCCTAATCCAGTACATATATAGTAAAAGACTGTGCTTCAGCTGTCACCTAAACCTAATCTAGTACATATATAGTAAAAGACTGTGCTTCAGCTGTCACCTAAACCTAATCCAGTACATATATAGTAAAAGACTGTGCTTCAGCTGTCACCTAAACCTAATCTAGTACATATATAGTAAAAGACTGTGCTTCAGCTGTCACCTAAACCTAATCCAGTACATATATAGTAAAAGACTGTGCTTCAGCAATGAGCTTACCCTAATCCAGTACATATATAGTAAAAGACTGTGCTGCAGCCATGACCTAACCCTAATCCAGTACATATATAGTAAAAGACTGTGCTTCAGCTGTGACCTAACTCTAATCCAGTACATATATAGTAAAAGACTGTGCTGCAGCCATGACCTAACCCTAATCCAGTACATATATAGTAAAAGACTGTGCTTCAGCTGTCACCTAACCCTAATCCAGTACATATATAGTAAAAGACTGTGCTTCAGCTGTCACCAAACCCTAATGCAGTACATATATAGTAAAAGACCGTGCTTCAGCTGTCACCTAACCCTAATCCAGTACATATATAGTAAAAGACTGTGCTTCAGCTGTCACCTAAACCTAATCCAGTACATATATAGTAAAAGACTGTGCTTCAGCAATGACCTAACCCTAATCCAGTACATATATAGTAAAAGACTGTGCTTCAGCTGTCACCTAACCCTAATCCAGTACATATATAGTAAAAGACCGTGCTTCAGCTGTCACCTAACACTAATCCAGTACATATATAGTAAAAGACTGTGCTTCAGCTGTGACCTAACCCTAATCCAGTACATATATAGTAAAAGACTGTGCTTCAGCTGTCACCTAACACTAATCCAGTACATATATAGTAAAAGGCTGTGCTTCAGCTGTGACCTAACTCTAATCCAGTACATATATAGTAAAAGACTGTGCTTCAGCTGTGACCTAACTCTAATCCAGTACATATATAGTAAAAGACTGTGCTTCAGCTGTCACCTAACCTTAATCCAGTACATATATAGTAGAACACTTTGCTTCACCTGTCACCTAACCCTAATCCAGTACATATATAGTAAAAGACTGTGCTTCAGCTGTCACATAACCCTAATCCAGTACATATATAGTAAAAGACTGTGCTTCAGCCATGACATAACCCTAATCCAGTACATATATAGTAAAAGGCTGTGTTTCAGCTGTCACCTAACTCTAATCCAGTACATATATAGTAAAAGACTGTGCTTCAGCTGTCACCTAAGCCTAATCCAGTACATATATAGTAAAAGACTGTGCTTCAGCCATGACCTAACCATAATCCAGTACATATATAGTAAAAGACTGTGCTTCAGCCATGACCTAACCCTAATCCAGTACATATATAGTAAAAGACTGTGCTTCAGCCTTGACGTAACCCTAATCCAGTACATATATAGAAAAAGACCGTGCTTCAGCTGTCACCTAACCCTAATCCAGTACATATATAATAAAAGAATGTGCTTCAGCCATGACCTAACCCTAATCCAGTACATATATAGTAAAAGACTGTGCTTCTGCTGTCACCTAACTCTAATCCAGTACATATATAGTAAAAGACTGTGCTTCAGCTGTCACCTAACTCTAACCCAGTACATATATAGTAAAAGACCGTGCCTCAGCCATGACCTAACTCTAATCCAGTACATATATAGTAAAAGACTGTGCTTCAGCTGTCACCTAACCCTAATCCAGTACATATATAGTAAAAGACCGTGCCTCAGCCATGACCCAAGCCTCATCCAGTACATATATAGGAAAAGACTGTGCTTCAGCCATGACCTAACCCTAATCCAGTACATATATAGTAAAAGACTGTGCTTCAACTGTCACCTAACCCTAATCCAGTACATATATAGTAAAAGACTGTGCTGCAGCCATGACCTAACACTAATCCAGTACATATATAGTAAAAGACCGTCCTTCAGCTGTCACCTAACCTTAATCCAGTACATATATAGTAAAAGACTGTGCTTCAGCTGTCACCTAACTCTAATCCAGTACATATATAGTAAAAGACCGTGCTTCAGCTGTCACCTAACCTTAATTCAGTACATATATAGTAAAAGACCGTGCTTCAGCTGTCACCTAACCTTAATCCAGTACATATATATTAAAAGACCGTGCTTCAGCTTTCACCTAACCTTAATCCAGTACATATATAGTAAAAGACTGTGCTTCAGCTGTTACCTAACTCTAATCCAGTACATATATAGTAAAAGACCGTGCTTCAGCTGTCACCTAACCTTAATCCAGTACATATATAGTAAAAGACCGTGCTTCAGCTGTCACCTAACCTTAATCCAGTACATATATAGTAAAGACCGTGCTTCAGCTGTCACCTAACCTTAATCCAGTACATATATAGTAAAAGACTGTGCTTTAGCTGTCACCTAACTCTAATCCAGTACATATATAGTAAAAGACTCTGCTTCCCGCTGTCACCTAACTCTAATCCAGTACATATATAGTAAAAGACGGTGCTTCAACCATGACCTAACTCTAATCCAGTACATATATAGTAAAAGACTGTGCTTCAGCTGTCACCTAACTCTAATCCAGTACATATATAGTAAAAGACTGTGCTACAGCTGTCACCTAACCCTAATCCAGTACATACATAGTAAAAGACTGTTCTTCAGCTGTCACCTGACGCTAATCCTGTACATATATAGTAAAAGACCGTGCTTCAGCCCTGACCTAACCCTAATCCAGTACATATATAGTAAAAGACTGTGCTTCAGTCATGACCTAACCCTAATCCTGTACATATATAGTAAAAGACTGTGCTACAGCTGTCACCTAACCCTAATCCAGTACATAAATAGTAAAAGACTGTGCTTCAGCTGTCA
This sequence comes from Eledone cirrhosa, assembly GCA_964016885.1. Lineage (NCBI taxonomy): Eukaryota > Metazoa > Mollusca > Cephalopoda > Octopoda > Eledonidae > Eledone > Eledone cirrhosa. The sequence goes on from OZ024741.1 coordinate 24,093,095, forward strand.
CCTAACCTTAATCCTGTACATAAGTAGTAAAAGACTGTGCTTCAGCTGTCACCTAACCCTAATTCAGTACATATATAGTAAAGACCGTGCTTCAGCCATGACCTAACCCTAATCCAGTACATATATAGTAAAAGACTGTGCTTCAGCTGTCACCTAACCCTAATCCAGTACATATATAGTAAATGACTGTGCTTCAGCTGTCACCTAACCCTAATCCAGTACATATATAGTAAAAGACCGTGCCTCAGTTGTGACCTAACCCTAATCCAGTACATATATAGTAAAAGAGCGTGCCTCAGCTATGACCTAACCCTAATCCAGTACATATATAGTAAAAGACCGTGCTTCAGCCACGATCTAACCCTAATCCAGTACATATATAGTAAAAGATCATGCCTCAGCTCTGACCTAACCTTAATCCAGTACATATATAGTAAAAAACTGTGCCTCAGCTGTGACCTAACCCTAATCCAGTACATATATAGTAAAAGAGCGTGCCTCAGCTGTGACCTAACCCTAATCCAGTACATATATAGTAAAAGACCGTGCTTCAGCCACGATCTAACCCTAATCCAGTACATATATAGTAAAAGATCATGCCTCAGCTGTGACCTAACCTTAATCCAGTACATATATAGTAAAAAACTGTGCCTCAGCTGTGACCTAACCCTAATCCAGTAAATATATAGTAAAAGAGCGTGCCTCAGCTGTGACCTAACCCTAATCCAGTACATATATAGTAAAGGACCGTGATTCAGCCATGACCTAACCCTAATCCAGTACATATATAGTAAAAGACTGTGCTTCAGCCATGACCTAACCCTAATCCAGTACATATATAGTAAAAGACTGTGCTTCAGCTGTCACCTAACCCTAATCCAGTACATATATATTAAATGACTCTGCTTCAGCCATGACCTAACCCTAATCCATTACATATATATTAAAAGACTGTGCTTCAGCCATGACCTAACCCTAATCCAGTACATATATATTAAAAGACTGTGCTTCAGCCATGACCTAACCCTAATCCAGTACATATATATTAAAAGACTGTGCTTCAGCCATGACCTAACCCTAATCCAGTACATATATAGTAAAAGACTGTGCTTCAGCCATGACCTAACCCTAATCCAGTACATATATAGTAAAAGACTGTGCCTCAGCTGTGACCTAACCCTAATCCAGTACATATATAGTAAAAGACCGTGCTTTAGCCACGATCTAACCCTATTCCAGTACATATATAGTAAAAGACAATGCCTCAGCTGTGACCTAACCTTAATCCAGTACATATATAGTAAAAGACTGTGCATCAGCTGTGACCTAACCCTAATCCAGTACATATATAGTAAAAGACTGTGCTTCAGCTGTCACCTAACCCTAATCCAATACATATATAATAAAAGACTGTGCTGCAGCCATGATCTAACCCTAATCCAGTACATATATAGTAAAAGACTGTGCTTCAGCTGTCACCTAAACCTAATCTAGTACATATATAGTAAAAGACTGTGCTTCAGCTGTCACCTAAACCTAATCCAGTACATATATAGTAAAAGACTGTGCTTCAGCTGTCACCTAAACCTAATCTAGTACATATATAGTAAAAGACTGTGCTTCAGCTGTCACCTAAACCTAATCCAGTACATATATATTAAAAGACTGTGCTTCAGCAATGAGCTTACCCTAATCCAGTACATATATAGTAAAAGACTGTGCTTCAGCCATGACCTAACACAAATCCAGTACATATATAGTAAAAGACTGTGCTTCAGCTGTCACCTAACTCTAATCCAGTACATATATAGTAAAAGACTGTGCTTCAGCTGTCACCTAACTCTAATCCAGTACATATATAGTAAAAGACCCTGCCTCAGCCATGACCTAACTCTAATCCAGTACATATATAGTAAAAGACTGTGCTTCAGCTGTCACCTAACCCTAATCCAGTACATATATAGTAAAAGACCGTGCCTCAGCCATGACCTAACCCTAATCCAGTACATATATAGTAAAAGACTGTGCTTCAGCCATGACCTAACCCTAATCCAGTACATATATAGTAAAAGACTGTGCTTCAGCTGTCACCTAACCCTAATCCAGTACATATATAGTAAAAGACTGTGCTTCAGCCATGACCTAACACTAATCCAGTACATATATAATAAAAGACTGTGCTTCAGCTGTCACCTAACTCTAATCCAGTACATATATAGTTAAAGACTGTGCTTCAGCTGTCACCTAACCCTAATCCAGTACATATATAGTAAAAGACTGTGCTTCAGCCATGACCTAACCCTAATCCAGTACATATATAGTAAAAGACTGTGCTTCAGCTATGACCTAACCCTAATCCAGTACATATATAGTAAAAGACTGTGCTTCAGCTGTCACCTAACCCTAATCCAGTACATATATAGTAAAAGACTGTGCTTCAGCCATAACCTAACCCTAATCCAGTACATATATAGTAAAAGACTGTGCTTCAGCCATGACCTAACCATAATCCAGTACATATATAGTAAAAGACTGTGCTTCAGACATGACCTAACCCTAATCCAGTACATATATAGTAAAAGACTGTGCTTCAGCCATGACCTAACCCTAATCCAGTACATATATAGTAAAAGACTGTGCTTCAGCTGTCACCTAACCCTAATCCAGTACATATATAGTAAAAGACTGTGCTTCAGCCATAACCTAACCCTAATCCAGTACATATATAGTAAAAGACTGTGCTTCAGCCATAACCTAACCCTAATCCAGTACATATATAGTAAAAGACTGTGCTTCAGCCATAACCTAACCCTAATCCAGTACATATATAGTAAAAGACTGTGCTTCAGCCATGACCTAACCCTAATCCAGTATATATATAGTAAAAGACTGTGCTTCAGCCATGACCTAACCCTAATCCAGTACATATATAGTAAAAGACTGTGCTTCAGCCATGACCTAACCCTAATCCAGTACATATATAGTAAAAGACTGTGCTTCAGCCATGACCTAACCCTAATCCAGTACATATATAGTAAAAGACTGTGCTTCAGCCATAACCTAACCCTAATCCAGTACATATATAGTAAAAGACTGTGCTTCAGCCATGACCTAACCCTAATCCAGTACATATATAGTAAAAGACTGTGCTTCAGCCATGACCTAACCCTAATCCAGTACATATATAGTAAAAGACTGTGCTTCAGCTGTCACCTAACTCTAATCCAGTACATATATAGTAAAAGACTGTGCTTCAGCTGTCACCTAACTCTAATCCAGTACATATATAGTAAAAGACCCTGCCTCAGCCATGACCTAACTCTAATCCAGTACATATATAGTAAAAGACTGTGCTTCAGCTGTCACCTAACCCTAATCCAGTACATATATAGTAAAAGACCGTGCCTCAGCCATGACCTAACCCTAATCCAGTACATATATAGTAAAAGACTGTGCTTCAGCCATGACCTAACCCTAATCCAGTACATATATAGTAAAAGACTGTGCTTCAGCTGTCACCTAACCCTAATCCAGTACATATATAGTAAAAGACTGTGCTTCAGCCATGACCTAACACTAATCCAGTACATATATAGTAAAAGGCTGTGCTTCAGCTGTCACCTAACTCTAATCCAGTACATATATAGTAAAAGACTGTGCTTCAGCTGTCACCTAACCCTAATCCAGTACATATATAGTAAAAGACTGTGCTTCAGCCATGACCTAACCCTAATCCAGTACATATATAGTAAAAGACTGTGCTTCAGCCATGACCTAACCCTAATCCAGTACATATATAGTAAAAGACTGTGCTTCAGCTGTCACCTAACCCTAATCCAGTAAATATATAGTAAAAGACTGTGCTTCAGCCATAACCTAACCCTAATCCAGTACATATATAGTAAAAGACTGTGCTTCAGCCATGACCTAACCATAATCCAGTACATATATAGTAAAAGACTGTGCTTCAGCCATGACCTAACCCTAATCCAGTACATATATAGTAAAAGACTGTGCTTCAGCCATGACCTAACCCTAATCCAGTACATATATAGTAAAAGACTGTGCTTCAGCTGTCACCTAACCCTAATCCAGTACATATATAGTAAAAGACTGTGCTTCAGCCATTACCTAACCCTAATACAGTACATATATAGTAAAAGACTGTGCTTCAGCTGTCACCTAACCCTAATCCAGTACATATATAGTAAAAGACTGTGCTTCAGCCATGACCTAACCCTAATCCAGTACATATATAGTAAAAGACTGTGCTTCAGCTGTCACCTAACCCTAATCCAGTACATATATAGTAAAAGACTGTGCTTCAGCCATGACCTAACCCTAATCCAGTACATATATAGTAAAAGACTGTGCTTCAGCTGTCACCAAACCCTAATCCTGTACATATGTAGTAAAAGACTGTGCTTCAGCTGTCACCTAACCCTAATCCAGTACATATATAGTAAAGACCGTGCTTCAGCCATGACCTAACCCTAATCCAGTACATATATAGTAAAAGACTGTGCTTCAGCTGTCACCTAACCCTAATCCAGTACATATATAGTAAAAGACTGTGCTTCAGCCATGACCTAACTCTAATCCAGTACATATATAGTAAAAGACTGTGCTTCAGCTGTCACCTAACTCGAATCCAGTACATATATAGTAAAAAACTGTGCTTCAGCCATGACCCAACCCTAATCCCGTACATATATAGTAAAAGACTGTGCTTCAGCCATGACCTAACCCTAATCCAGTACATATATAGTAAAAGACTGTGCTTCAGCCATGACCTAACCCTAATCCAGTACATATATAGTAAAAGACTGTGCTTCAGCCATGACCTAACCCTAATCCAGTACATATATAGTAAAAGACTGTGCTTCAGCCATGACCTCACCCTAATCCAGTACATATATAGTAAAAGACTGTGCTTCAGCTGTCACCTAACTCTAATCCAGTACATATATAGTAAAAGACTGTGCTTCAGCTGTCACCTAACTCTAATCCAGTACATATATAGTAAAAGACCCTGCCTCAGCCATGACCTAACTCTAATCCAGTACATATATAGTAAAAGACTGTGCTTCAGCTGTCACCTAACCCTAATCCAGTACATATATAGTAAAAGACCGTGCCTCAGCCATGACCTAACCCTAATCCAGTACATATATAGTAAAAGACTGTGCTTCAGCCATGACCTAACCCTAATCCAGTACATATATAGTAAAAGACTGTGCTTCAGCTGTCACCTAACCCTAATCCAGTACATATATAGTAAAAGACTGTGCTTCAGCCATGACCTAACACAAATCCAGTACATATATAGTAAAAGACTGTGCTTCAGCTGTCACCTAACTCTAATCCAGTACATATATAGTAAAAGACTGTGCTTCAGCTGTCACCTAACTCTAATCCAGTACATATATAGTAAAAGACCCTGCCTCAGCCATGACCTAACTCTAATCCAGTACATATATAGTAAAAGACTGTGCTTCAGCTGTCACCTAACCCTAATCCAGTACATATATAGTAAAAGACCGTGCCTCAGCCATGACCTAACCCTAATCCAGTACATATATAGTAAAAGACTGTGCTTCAGCCATGACCTAACCCTAATCCAGTACATATATAGTAAAAGACTGTGCTTCAGCTGTCACCTAACCCTAATCCAGTACATATATAGTAAAAGACTGTGCTTCAGCCATGACCTAACACTAATCCAGTACATATATAATAAAAGACTGTGCTTCAGCTGTCACCTAACTCTAATCCAGTACATATATAGTTAAAGACTGTGCTTCAGCTGTCACCTAACCCTAATCCAGTACATATATAGTAAAAGACTGTGCTTCAGCCATGACCTAACCCTAATCCAGTACATATATAGTAAAAGACTGTGCTTCAGCTATGACCTAACCCTAATCCAGTACATATATAGTAAAAGACTGTGCTTCAGCTGTCACCTAACCCTAATCCAGTACATATATAGTAAAAGACTGTGCTTCAGCCATAACCTAACCCTAATCCAGTACATATATAGTAAAAGACTGTGCTTCAGCCATGACCTAACCATAATCCAGTACATATATAGTAAAAGACTGTGCTTCAGACATGACCTAACCCTAATCCAGTACATATATAGTAAAAGACTGTGCTTCAGCCATGACCTAACCCTAATCCAGTACATATATAGTAAAAGACTGTGCTTCAGCTGTCACCTAACCCTAATCCAGTACATATATAGTAAAAGACTGTGCTTCATTCATAACCTAACCCTAATCCAGTACATATATAGTAAAAGACTGTGCTTCAGCCATAACCTAACCCTAATCCAGTACATATATAGTAAAAGACTGTGCTTCAGCCATAACCTAACCCTAATCCAGTACATATATAGTAAAAGACTGTGCTTCAGCCATGACCTAACCCTAATCCAGTATATATATAGTAAAAGACTGTGCTTCAGCCATGACCTAACCCTAATCCAGTACATATATAGTAAAAGACTGTGCTTCAGCCATGACCTAACCCTAATCCAGTACATATATAGTAAAAGACTGTGCTTCAGCCATGACCTAACCCTAATCCAGTACATATATAGTAAAAGACTGTGCTTCAGCCATAACCTAACCCTAATCCAGTACATATATAGTAAAAGACTGTGCTTCAGCCATGACCTAACCCTAATCCAGTACATATATAGTAAAAGACTGTGCTTCAGCCATGACCTAACCCTAATCCAGTACATATATAGTAAAAGACTGTGCTTCAGCTGTCACCTAACTCTAATCCAGTACATATATAGTAAAAGACTGTGCTTCAGCTGTCACCTAACTCTAATCCAGTACATATATAGTAAAAGACCCTGCCTCAGCCATGACCTAACTCTAATCCAGTACATATATAGTAAAAGACTGTGCTTCAGCTGTCACCTAACCCTAATCCAGTACATATATAGTAAAAGACCGTGCCTCAGCCATGACCTAACCCTAATCCAGTACATATATAGTAAAAGACTGTGCTTCAGCCATGACCTAACACTAATCCAGTACATATATAGTAAAAGGCTGTGCTTCAGCTGTCACCTAACTCTAATCCAGTACATATATAGTAAAAGACTGTGCTTCAGCTGTCACCTAACCCTAATCCAGTACATATATAGTAAAAGACTGTGCTTCAGCCATGACCTAACCCTAATCCAGTACATATATAGTAAAAGACTGTGCTTCAGCCATGACCTAACCCTAATCCAGTACATATATAGTAAAAGACTGTGCTTCAGCTGTCACCTAACCCTAATCCAGTAAATATATAGTAAAAGACTGTGCTTCAGCCATAACCTAACCCTAATCCAGTACATATATAGTAAAAGACTGTGCTTCAGCCATGACCTAACCATAATCCAGTACATATATAGTAAAAGACTGTGCTTCAGCCATGACCTAACCCTAATCCAGTACATATATAGTAAAAGACTGTGCTTCAGCCATGACCTAACCCTAATCCAGTACATATATAGTAAAAGACTGTGCTTCAGCCATGACCTAACCCTAATCCAGTACATATATAGTAAAAGACTGTGCTTCAGCTGTCACCTAACCCTAATCCAGTACATATATAGTAAAAGACTGTGCTTCAGCCATTACCTAACCCTAATACAGTACATATATAGTAAAAGACTGTGCTTCAGCTGTCACCTAACCCTAATCCAGTACATATATAGTAAAAGACTGTGCTTCAGCCATGACCTAACCCTAATCCAGTACATATATAGTAAAAGACTGTGCTTCAGCTGTCACCTAACCCTAATCCAGTACATATATAGTAAAAGACTGTGCTTCAGCCATGACCTAACCCTAATCCAGTACATATATAGTAAAAGACTGTGCTTCAGCTGTCACCAAACCCTAATCCTGTACATATGTAGTAAAAGACTGTGCTTCAGCTGTCACCTAACCCTAATCCAGTACATATATAGTAAAGACCGTGCTTCAGCCATGACCTAACCCTAATCCAGTACATATATAGTAAAAGACTGTGCTTCAGCTGTCACCTAACCCTAATCCAGTACATATATAGTAAATGACTGTGCTTCAGCTGTCACCTAACCCTAATCCAGTACATATATAGTAAAAGACCGTGCCTCAGCTGTGACCTAACCCTAATCCAGTACATATATAGTAAAAGAGCGTGCCTCAGCTATGACCTAACCCTAATCCAGTACATATATAGTAAAAGACCGTGCTTCAGCCACGATCTAACCCTAATCCAGTACATATATAGTAAAAGATCATGCCTCAGCTCTGACCTAACCTTAATCCAGTACATATATAGTAAAAGACTGTGCTTCAGCCATGACCTAACCCTAATCCAGTACATATATAATAAAAGACTGTGCTTCAGCCATGACCTAACCCTAATCCAGTACATATATAGTAAAAGACTGTGCTTCAGCTGTCACCTAACTCTAATCCAGTACATATATAGTAAAAGACTGTGCTTCAGCTGTCACCTAACTCTAATCCAGTACATATATAGTAAAAGACCCTGCCTCAGCCATGACCTAACTCTAATCCAGTACATATGTAGTAAAAGACTGTGCTTCAGCTGTCACCTAACCCTAATCCAGTACATATATAGTAAAAGACCGTGCCTCAGCCATGACCTAACCCTAATCCAGTACATATATAGTAAAAGACTGTGCTTCAGCCATGACCTAACCCTAATCCAGTACATATATAGTAAAAGACTGTGCTTCAGCTGTCACCTAACCCTAATCCAGTACATATATAGTAAAAGACTGTGTTTCAGCCATGACCTAACACTAATCCAGTACATATATAGTAAAAGACTGTGCTTCAGCTGTCACCTAACTCTAATCCAGTACATATATAGTAAAAGACTGTGCTTCAGCTGTCACCTAACCCTAATCCAGTACATATATAGTAAAAAACTGTGCTTCAGCCATGACCTAACACTAATCCAGTACATATATAGTAAAAGACTGTGCTTCAGCTATGACCTAACCCTAATCCAGTACATATATAGTAAAAGACTGTGCTTCAGCTGTCACCTAACCCTAATCCAGTACATATATAGTAAAAGACTGTGCTTCAGCGATAACCTAACCCTAATCCAGTACATATATAGTAAAAGACTGTGCTTCAGCCATGACCTAACCATAATCCAGTACATATATAGTAAAAGATTGTGCTTCAGCCATGACCTAACCCTAATCCAGTACATATATAGTAAAAGACTGTGCTTTAGCCATGACCTAACCCTAATCCAGTACATATATAGTAAAAGACTGTGCTTCAGCTGTCACCTAACCCTAATCCAGTACATATATAGTAAAAGACTGTGCTTCAGCCATAACCTAACCCTAATCCAGTACATATATAGTAAAAGACTGTGCTTCAGCCATAACCTAACCCTAATCCAGTACATATATAGTAAAAGACTGTGCTTCAGCCATAACCTAACCCTAATCCAGTACATATATAGTAAAAGACTGTGCTTCAGCCATGACCTAACCCTAATCCAGTACATATATAGTAAAAGACTGTGCTTCAGGCATGACCTAACCCTAATCCAGTACATATATAGTAAAAGACTGTGCTTCAGCCATGACCTAACCCTAATCCAGTACATATATAGTAAAAGACTGTGCTTCAGCCATGACCTAACCCTAATCCAGTACATATATAGTAAAAGGCTGTGCTTCAGCCATAACCTAACCCTAATCCAGTACATATATAGTAAAAGACTGTGCTTCAGCCATGACCTAACCCTAATCCAGTACATATATAGTAAAAGACTGTGCTTCAGCCATGACCTAACCCTAATCCAGTACATATATAGTAAAAGACTGTGCTTCAGCAATGACCTAACGCTAATCCAGTACATATATAGTAAAAGACTGTGCTTCAGCTGTCACCTAACTCTAATCCAGTACATATATAGTAAAAGACTGTGCTTCAGCTGTCACCTAACTCTAATCCAGTACATATATAGTAAAAGACCCTGCCTCAGCCATGACCTAACTCTAATCCAGTACATATATAGTAAAAGACTGTGCTTCAGCTGTCACCTTACCCTAATCCAGTACATATATAGTAAAAGACCGTGCCTCAGCCATGACCTAACCCTAATCCAGTACATATATAGTAAAAGACTGTGCTTCAGCCATGACCTAACCCTAATCCAGTACATATATAGTAAAAGACTGTGCTTCAGCTGTCACCTAACCCTAATCCAGTACATATATAGTAAAAGACTGTGCTTCAGCCATGACCTAACCCTAATCCAGTACATATATAGTAAAAGACTGTGCTTCAGGCATGACCTAACCCTAATCCAGTACATATATAGTAAAAGACCCTGCCTCAGCCATGACCTAACTCTAATCCAGTACATATATAGTAAAAGACTGTGCTTCAGCTGTCACCTAACCCTAATCCAGTACATATATAGTAAAAGACCGTGCCTCAGCCATGACCTAACCCTAATCCAGTACATATATAGTAAAAGACTGTGCTTCAGCCATGACCTAACCCTAATCCAGTACATATATAGTAAAAGACTGTGCTTCAGCTGTCACCTAACCCTAATCCAGTACATATATAGTAAAAGACTGTGCTTCAGCCATGACCTAACACAAATCCAGTACATATATAGTAAAAGACTGTGCTTCAGCTGTCACCTAACTCTAATCCAGTACATATATAGTAAAAGACTGTGCTTCAGCTGTCACCTAACTCTAATCCAGTACATATATAGTAAAAGACCCTGCCTCAGCCATGACCTAACTCTAATCCAGTACATATATAGTAAAAGACTGTGCTTCAGCTGTCACCTAACCCTAATCCAGTACATATATAGTAAAAGACCGTGCCTCAGCCATGACCTAACCCTAATCCAGTACATATATAGTAAAAGACTGTGCTTCAGCCATGACCTAACCGTAATCCAGTACATATATAGTAAAAGACTGTGCTTCAGCTGTCACCTAACCCTAATCCAGTACATATATAGTAAAAGACTGTGCTTCAGCCATGACCTAACACTAATCCAGTACATATATAATAAAAGACTGTGCTTCAGCTGTCACCTAACTCTAATCCAGTACATATATAGTTAAAGACTGTGCTTCAGCTGTCACCTAACCCTAATCCAGTACATATATAGTAAAAGACTGTGCTTCAGCCATGACCTAACCCTAATCCAGTACATATATAGTAAAAGACTGTGCTTCAGCTATGACCTAACCCTAATCCAGTACATATATAGTAAAAGACTGTGCTTCAGCTGTCACCTAACCCTAATCCAGTACATATATAGTAAAAGACTGTGCTTCAGCCATAACCTAACCCTAATCCAGTACATATATAGTAAAAGACTGTGCTTCAGCCATGACCTAACCATAATCCAGTACATATATAGTAAAAGACTGTGCTTCAGACATGACCTAACCCTAATCCAGTACATATATAGTAAAAGACTGTGCTTCAGCCATGACCTAACCCTAATCCAGTACATATATAGTAAAAGACTGTGCTTCAGCTGTCACCTAACCCTAATCCAGTACATATATAGTAAAAGACTGTGCTTCAGCCATAACCTAACCCTAATCCAGTACATATATAGTAAAAGACTGTGCTTCAGCCATAACCTAACCCTAATCCAGTACATATATAGTAAAAGACTGTGCTTCAGCCATAACCTAACCCTAATCCAGTACATATATAGTAAAAGACTGTGCTTCAGCCATGACCTAACCCTAATCCAGTATATATATAGTAAAAGACTGTGCTTCAGCCATGACCTAACCCTAATCCAGTACATATATAGTAAAAGACTGTGCTTCAGCCATGACCTAACCCTAATCCAGTACATATATAGTAAAAGACTGTGCTTCAGCCATGACCTAACCCTAATCCAGTACATATATAGTAAAAGACTGTGCTTCAGCCATAACCTAACCCTAATCCAGTACATATATAGTAAAAGACTGTGCTTCAGCCATGACCTAACCCTAATCCAGTACATATATAGTAAAAGACTGTGCTTCAGCCATGACCTAACCCTAATCCAGTACATATATAGTAAAAGACTGTGCTTCAGCTGTCACCTAACTCTAATCCAGTACATATATAGTAAAAGACTGTGCTTCAGCTGTCACCTAACTCTAATCCAGTACATATATAGTAAAAGACCCTGCCTCAGCCATGACCTAACTCTAATCCAGTACATATATAGTAAAAGACTGTGCTTCAGCTGTCACCTAACCCTAATCCAGTACATATATAGTAAAAGACCGTGCCTCAGCCATGACCTAACCCTAATCCAGTACATATATAGTAAAAGACTGTGCTTCAGCCATGACCTAACCCTAATCCAGTACATATATAGTAAAAGACTGTGCTTCAGCTGTCACCTAACCCTAATCCAGTACATATATAGTAAAAGACTGTGCTTCAGCCATGACCTAACACTAATCCAGTACATATATAGTAAAAGGCTGTGCTTCAGCTGTCACCTAACTCTAATCCAGTACATATATAGTAAAAGACTGTGCTTCAGCTGTCACCTAACCCTAATCCAGTACATATATAGTAAAAGACTGTGCTTCAGCCATGACCTAACCCTAATCCAGTACATATATAGTAAAAGACTGTGCTTCAGCCATGACCTAACCCTAATCCAGTACATATATAGTAAAAGACTGTGCTTCAGCTGTCACCTAACCCTAATCCAGTAAATATATAGTAAAAGACTGTGCTTCAGCCATAACCTAACCCTAATCCAGTACATATATAGTAAAAGACTGTGCTTCAGCCATGACCTAACCATAATCCAGTACATATATAGTAAAAGACTGTGCTTCAGCCATGACCTAACCCTAATCCAGTACATATATAGTAAAAGACTGTGCTTCAGCCATGACCTAACCCTAATCCAGTACATATATAGTAAAAGACTGTGCTTCAGCTGTCACCTAACCCTAATCCAGTACATATATAGTAAAAGACTGTGCTTCAGCCATTACCTAACCCTAATACAGTACATATATAGTAAAAGACTGTGCTTCAGCTGTCACCTAACCCTAATCCAGTACATATATAGTAAAAGACTGTGCTTCAGCCATGACCTAACCCTAATCCAGTACATATATAGTAAAAGACTGTGCTTCAGCTGTCACCTAACCCTAATCCAGTACATATATAGTAAAAGACTGTGCTTCAGCCATGACCTAACCCTAATCCAGTACATATATAGTAAAAGACTGTGCTTCAGCTGTCACCAAACCCTAATCCTGTACATATGTAGTAAAAGACTGTGCTTCAGCTGTCACCTAACCCTAATCCAGTACATATATAGTAAAGACCGTGCTTCAGCCATGACCTAACCCTAATCCAGTACATATATAGTAAAAGACTGTGCTTCAGCTGTCACCTAACCCTAATCCAGTACATATATAGTAAAAGACTGTGCTTCAGCCATGACCTAACTCTAATCCAGTACATATATAGTAAAAGACTGTGCTTCAGCTGTCACCTAACTCGAATCCAGTACATATATAGTAAAAAACTGTGCTTCAGCCATGACCCAACCCTAATCCCGTACATATATAGTAAAAGACTGTGCTTCAGCCATGACCTAACCCTAATCCAGTACATATATAGTAAAAGACTGTGCTTCAGCCATGACCTAACCCTAATCCAGTACATATATAGTAAAAGACTGTGCTTCAGCCATGACCTAACCCTAATCCAGTACATATATAGTAAAAGACTGTGCTTCAGCCATGACCTCACCCTAATCCAGTACATATATAGTAAAAGACTGTGCTTCAGCTGTCACCTAACTCTAATCCAGTACATATATAGTAAAAGACTGTGCTTCAGCTGTCACCTAACTCTAATCCAGTACATATATAGTAAAAGACCCTGCCTCAGCCATGACCTAACTCTAATCCAGTACATATATAGTAAAAGACTGTGCTTCAGCTGTCACCTAACCCTAATCCAGTACATATATAGTAAAAGACCGTGCCTCAGCCATGACCTAACCCTAATCCAGTACATATATAGTAAAAGACTGTGCTTCAGCCATGACCTAACCCTAATCCAGTACATATATAGTAAAAGACTGTGCTTCAGCTGTCACCTAACCCTAATCCAGTACATATATAGTAAAAGACTGTGCTTCAGCCATGACCTAACACAAATCCAGTACATATATAGTAAAAGACTGTGCTTCAGCTGTCACCTAACTCTAATCCAGTACATATATAGTAAAAGACTGTGCTTCAGCTGTCACCTAACTCTAATCCAGTACATATATAGTAAAAGACCCTGCCTCAGCCATGACCTAACTCTAATCCAGTACATATATAGTAAAAGACTGTGCTTCAGCTGTCACCTAACCCTAATCCAGTACATATATAGTAAAAGACCGTGCCTCAGCCATGACCTAACCCTAATCCAGTACATATATAGTAAAAGACTGTGCTTCAGCCATGACCTAACCCTAATCCAGTACATATATAGTAAAAGACTGTGCTTCAGCTGTCACCTAACCCTAATCCAGTACATATATAGTAAAAGACTGTGCTTCAGCCATGACCTAACACTAATCCAGTACATATATAATAAAAGACTGTGCTTCAGCTGTCACCTAACTCTAATCCAGTACATATATAGTTAAAGACTGTGCTTCAGCTGTCACCTAACCCTAATCCAGTACATATATAGTAAAAGACTGTGCTTCAGCCATGACCTAACCCTAATCCAGTACATATATAGTAAAAGACTGTGCTTCAGCTATGACCTAACCCTAATCCAGTACATATATAGTAAAAGACTGTGCTTCAGCTGTCACCTAACCCTAATCCAGTACATATATAGTAAAAGACTGTGCTTCAGCCATAACCTAACCCTAATCCAGTACATATATAGTAAAAGACTGTGCTTCAGCCATGACCTAACCATAATCCAGTACATATATAGTAAAAGACTGTGCTTCAGACATGACCTAACCCTAATCCAGTACATATATAGTAAAAGACTGTGCTTCAGCCATGACCTAACCCTAATCCAGTACATATATAGTAAAAGACTGTGCTTCAGCTGTCACCTAACCCTAATCCAGTACATATATAGTAAAAGACTGTGCTTCAGCCATAACCTAACCCTAATCCAGTACATATATAGTAAAAGACTGTGCTTCAGCCATAACCTAACCCTAATCCAGTACATATATAGTAAAAGACTGTGCTTCAGCCATAACCTAACCCTAATCCAGTACATATATAGTAAAAGACTGTGCTTCAGCCATGACCTAACCCTAATCCAGTATATATATAGTAAAAGACTGTGCTTCAGCCATGACCTAACCCTAATCCAGTACATATATAGTAAAAGACTGTGCTTCAGCCATGACCTAACCCTAATCCAGTACATATATAGTAAAAGACTGTGCTTCAGCCATGACCTAACCCTAATCCAGTACATATATAGTAAAAGACTGTGCTTCAGCCATAACCTAACCCTAATCCAGTACATATATAGTAAAAGACTGTGCTTCAGCCATGACCTAACCCTAATCCAGTACATATATAGTAAAAGACTGTGCTTCAGCCATGACCTAACCCTAATCCAGTACATATATAGTAAAAGACTGTGCTTCAGCTGTCACCTAACTCTAATCCAGTACATATATAGTAAAAGACTGTGCTTCAGCTGTCACCTAACTCTAATCCAGTACATATATAGTAAAAGACCCTGCCTCAGCCATGACCTAACTCTAATCCAGTACATATATAGTAAAAGACTGTGCTTCAGCTGTCACCTAACCCTAATCCAGTACATATATAGTAAAAGACCGTGCCTCAGCCATGACCTAACCCTAATCCAGTACATATATAGTAAAAGACTGTGCTTCAGCCATGACCTAACACTAATCCAGTACATATATAGTAAAAGGCTGTGCTTCAGCTGTCACCTAACTCTAATCCAGTACATATATAGTAAAAGACTGTGCTTCAGCTGTCACCTAACCCTAATCCAGTACATATATAGTAAAAGACTGTGCTTCAGCCATGACCTAACCCTAATCCAGTACATATATAGTAAAAGACTGTGCTTCAGCCATGACCTAACCCTAATCCAGTACATATATAGTAAAAGACTGTGCTTCAGCTGTCACCTAACCCTAATCCAGTAAATATATAGTAAAAGACTGTGCTTCAGCCATAACCTAACCCTAATCCAGTACATATATAGTAAAAGACTGTGCTTCAGCCATGACCTAACCATAATCCAGTACATATATAGTAAAAGACTGTGCTTCAGCCATGACCTAACCCTAATCCAGTACATATATAGTAAAAGACTGTGCTTCAGCCATGACCTAACCCTAATCCAGTACATATATAGTAAAAGACTGTGCTTCAGCCATGACCTAACCCTAATCCAGTACATATATAGTAAAAGACTGTGCTTCAGCTGTCACCTAACCCTAATCCAGTACATATATAGTAAAAGACTGTGCTTCAGCCATTACCTAACCCTAATACAGTACATATATAGTAAAAGACTGTGCTTCAGCTGTCACCTAACCCTAATCCAGTACATATATAGTAAAAGACTGTGCTTCAGCCATGACCTAACCCTAATCCAGTACATATATAGTAAAAGACTGTGCTTCAGCTGTCACCTAACCCTAATCCAGTACATATATAGTAAAAGACTGTGCTTCAGCCATGACCTAACCCTAATCCAGTACATATATAGTAAAAGACTGTGCTTCAGCTGTCACCAAACCCTAATCCTGTACATATGTAGTAAAAGACTGTGCTTCAGCTGTCACCTAACCCTAATCCAGTACATATATAGTAAAGACCGTGCTTCAGCCATGACCTAACCCTAATCCAGTACATATATAGTAAAAGACTGTGCTTCAGCTGTCACCTAACCCTAATCCAGTACATATATAGTAAATGACTGTGCTTCAGCTGTCACCTAACCCTAATCCAGTACATATATAGTAAAAGACCGTGCCTCAGCTGTGACCTAACCCTAATCCAGTACATATATAGTAAAAGAGCGTGCCTCAGCTATGACCTAACCCTAATCCAGTACATATATAGTAAAAGACCGTGCTTCAGCCACGATCTAACCCTAATCCAGTACATATATAGTAAAAGATCATGCCTCAGCTCTGACCTAACCTTAATCCAGTACATATATAGTAAAAGACTGTGCTTCAGCCATGACCTAACCCTAATCCAGTACATATATAATAAAAGACTGTGCTTCAGCCATGACCTAACCCTAATCCAGTACATATATAGTAAAAGACTGTGCTTCAGCTGTCACCTAACTCTAATCCAGTACATATATAGTAAAAGACTGTGCTTCAGCTGTCACCTAACTCTAATCCAGTACATATATAGTAAAAGACCCTGCCTCAGCCATGACCTAACTCTAATCCAGTACATATGTAGTAAAAGACTGTGCTTCAGCTGTCACCTAACCCTAATCCAGTACATATATAGTAAAAGACCGTGCCTCAGCCATGACCTAACCCTAATCCAGTACATATATAGTAAAAGACTGTGCTTCAGCCATGACCTAACCCTAATCCAGTACATATATAGTAAAAGACTGTGCTTCAGCTGTCACCTAACCCTAATCCAGTACATATATAGTAAAAGACTGTGTTTCAGCCATGACCTAACACTAATCCAGTACATATATAGTAAAAGACTGTGCTTCAGCTGTCACCTAACTCTAATCCAGTACATATATAGTAAAAGACTGTGCTTCAGCTGTCACCTAACCCTAATCCAGTACATATATAGTAAAAAACTGTGCTTCAGCCATGACCTAACCCTAATCCAGTACATATATAGTAAAAGACTGTGCTTCAGCCATGACCTAACCATAATCCAGTACATATATAGTAAAAGACTGTGCTGCAGCCATGACCTAACCCTAATCCAGTACATATATAGTAAAAGACTGTGCTGCAGCCATGACCTAACCCTAATCCAGTACATATATAGTAAAAGACTGTGCTTCAGCTGTCACCTAATTCTAATCCAGTACATATATAGTAAAAGACTGTGCTGCAGCCATGACCTAACCCTAATCCAGTACATATATAGTAAAAGACTGTGCTTCAGCCATGACCTAACCATAATCCAGTACATATATAGTAAAAGACTGTGCTTCAGCCATGACCTAACCATAATCCAGTACATATATAGTAAAAGACTGTGCTTCAGCCATGACCTAACCATAATCCAGTACATATATAGTAAAAGACTGTGCTTCAGCCATGACCTAACCCTAATCCAGTACATATATAGTAAAAGACTGTGCTTCAGCTGTGACCTAACTCTAATCCAGTACATATATAGTAAAAGACTGTGCTTCAGCCATGACCTAACCATAATCCAGTACATATATAGTAAAAGACTGTGCTTCAGCCATGACCTAACCATAATCCAGTACATATATAGTAAAAGACTGTGCTTCAGCCATGACCTAACCATAATCCAGTACATATATAGTAAAAGACTGTGCTTCAGCCATGACCTAACCCTAATCCAGTACATATATAGTAAAAGACTGTGCTTCAGCCATGACCTAACCATAATCCAGTACATATATAGTAAAAGACTGTGCTGCAGCCATGACCTAACCCTAATCCAGTACATATATAGTAAAAGACTGTGCTTCAGCCATGACCTAACCATAATCCAGTACATATATAGTAAAAGACTGTGCTTCAGCCATGACCTAACCCTAATCCAGTACATATATAGTAAAAGACTGTGCTTCAGCCATGACCTAACCATAATCCAGTACATATATAGTAAAAGACTGTGCTTCAGCCATGACCTAACCCTAATCCAGTACATATATAGTAAAAGACTGTGCTTCAGCCATGACCTAACCCTAATCCAGTACATATATAGTAAAAGACTGTGCTGCAGCCATGACCTAACCCTAATCCAGTACATATATAGTAAAAGACTGTGCTGCAGCCATGACCTAACCCTAATCCAGTACATATATAGTAAAAGACTGTGCTTCAGCTGTCACCTAACTCTAATCCAGTACATATATAGTAAAAGACTGTGCTTCAGCCATGACCTAACCCTAATCCAGTACATATATAGTAAAAGACTGTGCTGCAGCCATGACCTAACCCTAATCCAGTACATATATAGTAAAAGACTGTGCTGCAGCTGTGACCTAACCCTAATCCAGTACATATATAGTAAAAGACCGTGCTGCAGCCATGACCTAACCCTAATCCAGTACATATATAGTAAAAGACTGTGCTGCAGCCATGACCTAACCATAATCCAGTACATATATAGTAAAAGACTGTGCTTCAGCTGTCACCTAACCCTAATCCAGTACATATATAGTAAAAGACTGTGCTGCAGCCATGACCTAACCCTAATCCAGTACATATATAGTAAAAGACTGTGCTTCAGCTGTCACCTAACCCCAATCCAGTACATATATAGTAAAAGACTGTGCTTCAGTTGTCACCTAACTCTAATCCAGTACATATATAGTAAAAGACTGTGCTTCAGCTGTCACCTAACCCTAATCCAGTACATATATAGTAAAAGACTGTGCTTCAGCTGTCACCTATACCCTAATCCAGTACATATATAGTAAAAGACTGTGCTTCAGCTGTCACCTAACCCTAATCCAGTACATATATAGTAAAAGACTGTGCTTCAGCCATGACCTAACCCTAATCCAGTACATATATAGTAAAAGACTGTGCTTCAGCTGTCACCTAACTCTAATCCAGTACATATATAGTAAAAGACTGTGCTGCAGCCATGACCTAACCCTAATCCAGTACATATATAGTAAAAGACTGTGCTTCAGCTGTCACCTAACTCTAATCCAGTACATATATAGTAAAAGACTGTGCTGCAGCCATGACCTAACCCTAATCCAGTACATATATAGTAAAAGACTGTGCTTCAGCTGTCACCTAACTCTAATCCAGTACATATATAGTAAAAGACTGTGCTTCAGCTGTCACCTAACTCTTATCCAGTACATATATAGTAAAAGACTGTGCTGCAGCCATGAGCTAACCCTAATCCAGTACATATATAGTAAAAGACTGTGCTTCAGCTGTCACCTAACCCTAATCCAGTACATATATAGTAAAAGACTGTGCTTCAGCTGTCACCTAACTCTAATCCAGTACATATATAGTAAAAGACTGTGCTGCAGCCATGACCTAACCCTAATCCAGTACATATATAGTAAAAGACTGTGCTTCAGCTGTCACCTTAACCTAATCCAGTACATCTATAGTAAAAGACTGTGCTTCAGCCATGACCTAACCCTAATCCAGTACATATATAGTAAAAGACTGTGCTTCAGCTGTCACCTAACTCTAATCCAGTACATATATAGTAAAAGACTGCGCTTCAGCTGTCACCTAACTCTAATCCAGTACATATATAGTAAAAGACTGTGCTTCAGCTGTCACCTAACTCTAATCCAGTACATATATAGTAAAAGACTGTGCTTCAGCTGTCACCTAACTCTAATCCAGTACATATATAGTAAAAGACTGTGCTGCAGCCATGACCTAACCCTAATCCAGTACATATATAGTAAAAGACTGTGCTTCAGCCATGACCTAACCATAATCCAGTACATATATAGTAAAAGACTGTGCTTCAGCCATGACCTAACCCTAATCCAGTATATATATAGTAAAAGACTGTGCTTCAGCCATGACCTAACCATAATCCAGTACATATATAGTAAAAGACTGTGCTTCAGCCATGACCTAACCCTAATCCAGTACATATATAGTAAAAGACTGTGCTTCAGCCATGACCTAACCCTAATCCAGTACATATATAGTAAAAGACTGTGCTGCAGCCATGACCTAACCCTAATCCAGTACATATATAGTAAAAGACTGTGCTGCAGCCATGACCTAACCCTAATCCAGTACATATATAGTAAAAGACTGTGCTTCAGCTGTCACCTAACTCTAATCCAGTACATATATAGTAAAAGACTGTGCTTCAGCCATGACCTAACCCTAATCCAGTACATATATAGTAAAAGACTGTGCTGCAGCCATGACCTAACCCTAATCCAGTACATATATAGTAAAAGACTGTGCTGCAGCTGTGACCTAACCCTAATCCAGTACATATATAGTAAAAGACCGTGCTGCAGCCATGACCTAACCCTAATCCAGTACATATATAGTAAAAGACTGTGCTGCAGCCATGACCTAACCATAATCCAGTACATATATAGTAAAAGACTGTGCTTCAGCTGTCACCTAACCCTAATCCAGTACATATATAGTAAAAGACTGTGCTGCAGCCATGACCTAACCCTAATCCAGTACATATATAGTAAAAGACTGTGCTTCAGCTGTCACCTAACCCCAATCCAGTACATATATAGTAAAAGACTGTGCTTCAGCTGTCACCTAACTCTAATCCAGTACATATATAGTAAAAGACTGTGCTTCAGCTGTCACCTAACCCTAATCCAGTACATATATAGTAAAAGACTGTGCTTCAGCTGTCACCTATACCCTAATCCAGTACATATATAGTAAAAGACTGTGCTTCAGCTGTCACCTAACCCTAATCCAGTACATATATAGTAAAAGACTGTGCTTCAGCCATGACCTAACCCTAATCCAGTACATATATAGTAAAAGACTGTGCTTCAGCTGTCACCTAACTCTAATCCAGTACATATATAGTAAAAGACTGTGCTGCAGCCATGACCTAACCCTAATCCAGTACATATATAGTAAAAGACTGTGCTTCAGCTGTCACCTAACTCTAATCCAGTACATATATAGTAAAAGACTGTGGTGCAGCCATGACCTAACCCTAATCCAGTACATATATAGTAAAAGACTGTGCTTCAGCTGTCACCTAACTCTAATCCAGTACATATATAGTAAAAGACTGTGCTTCAGCTGTCACCTAACTCTTATCCAGTACATATATAGTAAAAGACTGTGCTGCAGCCATGACCTAACCCTAATCCAGTACATATATAGTAAAAGACTGTGCTTCAGCTGTCACCTAACCCTAATCCAGTACATATATAGTAAAAGACTGTGCTTCAGCTGTCACCTAACTCTAATCCAGTACATATATAGTAAAAGACTGTGCTGCAGCCATGACCTAACCCTAATCCAGTACATATATAGTAAAAGACTGTGCTTCAGCTGTCACCTTAACCTAATCCAGTACATCTATAGTAAAAGACTGTGCTTCAGCCATGACCTAACCCTAATCCAGTACATATATAGTAAAAGACTGTGCTTCAGCTGTCACCTAACTCTAATCCAGTACATATATAGTAAAAGACTGTGCTGCAGCCATGACCTAACCCTAATCCAGTACATATATAGTAAAAGACTGTGCTTCAGCTGTCACCTAACTCTAATCCAGTAAATATATAGTAAAAGACTGTGCTTCAGCTGTCACCTAACTCTAATCCCGTACATATATAGTAAAAGACTGTGCTTCAGCTGTCACCTAACTCTAATCCAGTACATATATAGTAAAAGACTGTGCTGCAGCCATGACCTAACCCTAATCCAGTACATATATAGTAAAAGACTGTGCTGCAGCCATGACCTAACCCTAATCCAGTACATATATAGTAAAAACTGTGCTTCAGCTGTCACCTAACTCTAATCCAGTACATATATAGTAAAAGACTGTGCTTCAGCTGTCACCTAACTCTAATCCAGTACATATATAGTAAAAGACTGTGCTTCAGCTGTCACCTAACTCTAATCCAGTACATATATAGTAAAAGACTGTGCTGCAGCCATGACCTAACCCTAATCCAGTACATATATAGTAAAAGACTGTGCTTCAGCTGTCACCTAACTCTAATCCAGTACATATATAATAAAAGACTGTGCTTCAGCTGTCACCTAACTCTAATCCAGTACATATATAGTAAAAGACTGTGCTTCAGCTGTCACCTAACTCTAATCCAGTACATATATAGTAAAAGACTGTGCTTCAGCTGTGACCTAACCCTTATCCAGTACATATATAGTAAAAGACTGTGCTGCAGCCATGACCTAACCCTAATCAGTACATATATAGTAAAAGACTGTGCTTCAGCTGTCACCTAACTCTAATCCAGTACATATATAGTAAAAGTCTGTGCTGCAGCCATGACCTAACCCTAATCCAGTACATATATAGTAAAAGACTGTGCTTCAGCTGTCACCTAAACCTAATCCAGTACATCTATAGTAAAAGACTGTGCTTCAGCTGTCACCTAACTCTAATCCAGTACATATATAGTAAAAGACTGTGCTGCAGCCATGACCTAACACTAATCCAGTACATATATAGTAAAAGACTGTGCTTCAGCTGTCACCTAAACCTAATCCAGTACATCTATAGTAAAAGACTGTGCTTCAGCTGTCACCTAACCCTAATCCAGTACATATATAGTAAAAGACTGTGCTTCAGCCATGACCTAACCCTAATCCAGTACATATATAGTAAAAGACTGTGCTTCAGCTGTCACCTAACTCTAATCCAGTACATATATAGTAAAAGACTGTGCTGCAGCCATGACCTAACCCTAATCCAGTACATATATAGTAAAAGACTGTGCTTCAGCTGTCACCTAACTCTAATCCAGTACATATATAGTAAAAGACTGTGCTTCAGCTGTCACCTAACTCTAATCCAGTACATATATAGTAAAAGACTGTGCTGCAGCCATGACCTAACCCTAATCCAGTACATATATAGTAAAAGACTGTGCTTCAGCTGTCACCTAACTCTAATCCAGTACATATATAGTAAAAGACTGTGCTTCAGCTGTCACCTAACTCTAATCCAGTACATATATAGTAAAAGACTGTGCTGCAGCCATGACCTAACCCTAATCCAGTACATATATAGTAAAAGACTGTGCTTCAGCTGTCACCTAACTCTAATCCAGTACATATATAGTAAAAGACTGTGCTTCAGCCATGACCTAACCATAATCCAGTACATATATAGTAAAAGACTGTGCTGCAGCCATGACCTAACCCTAATCCAGTACATATATAGTAAAAGACTGTGCTTCAGCTGTCACCTAACCCTAATCCAGTACATATATAGTAAAAGACTGTGCTTCAGCTGTCACCTAACTCTAATCCAGTACATATATAGTAAAAGACTGTGCTGCAGCCATGACCTAACCCTAATCCAGTACATATATAGTAAAAGACTGTGCTTCAGCTGTCACCTAAACCTAATCCAGTACATCTATAGTAAAAGACTGTGCTTCAGCCATGACCTAACCATAATCCAGTACATATATAGTAAAAGACTATGCTTCAGCCATGACCTAACCATAATCCAGTACATATATAGTAAAAGACTGTGCTTCAGCCATGACCTAACCCTAATCCAGTACATATATAGTAAAAGACTGTGCTTCAGCTGTCACCTAACTCTAATCCAGTACATATATAGTAAAAGACTGTGCTGCAGCCATGACCTAACCCTAATCCAGTACATATATAGTAAAAGACTGTGCTTCAGCTGTCACCTAACTCTAATCCAGTACATATATAATAAAAGACTGTGCTTCAGCTGTCACCTAACTCTAATCCAGTACATATATAGTAAAAGACTGTGCTTCAGCTGTCACCTAACTCTAATCCAGTACATATATAGTAAAAGACTGTGCTTCAGCTGTGACCTAACCCTTATCCAGTACATATATAGTAAAAGACTGTGCTGCAGCCATGACCTAACCCTAATCCAGTACATATATAGTAAAAGACTGTGCTTCAGCTGTCACCTAACTCTAATCCAGTACATATATAGTAAAAGTCTGTGCTGCAGCCATGACCTAACCCTAATCCAGTACATATATAGTAAAAGACTATGCTTCAGCTGTCACCTAAACCTAATCCAGTACATCTATAGTAAAAGACTGTGCTTCAGCTGTCACCTAACTCTAATCCAGTACATATATAGTAAAAGACTGTGCTGCAGCCATGACCTAACCCTAATCCAGTACATATATAGTAAAAGACTGTGCTTCAGCTGTCACCTAAACCTAATCCAGTACATCTATAGTAAAAGACTGTGCTTCAGCTGTCACCTAACCCTAATCCAGTACATATATAGTAAAAGACTGTGCTTCAGCCATGACCTAACCCTAATCCAGTACATATATAGTAAAAGACTGTGCTTCAGCTGTCACCTAACTCTAATCCAGTACATATATAGTAAAAGACTGTGCTGCAGCCATGACCTAACCCTAATCCAGTACATATATAGTAAAAGACTGTGCTTCAGCTGTCACCTAACTCTAATCCAGTACATATATAGTAAAAGACTGTGCTTCAGCTGTCACCTAACTCTAATCCAGTACATATATAGTAAAAGACTGTGCTGCAGCCATGACCTAACCCTAATCCAGTACATATATAGTAAAAGACTGTGCTTCAGCTGTCACCTAACTCTAATCCAGTACATATATAGTAAAAGACTGTGCTTCAGCTGTCACCTAACTCTAATCCAGTACATATATAGTAAAAGACTGTGCTGCAGCCATGACCTAACCCTAATCCAGTACATATATAGTAAAAGACTGTGCTTCAGCTGTCACCTAACTCTAATCCAGTACATATATAGTAAAAGACTGTGCTTCAGCCATGACCTAACCATAATCCAGTACATATATAGTAAAAGACTGTGCTGCAGCCATGACCTAACCCTAATCCAGTACATATATAGTAAAAGACTGTGCTTCAGCTGTCACCTAACCCTAATCCAGTACATATATAGTAAAAGACTGTGCTTCAGCTGTCACCTAACTCTAATCCAGTACATATATAGTAAAAGACTGTGCTGCAGCCATGACCTAACCCTAATCCAGTACATATATAGTAAAAGACTGTGCTTCAGCTGTCACCTAAACCTAATCCAGTACATCTATAGTAAAAGACTGTGCTTCAGCCATGACCTAACCATAATCCAGTACATATATAGTAAAAGACTATGCTTCAGCCATGACCTAACCATAATCCAGTACATATATAGTAAAAGACTGTGCTTCAGCCATGACCTAACCCTAATCCAGTACATATATAGTAAAAGACTGTCCTTCAGCTGTCACCTAACCTTAATCCAGTACATATATAGTAAAAGACTGTGCTTCAGCCATGACCTAACCCTAATCCAGTACATATATAGTAAAAGACTGTGCTTCAGCCATGACCTAACCATAATCCAGTACATATATAGTAAAAGACTGTGCTGCAGCCATGACCTAACCCTAATCCAGTACATATATAGTAAAAGACTGTGCTTCAGCCATGACCTAACCATAATCCAGTACATATATAGTAAAAGACTGTGCTTCAGCCATGACCTAACCCTAATCCAGTACATATATAGTAAAAGACTGTGCTTCAGCCATGACCTAACCATAATCCAGTACATATATAGTAAAAGACTGTGCTTCAGCTGTCACCTAAACCTAATCCAGTACATCTATAGTAAAAGACTGTGCTTCAGCTGTCACCTAACCCTAATCCAGTACATATATAGTAAAAGACTGTGCTTCAGCCATGACCTAACCCTAATCCAGTACATATATAGTAAAAGACTGTGCTTCAGCTGTCACCTAACTCTAATCCAGTACATATATAGTAAAAGACTGTGCTGCAGCCATGACCTAACCCTAATCCAGTACATATATAGTAAAAGACTGTGCTTCAGCTGTCACCTAACTCTAATCCAGTACATATATAGTAAAAGACTGTGCTGCAGCCATGACCTAACCCTAATCCAGTACATATATAGTAAAAGACTGTGCTTCAGCTGTCACCTAAACCTAATCCAGTACATCTATAGTAAAAGACTGTGCTTCAGCTGTCACCTAACTCTAATCCAGTACATATATAGTAAAAGACTGTGCTGCAGCCATGACCTAACCCTAATCCAGTACATATATAGTAAAAGACTGTGCTTCAGCTGTCACCTAAACCTAATCCAGTACATCTATAGTAAAAGACTGTGCTTCAGCTGTCACCTAACTCTAATCCAGTACATATATAGTAAAAGACTGTGCTGCAGCCATGACCTAACCCTAATCCAGTACATATATAGTAAAAGACTGTGCTTCAGCTGTCACCTAAACCTAATCCAGTACATCTATAGTAAAAGACTGTGCTTCAGCTGTCACCTAACCCTAATCCAGTACATATATAGTAAAAGACTGTGCTTCAGCCATGACCTAACCCTAATCCAGTACATATATAGTAAAAGACTGTGCTTCAGCTGTCACCTAACTCTAATCCAGTACATATATAGTAAAAGACTGTGCTGCAGCCATGACCTAACCCTAATCCAGTACATATATAGTAAAAGACTGTGCTTCAGCTGTCACCTAACTCTAATCCAGTACATATATAGTAAAAGACTGTGCTTCAGCTGTCACCTAAACCTAATCCAGTACATCTATAGTAAAAGACTGTGCTTCAGCTGTCACCTAACCCTAATCCAGTACATATATAGTAAAAGACTGTGCTTCAGCCATGACCTAACCCTAATCCAGTACATATATAGTAAAAGACTGTGCTTCAGCTGTCACCTAACTCTAATCCAGTACATATATAGTAAAAGACTGTGCTGCAGCCATGACCTAACCCTAATCCAGTACATATATAGTAAAAGACTGTGCTTCAGCTGTCACCTAACTCTAATCCAGTACATATATAGTAAAAGACTGTGCTTCAGCTGTCACCTAACTCTAATCCAGTACATATATAGTAAAAGACTGTGCTGCAGCCATGACCTAACCCTAATCCAGTACATATATAGTAAAAGACTGTGCTTCAGCTGTCACCTAACTCTAATCCAGTACATATATAGTAAAAGACTGTGCTTCAGCTGTCACCTAACTCTAATCCAGTACATATATAGTAAAAGACTGTGCTGCAGCCATGACCTAACCCTAATCCAGTACATATATAGTAAAAGACTGTGCTTCAGCTGTCACCTAACTCTAATCCAGTACATATATAGTAAAAGACTGTGCTTCAGCCATGACCTAACCATAATCCAGTACATATATAGTAAAAGACTGTGCTGCAGCCATGACCTAACCCTAATCCAGTACATATATAGTAAAAGACTGTGCTTCAGCTGTCACCTAACCCTAATCCAGTACATATATAGTAAAAGACTGTGCTTCAGCTGTCACCTAACTCTAATCCAGTACATATATAGTAAAAGACTGTGCTGCAGCCATGACCTAACCCTAATCCAGTACATATATAGTAAAAGACTGTGCTTCAGCTGTCACCTAAACCTAATCCAGTACATCTATAGTAAAAGACTGTGCTTCAGCCATGACCTAACCATAATCCAGTACATATATAGTAAAAGACTATGCTTCAGCCATGACCTAACCATAATCCAGTACATATATAGTAAAAGACTGTGCTTCAGCCATGACCTAACCCTAATCCAGTACATATATAGTAAAAGACTGTCCTTCAGCTGTCACCTAACCTTAATCCAGTACATATATAGTAAAAGACTGTGCTTCAGCCATGACCTAACCCTAATCCAGTACATATATAGTAAAAGACTGTGCTTCAGCCATGACCTAACCATAATCCAGTACATATATAGTAAAAGACTGTGCTGCAGCCATGACCTAACCCTAATCCAGTACATATATAGTAAAAGACTGTGCTTCAGCCATGACCTAACCATAATCCAGTACATATATAGTAAAAGACTGTGCTTCAGCCATGACCTAACCCTAATCCAGTACATATATAGTAAAAGACTGTGCTTCAGCCATGACCTAACCATAATCCAGTACATATATAGTAAAAGACTGTGCTTCAGCTGTCACCTAAACCTAATCCAGTACATCTATAGTAAAAGACTGTGCTTCAGCTGTCACCTAACCCTAATCCAGTACATATATAGTAAAAGACTGTGCTTCAGCCATGACCTAACCCTAATCCAGTACATATATAGTAAAAGACTGTGCTTCAGCTGTCACCTAACTCTAATCCAGTACATATATAGTAAAAGACTGTGCTGCAGCCATGACCTAACCCTAATCCAGTACATATATAGTAAAAGACTGTGCTTCAGCTGTCACCTAACTCTAATCCAGTACATATATAGTAAAAGACTGTGCTGCAGCCATGACCTAACCCTAATCCAGTACATATATAGTAAAAGACTGTGCTTCAGCTGTCACCTAAACCTAATCCAGTACATCTATAGTAAAAGACTGTGCTTCAGCTGTCACCTAACTCTAATCCAGTACATATATAGTAAAAGACTGTGCTGCAGCCATGACCTAACCCTAATCCAGTACATATATAGTAAAAGACTGTGCTTCAGCTGTCACCTAAACCTAATCCAGTACATCTATAGTAAAAGACTGTGCTTCAGCTGTCACCTAACTCTAATCCAGTACATATATAGTAAAAGACTGTGCTGCAGCCATGACCTAACCCTAATCCAGTACATATATAGTAAAAGACTGTGCTTCAGCTGTCACCTAAACCTAATCCAGTACATCTATAGTAAAAGACTGTGCTTCAGCTGTCACCTAACCCTAATCCAATACATATATAGTAAAAGACTGTGCTTCAGCCATGACCTAACCCTAATCCAGTACATATATAGTAAAAGACTGTGCTTCAGCTGTCACCTAACTCTAATCCAGTACATATATAGTAAAAGACTGTGCTGCAGCCATGACCTAACCCTAATCCAGTACATATATAGTAAAAGACTGTGCTTCAGCTGTCACCTAACTCTAATCCAGTACATATATAGTAAAAGACTGTGCTTCAGCTGTCACCTAAACCTAATCCAGTACATCTATAGTAAAAGACTGTGCTTCAGCTGTCACCTAACCCTAATCCAGTACATATATAGTAAAAGACTGTGCTTCAGCCATGACCTAACCCTAATCCAGTACATATATAGTAAAAGACTGTGCTTCAGCTGTCACCTAACTCTAATCCAGTACATATATATTAAAAGACTGTGCTGCAGCCATGATCTAACCCTAATCCAGTACATATATAGTAAAAGACTGTGCTTCAGCTGTCACCTAACTCTAATCCAGTACATATATAGTAAAAGACTGTGCTTCAGCTGTCACCTAACTCTAATCCAGTACATATATAGTAAAAGACTGTGCTGCAGCCATGACCTAACCCTAATCCAGTACATATATAGTAAAAGACTGTGCTTCAGCTGTCACCTAACTCTAATCCAGTACATATATAGTAAAAGACTGTGCTTCAGCTGTCACCTAACTCTAATCCAGTACATATATAGTAAAAGACTGTGCTGCAGCCATGACCTAACCCTAATCCAGTACATATATAGTAAAAGACTGTGCTTCAGCTGTCACCTAACTCTAATCCAGTACATATATAGTAAAAGACTCTGCTTCAGCCATGACCTAACCATAATCCAGTACATATATAGTAAAAGACTGTGCTGCAGCCATGACCTAACCCTAATCCAGTACATATATAGTAAAAGACTGTGCTTCAGCCATGACCTAACCATAATCCAGTACATATATAGTAAAAGACTGTGCTTCAGCCATGACCTAACCCTAATCCAGTACATATATAGTAAAAGACTGTGCTTCAGCCATGACCTAACCATAATCCAGTACATATATAGTAAAAGACTGTGCTTCAGCTGTCACCTAAACCTAATCCAGTACATCTATAGTAAAAGACTGTGCTTCAGCTGTCACCTAACCCTAATCCAGTACATATATAGTAAAAGACTGTGCTTCAGCCATGACCTAACCCTAATCCAGTACATATATAGTAAAAGACTGTGCTTCAGCTGTCACCTAACTCTAATCCAGTACATATATAGTAAAAGACTGTGCTGCAGCCATGACCTAACCCTAATCCAGTACATATATAGTAAAAGACTGTGCTTCAGCTGTCACCTAACTCTAATCCAGTACATATATAGTAAAAGACTGTGCTGCAGCCATGACCTAACCCTAATCCAGTACATATATAGTAAAAGACTGTGCTTCAGCTGTCACCTAAACCTAATCCAGTACATCTATAGTAAAAGACTGTGCTTCAGCTGTCACCTAACTCTAATCCAGTACATATATAGTAAAAGACTGTGCTGCAGCCATGACCTAACCCTAATCCAGTACATATATAGTAAAAGACTGTGCTTCAGCTGTCACCTAAACCTAATCCAGTACATCTATAGTAAAAGACTGTGCTTCAGCTGTCACCTAACTCTAATCCAGTACATATATAGTAAAAGACTGTGCTGCAGCCATGACCTAACCCTAATCCAGTACATATATAGTAAAAGACTGTGCTTCAGCTGTCACCTAAACCTAATCCAGTACATCTATAGTAAAAGACTGTGCTTCAGCTGTCACCTAACCCTAATCCAGTACATATATAGTAAAAGACTGTGCTTCAGCCATGACCTAACCCTAATCCAGTACA
This sequence comes from Eledone cirrhosa, assembly GCA_964016885.1. Taxonomy (NCBI): domain Eukaryota; kingdom Metazoa; phylum Mollusca; class Cephalopoda; order Octopoda; family Eledonidae; genus Eledone; species Eledone cirrhosa. The sequence goes on from OZ024741.1 coordinate 24,124,679, forward strand.
TATATAGTAAAAGACTGTGCTTCAGCTGTCACCTAACTCTAATCCAGTACATATATAGTAAAAGACTGTGCTGCAGCCATGACCTAACCCTAATCCAGTACATATATAGTAAAAGACTGTGCTTCAGCTGTCACCTAACTCTAATCCAGTACATATATAGTAAAAGACTGTGCTTCAGCTGTCACCTAAACCTAATCCAGTACATCTATAGTAAAAGACTGTGCTTCAGCTGTCACCTAACCCTAATCCAGTACATATATAGTAAAAGACTGTGCTTCAGCCATGACCTAACCCTAATCCAGTACATATATAGTAAAAGACTGTGCTTCAGCTGTCACCTAACTCTAATCCAGTACATATATAGTAAAAGACTGTGCTGCAGCCATGACCTAACCCTAATCCAGTACATATATAGTAAAAGACTGTGCTTCAGCTGTCACCTAACTCTAATCCAGTACATATATAGTAAAAGACTGTGCTTCAGCTGTCACCTAACTCTAATCCAGTACATATATAGTAAAAGACTGTGCTGCAGCCATGACCTAACCCTAATCCAGTACATATATAGTAAAAGACTGTGCTTCAGCTGTCACCTAACTCTAATCCAGTACATATATAGTAAAAGACTGTGCTTCAGCTGTCACCTAACTCTAATCCAGTACATATATAGTAAAAGACTGTGCTGCAGCCATGACCTAACCCTAATCCAGTACATATATAGTAAAAGACTGTGCTTCAGCTGTCACCTAACTCTAATCCAGTACATATATAGTAAAAGACTGTGCTTCAGCCATGACCTAACCATAATCCAGTACATATATAGTAAAAGACTGTGCTGCAGCCATGACCTAACCCTAATCCAGTACATATATAGTAAAAGACTGTGCTTCAGCTGTCACCTAACCCTAATCCAGTACATATATAGTAAAAGACTGTGCTTCAGCTGTCACCTAACTCTAATCCAGTACATATATAGTAAAAGACTGTGCTGCAGCCATGACCTAACCCTAATCCAGTACATATATAGTAAAAGACTGTGCTTCAGCTGTCACCTAAACCTAATCCAGTACATCTATAGTAAAAGACTGTGCTTCAGCCATGACCTAACCATAATCCAGTACATATATAGTAAAAGACTATGCTTCAGCCATGACCTAACCATAATCCAGTACATATATAGTAAAAGACTGTGCTTCAGCCATGACCTAACCCTAATCCAGTACATATATAGTAAAAGACTGTCCTTCAGCTGTCACCTAACCTTAATCCAGTACATATATAGTAAAAGACTGTGCTTCAGCCATGACCTAACCCTAATCCAGTACATATATAGTAAAAGACTGTGCTTCAGCCATGACCTAACCATAATCCAGTACATATATAGTAAAAGACTGTGCTGCAGCCATGACCTAACCCTAATCCAGTACATATATAGTAAAAGACTGTGCTTCAGCCATGACCTAACCATAATCCAGTACATATATAGTAAAAGACTGTGCTTCAGCCATGACCTAACCCTAATCCAGTACATATATAGTAAAAGACTGTGCTTCAGCCATGACCTAACCATAATCCAGTACATATATAGTAAAAGACTGTGCTTCAGCTGTCACCTAAACCTAATCCAGTACATCTATAGTAAAAGACTGTGCTTCAGCTGTCACCTAACCCTAATCCAGTACATATATAGTAAAAGACTGTGCTTCAGCCATGACCTAACCCTAATCCAGTACATATATAGTAAAAGACTGTGCTTCAGCTGTCACCTAACTCTAATCCAGTACATATATAGTAAAAGACTGTGCTGCAGCCATGACCTAACCCTAATCCAGTACATATATAGTAAAAGACTGTGCTTCAGCTGTCACCTAACTCTAATCCAGTACATATATAGTAAAAGACTGTGCTGCAGCCATGACCTAACCCTAATCCAGTACATATATAGTAAAAGACTGTGCTTCAGCTGTCACCTAAACCTAATCCAGTACATCTATAGTAAAAGACTGTGCTTCAGCTGTCACCTAACTCTAATCCAGTACATATATAGTAAAAGACTGTGCTGCAGCCATGACCTAACCCTAATCCAGTACATATATAGTAAAAGACTGTGCTTCAGCTGTCACCTAAACCTAATCCAGTACATCTATAGTAAAAGACTGTGCTTCAGCTGTCACCTAACTCTAATCCAGTACATATATAGTAAAAGACTGTGCTGCAGCCATGACCTAACCCTAATCCAGTACATATATAGTAAAAGACTGTGCTTCAGCTGTCACCTAAACCTAATCCAGTACATCTATAGTAAAAGACTGTGCTTCAGCTGTCACCTAACCCTAATCCAGTACATATATAGTAAAAGACTGTGCTTCAGCCATGACCTAACCCTAATCCAGTACATATATAGTAAAAGACTGTGCTTCAGCTGTCACCTAACTCTAATCCAGTACATATATAGTAAAAGACTGTGCTGCAGCCATGACCTAACCCTAATCCAGTACATATATAGTAAAAGACTGTGCTTCAGCTGTCACCTAACTCTAATCCAGTACATATATAGTAAAAGACTGTGCTTCAGCTGTCACCTAAACCTAATCCAGTACATCTATAGTAAAAGACTGTGCTTCAGCTGTCACCTAACCCTAATCCAGTACATATATAGTAAAAGACTGTGCTTCAGCCATGACCTAACCCTAATCCAGTACATATATAGTAAAAGACTGTGCTTCAGCTGTCACCTAACTCTAATCCAGTACATATATATTAAAAGACTGTGCTGCAGCCATGATCTAACCCTAATCCAGTACATATATAGTAAAAGACTGTGCTTCAGCTGTCACCTAACTCTAATCCAGTACATATATAGTAAAAGACTGTGCTTCAGCTGTCACCTAACTCTAATCCAGTACATATATAGTAAAAGACTGTGCTGCAGCCATGACCTAACCCTAATCCAGTACATATATAGTAAAAGACTGTGCTTCAGCTGTCACCTAACTCTAATCCAGTACATATATAGTAAAAGACTGTGCTTCAGCTGTCACCTAACTCTAATCCAGTACATATATAGTAAAAGACTGTGCTGCAGCCATGACCTAACCCTAATCCAGTACATATATAGTAAAAGACTGTGCTTCAGCTGTCACCTAACTCTAATCCAGTACATATATAGTAAAAGACTCTGCTTCAGCCATGACCTAACCATAATCCAGTACATATATAGTAAAAGACTGTGCTGCAGCCATGACCTAACCCTAATCCAGTACATATATAGTAAAAGACTGTGCTTCAGCTGTCACCTAAACCTAATCCAGTACATCTATAGTAAAAGACTGTGCTTCAGCCATGACCTAACTCTAATCCAGTACATATATAGTAAAAGACTGTGCTTCAGCTGTCGCCTAACTCTAATCCAGTACATATATAGTAAAAGACTGTGCTGCAGCCATGACCTAACCCTAATCCAGTACATATATAGTAAAAGACTGTGCTTCAGCTGTCACCTAACTCTAATCCAGTACATATATAGTAAAAGACTGTGCTTCAGCTGTCACCAAACTCTAATCCAGTACATATATAGTAAAAGACTGTGCTGCAGCCATGACCTAACCCTAATCCAGTACATATATAGTAAAAAACTGTGCTTCAGCTGTCACCTAACTCTAATCCAGTACATATATAGTAAAAGACTGTGCTGCAGCCATGACCTAACCCTAATCCAGTACATATATAGTAAAAGACTGTGCTTCAGCTGTCACCTAAACCTAATCCAGTACATCTATAGTAAAAGACTGTGCTTCAGCTGTCACCTAACTCTAATCCAGTACATATATAGTAAAAGACTGTGCTGCAGCCATGACCTAACCCTAATCCAGTACATATATAGTAAAAGACTGTGCTTCAGCTGTCACCTAAACCTAATCCAGTACATCTATAGTAAAAGACTGTGCTTCAGCTGTCACCTAACCCTAATCCAGTACATATATAGTAAAAGACTGTGCTTCAGCCATGACCTAACCCTAATCCAGTACATATATAGTAAAAGACTGTGCTTCAGCTGTCACCTAACTCTAATCCAGTACATATATAGTAAAAGACTGTGCTGCAGCCATGACCTAACCCTAATCCAGTACATATATAGTAAAAGACTGTGCTTCAGCTGTCACCTAACTCTAATCCAGTACATATATAGTAAAAGACTGTGCTTCAGCTGTCACCTAACACTAATCCAGTACATATATAGTAAAAGACTGTGCTGCAGCCATGACCTAACCCTAATCCAGTACATATATAGTAAAAGACTGTGCTTCAGCTGTCACCTAACTCTAATCCAGTACATATATAGTAAAAGACTGTGCTGCAGCCATGACCTAACCCTAATCCAGTACATATATAGTAAAAGACTGTGCTTCAGCTGTCACCTAAACCTAATCCAGTACATCTATATTAAAAGACTGTGCTTCAGCTGTCACCTAACTCTAATCCAGTACATATATAGTAAAAGACTGTGCTGCAGCCATGACCTAACCCTAATCCAGTACATATATAGTAAAAGACTGTGCTTCAGCTGTCACCTAAACCTAATCCAGTACATCTATAGTAAAAGACTGTGCTTCAGCTGTCACCTAACCCTAATCCAGTACATATATAGTAAAAGACTGTGCTTCAGCCATGACCTAACCCTAAACCAGTACATATATAGTAAAAGACTGTGCTTCAGCTGTCACCTAACCCTAATCCAGTACATATATAGTAAAAGACTGTGCTTCAGCTGTGACCTAACTCTAATCCAGTACATATATAGTAAAAGACTGTGCTTCAGCCATGACCTAACCCTAATCCAGTACATCTATAGTAAAAGACTGTGCTTCAGCTGTCACCTAACCCTAATCCAGTACATATATAGTAAAAGACTGTGCTTCAGCCATGACCTAACCCTAATCCAGTACATATATAGTAAAAGACTGTGCTTCAGCTGTCACCTAACTCTAATCCAGTACATATATAGTAAAAGACTGTGCTGCAGCCATGACCTAACCCTAATCCAGTACATATATAGTAAAAGACTGTGCTTCAGCTGTCACCTAACTCTAATCCAGTACATATATAGTAAAAGACTGTGCTGCAGCCATGACCTAACCCTAATCCAGTACATATATAGTAAAAGACTGTGCTTCAGCTGTCACCTAAACCTAATCCAGTACATCTATAGTAAAAGACTGTGCTTCAGCTGTCACCTAACTCTAATCCAGTACATATATAGTAAAAGACTGTGCTGCAGCCATGACCTAACCCTAATCCAGTACATATATAGTAAAAGACTGTGCTTCAGCTGTCACCTAAACCTAATCCAGTACATCTATAGTAAAAGACTGTGCTTCAGCTGTCACCTAACTCTAATCCAGTACATATATAGTAAAAGACTGTGCTGCAGCCATGACCTAACCCTAATCCAGTACATATATAGTAAAAGACTGTGCTTCAGCTGTCACCTAAACCTAATCCAGTACATCTATAGTAAAAGACTGTGCTTCAGCTGTCACCTAACCCTAATCCAGTACATATACAGTAAAAGACTGTGCTTCAGCCATGACCTAACCCTAATCCAGTACATATATAGTAAAAGACTGTGCTTCAGCTGTCACCTAACTCTAATCCAGTACATATATAGTAAAAGACTGTGCTGCAGCCATGACCTAACCCTAATCCAGTACATATATAGTAAAAGACTGTGCTTCAGCTGTCACCTAACTCTAATCCAGTACATATATAGTAAAAGACTGTGCTTCAGCTGTCACCTAAACCTAATCCAGTACATCTATAGTAAAAGACTGTGCTTCAGCTGTCACCTAACCCTAATCCAGTACATATATAGTAAAAGACTGTGCTTCAGCCATGACCTAACCCTAATCCAGT